>OX438934.1:16761344-17963344 GCA_949316025.1 Lapara coniferarum | reverse complement strand
TTAATTTTAGTGAGCCACGCAGAAAATGCGATAATAGAACATGGTCACAAAAATAACTATTGCCATAAAAACCTGCATTGATAGAAGTATATGACTATTAGACAAAATTAGAAAAATGTATCTCACCTACAGTATTTGGAAAGCTCCTCAAACTCATCATCATTGATATCTGGTCCAATAAACTCCCGTATCTTCTCTTGGTGGAATTCCTCCACGTCACCATTATCCGGCCTGCCAAAAATAGGCAGAAACTCAAATTGTTTTGTCAAATTCTTAGGTAATATAGACCGTGTAACTAGATTGCCCTTGACATTGTACCACTCAGGCCCTTTGATATCTGTGAATAAGTCCACTTTCCTCCTTTTATATGTGTCTAAATTATCCTGTTGTATTTTTTCTTCTTCTGCACCTTTTTTAGAACTTTCTTGGGCTCTTTTCCTATTTAATTCATTTGCTTTTTCTTTAGACATATGAGATGAATTAACTTGTTCAGTAATGTTATCCCTAATATTATTCATATTACTGTTTGTCTCTTCATTTTTTGATGGTGATGCTGGACTTTTATCATTAACTTCATCAATATTTCTGGTTTCAATTACTGGCTGATCTACATTATTAGTATCTTGACTGTCCTCTTCTTCAAAAATAACTAAAATAAATTAAAGTTTTAATAAGGAACCTAGTTTCATTACTATTTACTAATATCGCATCCTTAGGATGAAAACGACACAATTCAAAAAGATAGAAAGTTGAGTTATCTTCATAAAATTGCTTAAAACAAAGTTCTCAATGCAAAACACGGCCATATTCCAACAGGAAGGGGACAAAATTTTCAGATCGGTCCCTTTTTACTACATTTTTTGTAAACTAGTTTTTAGTAATTTCAAAATGACAACTCAATTTTCTATTTTTTGAATTAGTCAGGACAACATTCGCTGGCTGGTATGCCAATTGATTTACACTTCACTGGATACTATGTGTACAGAAGGGAAAAAAAATTTTTGCCCCAAATAACCAATTCTTGAATGCTATTGATTTTTTGTTCAAGTAGTTTGTTTTAGTTATTTGTCAATAGAGTTAGATTATTATTATATTCTCCTTATAAAAAAAAGAGAGCTTTTTTAATGCAGTAGTTAGTTTTTGTTATTTTTTTTTATTTCAAATAAAATTTTAGAATAACTATCCTTTAACAACTTTTAAATTGGTTATTAGTCATAACAAATTATGAGTGTAGGCTGAAAATAAAACAACAAATACAGTGCTATACCTTAAATTAAAAATCTTAGTTTTCTTTCTTTGTTTTTTTTTATATCATGCATTGTGCAAAATTATTAAATGTACTTTTAACATAGTTTTTAAATTAATAGATATGTTTTTGTTTGAATTCAAAGTTTTCTATAATAATTTCATTAATAAAGATGATACATAACTTTGAAAATGAGAGGGCAACCACCTGGAGCTCCACCCTATATTAATATCTGCACACTAGTACGAGGGACCTCGTGCGGTGCACTAGCTAAAGGGCATTGTTGTTTTTTTTTATTCACCATGCTGCCAAAGCATCTAGTCTAGCAAAAAGTTAAACTCGAGGAACTTTTGATTTTGGCTACCGTCCGGAATTTCACTTCGTTTTAAGTGGCCATAATTTCTATCTAGTTAACGACGCACCAATTGTTTCTATGATGTTGAATTAGGGTGGTGTTATTTAGATAACATCAAGTAAGCAGGCCGCTTTAAATAGGTTGGTCTGGAAATCTTCGGGGGAGGCCTACGTTCAGCAGCGGACTTACAAAGGCTAAAGAAGAAGAAGAGCTGAGGTTTGTTTTACATCTACTATTACAAACTCACCAGTAAGTAATTTAATGTCCTTTAAATCGTCGTCTTCGGACGTCCGTTTCTCTTCGTGCGTAGGATTCTCTTCTGACTTTTGTTCCTTTTCGAGCAGTTCCTCTTCAGGGGCTTTTTGCTCTTCAGTTGAAGTTGGTTCTTCAATTTGAACCACAACCACACATTCATCTACCCCGGCAGAGGCCCCAGACTTCATGTTCTTTTATAAATATCCAAACAGACCAAATTAACAATGGCCAAAGCAATGGTCTTTCGTTAGTATTATAATACTCTTTGGCAATGGCCTCAAGAATAATTGGGATTTTCACATTGATGTATTAAAAAACCCCAATGGATTTGGATTTTCATCAAGATAAATTATTATCAAAGAGCATTATAAACACAGACTACTCAGACGAACTCAAAGAGCATTATAATACTACGGAAATAGAGAACCCACTCATTCCTTTTTTATGCCAATCGTCAATTGTCAAATTACGGCACGTTAACAATACGAAACACTAGATGCCACTGGTGACGTTTTATCGCTAAAAAAATCCTGCAGGTGGCACTATAATATCGCACGCCTAGATCAATACTGAATTATCTCGAAGAAATCTGTGAATCGTGTTTTTTATGTAAATCGGCAAAATTTGCCGATTTACACAACACAAATGACACGATTCACAGATTTTTCGAGATAATTCAGTAATGATCTGGGCGTGCGATGTATTGTGTAATGTTTTAGTTTGTAGTGATTGTTAATATACTGCAACATAAGGGTTCTAAAAGTACATATAAAGACGGTAAGCTTAATTCTCTAGAACATTGTTTCACAAATATTTCAATATCTGTCGTTGCAACGTAATGTTTTAGACCCTTATTTAACAGTACATAACAATCACCAATCACTTACTATTGATATCTGATAATAATTATAGGGTGGCTAATTAGTAAAACCTTAATAATCAGAATATGGATTTATTACAATAAGATTTAAGTACGTACTTAAAGTAAGAAGTATTTTACAACACTTATTACAATAACTACATCTAATATTATAAAATTACATTTTGAAATTTAAAATATTTTCGTGTTGACTATTAAAGATTAACAATTTGGTCTCATAATGTAATTATGCAGCTATAAATATTGTATCAACATAACATTGAATAGCTTGTTACTAGCTATAATAATTTATACTAATAATAACAAGAGGAAAGATTTGTATTATTGTATGTGTGTAACGAATAAACTCAAAAACTACTGGACCGATTTTAACAGTTCTTTCACCAATACAAAGCTACGTTACATTACATTAGGTATCAATCAGCGAGTAACATAAACTACTTTTTATTCCGGAAAAACTTATTCAACCGGGCGGAGCCGCGAGCAATAATTAAAGAAAGTAATAAGTAATAATATAAATATGCAATTTCTCTCATAGATAATCGTGTTTAATTTTATTTTTTTGACAGATTAACCTGCTTACATAAATATTACATTAAAATTTAAGCTAAAATTAAATCTGATTATTAATAACTAACACATTCCATCTACTTAAAACAAACCTATCTCGATAATTAATCTACAATTAATTATCAAGTGAGAACGTTAAAATAATTGCACTTTCTTTTGATCTATTAGATATATGTATGAACATTATTTAACACTGCAAAAAATTCGCTGAAACTAACGGTTTTGGAACACTTTTGTTATAATAAATCTAATTGTAATATACATTTTGAAGAGAAGCAAATTTTTCAGACTACTTTTATGATTCAGGATACCTCCAAATGGTGGGAATAAGAATAATAAATTCATATTTTACTCGTATTGCAACGAAACTATTATTTCATTTATCAGGGTGTTTCACTGTCACCGATTATCGCAAATGGATGAACCGTAGTTTACAATAAAAGTAGCATATTCCAAAAATATCTAATATCGGCATCTCAAATTCTGCATAATTATTTTAATCGTAATAATATGTAATAAATATAAGGTTGAATTTGTTAGAGCGTCACGCAAATACTGAATATATTCATCATTAATGCGTCGAGAGTTTAATAGTTGCCTATATTAAAACTAAATTACATACGTACAGTTTACGCCTTTTTCCCTTTTCAGGGGTAGGCCGAGGTGTATCACACCCACATTTCGCCATCAATATTAGATCCCACGTGATAGGGGGCGGATTTATTGCCATTTACAGGGCACATTTCCGGACTCCCGGACTGATACTGAGTAGAAAAACCCAATACCACTTTGTTAGACCTGGGAATCGAACCCGTGACCTCAGCACTGCAGTCGTTCCGAAATACAACTACGCCACCAAGGCAGCCACAAAAACAAAACAACTAACCATAGTAATTCAACTAAATTAATAGAAAAGAAGAACAACTCTTTGGAAAGTGGTTATTAGATACGACGTTATAATATAATATATGCAGTCATATAAAAAATATTTAATAGATGTGTGAGTAGTTTGTGCATAAAAAAGAACTTAACTGCTATTAAATATTGCCTCACGGTGTATTCCTTAAGAAACTACAAAAAACACAACAAATTGAGTACAGCTACCTACAATTATACATGCTTGCATAATATTACAAATTGAAAAAAAAAACGAAGTATAGATGATTTTTTGAGGCCATAAAAATTATATTTGTCTTTATTGACTGAAAAAATCTTTAAAATGCTATATCCTCCTATTCAAATTATACTAATTGCCTATTGATATGAAAAACAATATTTTGCGTAGGTAAATCCAATTAATCCATGAAACAAACCACATGACCTTTAAGTTTTTGACTTAAAGAAAAATATATTTAGATCGATTTCACAGTCCCATTGTATCCACAGAAAAAAGAACTACAAAGATTAACAAAAAAACAAAAACACATTCTTATGTGCGCTGATTTATAATAATTTGATGTAAAAAACATTTAATGCATCTAACAATTAATTTAACAACAAATTATAAGACAGATTATAAATCATAATGTTAAGAACTGCTTGAAACCGGTCTATGAAGCTATGGATTAAACATAAAAATGCACAATAGGCATGTGTTACTAATTGTCAATAAAAATGTATAATACTATAACAGAGTAGTTTGTAATCTAAAGTAAATATTCACAGAACAAAAGTAGTATTCGAACAATGATCGTATTAAAAGCTTAATAATTTCGCCGTTATATACATAATATTACCTTTTTAACAAATTGCATTGATAAAATAATTTAAATAGAGTTCGAATTCCAACAGACAATAAATACGAAATTAATTATATTAAAATCAAATCAAAAAGCTAAAGCGCAGGTAAGTTACACAAAAAAAGGCACTTGCAACATAAATTTAAAAAAGAATTACAGGGTATTAAATAAAAGGCAAACCAACTGAAAAACGGTAATAGCGAATCGGATCGAAATCATCCATTTTAATTTTTTTTATGGAGTTATGTTGAAAGTCCTCTTTAGGTATCACTAAATTAAGTTATTGCAACGAAACTATTGGGTCAACAGTAATCGCACTTTTAAGACGAGTTTTTACTATAAGTACCTATATTAGAATAAGATATTCTGCTACAAGCCTAACATAATTTGAATGGTTAATTTTCATGATTACAGGTAGTGTCTTCAAAACACAGGTTACACAATAAATCTGTGATTTTAGATGTTATACTTCTTTAGTCGCATTATGAAAAAATGATAAAAGTGAAATTTCAAGATGCGCGCGCATCATGTAACACATTTAGACTAACAGTAACACAAAAGTCACAGGCTGTGCGCGCATCACTGTAATTTAGTTTCAATACTATTAACATACCCTACTTCAATAAAGGAGGTTCTTAATATCCTCACGTTAAGGAACTTTACCTTAGAGGATAGAGTAGGGCTTCTAGTGTGGCGGGTCTACTGTACTGTGCACCTGACACCCCCACACCCCTTCACCCCCCTGAAAAATCAAACCAAATTTGACCCTCCATGACCCCCCAACTCAAATTGATCCCCCCTTGCCAATAAACACATTTTTAACCCCCCTTGACCCTAACCTAATTTGACCCCTCTTGACCCCGCAAACACATTTCAACCCCCTTGACCCCCCATATAAATAGACCCCCACACCCATTTTCGACCCTTGACCCCCCTAATACAACATAATTAATACTGAATACTATTATTAAATTATTTAATGATGCCAAAGAAGTATAACTTCTCACGCGCGTACATAACACCATTTTTTTCTCTTAGAGCCGTTTGGTTGCTTAAATAAATTTCCTCTTTTACGTAACATACAGATTTCACTACGTAACTTCTTTATATTTTTTGGAATAAACCTGAGTGTTGTGAACTGCGTTTCATCTGAGTCTGCTCGTGAGACTACATGAGTGTTCTTTATTTATTTCAGCCCCATCTGAAAAAATAAAAAATTTGTTATGAGAAAATAAGCCTAACAAATAAAATAAATTATCTGGACTTTACGTACAATGTGTACAGTGCGACTGCTAATATGACGTATTCTCGTTAAGAACATGTAGATTCGGTCAAAAGCAATCGATTTTGTTTCATGAAGCTCTATCGGGAATTCAATACTTTTCAAGCAATTTAAGATTTATTGAATTTTAAGATATACCTACATATGCATATACACTGACGGACCCATAAACTGCATCAATGTTAAAGACGCCTTTGAAATAAACATTTTAACCTAGTATTCAAACTTTTTAGACAAATTTAAATTGAAACCTATAGTTTGGTTCGTTAACTTCATAACAGCATAGTATCAGGTTAAACTAACAAGTATGAAGTATTATTATCCATTATATCATATAAGTGTGTGTTTGTATAATGGAAAGGACCAATCATTTTTTTTTTTAACAAAAACGATAAATGAACAAAATTTGGTTGTGGTTGGTTTGTTGAAAAATTCGTATTTAAATTAAAAAAAATGAAGCACAGGTTTTTTTTCTTTTAATAAGGTGTATTGCTTCCACGTGCATTAATTACAGATTCTAATCGGTTCTGCATATATCTGATTAGGGTCATTAAACGCTCTTACGGGATATTGTTCCATTCTTGTGAAATCGCTGTTCTTAGTGCTGCTACTGTTGTGGGCACAGGATTTCTCACATATATACATACATATACACTCACGCCTGTTATCCCCGAAGGAGTAGGCAGAGGCGCAACTAGTGCACTCACTTTTCGCCTTTATTCCGTCCCATGATGTGATAGGGGGCGAGCCTATCGCCATATTGGGCACAAATTCCAGACTCCGAGCTGATACTGAATAGAAAAACTCAATATCATTTTGCCCGACCCGGGGAACGAACCCGAGACCTCAGCTTTGCAGTCGTACTGTAATACAACTACGCTACCGAGGCAGCAGGATTTCTCGCATATACAGCTTTTTTGTACTGTACCATTTTGTGGGCCGTTACAGCTGTAGTAATATGTTATGTGTAAATATCGGTCATTTTAAGACATAACGTAGTAACCCATAATATGTGACATAACATTAATGTCTCAGAGTGACGAGAGCAGTGTAATACCTCGCAGTGATTCGTAATTCAAAGTTTCGGTGGTTTATGTTGTTGTTTTATTTACCACCAGGCAACCAGCTTGGACATTTTGTCATTTATATGAATAAAAAGGATAATAAGTAATGAAATATTATACGTACTTACAATATTAGCGATCGGATGGTTAATCGAGTTTGAGGCATCCTCAGACACTGAGCAAGTGTTTCCACATTGTTCTGGAATGCAATTAAATTTTTATTTAGGGTGCATATTGCCTATGTCTTTTCTTATAGTTCAAGCTTACTCTATACCAAATATTTGTGAGTCTATGGAGAATAGAAACACGTACAAAAAATCGTATATTCAAATTAAAATCATTTATTCAGTAATTAGGCCTCTAAGGGCACTTTTACACATAATTTTTACCAATATTTTTTAATAAACTAAAAGATTCTACCAGTACTTCGACGCCGCCGCAAGCACAGACGTTAAAGTGAGCTCAGATTATGGCTAACCAAGAGAAAAGGGATGCAACAAAGTGGTATCAAATGAGTATCATAGTATGTTAAAAATATACTCTTAGGACTATCCAAGAAAGTCGCACATATCAATCTGTCACAAATCACTTAAGCTAAATACAATTCATCTTATCTTTGCGTAGCGAGCAACCATTCAGATGGATTTTTGTCATTAAAACACTCGTACAGCATAGTAACCCTATAATAGTAATTTAACCTTTTTAATATAATAATAGGTAATCGCATGCATGTTTTTAGTTTTGTTGTATGCGTAATATCAAGATGCAATAATTTTCTGGCGATTATTGCTTCCAATAATTTGAATTGTTAATTAACTGCCTCGGTGGCGCAATTGTATTACGGTATAGCTGCGATGGTCTTGGGTTCGCTCTCCAGGTCGGGAAAAGTGATATTGAGTTTTAAATTAAGTATCAGCTCGGAGTCTGGAATTTTTGCCCGATATGGCGATAGGTTCGCCCCTATCATATCATGGGACGGAATACACTCAGCAAAAAGTGGGTACATTAGTTGCGCCTCTGCCTTCGGGGATAAAAGGCGTGAGAATGTGTGTGCGTCATAATTGTTTTCACCTAAAAACTTCCAAACCAATCACAAAATATTAACCTTACCTATCATAAGTACATAATAATATGGAAAATATGCTTACCTAAATCCAATGCTGGGACTTCGATTTTTGTAAGATGTCTATTGGGTAATATATACTTAGGCTCAAAGTGTCTGTAGGGTAATCGAACATTTTTTAAATATATTATTCTCCTTTTCAACACATTTTCACCAAGAACTTTTGCCCACTGCATATACCCGTCATTTTGATGACTTTCCCATCTAAAAGTAAGCGCACTGGGAAAGTGGTAAAGTGCACCTGGAAAACAAAATGATATAGGTACACTTATTATGTATCTCAAAAATAATATACTAAAACTTGCCATTGTATATTATCTAAGTACTATTACACTGAGTGTTGGAAACCGGCCTTCTCCTCTAAAAACATACATCACCCTATTTATCCCTAAAGCGATAGGCATGGTTGCAGAGGTGCAACCAGGACACTCACTTTAATACCGTGTGTGTTCCATCTTATGGTGTAATAGTAGGCGAGCATATGGCTACCTCGGGTACAAATTCCCGACTCTGAGCTGACAGTAGAAAAACTCAATATTACTTTGCCCGACCCGGGATTCGAACCCAGGATCTGAAAGCAGCGGTCGATAATGACATGCTATACAACTACACCAACAAGGCAATCCACTCCTCGACAAGCACAGTCACCTTTGTACACCACACTGAACTAGTGTGGATGAGCAGACTTAACATATACTCAGCGCCAGATAACATGACAATAAAGCACATTGACCTTTATTCATTTAATCAGGTATGACAAACCTTTGGCACAGCTTTAAAATAGTTAATGTGTTTATTTATAGACACATTTCAAAAGGAACGTTACAATTGGCAGCTAAGCCAAGGAAATACAAGTCGGTTAAAAAACTAGAATATGAATACTGCCGTGATAAGCAACGTTCTGGCTGAATACTCCATAACTGGATTAATAATAACCGAGAACACGTGTTACACTACTAAATACCAAAAAATACCTAAACTAGATAGCAATAAGGTTCAATTTTTACTGGGCGACATTGACTGGTCCCTGGCGCTCACCTACGATGGTCCTAATGTTATACATATTAGAATTTAAGTCAATTTAATGCAGTATATAATTAATGTAAGTATAATGGTAGTATAAACATAAATAAACGTAAGTCATTTAAATGGGTTCATAACAGAATTGTATATGTGTGTGACAAGAAGAATCAATTACTCAAAATCTGGACAGTGACTAAGCAATAAAGCCAATAAATTACTATACAACAAAATATATAAACCACCTAAGAAATAATTATATAATGAACAAAATTACTACTAACTTCGGCAATCCTAAAAAAAATATGGTCTATAATAAATCAATTCTGTGGGAAATTTACAGTCTATAGATGATATTATAACTAGAACTTTCAAAGAACATAGTTTAAACGAATTAGTAAACAAATTTGCAAAGGAATATAGAAGCACTGACTCAGTGGCGTAGTTGTATTATGGTGCGACTGCAATGCTGAGGTCTCGGATTCGATCCCCAGGTCAGGCAAAGTGATATTGAGTTTTTGTACTCTGTATCAGCTCGGAGTCTGGAATTTGTGCCCGATATGGCGATAGGCTCGCCCCCTATCACATCATGGGACGGAATGGAAATGGGAAAGGCATGAGTGTGTGTGTAAGTATGCAGAAATTCCTGTTATTACACATCTAATAAACTCGTTGCTAAGGGTAGTTAACCAGATAAACTAAAATAGGTATAATTCGACCAATACATGAAATCCTCCCCTCCTAGCCAGTTTCGTCTACGGCAGCCAATCTCAACGGAGATCAGCCAGGTACGCAGGAGATATTATAGTGCACAAGTGTGTGCGCAATACACAGGTGCACTCGCTATTGCTTCACTCTCATAGTCCGATGAGACGGCAATCCGACATAACCGGAGAGAGATCAGGCGCAGGACCAACGGCTTTACGTCCTTTCCGAGGTATAAGGGTATCACACCACTATATTCCTGACTCCGAGCTGCGACTGAGTAATTTTTTAAGATGGAAAACCCAGTTACAGTTTTTTTGGCCAGACCCGGGATTCGAACCCAGGACCTCAGCGCGCAAATCGTACTCGTAACGCGTGCGCAATACAACTACGCTACCGAGGCAGTCAACCGACCAATACATAATAAAAATACATAAGAATACTAGACTTCAGCTCGCGGCTTCGCCCGCGGGAATGGGAGTTTTTCCAGGATAAAAGTCCCGCTTTATATTTCCCCGGGATAAATTATACATATAAAACTTCTTCTTGAATCACTCTATCTATAAAAAAAAACGCATCAAAATCCGTTGCGTAGTTTTAAAGATCTAAGCATACATAGGCACAGACAGCGGGAAGCGACTTTGTTTTATACTATGTAGTGATGAAAAATAACTATAGACCAATTACCATACTTTCCTGTATTAATAAAATTATAGAAAGATACTTAGTAAATTAAATTAATAAATATTTGATCAATAATAACATTATCCATGACCATCAGCATGGATTTCGAAGAATAAAAATATATCACAATTATTATGCAAATTTACAAATGAAGTTCATACACACTTGAATAAAAAAAAAGATGTGATTGCTTTATTCAATGATTTTAGTAAAGCCTGCGACGACACCCTAAGATACTCTATATATAAAAATCTCACGTGGTATATAAGGCCCTCTCTTAGATTTATCGGAAACTATCACCTTAACTGCCAAACTACAGTAAAAATCAATAATAATAATATTAAAACTTACGAGAGACATATTACATTACTAGAAAAAATGGTTTCACTCACATATTCTTGGTCAGAATCCCTGACCAGTTTCGACCTATTAAGTAGGTCATCTTCATAGGCGAGTGCTGAGAGGACGTCGCGTCGCGGAGGCCTCTTGATCACTGCCAAACGGATTCCGAAGATGTCGCAGCTGCTAGACATCATCATCAGAGAAAGTTAATAAAGCTTATAGCAATTTCGTTCTCACTGAAGAAGGTACGGCTAATAATTGCACCAATTGAATATCTACTGTATAGTCACGACATGTGCAACATATTTAGTGAGGGTTTTGTATACCAATTTGCTGATGACACCTGTCTGGTTGTTGCTGACAAAATATTCTTATTGCCCAAAATGCTATGCAAATGAATTTTAAGCCCTCGCGTGCCGGGAGCGTGGATCCACGCTCAAAAAAAGTGTTCAAACTCTGCTGGAAGCGTGGATCCACGCTCGGGCAGATTTCTGCAAAATGTATGAAAACTGAACATCTACAGGTTGTTTCTTTTTAGCTTATTTTTGGGTTTCCATTGTATGCAAATCTTAATTATATATTAGAATTGAAAAAAGTGGCCGCCATTTTAAATTTCTTTGTTTTAAGGCCAATCGACCTCAAAATCGATATCTGGGCAGGCCTTTAGGTACAAAAGACGGGTCCAATGTTAGAATTGAAAAAAGTGGCCGCCATTTTGAATTTCTTTGTTTTAAGGCCAATCGACCTCAAAATTGATATCTGGGCAGGCCTGTAGGTACAAAAGACGGATCGAATGTTAGAATTGAAAAAAGTGGCCGCCATTTTGAACTTCTTTGTTTTAAGGCCAATCGACCCCAAAATCGATATCTAGGCAAGCCTTTAGGTACTGAAGGCGGATCCAATGTTAGAATTGAAAAAGTGGCCACTTTTTTCGTCTCAGATTTTGGGGTCGATTAGCTTTAAAACAAAGAAGTTCAAAATGGCGGCCACTTTTTTCAATTCTGACATTGGATCCGTTTTTTGTACCTACAGGCCTGCCCAGATATCGATTTTGAGGTCGATTGGCCTTAAAACAAAGAAGTTCAAAATGGCGGCCACTTTTTTCAACTCTAACATTCGATCTGTCTTTTGTACCTACAGGCCTGCCCAGATATCGATTTTGAGGTCGATTGGCCTTAAAACAAAGAAATTCAAAATGGCGGCCACTTTTTTCAATTCTGTCATTAGATCCGTCTTTTGTACCTAAAGGCCTGCCCAGATATCGATTTTGAGGTCGATTGGCCTTAAAACAAAGAAATTCAAGATGGCGGCCATTTTTTTCCATTCTGACATTGGATCCATTTTTTGTGCCTAAAGGCCTGCCCAGATATCGATTTTGAGGTCGATGGGCCTTAAAACAAAGAAATTCAAAATGGCGCCCACTTTTTTCAATTCTAACATTCGATCCGTCTTTTGTACTTACAGGCCTGCCCAGATATCGATTTTGAGCTCGATTGGCCTTAAAACAAAGAAATTCAAAATGGCGGCCATTTTTCTCAATTCAAGCATTGGATCCGTCTTTTGTAACCAAAGATATACCCAGATTTCGATTTTGAGGTCAATCGGCCTCAAAACAAAGAAATTCAAAATGGCGGCCGTCTATGCCAAATCTTACAATGTTTCTGAATATTTTAGTGACCATTGATCCTCAATAAATAAGTAAATAAATAATTAAAAAAAAAGGTCTAAAAGAATTTTATGGTGTATAAATTAGAACATCCTTTACATTGAAAATCCGATTTTTTCAAATGTATGGGCGGCACGCACGCGTCTTTTACGCAAACCGAGCCCGGCATTCCAGGGGTTAATACTCTATGCAAGTGGGCACATGATGTGGGCCTAACTATTAATTAGTAGTTTTAGACCGCGGCTCTGCCCGCGTTTCGATTTTCCAGGATAAAAGACGCGCTTTTTATTGTACCGGGATAAAATGCAGCCTATGTATTAATCCAGAACAATATCTACCCGTGTGCCAAATTTCATCGCAATCCGTTCAGCAGTTTTTGCGTGAAAGAGTAACATCCATACATCCATACATACTTACAAACTTTCGCCTTTATAATATTAGTAGAATTCAAAATTTATTCACATCCACTCACTACACCTTAAATCAGAAATTATGCCAACTATCCAGGCTCATACCCACCAATGCATCCACCATCAAAGTAATTAATACTTATAATTGTAAACTAAACTGGAGACCATACATTGAATATGTATGTAATAGATTAAGATCTATTGTAGCTAAACTATCCCTACTTAAACGAAAATTACTTTTTAGCACACTGAGAATGTTGTATAATGTGTTGGCTGACTCTGTCATAAGCTATGGTCTCAGTAGTTATAGTAGAACATACAAGACTTATATAGACGAGATTTATAGATTACAAGTAACACTTTTAAAAACAATTGTACCCTTAAATATTAAACGCAAGTGTAGTAAATGTAACTCTGAATAATTTAAATACTATAGAATTGTAGACATATAATAAAATAAAAATGTTTATAATATGTAGGCTATGATAACTTGCTTAAAACCTAGAACAAGAAATACCTCTAATTTGCGCAACCTATCGTATTTTTCCTAAATATACATTACCTCCATGTACTAAAAATTATGGAAAACGTACCGACGGATATATGTTACCATCACTTTTAAATGAGTTAAATAATGAAATACATGACAAACTGTTAATTAAACCGAATAAATGTAAAGTGATTCTTAAACCAATGTACCTACCTTTCGATGGGATCAAATGAGTAGCTCTAGTGTTATAAATTAGTTTGTGCGTGTAATTGTGTATTTATAAGCGAGTCAATTTGTAACCGCGATACAATATAAACCATCTTAGGTTTTCTTTCACTGATATTCCTTTGGTACCTACACTTTCGTTTTGTTTTATTTTCGATAACTTTTAGTGAATATTTGAAATAAGACTTACCGTCCACAGCACAGCGAAAATAACTTTCGCCATTTTACAAACACGCGTGCAATACGACATCCGTGTATCCGTAAAACAATCAAATCGAAACCAAGTCCGAGCCAGGGGTCAAACTTTCCGGAGTATTATAATGCTCTTTGGGTCAAACAAAATTACAAGATCACACAATATACAAACGGCCACAAATCGCAAATAGAAATTGAAAACATGGCCACCGGATGACGGATCACGAAAATAAGGCTGTGTTACCACTTCACTTAAAATAATATTCCCCACGAAAAATATATAATTTAGTTATTAAGAAACATAACTTAAATTTTAAAATTCTGTAATTATATTTCAGTATATAATTTATGTAGAAAATAGTTTAATTATAAAATATAATCATGTATGTGTCACATGTCAAGTGGTATAAAAAAATAAAATTACACACTTTTGTGCCATTCATAAAAATGTGGCAAACTTATTAAACATGCTTCAAACATCGTGACATTTGACTTCATACATATCGTTCAGAAATTGGGTTCAGTTCAGTTTTAATATGATTTTTGTAGATTTCTAGACTTCGTTACAGTCTTTTTGGATCTAACTAGAAATCTAGCACCGCCCATCTTCTAATATATAAAACAAAATGAGAACGAACGAAGGAACGAGTGAACGAAGGTACGAAATCACAGAGTGACACCCCCCTGGACGAACTACGTTCAGACCGCCATGTCGGATACATTTTTTTTTTTTTTTTTTTTTTTTTTTTTTTTTTAATGGCGTCCCCGCGCACGCGATGATTCTGCCAATGTCGAAGTATGACTAAAAGTCCTCACACTAGAGTCGTGTCAAACGGAAAAAGAGTTATGAACATTTTCGCCAAGAACAAATCTGAGGACAACACAACAATTAACAAAGTTAGTCCCACACCATAATAATTAGTACCTATATACTATTTTGGGTTATAGACAAACAACAACAAAAAAAAGGGGGGGGAAGGAGGCGCGGAAGGGAATAAAAGTTAGAAGAAGGGGAGGAATATTATAGATAAATATTGTTTATTTTTATAAATTTTGCTAGGATGTTAACATAATCGAGGTGGTCCAAAGTCAGCAGGCAGTTCAAATTTAAAGGACGGGCAACATTGTTAGGAAATATGTCATAGATTGGAATATTATGTTTTGGACACGTGAAAAATATGTGTTGAGCAGAACCAAAGAGCATTATAATACTACGGAAATAGAGAACCCACTCATTCCTTTTTTATGCCAATCGTCAATTGTCAAATTACGGCACGTTAACAATACGAAACACTAGATGCCACTGGTGACGTTTTATCGCTAAAAAATCCTGCAGGTGGCACTATAATATCGCACGCCTAGATCAATACTGAATTATCTCGAAGAAATCTGTGAATCGTGTTTTTTATGTAAATCGGCAAAATTTGCCGATTTACACAACACAAAAGACACGATTCACAGATTTTTCGAGATAATTCAGTAATGATCTGGGCGTGCGATGTATTGTGTAATGTTTTAGTTTGTAGTGATTGTTAATATACTGCAACATAAGGGTTCTAAAAGTACATATAAAGACGGTAAGCTTAATTCTCTAGAACATTGTTTCACAAATATTTCAACATCTGTCGTTGCAACGTAATCTTTTAGACCCTTATTTAACAGTATATAACAATCACCAATCACTTACTATTGATATCTGATTATAATAATTATAGGGTGGCTAATTAGTAAAACCTTAATAATCAGAATATGGATTTATTACAATAAGATTTAAGTAGGTACGTAAAGTAATAAATATTGTACAAAACTTATCACAATAACTATATCTAATATTATAAAATTACATTTTAAAATTAAATATATTTTCGTGTTGACTATTAACGATTAACAATTTGGTCTCATAATGTAATTATGCAGCTATAAATATTGTATCAACATAACATTGAATAGCTTGTTACTAGCTATAATAATCTCTACTAATATTATCAAGAGGAAAGATTTGTATTATTGCATGAGTTTAACGAATAAACTCAAAACCTACTGGACCGATTTTAACAGTTCTTTCACCAATATAAAGCTATATTACATTACATTAGGTATCAGCGAGTAACATGAAGTACTTTTTATCCCGGAAATACTTATTCAACCGGGCGGAGCCGCGAGCAATAATTATATAAAGTAATAAGTAGTAAGTAATATAAATATGCAAATTCTCTCATGGATAATCGTGTTTAATTTTATTTTTTTGGCAGATTAACCTGCTTACATAAATATTACATTAAAATTTAAGCTAAAATTAAATCTGATTAATAATAACTAACACATTCCATCTATTTAAAACAAACCGATCTCGATAATTAATCTACAATTAATTATCAAGTGAGAACGTTAAAATAATTGCACTATCTTTTGATCTATTAGATATAAGTATGAACATTATTAAACACTGCAAAAAAATCGCTGACACTAACGGATTTGGAACACTTTTGTTATACTAAATCTAATTGTAATATACATTTTGATGAGGAGCAAATTTTTATGATTCAGGATACCTCCAAATGGTGGGAATAAGAATAATAAATTCATATTTACTTGTATTGCAACGAAACTATTATTTCATTTATCAGGGTGTTTCACTGTCACCGATTATCACAAATGGATGAACCGTTGTTTACAATAAAAATAGCATATTCCAAAAATATCTAATATCGGCATCTCAAATTCTGCATAATTATTTTAATCGTAATAATATGTAATAAATATAAGGTTGAATTTGTTAGAGCGTCACTGAAATACTAAATATATTCATCATTAATGCGTCGAGAGTTATTAAACTCTTTTAATATACTAGAAAATAATAATAAAAAAATAATAAAAAAATAAATTACATAGTACAGTTAACGCCATTTTCCCTTTTCAGGGGTAGGCCGAGGTGTATCACATCCACATTTCGCCATCTATATTAGGTCCCATGTGATAGGGGGCGGATCTATTGCCATTTACAGGGCACATTTCCGGACTCCCGGACTGATACCGAGTACAAAAACCCAATACCACTTTATTAGACCTGGGAATCGAACCCGTGACCTCAGCACTGCAGTCGTTCCGAAATACAACTACGCCACCGAGGCAGCCACAAAAACAAAACAACTAACCATAGTAATTCAACTAAATTAATAGAAAATAAGAACAACTCTTTGGAAAGTGGTTATTAGATACGAAGTTATAATATAATATATACAGAGTCATATAAAAAATATTTAAGAGATGTGTGAGTAGTTTGTGCATAAAAAAGAACTTAACTTCTATTAAATATTGCCTCACGATGTAGTATTCTATAAGAAACTACAAAAAACACAACAAATCGAGTACCTACAATACATGCTTGCATAATATTACAAATTGAAAAATAAATTGAAAAAGTCTTTAAAATGCTATATCCTCCTATTCAAATTATACTAATTGCCTATTGATATGAAGAACGATATTTTGCGTAGGTAAATCCAATTAATCCATGAAACAAACCACGTGACCTTTAAGTTTTTGACTTAATGAAAAATATATTTAGATCGATTTCACAGTCCCATTGTATTCACAGAAAAAGGAACTACAAAGATTAACAAAAAACAAAAACACATTCTAATGTGCGCTGATTTATAATAATTTGATGTAAAAAATATTTAATGCATCTAACAATTGATTTAACAATAAATTATAAGACAAGATTATAAATCATAATGTTAAGAACTGCTTTAAACAGGTCTATGAAGCTATGGATTAAACATAAAAAAGCACAATAGGCATGTGTTACTACTAGTCGTCAATCAAAGTGTATAACAGAGTAGTTTGTAATCTAAAGTAAATATTCACAGAACAAAAGTAGCATTCGAACAATGATCGTATTAAAAGCTTAATAATTTCGGCATTATATACATAATATTACCTTTTTAACTAATTGCATTGATGAAATAATTTAAATACAGTTCGAATTCCAACAGACAATAAATACGAAATTAATTATATTAAATCAAATCAAAAACATAAAGCGCAGGTAAGTTATACAAAAAAGGCGCTTGCAATATAAATATAAAAAAAGAATTACAGGGTATTAAATAAAAAACAAACCAACTGAAAAATGGTAATAGCGAATCGGATCAAAATCATCCATTTCAATTTTTTTTTGTGGAGTTATGTTGAAAGTCCTCTTTAGGTATCACTAAATTAAGTTATTGCAACGAATCTATTGGGTCTACAGTAATCATACTTTTAAGACCTTTATACTATAAGTACCTATATTAGAATAAGATATTCTGCTACAAGCCTAACATAATTTGGATGGTTAATTTTCATGATTACAGGTAGTGTCTTCAAAACACAGGTTATACAAAAAATCTGTGATTTTAGAAGTTATACTTCTTTAGGCGCGTTATGAAAAAATGATGAGAGTAAATTTTAAGATGCGCGCGCATCATGTAATACATTTAGACTAATAGTAACACAAAAGTCACAGGTTGGGCGCGCGCATCACTGTAATTTAGTTTTAATACTATTAACAGACATAAATAAAGGAGGTTCTTAATATCCTCACGTTATTCTATAAGGAACTTTACCTTAGAGGATAGAGTAGGGCTTCTAGTGTGGCGGGTCTACTGTACTGTGCACCTGACAACCCCACACCCCTTTCACCCCCTGAAAAACCAAACCACATTTGACCCTTATTGACCCCCCAACCCAAATTGATCCCCCCTTGCCTATCAAACACATTTTTAACCCCCTTGATCCTAACCTAATTTGACCCCTCTTGACTCCGCAAACACATTTCAACCCCCTTGACCCCCAATATAAATAGACCACCCACACCCATTTTCGACCCTTAACCTAATTAATACTAAATACTATTATTAAATTATTTAATGATGATAAAGAAGTATAACTTCTCACACGCGTACATAAGTACACGCACCCTTTTTTTTCTCTCTCTCTTAGAGCCGTTTGAATTTCCTCTTTTACGTAACCTACAGATTTCACTGCGTAACTTCTTTATATTTTTTTGGAATAAACCTGAGTGTTGTGAACTGCGTTTCATCTGAGTCTGCTCGTGAGACTATATGAGTGTTCTTTATTTATTTCAGCCCCATCTGAAAAAATAAAAATAGTTATGAGAAAATAAAACTAACAACATACATACATACATACATATACACTCACGCCTGTTATCCCCGAAGGGGTAGGCAGAGGCGCAACTAGTGCACCCACTTTTCGCCGTTATTCCGTCCCATGATGTGATAGGGGGCGAACCTATCGCCATATCGGTAACAAATTCCAGACTCCGAGCTGATACTGAATAGAAAAACTCAATATCACTTTGCCCGACCCGGGGATCGAACCCAAGACCTAAGCATTGCAGTCGTACCATAATACAACTACGCCACCGAGGCAGTCAGATAATATATTTTATTTGTTAAAACTAAGAAATAACAAATTATCTGGACTTTACGTACAATATACAGTGTGACTGGTAATATGACTTATTCCCGTTAAGAACATGTAGATTCGGTCAAAAGCAATCAATTTTGTTTCATGAAGCCCTATCGGGAATTCAATACTTTTCGAGCAATTCAAGATTTATTGAATTTTAATTATTTGAATTTTAAGATATACCTACATATGCATATACACTGACGGACCCATAAACTGCATCAATGTAGAAGACACCTTTGAAATAAACATTTTAACCAAGTATTCAAACTTTTTCTACAAATTTAAATTGAAACCTATAGTTTGGTTCGTTAACTCCATAACAGCATAGTATGACCAAGTATGAAGTATCATATTATTATCCTTAAGTGTGTGTTTGTATAATGGAAAGGACCAATTTTTTTTTTTTAACAAAAACGATAAATGTAACAAAATTTGGTTCTGGTTGGTTTGTTAAAAAATTGGTATTTAAATAAAAAAAAATTGAAGCACAGGTATTTTTTCTTTTAATAAGGTGTATTGCTTCCACGTGCAATAATTACAGATTCTAATCGGTTCTGCATATATCTGATTAGGGTCATTAAACGGTCTTACGGGATATTGTTCCATTCTTGTGAAATCGCTGTTCTTAGTGCTGCCACTGTTGTGGGCACAGGATTTTTCGCGTATACCGCTTTTTTATAGTGTCCCATTTTGTGGGATATTACAGCTGTATTAATATGTTATATGTAAATATCAGTCATTTTAAGACATAACGTAGTAACCCATAATATGTGACATAACATTAATGTCTCAGAGTGACGAGAGCAGTGTAATACCTCGCAGTGATTCGTAATTCAAAGTTTCGGTGGTTTGTGTAGTTGTGTTATTTACCAACAGGCAACCAGCTTGGACATTTTGTCATTTATATGAATGAAAAGTATAACAAGTAATGAAATATTATACGTACTTACAATATTAGCGACCGGATGGTTAATCGAGCTTGAGGCATCCTCAGACACCGAGCAAGTGTTTTCAAATTGTTCTGGAATGCAATTAAATTTTTATTTAGGGTGCATATTGCCTATGTCGTTTTATTGTTCAAGCTTACTCTATACCAAGTATTTGTGAGTCTATGGAGAATAGACACACGTACAAAAAGTCGTATATTCAAATTAAAATCATTTATTCAGTAATTAGGCCTCTAAGGGGACATTTACACGTCTTTTTGAAAATAAAAATTAAATAAACTAAATGATTCTACCAGTGCTTCGGAAAAGCCCACTGACCTGAGAAGAAGCACCAAGAAACTCAGCGTAGGTCTTTCATATTTTTTTAAAAGTACAGGGTGTCCAGTATTTAATAGATAACATTGAAATGTCTTATAGTAGAACTTATTGCCGTTTAGAAAAAAATACGAAATAAAATATATCATAAGTAGTACCTGAGATACGAACTTTTCTAAAAAAAGTCGCAATTTTTTTGACTTATTTTACTTTCTTGTACACTACGACCAGAAATGAAGGAAATCCATAGTTTTTTTGTTATTTTATTATTATACACTAACTAGGCTAATAGAGAGATCCTACTATCCTACTAATTTTATAAAGGCGAAAGTTTGTAAGAATGTATGGATGTTTGTTCCTCTTTCACGCAAAAACTACTGAACGGATTTCGATGAAATTTGGCACGCGGGTAGGTCATGTCCTGGATTAACACATAGTCTACTTTTTATCCCGGGAAAATATAAAGTGGGACTTTTATCCCGGAAAAACTTTTTAAGGCGGGCGGAGCCGCGGGCAAAAGCTAGTAGTCAATAGTTTGACTAGTTATTGCACTTTTAAAAAAAACATGCAAGTACAAAATTGTAATCGCAATTGTATTACGGCATAGCTGCGATGGTCTTGGGTTCGCTCTCCAGGTCGGGAAAAGTGATATTGAGTTTTAAATTAAGTATCAGCTCGAAGTCTGGAACTTGTGCCCGATATGGCGATAGGATCGCCCCTATCATATCATGGGACGGAATACACTCAGCAAAAAGTGGGTACATTAGTTGCGCCTGTGCCTTCGGGGATAAAAGGCGTGAGTATGTGTGTGCGTCATAATTGTTTTCACCTAAAAACTTCCAAATCAATCACAAAATATTAACCTTACCCATCATAAGTACATAATAATATGGAAAAATTGCTTACCTAAATCCAATGTTGGGACTTCGTTTTTTGTAAGGCGTCTACTGGGTAATATATACTTAGGCTCAAAGTGTCTGTAGCGTAATCGAACATTTTTAAATATATTATTCTCCTTTTCAACACATTTTCACCAAGAACTTTTGCCCATTGCATATACCCGTCATTTTGATGACTTTCCCATCTAAAAGTAAGCGCACTGGGAAAGTGGTAAAGCGCACCTGGAAAACAAAATGATATAAGTACACTTATTATGTATCTGAAAAATAATATACTAAAACTTGCCATTGTATATTATCTAAGTACTATTACACTGAGTGTTGGAAACCGGCCTTCTCCTCTAAAAACATACATCACCCTATTTATCCCTAAAGCGATAGGCATGGTTGCAGAGGTGCAACCAGGACACTCACTTTAATACCGTGTGTGTTCCATCTTATGGTGTAATAGTAGGCGAGCATATGGCTACCTTGGGTACAAATTCCCGACTCTGAGCTGACAGTAGAAAAACTCAATATTACTTTGCCCGACCCGGGATTCGAACCCAGGATCTGAAAGCAGCGGTCGATAATGACATGCTATACAACTACACCAACAAGGCAATCCACTCCTCGACAAGCACAGTCACCTTTGTACACCACACTGAACTAGTGTGGATGGGCAGACTTAACATATACTCAGCGCCAGATAACATGACAATAAAGCACATTGACCTTTATTCATTTAATCAGGTATGACAAACCTTTGGCACAGCTTTAAAATAGTTAATGTGTTTATTTATAGACACATTTCAAAAGGAACGTTACAATTGGCAGCTAAGCCAAGGAAATACAAGTCGGTTAAAAAACTAGAATATGAATACTGCCGTGATAAGCAACGTTCTGGCTGAATACTCCATAACTGGATTAATAATAACCGAGAACACGTGTTACACTACTAAATACCAAAAAATACCTAAACTAGATAGCAATAAGGTTCAATTTTTACTGGGCGACATTGACTGGTCCCTGGCGCTCACCTACGATGGTCCTAATGTTATACATATTAGAATTCAAGTCAATTTAATGCAGTATATAATTAATGTAAGTATAATGGTAGTATAAACATAAATAAACGTAAGTCATTTAAATGGATTCATAACGGAATTGTATATGTGTGTGACAAGAAGAATCAATTACTCAAAATCTGGACAGTGACTAAGCAATAAAGCCAATAAATTACTATACAACAAAATATATAAACCACCTAAGAAATAATTATATAATGAACAAAATTACTAATAACTTCGGCAATCCTAAAAAAAATATGGTCTATAATAAATCAATTATGTGGGAAATTTACAGTCTATAGATGATATTATAACTAGAACTTTCAAAGAACATAGTTTAAACGAATTAGTAAACAAATTTGCAGAGGAATATAGAAGCACTGACTCAGTGGCGTAGTTGTATTATGGTGCGACTGCAATGCTGAGGTCTCGGATTCGATCCCCAGGTCAGGCAAAGTGATATTGAGTTTTTGTACTCTGTATCAGCTCGGAGTCTGGAATTTGTGCCCGATATGGCGATAGGCTCGCCCCCTATCACATCATGGGACGGAATAACGGCGAAAAGTGGGTGCACTAGTTGCGCCTCTGCCTACCCCTTCGGGGATAAAAGGCATGAGTGTGTGTGTAAGTATGCAGAAATTCCTGTTATTACACATCTAATAAACTCGTTGCTAAGGGTAGTTAACCAGATAAACTAAAATAGGTATAATTCGACCAATACATGAAATCCTCCCCTCCTAGCCAGTTTCGTCTACGGCAGCCAATCTCAACGGAGATCGGCCAGGTACGCAGGAGATATTATAGTGCACAAGTGTGTGCGCAATACACAGGTGCACTCGCTATTGCTTCACTCTCATAGTCCGATGAGACGGCAATCCGACATGACCGGAGAGAGATCAGGCGCAGGACTAACGGCTTTACGTGCTTTCCGAGGTACAAGGGTATCACACCACCATATTCCTGACTCCGAGCTGCGACTGAGTAATTTTATAGGATGGAAAACCCAGTTACAGTTTTTTTGGCCAGACCCGGGATTCGAACCCAGGACCTCAGCGCGCAAATCGTACTCGTAACGCGTGCGCAATACAACTACGCTACCGAGGCAGTCAACCGACCAATACATAATAAAAACACATAAGAATACTAGACTTCAGCTCGCGGCTTCGCCCGCGGGAATGGGAGTTTTTCCAGGATAAAAGTCCCGCTTTATATTTCCCCGGGATAAATTATACATATAAAACTTCTTCTTGAGTCACTCTATCTATAAAAAAAAACGCATCAAAATCCGTTGCGTAGTTTTAAAGATCTAAGCATACATAGGCACATACAGCGGGAAGCGACTTTGTTTTATACTATGTAGTGATGAAAAATAACTATAGACCAATTACCATACTTTCCTGTATTAATAAAATTATAGAAAGATACTTAGTAAATTAAATTAATAAATATTTGATCAATAATAACATTATCCATGACCATCAGCATGGATTTCGAAGAATAAAAATATATCACAATTATTATGCAAATTTACAAATGAAGTTCATACACACTTGAATAAAAAAAAGATGTGATTGCTTTATTCAATGATTTTAGTAAAGCCTGCGACGACACCCTAAGATACTCTATATATAAAAATCTCACGTGGTATATAAGGCCCTCTCTTAGATTTATCGAAAACTATCACCTTAACTGCCAAACTACAGTAAAAATCAATAATAATAATATTAAAACTTGCGAGAGACATATTACATTACTAGAAAAAATGGTTTCACTCACATATTCTTGGTCAGAATCGCTGACCAGTTTCGACCTATTAAGTAGGTCATCTTCATAGGCGAGTGCTGAGAGGACGTCGCGTCGCGGAGGCCTCTTGATCACTGCCAAACGGATTCCGAAGATGTCGCAGCTGCTAGACATCATCATCAGAGAAAGTTAATAATGCTTATAGCAATTTCGTTCTCACTGAAGAAGGTACGGCTAATAATTGCACCAATTGAATATCTACTGTATAGTCACGACATGTGCAACATATTTAGTGAGGGTTTTGTATACCAATTTGCTGATGACACCTGTCTGGTTGTTGCTGACAAAATATTCTTATTGCCCAAAATGCTATGCAAATGAATTTTAAGCCCTCGCGTGCCGGGAGCGTGGATCCACGCTCAAAAAAAGTGTTCAAACTCTGCTGGGAGCGTGGATCCACGCTCGGGCCGATTTCTGCAAAATGTATGAAAACTGAACATCTACAGGTTGTTTCTTTTTAGCTTATTTTTGGGTTTCCATTGTATGCAAATCTTAATTATATATTAGAATTGAAAAAAGTGGCCGCCATTTTAAATTTCTTTGTTTTAAGGCCAATCGACCTCAAAATCGATATCTGGGCAGGCCTTTAGGTACAAAAGACGGGTCCAATGTTAGAATTGAAAAAAGTGGCCGCCATTTTGAATTTCTTTGTTTTAAGGCCAATCGACCTCAAAATTGATATCTGGGCAGGCCTGTAGGTACAAAAGACGGATCGAATGTTAGAATTGAAAAAGTGGCCGCCATTTTGAACTTCTTTGTTTTAAGGTCAATCGACCCCAAAATCGATATCTAGGCAAGCCTTTAGGTACTGAAGGCGGATCCAATGTTAGAATTGAAAAAGTGGCCACTTTTTTCGTCTCAGATTTTGGGGTCGATTAGCTTTAAAACAAAGAAGTTCAAAATGGCGGCCACTTTTTTCAATTCTGACATTGGATCCGTTTTTTGTACCTACAGGCCTGCCCAGATATCGATTTTGAGGTCGATTGGCCTTAAAACAAAGAAGTTCAAAATGGCGGCCACTTTTTTCAACTCTAACATTCGATCCGTCTTTTGTACCTACAGGCCTGCCCAGATATCGATTTTGAGGTCGATTGGCCTTAAAACAAAGAAATTCAAAATGGCGGCCACTTTTTTCTATTCTCTCATTAGATCCGTCTTTTGTACCTAAAGGCCTGCCCAGATATCGATTTTGAGGTCGATTGGCCTTAAAACAAAGAAATTCAAGATGGCGGCCATTTTTTCCATTCTGACATTGGATCCATCTTTTGTGCCTAAAGGCCTGCCCAGATATCGATTTTGAGGTCGATGGGCCTTAAAACAAAGAAATTCAAAATGGCGCCCACTTTTTTCAATTCTAACATTCGATCCGTCTTTTGTACTTACAGGCCTGCCCAGATATCGATTTTGAGCTCCATTGGCCTTAAAACAAAGAAATTCAAAATGGCGGCCATTTTTCTCAATTCAAGCATTGGATCCGTCTTTTGTAACCAAAGATATACCCAGATTTCGATTTTGAGGTCAATCGGCCTCAAAACAAAGAAATTCAAAATGGCGGCCGTCTATGCCAAATCTTACAATGTTTCTGAATATTTTAGTGACCATTGATCCTCAATAAATAAGTAAATAAATAATTAAAAAAAAAGGTCTAAAAGAATTTTATGGTGTATAAATTAGAACATCCTTTACATTGAAAATCCGATTTCTTCAAATGTATGGGCGGCACGCACGCGTCTTTTACGCAAACCGAGCCCGGCATTCCAGGGGTTAATACTCTATGCAAGTGGGCACATGATGTGGGCCTAACTATTAATTAGTAGTTTTAGACCGTGGCTCTGCCCGCGTTTCCATTTTCCAGGATAAAAGACGCGCTTTTTATTGTACCGGGATAAAATGCAGCCTATGTATTAATCCAGAACAATATCTACCCGTGTGCCAAATTTCATCGCAATCCGTTCAGCAGTTTTTGCGTGAAAGAGTAACATCCATACATCCATACATACTTACAAACTTTCGCCTTTATAATATTAGTAGAATTCAAAATTTATTCACATCCACTCACCACACCTTAAATCAGAAATTATGCCAACTATCCAGGCTCATACCCACCAATGCATCCACCATCAAAGTAATTAATACTTATAATTGTAAACTAAACTGGAGACCATACATTGAATATGTATGTAATAGATTAAGATCTATTGTAGCTAAACTATCCCTACTTAAACGAAAATTACTTTTTAGCACACTGAGAATGTTGTATAATGTGTTGGCTGACTCTGTCATAAGCTATGGTCTCAGTAGTTATAGTAGAACATACAAGACTTATATAGACGAGATTTATAGATTACAAGTAACACTTTTAAAAACAATTGTACCCTTAAATATTAAACGCAAGTGTAGTAAATGTAACTCTGAATAATTTAAATACTATAGAATTGTAGACATATAATAAAATAAAAATGTTTATAATATGTAGGCTATGATAATTTGCTTAAAACCTAGAACAAGAAATACCTCTAATTTGCGCAACCTATCGTATTTTTCCTAAATATACATTACCTCCATGTACTAAAAAATATGGAAAACGTACCGACGGATATATGTTACCATCACTTTTAAATGAGTTAAATAATGAAATACATGACAAACTGTTAATTAAACCGAATAAATGTAAAGTGATTCTTAAACCAATGTACCTACCTTTCGATGGGATCAAATGAGTAGCTCTAGTGTTATAAATTAGTTTGTGCGTGTAATTGTGTATTTATAAGCGAGTCAATTTGTAACCGCGATACAATATAAACCATCTTAGGTTTTCTTTCACTGATATTCCTTTGGTACCTACACTTTCGTTTTGTTTTATTTTCGATAACTTTTAGTGAATATTTGAAATAAGACTTACCGTCCATAGCACAGCGAAAATAACTTTCGCCATTTTACAAACACGCGTGCAATATGACATCCATGTATCCGTAAAACAATCAAATCGAAACCAAGTCCGAGCCAGGGGTCAAACTTTCCGGAGTATTATAATGCTCTTTGGGTCAAACAAAATTACAAGATCACACAATATACAAACGGCCACAAATCGCAAATAGAAATTGAAAACATGGCCACCGGATGACGGATCACGAAAATAAGGCTGTGTTACCACTTCACTTAAAATAATATTCCCCACGAAAAATATATAATTTAGTTACTAAGAAACATAACTTAAATTTTAAAATTCTGTAATTATATTTCAGTATATAATTTATGTAGAAAATAGTTTAATTATAAAATATAATCATGTATGTGTCACATGTCAAGTGGTATAAAATAATAAAATTACACACTTTTGTGCCATTCATAAAAATGTGGCAAACTTATTAAACATACTTCAAACATCGTGACATTTGACTTCATACATATCGTTCAGAAATTGGGTTCAGTTCAGTTTTAATATGATTTTTGTAGATTTCTGGACTTCGTTACAGTCTTTTTGGATCTAACTAGAAATCTAGCACCGCCCATCTTCTAATATATAAAACAAAATGAGAACGAACGAAGGAACGAGTGAACGAAGGTACGAAATCACAGAGTGACACCCCCCTGAGCAGAACCCTCTTCTAGGCCGCATTCACAAATAGAATGATTCCTAATACGTAGCTTAGCCAGAAACACAGGAGAACAGATATGACCTAAACGAAGCCTAATAATCACAGAGGAAACATGCTTGTCGAAATTTTGAAACTTGTAAAACCAAGGTTTAAATGGGATGTTGGGCTGTAGAGAACCATAATGTTTGGCCTTATTCTGACGGGTGTTTTGCCATAATTCTTGCCATTTGTTGTGCATTGCCAGTTTAGACAATAAACGAACGTCGTGATTAAAATAGTAATTATACTTGACAGATCCTGTGTGAACAGCATCTTTAGCAATTTGGTCAACAATTTCATTATCACTGATACCCACATGACTCGGGATCCAAGCTAGGACAACTTCTATTCCTTGGGAACTGCATCGAAATAAAGATTGTCTGATTAGTAAGACTGGCAGAGTATTATTATTATATTGCAAAGGGAATCTTAAAATGGCTTGCAGACAGCTAAGAGAATCTGAGAGGATTATTGAATTATTCAAAGAATGGGATTCAATGTATAGGACTGCTTCTAAAATAGCGATTGATTCGGCAGTGAATATAGAGGTTTCAGGTGGAAGCTTATAATTCAGGATAATTTTATATCTAGGCAGCCAAACAGCTGCCCCCACAGAATTCTCGTTAGAAGACTTAGAGGCATCAGTAAAAATAAGTAACCAATCAGGCCAGTCATTTTGAATTATAGCATGAAAAAGTTGGTCTGCAACAGGACAGTTTTTATTAATACCAAAATTGAAAATAACTTTAGGTTGAAACAACAAAGAGTCAAACTCCATTTCAAAAATTGGATTACGAATAATGGACCGAATAGGGAATTGTAGATTGTCTAATTTATTAAATGAATTTACAATTAAAGGTGGACACTTATGAATCCAATAACGGGATGACAAGCATAATTGTGATAAAGATTGGAGTTTAGGGATAAGGGGATTTGAACTATAATGGCATAGGTTAAAAAAATACCTATCTGCTAAAAATTGCCTACGCAACAGAAGTGGAGGTTCAAGGCATTCCACCTGCATAGCTGCAATGGGTGATGATTTCATTGCACCACATATGATGCGTAAACATCTGGATTGAATTTTGTCTATATTTTTTAAAACTGCTTTGTTGCATGGTTCCAGTAGGAAGCTACCATAGTCTATATGACTTCTAACAATTGCGTTATACAAGAGTTTTAAAGTCCTAGGGTGGGAACCCCAGCGGACACCTGATACAGCTCGGAGAATGTTTATACTTTTCTCACATTTATTAATGACATAATTAAGATGATGAATACCAGTTAATTTTGAATCCAAAATTATTCCTAAGAATTTAACATTATCTTTAAAGGATAGATGACACTCTTTAAATTTAAGACAGGGAATAGGGATAGACCTTTTACAAGAAAAAATTAAAGCAGAACTTTTCTCTACTGACAGAGATAGGCCATGTTCATCCAACCAGTTGCCTAAGTAATGTAAAGCTGAATTAAGATTCTGACAGGCATCATAAACAGAGTTCGAGGAGACGTAAAGCACTAAGTCATCTGCATATTGAGAGATCTGACAAAAATCACTAACACATCTTTCTATATCATATGTGTATAGGTTAAAAAGGAGAGGACTCAAAACTGATCCTTGGGGCAGACCTTTCCAAACATTTCTAGGTAAGGAAAGGGAACCCTGGTACCTGACTACTATTGTTCGTTCTGAATATAGACTACAAATAATGTTAATGAGCTTCACAGGAATACTCAGCTGATGCATTTTCTGCCTGAGTATCGGAATCACAACATTATCATATGCAGAAGCTATATCCAAGAAAACTGCAAGAGTATGAAGACCATTAGAGAAAGCTAATCGGATATCGGTAATAAAGTTGCTCAGGCTATCCATGGTTCCCATTCCTCTCCTGAAACCAAACTGTGAATTGGGTATTATACCCCGATTCTCTAGAATCCACTCTAATCTATTTTTCACGAGATGTTCTAGAATTTTTGCTAGAACAGAGGACAAAGCGATGGGTCTATAAGAAGAAAAAAGATTTGGATCTTTATTAGGTTTATTAACAGGAATAATAATTTGAGATTTCCATGAACTTGGGATATTACCAGAGAGAAAAATATGATTTATAAGATTAAGAAGAAAGGCCTTAGCAGAATTTGAGAGTTTTGTAATGAATGAGTAAGTAATTTCATCAATGCCAGGAGCAGAGTCCTTGAGGTTTTCTAGTATACATAGGAGCTCTGGGAAAGAAAATGGATCATTCATTTTATCAGCGGGAAGAACTGTAGAAATAGGAAGAGGAGTAATATTCTCAGTCTGCACAAAAGGGGGAGCGAGATTGTCGATAAAATCTGGAAGCCAAGAAGAAGGATCATTAGAATTTTGATCAAAAACTGAAAATACTCTACGAAAAGACTTTATCTTTTTCCAGACAATGGAACAAGGAGTTCTTGGTGAAAGAGACTCACAAAAATTGCGCCAGCCTAAAGTCTTTTTCTTCGACAAAAATCTTTTACATTCTGCAGACGTCTTTTGATAAATGAGGAAATTTTCCATGGATAAACTATTAGAATATTGGTTTTCTATAAAATTACGTTTCTTAATTATATCGGTACATTCAGAATCCCACCATGGAGGAGATGGCATTTTGTTAGAAGGAGATTTTTTTAACGGAATAGACAAAATAGCAGCATTCAGAAGGGATCTCGTAAACATATGATACAGTTCAAGGAAATTGTTGTTAGAAATTTGGGGAAGAGAAGACACATCTTCATCTACCAAAGCAGAGAAGTTATCCCAATCTGCTAATGGTAATCTGAATTTTAAAAGGGGTTGAGGAGAGGGAGCCGGGGGAGAGATACGAGACAAGGAAAGCACTATAGGGAAGTGATCACTACCAAAGGAATTTGGAAGTATAGACCAAGAAAAGAGGGAAAATAAATTAGGAGAGGCTAAAGACAGATCCACAGCACTTACATTTTGAATAGGAGAGGTCCTACGCGTAGCCGACCCATCATTAAGTAAGCAAAGGTCTAAATCATCAAACAAATCAATAAGATATGATGATAGGCTATCACGACATTGCGAACCCCACATTGGGTGTCTACAATTAAAATCTCCCAAAATAAGAAGGGGACCAGGGAGGTCTGAAATAATATCTTTAATATGAGATAGTATGATAGAATTTGGATGGGGAATATAAACAGACACACAAGTTAAGTCCAAGATCCTTACAGCAACTATATGAAAATCAGGATTATGTAATGGGATTGTAATTTGGCGATAGTTCATTGACCTTTTCACAAGAAGGGCACAACCAGCATAACCATCATCCCTATCATCACGAAGACAGCTGAAACCAGACAAACGAAAAGTTTGACTAGGCCTCAACCAAGTCTCAGCAATAGCCAGGACAATGGGGTTATATTTATTGATTATAGTGATTAATTCATGTTTTTTATTTTTCAAATTCCTAGAGTTCCACTGTAAAAAATTATAACCCATTGTGTTTGTTATTGACATTAAGAGTATCAAGTAGGTTCTGAAGTAAAATAGAGACATTGTACGGTAGGGAATCACTAAATTTAGAAATAATGTTAATCAAAGTGCAAGTTAACAATTCTATAAGATTGTCATTGGGAGAGGAATGTGGAGTAGGACTTTCACAACCAATGGGCTGATTTAAAGCACAACCATTGGGTTGTGATGAGGCAGGGGTGCGAACTATATTATTATGCTCATCTATATTATACTGTATGGGATAGGACGATGGGGGAGTGCGGGGTTTTTTAAAAATTGTTTTTTTATAGGATGACTGGGAAGGAGAGAGTGAGGGGAGGACTTTGGGAGAGGAAGAACCTACATTAACTTCCACAGAGGTAGCATCAGCATATGATTTACGTGCGACTGGGAATCGTCGCGAGGCTTCTATGAAACTGATGTTCTGTTCTGACATAACTAGTTTAATTGATTTCTGACGAGAATGTTCAGTACAGATGGGGTCTATTGCTTTGTGTTTACCATTACAAAGAGCACATGATATGTGATGATCCAAAGCCATGCACGAGTCTCCAATATGCTCTAGAGAGCATACAAAGCATCTGGCTTTGGACCTACATTGCGATTGAATGTGCCCAAAACGGCAGCATTTGCGGCATTGAATGGTGGGTAGATGATAAATAGATACAGGAAGAGAGGATTGAAAACAATAGATTTTTTCAGGCAGAGTTTGGCCAAGTACAGTTATAACAACTGTTGTGGATGGCTCCCAAAAGACATTTCCATCATTTATCCTTTTAAAATTAAGTCTCCTGGCTTTGATAACTGGGCCACAGTGACTAGGGCACCTTATTCCTGTAACAAATTCCTCAAGTGTCCAATCAACAGGAATATTCCTGACAATTCCCATACGAGAGAGTTTAAACTTAGGAATAGTAGCTATGTATTTATTATTTTTGAAAATGGAGCAGTCTAAAAATGAATTTGCTGAATTTGCATTCGCGAATTCAACAGTTATTCTATTTCTACCCGCCAACTTTATACCACCATCAACTATGCCAGGTATATTAGCTTTGTGAACAATTAGTGCAAATTTTAATAAGTTTATTGAGTATCCCGACGCAGGATCTGGCTCCTTTCTGGTGACATGCACAATAAAAGGAGCACTATCCAAATCGGAATACTTAATTATATCAGTATCGTAACTTGGTACTGTATAAACATGTTGTGTGGAAGCCCCTGGAGTTTTATTTTTCTTTGCCTGCTCTGGATTGATGCCGGAATCCGCAGGGCGTTTGGTCGGTTTTGTGGCAGAGGCAGGGGGATCAAATCCCCCTCCCCCGGGAGGGGGATCATCATCCATAACTACTACACTACCAAGTAATTTTACTTACCAACACCCAGGACAACACAATAAATACAAAAAAAGATAATAAACACAAATCACAACTAAAAACTTAGCGAAAAATGTGAAATTTTATATAAAAACTATAAACCTGTCAAAACCACGTGTATACTCTAAACACGACATTGACAGAATCGTCGGATACATTATCTTTGAACCAAGAAGTTTATAATATTATCTAATGGAGAGAGCGGTACACACATTTTTGTGAAGACAAAAAAATTACCTTTTGTGTTGTATTCTATCTCACTCACTCTTTAACCTATGTTGCCAAAGCTTACGGATTATTTCCCTACCCATAAAAGAATATCAATACCGTTATTGTCGTCTCAATCATGTATATATAAATATTTCCAACATATCTTATATAATGATATAAGTACTATTTTCATTTCAGAATTATTCTTGTTGAATAAGATATCCTTAAGGTTTTTTATCCTTATTAACATTTTAGTTTAAAAAATTTCCTCATTTAATTGGTAATTGCGAATTCATACTTCGGCAACACTGTTATAAAACGTTAAGTTCGATGTCAATATAGTTGTCAAATAAATGTTCACTTCGAAATTTTCTCCGTAATTATCTACAATAATAAGTGTGTTTTAGTGATATTTTAATGTGAATTGTGTAGTTCATGGTTGCAGAAATATTTGGCATCCATCATTTAATGTGAAATTCTACAGGTAAGTTCATTGTAATCAATATTGTGTAAATATTATAATTTTATCAATATTTATACGAAATGTAATAAAATACGTGAATATTTTATAAATGAACTGTAGAAAAATATCGCTTAATGTGATTTGCTTTATATATGACTACTTTTTTCATATTAACGTAATGTTAAATGTGATTTTTTGTATTGTAAATAGTGTATATAAACAAGAGGCTAGGGTGACCATGGTGTAAGCTTTGGTGGACCGGTTTGACAATGGTGCTAGAGTATTTGTAATACTAGCCGCCTTACTAATGAATATTATAAAGCTTATAATCTTTAAATAATCATCGTAAATAAAAACTGAGGATCAACAGTTACAATCGAGTTCTCAGTGTATCCAGCATTGATTTATTGAAACTTTTATTTAAAATAAAATCGAGTTTGTATTTCTCTTTACAGATTTCTTAAAGATCTAGATAAGCAAAAACGTGGTTAAATATAAATACCATTAAAAGGTCAATTTGATGTCTGCAAGAATTACTAGTCAACATTTAAAGACAGAAGATTATGATTCTGAATGTGATGATGTGTCTTCTACTTCTGGGAATATGGCAGTAGATGTCAAAAATAATTATTTATTACCAGAAACTCATCCTGTAAGTATATTATTTTTTATCATTTCACTGGTATAATTATGATCCACTTAGACTTTATTATTTACTAGCTTTTGCCCGCGGCTCCGCCCGCGTGAATGTGTTTTTCCGGGATAAAAGTCACTGTTTATATTTTACTGGGATGAAAAGTAGCCTATGTGCTAATCCAGGACATGATCTACCCGTGTGCCATATTTCATCGAAATCCGTTCAGTAGTTTTTGCATGAAAAAAACATCCATACATCCAGACATTCTTACAAACTTTCGCCTTTATAATATAATAAGATTAGTAGGATAGGGCACCCACATTAGATTGCGACCCACCAAATTTTATAACGGCGGTACATTGGGTGATATCTGAGTGTACTAAATGGCACCTCTGCCTCTGTCTAAAATGTATAGGTACTTAAATATATTATTATTGATTGATATTTACTTTTTACATTACATGTCAGCGAAATGAATATGAACCACCATTGAAACGCCAAGACTTGAAAGATTTCAATATATCAGTTAATGTGAAGACATCCAGTGAAATAAGTTTAAAGAAATAAAAGAAAGTATTGCAGCAGAAGATGAAGAGATAAAAGAAGAAAATTAATTACAAGTTATTTCTTATTAAAGTTGTTCATGATTATACAGTCTGAAATTGAAAATATTTTGCAGTGAAATTTTGCTAATATTTGAGATTTTTTTTTTAAGTATATTCCAAGTAGCAAGCAAAGAAAAATTACATATAGTGATGACATAAAGACTTTTGCTTTAACTTTACACTTTTAGTCGCCGAAAACATTTTTGTTTTATAAATTCAAAGATATATTTGCCGAAAGAGAGCACATTATGGTGATCTTTAGCAAACTTTAATTGTTTTGTTGGCTTCTTCACAGAAGTTTTAGAATATTAAAAATAAATTTAAGGACGAAACCTCACCCGCAGAATGTAGCGTTAATTTTTGATTCCATGGCTCTCAAACAAGAATTTATTTGGTATTGTAATTTGTAAAACATCCACGTGTTTATTACTTTTGCTATAAATATCTACACAACTTTGTTTACAGTCAACTTACCTATGGAATTTCACACTAGATGTTGGATTGCAAATAATTCTGCAACCATGAATTACACAACTCATAGTAGAATATCTCTAAAACACAATATGTATTATTATGGATAATTACAGAAAAAAAGTTCGCAGAATACTCGCAAAAATTGTAAAATCACACAAAATAGATATTCGTAATATTTCAAAATTACTTACTGAAAATTAGGTTATTTAACTTCCTAAATGTGTATTATTTTTTTATGTATGATTGTTTACTTTTATGAGTATGTTTTTTATTTTTTTTTATTATATTTAAATTTTACAATAACTGTAGTTTTCATTTTTAAATATCCCAATGTTTTTCTGTCTAACCTTACAGTCTCCATATTTGGTTATAAAGGCCGGCAAACAACGTGAACATATCCAGTCGCGGGGGAAAGTAAAACATATACAATGTGAGGCTGTGTGCCGAGCAAAAAAAAAGCACGCGGGGCCCCGTGCGAAGCAAATAATTTTTTTTAACAGCTTTGTAAGTAAGGTGCCAAAAAACGGGCCCCCAAGGAGCTGCAAGATGCCCCTGTAACTGCGAGGCCCCAGGCGGTTGCCTGGTTCGCCCCCCTCCTCCAAGGCCGCCACTGAATTCACCACCGCGTGGTGAGGTATTTTTTTTATGTAAGTGGAACTAGTAGTTCCGAACTACACATACCAAAAAAGTATGTAAATATGCCAATTTTGTTTGGAATAAACTTTCTAACTCAAATTATATTTTTTAAATATCAACTATTACTAGCCGCTGTAGTTGGTTTTCATAATTAATTTAAACCGCATTACTTTATAGAGATAAAAATAAATATTATGGTGCGATATCATATTATTACACACTCACACACTCACGCCTCTTATCCCCCGGGTAGACAGAGGTGCAATTAGTGCACCCACTTTTTGCCGTTATTCCGTTCCACGCTGTGATAGGGGGCGAGCCTTTCGCCTTATCGTGTACAAATTCCAGACTCCGAGCTGATACTGAATGGAAAATAGTCACTTTGCCCGACCCGACTAACCTGGGGATCGAACCCGAGATCTCAGCATTGCAGTCGTACCATAATACAACTACACCACCGAGGCAGCCATAATATATCATATCATATTATTATGGACAGTTAATTATGTTACGTCCTGGTTTTGAAGATAAACCTTTGTCACTCTAAAGAGAGAGACAGCAGATAGCTGTGACGTCACATTTTATTCTTCAGTTTGTTAAACGGAATGAAAAATCCATATGGGTATAACATTCTTGCTTTGAACCGTAAAGGAGACTTGCAAATTTGTCAGATGACATTTAATTGTTTTTTTACGGACATTTGTAGTAAAGGCAAAGGAACAAAACCATGCAGCCCATGATGGAATATTTTTTCAGGCCCATACAGCCTTGTTTAGAGATTAGGTTCTTTCCTTTTAATTTAAAAAATATTTAATATTAAGGAAAAAATTTACAAGTTGAAATAAAACAGGTTTTTATTTTATATTTTTATTTTTGAACTTTTTCTTAAATTTAAGCAATGCTTTCTTCTGCATTTTTATTTATTTATATTTTCGGCCCTTATGATGTCTATCCCTTTTAATATTTTGTTTATTACATTGCACCAATAAAAATACAGAGTTTAATACTTATGTCTAACAAATATTCAGGAACTAAGTTTTTGTGAGAATGGCAATTCAAAAGAATATTTGGAACATATACTTTGTTTAATGTTTTTACTAATATTATTTTTATGTCCTTGTTGTTCCAAATATTCGTTTGTAATTTTAATTACATTACCAAAACTTATAACAATGTTTTCATGGGGATAACTTAATTTACTTGCATTCTTACAACTTTTATATTCATTTTCTACTATGAAATTGTGAATATTATTATTCACTTAAAAGATTGCTTTTACATTCTGCACAATTATTAATTTTAGAAAGCACTTTCCTTGTTACCCACCCTTCTGTGTAGGCCTTTGAATGAATATTTAACCATTCTTGTCTGGCTTGTTCATGAATATTTTCTTCATTACTAAACTCAATATTTTCAGTTATATCTGAACTATCTAATTTAGAGTTCATCGTTGGTGCAGAATTCACATTTTCAAACAAGGATTCTAAATTTAAAATATTGATACTAAAACCTTCACAATTAAAACTTATAAATCTTTTTATTAATACAGCTTTAAATGTTAATAAGAGTGGGCAGTCGGATTATTAAATCTATAATAATTGTATGCCTGTACTTGTCCAAAAAACATACATACACTCACGCCTGTTATCCTCGAAGGGGTAGGCAGAGGTGCAACTAGTGCACCCACTTTTCGCCATCATTCCGTCCCATGATGTGATAGGGGGCGAGCCTATCGCTATATCGGGCACAAATTACAGACTCCGGGCTGATACTGAATAGAAAAACTCAATATCACTTTGCCCGACCTGGGGATCGAACCCGAGACCTCAGCTTTGCAGTCGTACTGTAATACAACTACACCACCGAGGCAGTCCAAAAAAGTTTTCAATAACATCAGAGTTAAGAAAAAAATAAAATAAAATTAAATTAATTTTATCCATTGTAAATCTACGTGCCTTTTTATTTTTATTGCATAATTTCCACAGAACTTTCTTAGTTAAAGGATTTATATTTTTAGTTAAACCCTCTAAAGACTTTTCTTTACTGAATACCAATGCCTTCTGCGCTCTGGATTTATAATTACTTATACGTTTTGCTTTCTTATATTCATTATAGATTAGTTGACATTGTGGAGATAAGGTGCCCAATGTTTTTATTAATCTCCTTCTGACCCACTTTTTTGGAGTTTTGTATGATGAAGCTGAAAATAAAACAAAATATTATACATAAAAAAATAGTCAACAAAGACTTTGTAGGACCACAATACAACAAACTTCAAACAAATAAATACCTTGTGTACCCTGGATCTCAGTTCCGGAGGTCACAGCAGCAGACTGTCTTGACTGACAAATCACTGAAAAAAAAACAATAAGACATCTTACATTTACCAATTATTATTCAAATCTATCAATAAACACAGTATACTTTTTGGTCTTGTCATTACTTTAGGACATATCTTATTCTTATGCTTATAATTCTACCCATGACTGTCTTCAGACACACAGCAAAGTTGATGACTAATTAATAGAGACAAGCCAGCTGCTCACCAGATGGCAGGCAACTTTAGAATTTATATGGCGATAGGCTCGCCCCCTATCACATCATGGGACGGAATAAAGGCGAAAAGTGGGTGCACTAGTTGCGCCTCTGTCTACCCCTTCGGGGATAATAGGCGTGAGTGTGTGTGTGTTGGAATTAAGATTACACAATATACATAAATTACTACATACCATTGGCTTCAGAGCATGCCACTTTAAACGGGATACTTTCTTCAGTTTTTGAGTATGTATGGTCAATGTGTCGCTTTCGTGCATAATCGTGATTTCTGTACTTCAGAGGAACTAGAAAAGACAAGACATATAATATTAAAAACAATTTAGCTATATCTTAAAAGTATCTTCGGTTCTGAAAGATAAGTTACCTGTTTCTTCATAAACCAATGACGAATTTCCTGCAGAAATCTCCAAGTCTGTAAATAAACTTGGATAGGCGTCACTCTTCAAGCGTTTTGTTGCCTGGTAAACAAATCTTTGCTCAAAATGCTTATGGCAAACATACATGTTCTTTGTATCACAAACATTTTCACTACCTATGCACTGTATCCACCGGATTTTAATCTCTTTCCTTGCGGGAAATTGATGCAATTTAACGTCTTGTCGTAAACTATTCCACTTGGATACACAACACCTTCGTGATATTGTTAAAAATGTTGAAATTACATTGACTGGATATTACTGTATTTGTGGATTTAAAGAGGTGATGGCCGACGCCAGGCCCGTTTAACTCAGCTTAAAAAAGTAGCACAATAGCGTTACGCAGCTATCGCACCTTTCATGATTTTTCCATACATTATATGAATGGTGAACTAGTTGCATCTCTTTCTACACTTGGTCTTTTCTTAGTGTGTGTGTTATAGTATCAAAAAGTATTTTGTCTCTCTGATTTTGGCAGTCTGTGGTGTTTTATAGTATTGAAAAGTCTGTTGTCTCTCTGTATTCTGGCAGTCTGTGGATTTAAAACAGCGCGTACCGCCATATTGTATTGGATTTACCGCTGCTCTGATTGGAATCACCGCGCCTTGTGATTTTGTGCTGCATTTCGCTATTTTGGATTTGAAGGCGGTTTTAACTTATTTGGCATCTGATTAATCTATTTTATTGTGTGCATATGTTTTTGTAAACAACTTTACAAGCAACTTTTGTGTTTACCAGTTCAAAGTGTAATTGTTATCTTTGTCTGTAGGTATAGTTCGATTTATTTTGATACTAATAGTAACATGGTTTATAAGTGCTCTGTTCCCGGGTGCAGTACTCGAGGCCGGGGTATTAAATATTTTTGTGCGCCCTACACAACCAAATCAAGGTGGGAAGTGTGGTTGAGGTCATGTCCATTTTTACAAAAGTATTCTGCCACTCAACGCGATCGCATACGTTTTTGTACTAAACATTTTATTCCCGAACATATTAACGAGAAGCTAAAATTAACACCTAATGCAATTCCCTTATTAAACCTAGAAAGTTTAAATAATCAAAGAAACACAGATTTAAAACTAGAAATTACACCCTCTAGTAGTGTTACTGAACCCTATGTTTTTAAAGCAGTTCGCTCTTCTGAGGTTAATGAAAATAGTTCAAAAGATTTAAGTTCTGAATTATCTAGCACCCTAATATCAATTCATGCTTTATTGAGTGAAGCAAATAGCACTGACCCTCACATCTCTCCTAATATACCAGACAATAGGGAACCTCTTGCAATATGTTTAGCCCCATTCACATCAACAACTACTGCTGTATGTAATAAACAAAGTAGTATTCCATCTCACATCTCTCCTAATATACCAGACAATAGGGAACCTCTTGCAATATGTTTAGCCCCATTCACATCAACAACTACTGCTGTATGTAATAAACAAAGTAGTATTCCATCTCACATCTCTCCTAATATACCAGACAATAGGGAATCTCTAGCAACCAGTATTGCCACGTTCACATCAACAACCACTACTGTATGTAATAAACAAAGTAGTACTCCATCTCTCCTCTCTCCTAATATATCACATAATATGGAAAATCTTCCAATATGTGTAACCCCAACCACATCAACCACCACTGCTTTATGTAATAAACAAAAATTCAAAACTCACAGCCTAGGTAAATGTAAGTTAATTAATCGTATTAGATTAAATCCTAATGAATCTACCCCTCGTAAACAAATTTTACGCAACTCGATTAATATTTTAAAAAGTAAATTACGTATTTTGCAATCACGATATAAAAAATTAAAGACCAAATTTGACCTTCAAGCTCCAAAAACAAAGATGTTTTTGAAGAAATATAACATTATGAGTACATTTGGGAAGTTATTAGTAGATTCACAATTACGTTTGACTGGTAATTCATCAAAAGGTCGCCGTTACACAGATACAGAAAAAGTCTTTGCTTTGTCACTATATAAGTTAAGCCCCAAGTGCTATGGATTTTTACGAAAACATTTGGCACTGCCATGTAAATCTAGAATCAATTCTCTCCTTAGCAATATACCATTGAGGCCTGGTATTAATGACTTCATATTCCAACATTTGGCAGATGCTGCCTTGGATAAAACCATAATTGACAGGCAATGCACATTAATGTTTGATGAGATGAGCATTAAAAAGCACTTAAATTTCAATTTCTTTACTGGGGTCATTGAGGGTTTTGAGGATTTAGGTTCTGGTAAACGTACAAACAATGTAGCTGATAAAGCCTTAGTTTTTATGTTAAGGGGTTTGTTTTCTCCTTGGAAAATTCCAATTGCATTTTATTTTGCTCGAGATGGAATTAAAACATTTGCTTTAAAGAATATTATTAAAGAAATAGTACTTGCAGTTTTTAAATCTGGATTTATAATTAGAGCTACAATCAGTGACCAAGGTTCTGCCAATGTTGCTGCTATTAGGTCATTAATATCGGATTCTAATGCTGAACTGTTACGTACTGAGAGATGTACAAATGATATCTGCTATAAAATCGGCCCCAACCAATTATACCATATTTATGATGTACCTCATTTATTGAAATGTTTTCGCAATAATTTTCAGAAAAAAAATCTTATTGGCAACCAAAGGGCAAAGTGGGAGTATATTGAGACTCTTTACAAAGTAGATGGCTTTGGTGGCAGAGCAAGAAGCACCAAACTAACTGAGAAACACATAAATCCAACATCATATGATAAAATGAAGGTAAATATATATACACTATTCTATATCAGTTCTCTTAATAAACTCTGGACTGACTGATAAAAGAAGTACAATAGTAATATATTTGATTCCATATGGAAAGAGATTTCAATAATACATATTTATTAAGATCTTAGATGTCAAAAGGTTAACCTTGTAAATCCAGAGTGAATCAACCATCCAAGGTTTGAGAGGTTAACAAACCTAAATACAAATTTCATTCAAATTGGACTGACAGCTTCTGAGAAACCAATTACATACCATGCTCAGCAGTGGGCAGTATATATTACAGTGCTGATTGCATTGCATTGCAATGACATAGAAATATGTATATAGATACAGGGTCAGTTTAATATTGTATTTCTGCAGAAAACAACTTATTTCGTTATAAAAACCTAGGTATATAAATTATACAATCATGGACAATAAGAAGCAATTAAACACATTAAGATACCCAAAATATATAAAATTCAACAATGTATCTAATAATTTCACAGAGTACTTAGTGTTGTCGTAACTTATTAATTTAATACCTAAGTTCCGCATTATATTCTTGTTTTACAATGTGGGAAATATGGTTACTTACAATAGTATAAAAAAAATATATTTTAAGTGCAGAATGGCTGAGTTATTGGGTTCCTAAAGTATTTAAAAATATCTATGGAAATAGAGTTAATAAAAATAAGTTAGTTAAATATTAATTTAGTTAAAATATTCAGATTGTGTAATACTTTTATTTAAGTTCTTAACACTTTATTTCTGGATACATTAAATAAAAGTAAGGTGACTTAGAACAAGGCAGAGGTTTTTTTTATGTAAATGTGACGCTTATCTGATAGTAAGTGATATGATTACCCATTAACAGTAACAAAACAAAACCACCTGAACTTATAATTACAAAACACTGAGTGACATTGCATTATACATGTGTTCCTGATAAAATATATTAAGCCTGTTATGCCCAGTAATTACTAGCTATATTCTCCACTGACCACTACTATGCAACAACTGATGGTGCAGATAATATATGAATGCTTCAAAAGCTTTGAACATAGGAAGAGTAGATATAATGCCCTTTTCGCTTACTACATCTAAGTATTAGGGATATATATTAAACTTAGATTAATAACGACATCTTGAAGAATTTCAGACCAAATTATTACATGATTCCTGAGATGATGTTATACACTCGTATAGGATTTTAAAATTTATTACATTTTTTGAGAGTATATAAATAAACTGGTCTAAACAAAAATAACAAATAGATTTATATCATGTTATTTTTTTTTTATTATTAATTGTATTTTTTACCTTGAACTGATTTTGAAAAGAGCAACACTAAAGTTTCTTGCCCGTTCTTCTCTAGTGAGAACTGCTTTCCGAACTGGTGGTAGAGTTAATATTGACTGAATCTAAATAATGTATAACATTTTATGGGTTCGAATAAATTTATTTAATTTAATTTCATTTCATAATAATTTACATACATACACTCACGCCTTTTATCCCCAAAAGGGTAGGTCGAGGCGCAACTAGTACACCCACTTTTCGGCCGTGCGTCCATCCCATGTGATGGGGGGGATAATTTGTTCATTATATTCCTACAATATTTTCCAAATAAATCTTATCACGTCGTGGTCGCGGTAAAAAAATAATTTAAAGTACTTAAGTGCGTTTAGAAAGTTGGAAATTTATTGTTATCAAAATATATAATACTAGATTTTGCCCGCGGCTCCGCCCGCGTTAAAAAGTTTTTCCGGGATAAAAGTCCCGCTTTATGTTTTCCTGGGATAAAAAGTAGCCTATGTGTTAATCCAGGACATGATATACCCGTGTGCCAAATTTCATCGAAATCCGTTCAGTAGTTTTTGCATGAAAGAGTTACAAACATCCATACATTCTTACAAACTTTCGCCTTTATAATATTAGTAGGATTTCATTTTGTATGAGTACTACAAATACTAACAAAATTATTATTAATACATTGTAAACATAATCTGTTGCAGTGTTATTTTATAAATTATTTTCACATGTCATAGCTATAAATATTCGCGAATGCAAATATTCGTTACACTACTAATACATACATAAACACTCACGCCCTTATCCCATAGGGGTAGGCAGAGACTAATGAGCGCCATATGCTACGATCTTGACACACCTCTTTCGCCTCTTTCACATTCATAGTTTAGCCCGGTCAAGTATACAAAAAAACGTGCTGAGTCTACATTAATTCCTAACAAGCTGGATTTTTGTACACACCTTAAATACGACATTACAAATGCTATGTCAAAAGTCCCCATCGATCCCGCTTGTGCGTTGTTTTTTATTCGAGGTGCATAATTTTCCTTTTTTGCGTATATCTAAAATGGTGAGAGCTATCGGAAAATGAATTGGAGAACGTTTGTAGATCGTAATTTTTTTTTTATGGTATTGAATGATGAGACGAGCATGCCGTTCACCTGATGGTAAGCGATACGACCACCCATAAACAGTAGAAACACCATCCAGCACCTTGGGTTACAAAATACTGTATGGCATTCCACTGAGCTCGTCATCCTGAGACATAAGATGTTAAGTCTCATTATGTCCTGTAGTTACACTGGCTACAATGCCCTTCAAATCGAAACACAACAGTGCATGCACACTGCTGCTTGGCGGTAGAAATAAACATTGCGGTGGTACCCACCCAGACGGACTTACATATGAGAGTCCTACCACCAGTAAAAATTCTCTACAAAAAAGTATTAGTACTTTTTTCTTACAAAGCACCGTTCTCAAGTTATCGCTATTTCAGACCGTAGGAAAGTCGTATTTTCCTTTTTATACACATATTCCTACACCACCTCTGAGGTAGTGTACTCGGCGCTTTTTTAACTTGGTTGCTCCAGTAGGAACACTCCCCGATATACCGGGTGGAAGGGAAACGCTCTCGGAAACGAATACAGGTGATAGTATTGGTGATCCCTGACGTGATGGCACTAAAAAAATCGCGATCGCATTGTTACAATTTTAGTAGGATTTTCTCAAATTTCTGTACAGCTTCACGTATGGATAGATAAATCAAACTATTATTTTGAAAAACATAGTAAAAAAGGTCAATATTTCAAAAAAATCGTAATGAAACACGTACATCAGCTGACGGGTTAACGACCGCGGGCCGGTCCCGGCGCAGCGCGACGGCCGCCCAGTTCTTTGTACGCTTTACATTGCGCGCGCATGAATTACGGAAATACTAAAATCGTAAGTATTATCGCTTAGCTTTGCAAATGAATATAGTTTTTCGTTAATGTTATGGTTCTTCTCTCTTACCGTTCCGGTATAGAGAGCGATTCGCTTCCACCCGGTATAATACGAATGAGGAAACTTAATAGGAGAATATCTATCCATATATAAAAAAAATAATGGCTGTTCGCTAGTCTCGCTCAAAACTCAAAAACGGCGGGATCAATTTAAATAATTCAAAAAGTTAAAAAGGAAAATTCGACTTTCCTGCGGTCTGAAATCGTGATAACTTGAGAACGGTGCTTTGTAAGAAAAAAAGTACTAATACCTTTTTAACCGACTTCAAAAAGGAGGTTCTGTATTCGATCCATGTGTATGTATGTATGTTTGTATGTATGTATGTAAATTTGTATGGCCGCGAGTTTCTCAAAAACTACTGATCCGATTTGGATGCGGTTTTCGATATTCAAATGTATATTTTGCAGGGAAGGTTTTAGTATATAATTTATGAAGATCTTCGGAGATACACAATGGAACTGTTCAATAACTAACAGCAGATGACTCGCGAATGCTGCAATCGTATATTTCTGATGTTTTGTTTAGAACATTCCATAATTAACAAAAAAGCAATAAATAAAAACTTTTTAATAAAAATAAACCGACTTCAAAACCACTACAAATAAAAAAAATAATTAAAATATTTTGTATTCGCTTAGTATATACGTATATTTGGAGTCGGTGCCTAATTTAAATTGAATATTGCTTTCGTATATTTGTGCATGTATTTGCTTAACTTAGCTGGCAATTTAAATCAGGCATCGACTCCAAATATACGTATATACTAAGCGAATACAAAATATTTTAACTTTTTTTTTTTATTTGTAGTGGTTTTGAAGTCGGTTTATTTTTTATTAAAAAGTGTTATGTAGAGAATTTTACGATCTACACAGGTTCTCTCTAATTCATTTTCCGATAGCTCTCACCATTTTAGAGATATACGCAAAAAAGGAAAATTATGCACCTTTAACCTCGAATAAAAAACAACGCACAAGCAGGATCGATAGGGACTTTTGAGATAGCATTTGTAATGTCGTATAGGGCATCCGTGGTAGTTCGCGGGATGGCCAGACTGGCGGCAGTTCGTGCACGAAGGCGGCTCTGTGCACTGGGATCGGTCCTTTGGACGGGGGCACTCTGATGTGCCGTGTTCGCCGAGGCACTTGACGCACCTGGCGGGGAGGCGACAGCCACGAGAGTTGTGGCCGTATTTCTGGCAGTTGTGACACTGCCCTACCTGACCTGACTTATGCGGGGTCTCGACGGTGAAGCCGCCTAGACCCGAGATGTCGCGAATCTCATAGAGTCGCTTGACGTCTGCGGGGGACTGAAGTACTACGAAGAATATCTCGTATTCGATACCCGGTCGGGAGGCACGGGATTAGCGGTGCATCCTATGCACTTCTAGGGCTGAAATGCCCTTTTCTATGAGGCCCTCTTTGACCTCTGGGGCGGACCTTTGAGTGGGGATGCCACGGATAACTTAGCGGAAGCTATGTTCATCCGGGAGGACGTAAGTGAAATAGTGATACTTCATTGTATCTAAAAATTTGGTTAGCGCTTTGTGGTCCGCGATTGAGGCGGGCTGCAGAGCAAGAAGCTTGTGGACTTTGTTCCACAAGTTTGAACTGATGGAGATACGCTGTTTGCGCAGCTCCTCAAAGATGTCCCGAATGGACATGTTGGAATGAATAAGTATGAAGATAGTTTGAGGTCTAGGGAAGGACAGGCTATTTTAGCCGACTTCAAAAAGGAGGTTCTGTATTCGATCCGTATGTGGCTGATTCTCAAAAAAAATCGAAATTGATGTCCTTGATCATTTTTATAAACCAGGATCATCAATTATGAAAAGTTTTTTTTTTAATAATAGGACTGTGCTAGATCTACGAATGTACGAAACAAATTTATTTTTTATATGATAAACTGTAAAGATATGTCCAAGAAAGTACCCTGAAAATCATTCCCTCACGATGTCCCAAGCGCTAAATTTGAAGATAATCATCAACTTAAAACGTAAAATTGCTAGGAAATTGTTTATTATCATATTTTTTACTTATATAGGATAATATTGACTATAACTATATGAGTTCATAGTTTCCCAAATGCGAATGGAAATATTTTTAAATATAATTCAAAATTTGTCCTTAAAAAAAGTATCATTCCCTCACCGTTTTGTAACAGTGTGATTGGAGCAGTACTCCAAGGCCTACCAAGTCCCACTTTAATTTTTTTTGTAGTTGGCAACATTGCCCTTGAGAACATACACTAGAGTGGACCATTGAAGAAAGGATGTTTCTCCAATGCTCCAATCACACTGTTACAAAACGGTGAGGGAATGATACTTTTTTTAAGGACAAATTTTGAATTATATTTAAAAATATTTCCATTCGCATTTGGGAAACTATGAACTCATATAGTTATAGTCAATATTATCCTATATAAGTAAAAAATATGATAATAAACAATTTCCTAGCAATTTTACGTTTTAAGTTGATGATTATCTTCAAATTTAGCGCTTGGGACATCGTGAGGGAATGATTTTCAGGGTACTTTCTTGGACATATCTTTGCAGTTTATCATATAAAAAATAAATTTGTTTCATACATTCGTAGATCTAGCACAGTCCTATTATTAAAAAAAAACTTTTCATAATTGATGATCCTGGTTTATAAAAATGATCAAGGACATCTATTTCGATTTTTTTTGAGAATCAGCCATGTATGTATGTATGTTTGTATGTATGTAAATTTGTATGGCTGCGAGTTTCTCAAAAACTACTGATCCGATTTGGACCTAGTTTTCGATATTTAAATGTATATTTCTGAAGGAAGGTTTTAGTAAATAATTTGTAAAGATCTGATGAAGATCCTCGGAGATACACAATGGAAATCTTCAATAACTAACAGCAGATGACTTGCGAATGCTCCAATCGTATATCTATGATGTAGTTCACACCATTTCATAATTAACTAACTAAACAGCAATAAATAAAAACATTTTAACAAAAATAAACCGACTTCAAAACCACTACAAATCAAAAAATAATTAAAATTTGTTTTCGCTTAGTATATACGTATATTTGGAGTCGCTGCCTAATTTAAATTAAACAATGTTTTCGTATATTTGATTGAACACGATAAACTCAAAAACTACCGAACGGATTTTCATATGTCTTTCACCAATGGATGGAGTGATTAAAGAGAAAGGTTTATGTATACAAGGTTGATTAAACGGTGAGGCTTTATTTCTAGCTACATATGTAATGTACCATATACAAGCTCTACACCAAATTTCAGTTCAATAGGAGGAATAGTTTAGCCACAGTATAGATTTTTCGTGATTGCAAAACTACATCGGGATGTATATCTGCCCTAACAGCTGACCGACAGTCTAAACATAGTTATCTAAGGTCATGTAAGGTGCGTGACCTTAAATATCAACAAAATTAGGAGACGTTGCACCTCTATCAGCCAATAATCACGTCAAAGTGAGTCTTAATCTTAGTGCAATAAGAACGAAAACACAATAACATTACATCATAACTTCGTAACATAAACAAAGAAGCGATTAATACATAGACCTGGGTCATTCCAATCTTCAAAATTCAAAGAACTGTTTTAGTTTTTTTAGTGTGTCGCCGTAATTGCTCCGGGACATGAGACGCCTTGCGAAAGCGCCTGAGCCGCTTCCTAGGTACAATCTTATTATTGCTTACGCGCCATTTTGAGAATATCCAAATATTGCTTTTTGTTTATGTGATAGGACACTAATGTAAATGTATTAAAAAGTGATAGTGTTTATTTATTTCTTTGTGTGATACGAGCACCGATCTTTTGTATCTTTGTGTTTGGTTTCTGTAACTTTGTGACAGCGAAAATTTTTAAATTTGTACTTGAGACCCACCCGCTTATGCGCCGAGCATAGCACATATCTATTTGTATTTGCCGGTCGGCTCATCGGCGACATGAAAGACAACAGAATGCAACGTTGCCGTTTTGTCTCGCAGATGACCGCAGGTTAGTGTAAATATTTATAAATGGTGTTAGCGTATTAAATTGATAGAACTTGTTAGAAAAAAGTGATTTTCTATTTTTATCTTTATCGAGTTTTCGACCGTTTCGAATTATTTCCGAGCCGATATGGAATACTCTGTCCATTTTAGTGCCCCTGGATCATAGCAACCTTGTATATAACATAAATATTTTGTATGACAATATAAATTTCAGCATGTAACACTATGCTTTGCTACCTGTGCGAAGCCAGGGCGGGCCGCTAGTACATTATAAATACTATATAATACGTATGAATCATATGTTATAAAAATATTATATTATTGTTTGAAGCGGAAGCTATTTTGATTTTAATGAAAAAATATATATACCGCTGATATTTTTTTTTTTTTTTTGTCCCTGACATTACTCTTTCTAGCCTGACGAGGGTCGGCTTATGAAAGAACACCGGTCTTTTGGGTGAGTGCAGAAGGCGCTCGCAACCCTTAAAATTAAGCGACCACGCTGAGGGCGACCCACTAACGGGTCACGAACCTCGGCTCAGGGCGGCCACTGAGAGGATAAGACATCAGCGTTTGGGGAACATGGTTTTTAACCTAATCCTATTCATGTGTTCGTAGTCTTCGGCACGCGGGCCGGAACTGCTAAGAGAGGTTAGGGTGACGGGGAACGCGACGAGGTCCTCGACGGCGAGGACGGTACAGCGGTCTTGTGGAGTGTAAGAGCTTTTGATGCTCGATCTTTTCGCGAATGGCCAGAGTGATTTCGTCCTCTGGATCTGTCAGTACTGAACGCGGTCGTCTCCATTTGGCGCGATCAAATGGAGTATATATAGACGCTTTACGGATAAGCGTGTTTGGGTGGTTTACCGCCCGATCGAAGTAGCGTCTGCTGGCCATATGCATAAAGTGCCTGATGGTCGGCATGTTGGTGTCCACGTGGAGGTTGCGGTTGCGAACGTACCACGGGGCACCAAGAGCATATCTGAGCATTTTATTTTGTAAGACCTGCATACGCTGAAAACGAGCAGGCGGTAAATGGGCGAATACGGGCGATGCGTACGTCATGATAGGTCGGATGCATGTCGTAAAGATCCTAATCTTGTTGCGGATCGACATTTTACTGTTCCGGTTTAAGAGCCAGCGCAATTGGCCCATCGCGAATGCGGCTCGCGCGCGTACCGCGTTTACATGTGGGATGAAGGTCAACCTCTGATCAAGGGTCACTCCTAAATATTTAGCTTTGTCCTTCCAGGGGATAAAGTGGTCGGACATGCGGACTGAAAGGTGTGGCACACGGACTTTCCTTTTCCGAGTGAATAGGATAGCCTGGCTTTTGGTGGGATTGACGGTGATTCGCCATTTGCGGAACCACTCACCGAGTTCATCGGCGGCGGCCTGCAAAGTGACAATGAAAATTAAGATGACAATGAAGGGAGGCGTACAGCGTCAACTGTAGCCTGGAAAATTTGGTGCTGGATTTGATAAATCTCAGCGATGAGACGGGGGTCTTCTATCCCAGAGCGGGTAAGAAGGCGGGAACGTTCGGCCAGTTGGCCGTGGAGACTCATAATCTCCGGGGAGCCTAACAAAAAGGCGACTGAGACGTCGCTTGTCGCCGCCGCCACCGTCACCGACTGAGGGGGAGTGGTGGAAGTGGGCTTTGGTTTGGGCTGGGCTGCCTTTGAAGAAGGGGCCGCAGCCGAGGGAGAAGGGGGAGGGGAAGGTTGAGATGTGGCCGGGGTCGCGGGAGTGACTCCGCTAGGGGCCTGCGTACGGGGAACAGCGCGTGCCATGGGAGGAAACCATGGGTTGCGCACTGGCGTAGGTGCCAGTTTGAAGGCGGGGGCCTGAGGGGCCGAGGGGGCCGCAGCTTTAGGAGCTTTGGCAACTCGTTTGGGAGCGCGAGGGCATCTGCGATAGTTCGCTGGATGGCCGGCTTGCCGGCAGTTGGTGCACGAAGGCGGCTCCGTGCACTGAGAGCGGTCCTTGGGACGGGGGCACTCGGATGTGCCGTGTTCGCCGAGGCACTTGACGCACCTGGCGGGGAGGCGACAGCCACGAGAATTGTGGCCGTATTTCTGACAGTTGTGACACTGCCCTATTTGGGTGGATTTGTGAGGGGCTTCGACGGTGAAGCCGCCTAGCCCCGAGATATCTTTGATCTCAAACAGACGTTTGACATCAGAAGGGGACTGAAGGATGGCAAGAACCATCTCGTATTGAATTCCCGGCCGGGAGGCGCGGGACTGTCTGTGCATCCTGTGCACTTCAAGGGCGACAATGCCTTTCTCTTCGAGGCCTTCTTTGACCTTAAGAGTGGACATCTGGACGGGGATGCCGCGAATGACGTAGCGGAAGCGCCGCTCGTCTGGGAGGGAGTATGTGAAATAGTGCCAATGTTTGGCGTCTAAGAATTTAGTCAGCGCCCTGTGGTCCGCGATTGAGGCGGGCTGCAGGGCAAGAAGTTTGTGGATTTTATTCCACGAGTTTGATGAGATAGATATGCGCTGTTTGCGCAATTCTTTAAATATGTCCCGAATGGACATATTTGCGGGGAGTTGTAGATTCAACCTCGGGGGTTTTTTAGGCCCCTTTGGTTGAGTCGGCGGCGGTGGCGGCGTCGACGTAGACGCGATTGGCGCTGAAGGCGCGGAAGGCGCAGAAGGCGCGGACGAGGAGGCTGGTGCGGGAGGAGCGACGCTTCTCTGCTTCTTCCTCCGGCTGTTCTTCACCGTGGTGAAGCCGTCCTCGTCGCGTTCCGACGAAGACGACTCCTCCCCGGATTCGCAGGCGGAGGAAGAGGCCGAGATCGGCCGTTTTTTGGGGTTATTGTTGGAGGCTGCGGGAGTGCTGGGGGACACGTCCATGTCCTCGTCAGACTCCGCGGAGCCGCCCGAGGTTTCGGTGGCCTCCGTGGAGGTCGTAGCCTCGGACGACTCCGAGGTGTCTGAGGACTCAGACGGTCCCCTGGCTTCCCTAGCCATTGAAATAATTTCTTGTCGGACCGCGTTGTCCGACCGGAACATCTCCCTTACCATGCTCATTATTTCCTCCTTGTGAACTTGTGAACTTAGACGTGAGTCGGAGGAAGCCCGCAGCCGTCCCTAATGCGCCGAAGATGGCCACCGCGGAGTTTTAGTTGGTATGCCGTGCGGTGTACATAGGTTAGGGACTCGGCCCGGCGGTCGCCTGACGTTTTCCATCTCCGGGCGGCTCAACGTCGGGTCGAAAGGCACGGTGAACCCAACATAACCGCTCAGTCGTTCCCCTTGAACACTGGGCGGTAGTAATAAGTCACTTTCTCCGCGTCAACAAAAAAAAAAAACATCGAAGTGTTGAGGTGCTTGTATAACAAGGCCACCATGTAGGTCCGAGTACAAGAACAGAGTTCGAAAGCTATTCCACTTCACAGAGGCGTGAGACGGAGATGTTATCTCTCCGAAACTGTTCACTGCCGCGTTGGAAGATGCTTACAAGCTCTTGGACTGGAAAGGACTCGGCATCAACATCAATGGCGAATACATCACTCGCCTTCGTTTTGCCGATGACATCGGTGTATTGGCAGAATCGCTGGAGGGTCTGACCACAATGCTCAACCCAGTTTCTCAACTGGTGGGTCTCAGGATGAACATGGACAAGACCAAGATCATGTCGAATGTTCATGTTGTGCCAACCCCAGCGACTATATAACCCCTAGACTCCTAATAACATACGATCGGCTTCGGGCATCACATCTGACAAATAGATCCAATGTAGCTTACCGTTCAAAATCTTCAAATCAGTTGCGACCACAACTGTGAGCTGTAAATACTTCCGTGTTTGCGAATAAATAACTATTGTAATGAACCCGTGCACAATAAAATGGTGTGGTATAAATAGCCATAATTAAAATTTTCTGAAAAATGCCATTACATTTCACAGGTAAGTCAATAACGACACATAATCACATTTTATTTAAAAATTTTACGGAGTTCACCTTACACTGGCCATGTGGGGTGTCACGCGCCATCTTGTTATATTTGCATCTCTTTCCGACGAAAGTACTTTTTACATTTTCTATTTCGTTTTGTTTTTTAACATTAAAAGTAAGTGATACACCAAAAGGATTTGTCGATAGTTCTATCGATAAAATTAAAAATAAGAGAAACTATCGCCCGAATACTCAACTAATCAATTTATCTGAGGCCTATTTAATTTTAACAGGCTTCTTATTTTAAATGGTTAGTTCATTAGTAATAGTTAATTCATTTTAAAAATGATTAGGATATATTTTTGACTAGCGGTATCAGAAATAAATGTTATTAGGATAATTTTTTATTTTGTTTGTTGATTATAACGATTGTTTTGAGTTATTCTTTGTGTTATTCCTACAAGTCAGCTCAAATATTCTTGTTAATGTCGATGAGACTTACGAAGTGCCATCTGTCATTCGATAACATAAAGAGTTTCGTTAAAATATTAATATGTTTAATAAATAATAATAATATTACTATAAAACTTTATTACGTAAAAGTAATATCGATAAAAAAATCGTGTTTTCATTTAACTCGTCCCATCCCTATGCCTATGTTTCCAAGGTTATATAATTCGATAAGGTGTTGGAAGGACCAATCATAATGCAGTACCCCGCTTCCTCAAACCTCAGGTAGTTGACAGAATTAATTTGAAGAGAAATATTGAACATTAGGAGTCTAGGGGTTATATAGTCGCTGGCCAACCCCGATTATCGTTGGGAGCTCAATTCTCGAAGTGGTAGACGAGTATGTCTATTTAGGTCAAGTAGTCCAACTCGGTAAGTCCAAATTTGAGAAAGAGATCAATCGGCGAATCCAGCTCGGATGGGCAGCGTTCGGGAAACTAAGCAAGGTCTTCTCGTCCAAAATACCTACGTGCCTGAAAACAAAAGTCTTCAATCAATGTGTGTTACCAGTAATGACATACGGCACTGAGACGTGGCCTCTGACTATGGGCCGCCTAAGATGGCTCACGGTCACTCAGCGAGCTATGGAATGGGCTTGTCCTTAAAACAAAGAAATTCAAAATGGCGGCCACTTTTTTCAATTATAACATTGGATCTGCCCTTTGTATCTAAGGCCATGCTCAGATGTCGATTTTGAGGTCATTGGCCTTAAAACAAAGAAATTCAAAATGGCAGCCACTTTGTTCATTTCCAAAATTGGATCTGCCCTTTGTATTTAAAGCCATGCTTAGATATCTATTTTGAGGTCGGCTGGCCTTAAAACAAAGAAATTCACAATGGTGGTCACTTTTTTGAAATCTAACATTAAATCTGCCCTTTATGATAATTCTCCCGTAAGAAAATTTTGTGTCACAAATGCGCGCGCATCGTAAAACTTCACTCCTATCAATTTTTCATAACGCGCCTAAAGAAGTATAACTTCCAAAACAGGAGAAAAAAGTAGAATCAGGGATTTTGCCGCTTTGTGTTTCAGTACCTATTCGTCAATTTTGGCTACGGATCAACTTAGTCAAAGTAAATGTCGCATATAAGTTAAATATATTCTGGATCAAAGTATGTAAATCACATTCAGTATCATTTTTTCGACCGTACCCTTGAAATATGGAAAATAAAAATTAGTTTTTTACAATCCAAATGCGATATTAGATGTAGATAATAAGTTATAGAATGAAAATCGTTTAAATTAAAAATATGTATTTACATATTAATCCGGGCCGTATTAATGAGGCTTTACCAACTTAGTTGCGTATTTCTCGTATAAAGTTTTTACTGTGTATTTTGTTTTTTCCAAGTAGAAGTTTATAATGTTCCCAATATCATAATTAATTAATTCCAATATAATATAATCAATGCAATATCAACATTTGAAATGTTTTGAAAAAAAAATGCAGCAGGCAATCTAATTATTTTACAATAAACTATAAATATTATATGTAACATAAAGCATCTGATCGACTGTATTGATAACACCTTCCTTGGCACTGTGGGTAATAGTACAAATTAATTTTATAAGTACTTGTTCTTATTACTGATATCTATTAATTTGCTATAATGCATTATCGTAGACTAGAAAATAAGAGGACGATGTGTATTTGATATATGGTAAATAAATGGATAAAATATGTATAACAATGTCATTTTAGAAAAAAGCAACTGACTGCCTCGGTGGCGTAGTTGTATTACAGTACGACTGCAAAGCTGAGGTCTCGGGTTCGATCCCCGGGTCGGGCAAAGTGATATTGAGTTTTTCTATTCAGTATCAGCTCGGAGTCTAGAATTTGTGCCCGATATGGCGATAGGCTCGCCCCCTATCACATCATGGGACGGAATAATGGCGAAAAGTGGGTGCACTAGTTGCGCCTCTGCCTACCCCTTCGGGGATAACAGGCGTGAGTGTATATGTATGTATGCAAATATGAGATTCGAGGGTTTCAAAATTGGAGGTATAGAAGCTTTATTTTGTCTCATAGTTCCAACTACTGTGGGACTACGTTTTGCCAAGAATTTTGACACTTTTAGGCTGATAAAATAATAATAAAAAGTAACGTTTCTATTACTTCTAAGGTAATGTGATCCATTCACGTGATTAGCTGAATATATTGAAGGACAGTTGTTCCGCCCTATTTCGTGTTTTTTTTTAATATATTTATATCAAATAAAGAGTAGATTTGTTTTTGTCACAGATCTAAATTTCCATGCTGTACTTATTAGGTTTGCTGGGGTTATTAAATCAACTTACTCTACCTCTAAATGGTATTAGGTGCTCATCGATTGTAAGATTTTGTCCATGCACATACAACTTTTTTACGTATACGGTTTACATACTCCCATAACTTTCTGCTAAGTGCAAGTGTATCTCTTGACTTTCTGAGAGATTTTTTTATCACGGACACGTTGAATTACTTCCTTTGTTAGTGTGATTTCTTAGAACAAAAGCAAGCTCAAGTACTCGTATCACAAAAATATTATAAGTGCTGAAACACTAACCAAATAATCAAAATTACGAGTACAAAGACTGCCATTGTAACATAAACAATGCACTGTGCGTTAATTTATGACCTACTTGCTACGATATAATCACTACATGGTATAAAACAAAGTCGCTTCTCGCTGTCTGACCCTATGTCCTCATGTCCCTATGTATGCTTAAATCTTTAAAACTACGCAACGGATTTTGATGCGGTTGTTTTTAATAGATAGAGTGATTCGAGAGGAAGGTTTATATCTATACTAATACTAGCTTTTGCCCACGGCTTCGCCCGCGTCAATAAGTTTTCGCAGCGCACGCAATGGAAGCCCTCAAGGATGAATAATTTTCCCCGATTTTTTTTCACATTTTCCATTATTTCTTCGCTCCTAATAGTTGCATCGTGATGTTATATAGCCTAAAGCCTTCCTCGGTAAATGTTCTATTCAACACAAAAAGATTTTTTCAATTCGAACCAGTAGTTCCTGAGATTAGCGCGTTCAAACAAACAAACTCTTCAGCTTTATAATAATAGTATAGATTACTAGCTTTTGCCCGCGGCTCCGCCCGCATTAAAAAGTTTTTCCGGGATAAAAGTCCCGGTTTATATTTTCCCGGGATAAAAAGTAGCCTATGTGTTAATCCAGGACATGATCTACCCGTGTGCCAAATTTCATCGAAATCCGTTCAGTAGTTTTTGCGTGAAAGAGGAACAAACATCCTTACATCCATACATCCATACATCCATACATCCAAACATCCAAACATCCATACATTCTTACAAACTTTCGCCTTTATAATATTAGTAGGATTAAGCTGAAGAGTTTGTTTGTTTGTTTGTTTGAACACGCTAATCTCAGGCACTACTGTACCGATTTTGAAAATTCTTTCACTAATAGGAAGCTACATAACTCTTGAGTGCTATAGGATACTTTTTGTCCCGGAAAAACTTTTTCACGCGGGCGGAGCCGCGAGCACTACTAGTATATAATACATGCATAATATAGTAGAGGAACATTGATAATTTTAGAGGTTTCTAATGTGATGTAGATAAACACATTTTTTTGCGCTTACATTGCAGACGCTGGCTAAACTCTACGAGATAGATCAAAATAATGTACTACACTTTTGTACACCCTAAAAAGGCCTACAAAAAAGTCCACTATGGTATATGTCTATCTCTTAGGGATAACCCACAAATCACAATAAGCATTTTTTATCATTTACTTTCTACGAGAAATAATGGCTTATTTACGTCTTACGAAGCGATTTTAAGTAATGCAGTATTAATCCTTATCTAATTAAGTACCATAAATACATTGTGTATTTAATATAGATCAATATGGCTCTTTACAACATGTAATTTACATAAATATTTTTGAAGATATTACAGATTTAAAATGCAGGGACATTAGCGGTTGCGGCGGTACCGGCCGGTGGGCCGGCGGCGCGTGTTTATAAATGAGCTACTTTTATCCTGGAAGAACATAACCCGGGAATTTTATACCGGTTTTTATATCTCGCGAGTGGGGCCTAACCACTGAACCGATTTCGATGAAATTTGGAAGGGACATAGTGTAAGACCCTGGGAAGGACCTAGGCTAATTATTATCTCGGAAAAATATTACCCGGGACTTTTATCCCGGTAAATATTTTTTTACGAGTGGAATTACGAGAGACGGATAGTTTGAGATCCAGGGAAGGACTGACTATTTTTTATCTTTTTATTTTTAAGGATATGCCCTTACATCATTACATGTTATAAAACAAAGTCCCCCCTATCGCATCTGATTGTACGATAAACTCAAAAACTACCCAACGCATTTTCATACCTATGTCTTTCACCAATGGATGGAGTGATTCAAGAGGAAGGTTTATGTGTATATTACATAAATATTTTGTATGACAAAAAAACAAATTTCAGCATGTAATATTATGCTTTGCTACCTGTGCGAAGCCAGGGCGGGCCGCTAGTTTAAAATAAATGTAAATAAATAATCTAACTTGATACTCGCGTCAAGCAAAATATGATTGTGTCCGTTGTACACTTCTATATTGATATGTTACAATTTACAATTAAGTTCATAACAGATTATATAATCCTACTATGACTTAAAATAGTTTATTTATTAATAAACTAATGTATTATTCATATTTTGTACATTTCAGGTCAAATTTGCAGCCCAAGTTTTTAGCAGGCAAGTGGCTACATCCCTAGAAGTTCACATGAAGTCTCTGCTGTTTCTCCAGGAACATGATTATTTAAGTTTAAATTCAAACATTGATAATGGTTTATTCACAGCAGAAATAATTCTTTTTATAAATAATTTGTTTGACAGTTTAAATGGTTTCGGCCATTATGGTAATAAGTTAAAACATGCTCTTTCATGTAATTCTGAACACATTACTTTCTGGAATGATGCTGTGAAAAAGCTATCATCAATGCGCTTTGACGCTTCCAATGAAAGGGAGAGAAAACCTTTATCTCTGAAGCACTTTGTGCATAATATTAAAACAATAAGACATATGTGGTCAGATCTGCTAAAAATTGATGGTGTAAAATTTTTAAGTCTTAGACGTCTTAATCAAGATCCAATTGAAAACTTCTTTGGTCAAATAAGGGCACATGGAAATTTTAGTACAAATCCTAATTGTTCTCACTTCGTATCAGCTTTTAAAACCTTGTTAATTAACAATATCACTACCGGTAAATCTTTGTATACTAATTGTTCTGAGGATGATGACAAAATGTTGGGTACATTAAAAAACTTAGTCAGCCAACAAAAATATAGTTCATACACTGAAAATCTTTTTTTTTTTTTTTTTTTTTTCTCTTTATTAAGGGCTTTTTCACTATAGTGAATATGTCGCCCTAATATAATAATCACAGACATATAATATGAGTACAATACTAAGATAATATACTAATTATAACTTATAAACTAATTTATATAACATTCTGGCAGAGTCCGATTGGGGTTCGGCAAGGATGCTATTACAAATCCCTACTTGACGTAAATTAAAACCACATTGGTCTCGTATGGTCTTGTTACGTGAACACTCCATAAGAATATGATATGTGTCATGAATCAAGTTACAATCAGGGCATTTAGGGCTTGTAATTTTTTTCATCAAGAAAGCTAGTTTATTACATGGAATGTGTCCAGCACGAAGTCTTAAAGCAGTGATTGTATTTAGTCTATTTAAGATGCTACTATCTATCCATGTTTTCCACAAAGGCTGGGGCTGGATCGTTCGGTACCAAATTCCTTTTTCCCGAGATCTTAAGTCAAAATATTCCTTGAATAGGTTATGACACTGAGTTTTTATAGTATTAATGTGATTAGTGTAATCTGGGAGGATATTTAAAAGACAACCGTCACTAGATGCTTCTCTAGCTAAACAATCCACCATCTCGTTGCCTTCTAGACCTACATGGGATGGGATCCATTGAAGGGTCACTACAACACCCATAACTTGAAATTTGCGTATCAGATCTATAATAGTGTAGGCTATCGGTGTTCCTCGAAATTTCGAAGTACACCGAGCCAAATGCTGCAATGCGCTCTTACTGTCAGTAAGAACTACAACCTTATTGATATTGACAGACTGAATGTACGACAAAGCTTCAGCAATAGCTATTAATTCCACCTCCATGATAGAAACTTTGGCATATATTTGGAATTTCATGCTTTGCTCTTGTTGAGGGTCATAAAAAGCAGCTCCAATATTTATACCATGTTTCGATCCATCTGTAAATATTTTATAAAATGTAGAGTATTTTCTATTCAAATAATCACAACAGATGGTTTTTAGATGAGTTACATTAAATGTGCGTTTAGGTTTATCAATAGCTTCAATATCTGGGAAAATAATATTAGAGAGATCAATATTCGTTACCCAAGTGTCCATAGAAAAAATGCCAAATTTATTTGAGGAGTACAGCGTCAAATTACTTATACTGTAATGTATTTGGGTTAACAGGGGTTTCGATTTGTTGATCCAATAATGTTTGTTGCATAAAATACCTAGCTCTGACACTATTTCAATGAGATGGGCGTTTGAAGCAGCCTTACAACGTAATAGATATTTTCCAGCCAGGTATCTACGACGTAAGTATAAAGGATGGAGACCTAACTCACTCTCCATCACATGGATGGGAGTGGTTCTTATGAAACCGCCAATAACCCGCATGGCTTGATTTTGGACCTTATCTAATTTCGTTAAATACGTCCTGGGGCTATTATCGTAAAGGAAGCTAGCATAGTCAATACGACTTCGTATAATAGAGATATACAACCTTCGCAGATATTTGGGGTGCACTCCCCAACCTGGTCCGGCTAGGATTTTAAATATATTAAGGTGTTTAAGTACTTTTTCGGAAACTTCAGAAATGTGCTTGTGCCATCGAAGCGAACGATCCAGCCACAGTCCCAAATATCTCACATGGTCTACTACTTCGAGAGGACAATTATGTAATTTTATGTTAACGTTAACCTGCCTTCTTTGCATGCCTCTCCTGAAAATGCATATTTTGCTTTTAGATGGTGATATATCTAAGTTTAATTTATTGAATGACACATGTAGGGCATTTAAAGTCATTTGAATTTGAGAGCTAGCCTCCAATACATTATTTGAGTTGGCATACAGGACAAAGTCGTCAGCGAACTGGGATATGCCTACATTATGAAAATCTTTACATATATGCATAGTTGCAACGTTGAATAGCAACGGGGACATAGGGTCACCTTGAGCGAGACCTCGACCTGTACATCTAAAAATATTGTAATCAACTCCTTCAATATTCAGACATCTCTCCTTAAGGTAAAACCAAAGATAATTGCAAAGCACGGCGCCAACTCCAAGGTTGTCTAGTGTTGAAAGTACACTTCTTATGTCTACATTATTGTAAGCATTTTCCAAATCTAAAAAGCAACCAACAGTAACCAAATTTTTTGAAAGACTAGTTTGAATTTTGGTAACTAAGACACTCAGGTTATCCAAGCATGAACGACCCCTCCTGAAACCTGTAGTCTGATCAGAAAAATGTCCATAGTGTTCCATAAACCATTCTATTCTGTTGTTTAAAATTGAGTGGAATATTTTGCACAGACAAGAAATTAGTGATATAGGTCTGAGAGACTCAATAGAATTAGGATCTCGTCCTGGTTTGGGAATTGGTACAATACGGACTTGTCGCCACTGACTCGGGACGAAACTATTAAGAAGAAATTTATTATACAATGTTACGAGCACATTTTTACCGATATCTGGTAGGTTCTTAATCATGGAAAATGAGATCCCATCTAACCCGGGAGCTGTATCTTTGGGTTTCGTGCACTTAATGAACTCATGAAAAGATATTTTACATTCTAGTTCACAGTTCTGGGATGAAAACAAAGGCTGCGGTGGAGTAGTAGAATCGGGAGCTAAGATACACAGAAGGGAGTGGGCCATCCTCTCATCAATATTTTCTTTCGGCGGTCTGTGGCCCTTTAACCATCTCATCTGACGCCACATATCACTAGCTGATGTGGTTTGGTCGATAGAAGAGCAGAAATTCTGCCAAGATGTCCTGTTAGCCTTCCTTATCAATCGTTGTGCCTCGCCTACCTTTGCTTGGAATATACTTAGGTTATTGGGAGTAGGATTCTTTCTAAAGCGGGTAAGAGCTAGTCTTCTCTCTGCCACGGCTTTTGAAAGTTGTGGAGACCAATATGGTTTAGGAATAAACTTGCAATTAGGATGAGACCTAATCTTGTAATATGGTATTGAGGAATCAGCAGCCCTATTTATAGTGTCAATAAATGAATTATAGCTTACCTGTAAGTCAGAATCGCAAATTTGAAAGTCTTTTAGAGCTTCTTTTAAATATTTTTTATAGGATAACCAGTTTGCAAGTTTAAAATTTCGTTTTTTGGAGTAGGAGGGAGAGAATGGAATATGAGAGGAAATTTTAATCATAAGATGATCGCTGCCAAGGGACTCATTTGAAACCTGCCAATTAAACTTCAACGAAATATCTGCAGACATTACAGTTATATCAGGAGAGGATTGCTGTAAAGTACCGTTAACTAATCTCAATCTTGTCGCCGTGCCATCGTTTAAATATACGAAATTATTATCTAAGAGGGCGTCAAATATTTGAGAACCTCGTAAATCTAATCTATTTGACCAATTTGGATGATGAGCATTATAGTCTCCCATGATGATTGTTTTATTAGTAACTAAAGAAAAAATTGAATCCCAATCGGACTGAGATGTCCGCACATTAGAAGGGCAATAAATAGAGAAAACATTCTTAATATAATCACAATTAAAGATTTTAAGCCATAATATCTCTATACCAGAATTAGCTATATGAACAGGATGAAGCTGAGATTTTACAGATTTATGTGTCAGTATAGCTACACCCCCATAAGAGTCAGCCCTGTCTTTACGAAAAACATTGTAATCTTTGATCTTAAATTGACTATAAGGTTCAAGCCAAGTTTCACTTAAAGCTACAATATGAATTGTATCTCGGTTCAAAAGTTGTTCTAGAGAATAAAGTTTAGGGCGTATACTTTGTGCATTCCATTGAACGATGTTTATTTTAAGACTTTTATCCATAACCGTTTATTAATTTTAATATAAAAGACCAGTCTGATATGTTTTGGAATAGCCATGAAACTGTGAACTCTAGCAATATTTGAACCGCACTTTGTATTTTACTTAGTATTGAGAGATCCTGCTGTATAATTATATTTTTAAGCTTGAGAAAGAGACGTCTAAAAGAGTGGTCAATTCTTGGCCCATCATCTTTCATTCCTTCCGAGTCAGGTTGATCAATGTCATTATACTCGACTTCATTTTGTATTTCAGCCACTAAATGTGTATCCCCGACATTTGGTGTTTTATTTTTCTTGTTCTTCTTTTTCTTGCTTGGATCTTTTGAAGCACTACTTTCACCATTTAAATGTGTTGATTCTGGTATTTGGCGAGGCGTTGATGTTGAGGCTTTTTGAGCATAGGTGGAATTATGATTGGTGGGCACTGACGGTACCTCCGAAGGTGGTGAGAAGAATTGGTCTACTTGATTGACATTAACAGAGGAGGTATGTACTTCCGTGCATGGTGGGATTGAAGGAGGCATGTAAATGGCCACGGCCTTCCTGTAAGAGCAATTCAAGTCCGCCATAATGTCACGAATCTTTTTTTCTCTCACATAGACTGGACATGTTTTATGCATTGCTGGATGGGAGCCTGAGCAATTAATGCATTTATACACTACACTTTCACAGGTCTCATGTTTATCGGCGCATTTAGGACAATACGATTTTTTTGATGGGCACATTTTGCGTATGTGTCCGTACCTCCAGCACTTTGAGCACTGTGTAACGGGAAATACGTAGGGCTCGACTTTGATCTTCATATTATATATGTAAATATGTGTTGGAAGTGTCGGACCTTTGAAACCTATACGTATGGATTCGCAGTCTACCCACTCAGTTTCTCCAACAATCTTGCGTTTTAAACGTCTGACATTGCAAACTTCCGTTTCACATGCTATAGATTCCAGTAACTCTGTTTCGGACAATTCCAATTCAATATTCTTAATAACCCCGTAGGATAGGCCCACCTCAAAAGGTCGTTGGAACCGCCACCCTAGCTCAACAAACCGCTCGCAACGCATAAGTCGTTCAGCATTTTCCTCGTTGACTTCAATACATATCTTATAGGGGTTAATGTATTTTACTCTATTAATATCCGTTATATTTTGGCTTTTCAATAATTTAGCAAGAGCAAAGCATTTCGGAAATTCCTCTTTCGACGTGATGCAAAGGTCTATGTTGTTTCTTATTTCACGCATTCTTTGTTTTCGATTTAAAACCAGATTCCAAGATTCATTCGTATCCTCTTCTAATACTCTTTTCTTAGGTCGCGAGCCTTCTTCAAATAGATGGGTTAGGTCTTCAAAAATGGATGATATTTGATTTTCATCTAGTTCAACTTCATTTTGTAATAAACTATCAGATAGATCAGCAATCGGATTTAATTCTTCTGTCATAGCACATAAGGTTTAAAATTGAATAGCACTGTGCCGCTCGGCTCAGCCCGATCGCGCGGGTTGGCCGAGCCGTAGTGTCGAAGTAAACAAGCTATTGTTTAGCAAACTGGTTATAATTACCGGCACGCGTCTAAACAATACCGAGTGCGAAACCGAACTGCACTGAAAATCTTCATAGTAATGAAACTAACTTCATTGAGTCTATACCTCAGGAAAATATATTCCAACATAAGGCTGTACCATATATTGCTGGTGCAGTTTGTCGTTTTCTGATGTCCAATTTGAACTGCAAAGATTGTGATAATTGTACAAAAGCACTATTATCTCAGAGGGAGGAATTTCACGAATTAATTCGTTTAAGAGAGTATAGCTCTAATATAGATGGTTATATTATCCTTCTAGTAATTTTAGTAGAACCGTCTGGCAAAGTATTTATATTATTGATAAGATGATGCCATCTATTTGCAGTGTTTATGTTTATTCAGATTTAATAGATAGTTTACAAAAAAATGTTGAAACTTCATGGTATAATTGTAATATACATAAAACATCCCTCATTAAAGCTTTTTGGCTATACATAATAAGAGTTCAAGTTAAGCAATGGTGCATTAATTTTAATAATAGAATAAATAATATTGATTTGAGGCCCAAAGACATAGATATGGAAACTTTAATCCGTGAAAAAGTCACAAAAGGATTAAGTTATAGATCAGGAAGAAGGCGTAGTACCTAATTTCTCTTAATTTATTTATTTAATAGTAGTGTGTTTTTGCTTCATAGTATTTTGTCCACAATTATTATGATTGATGCAAGTAAAATTGTTCTTATTTAAAGTGTATTAGCCATATTTTTGTGGTTTTAGTTATTATGCATACTATATAGTAGCTAAGTGCGGCTCCTTGTATAGTGTAAAAAATCACAGTCGTAGTTTTTATTGTGAACCTTTTGCTTACTGTTAAGCATAAATGATTAAAATTTCAAACTATAAGGTTTTTACAATGATTCTTGCAAATTCAATCTACTAGATAATTGTTGATTTACTATCATCTTATTACAAAATGTTAGTATTTATTTGAGTGTTTCCTCTATTGTTCATATTTAATTGATATACCAATGTGCAGAAATAGTAATTTTACCTTTTATTTGATTGTTGTGTTTTCGTTTTACTGTACCCAACATTTTCTGATTTTTGTAGTCTTTTTACTTCCAAATGTGCCATTATATGATATTGCAAAGTATTACATTATGCACGGAATGTTTTTCGGGAAGCGATAATTTGTAAATGTATAATTATTTTTAAGTTTAGTTTAAGCATCTTATGGTGTTAAATTGATATTTGTACAAATAAAAAGTTTTTTTAAGTTTTTTCAGAATTGGTCGTATTTTATTAGTTATTAATGCATATTGTGTTGTCTTTAATGTGTTTCCACCATTTTCTGATTTTGGTAACATTTTAACTTGCAAATATGCCATTACATAATACTGCTAAATATAACATTTTATGCATGGAATGCTTTTCGCTAGATGATAATTGGTCAATGTGTACTTATTTATTCTTATGTTAAGTATGTTATGCTAAATTGTATTTTATGAGTGTATTCAAAATTCACATTTCTCTTATTCATATTTCTATTCATTTACAAAAGCAAGAATTGCAATTTTGCCTTTTTATTAACTGACTTCTTTCATATTATATTTGTAAACATATAGAGTAGACTATTATAATATGATAGTTGTTCATGGAGTATTTAATTTTTTTATCTTTTGTAACTTTTTTTCTTACAAATGTGCTACTATAATACTAAATTGTTCTGATTAAAATTATGTTTGTTAATATAGGTGAATGCACGCTGTACGCAGTTTCTTTACTTATTACTTTTTATTTAGTTTTATAGAAAACCCAACGATCATTTTGTTGCGTTTGCTTGTATGCTATTGATTTGTTTGTATCAACTGAAATTTACAATAAATTTAAATGTAGGGCGAATGTACATTACACCATGAATTTATCATTCATTCCCTTTTGTTAAAAATTTCTCTAGAATTTTGTTCTTTGTAGCACAGGATTAAATTCATCTTCACTTGAATGTTACCCTATTGTTACGAAGATAATATGCGTGCATGAGCTTATATCACTATGGTGTTTTTGTATACGAAAGATTGGTAAAAAAAACTAAAAAAAATATTGTAACATAAAGACAATAATTGATGACGAAAAAAGTAAGCCCGGAGTTTCTTTCTGCCTTTCTTCTTCGGGTCGTCATCCTTAGGGTAGCTAGCGAAAGGCTGGTAGGCTAGCTAGGTTAGGACCTATATCGTTTAAACCGATGGGCACAGGGCAATGCGTTATTGATATGATTTTATTATAAATATAGATGCTTAAATCTTTTCTCCCTTTCCTGCCAGCCTGAACTGGCTTTTTTTTGGTTACTAACATTGTGCTTTGCTTTTTATGGTTACTAACATTGTGCTTTGCTTCTTTTTTACGTGGCCATGTAAATAACTCACTTTATAATAATACCTATTCATATATATAAATATTTTATCTGCCAGCCACACCTGTCTCCTTAACGTATTTTTGTGGTTTTCATTTAATTTAATTCGCAATTTAAATGTTCTTTTATAGTTTAATTGTAGTAGTACAAATAATAAAGAAATTTATTTGATTGTTACGATAATGCAATATTTCAAGTAAATATGGAACTGCAATTTCAAGTTAAATTTGAATTTCGCGGGCTTTCGGTTCATTCGAAAATTATTGTAAAATGAACGTATAAATGAAATTACCAAGTAATAAGATAGAAATAAATATTTTAACTACTATTTAGTTTTATTTTATTTAAGGAAGTCCAAAATTTCATCAAGAATCACATTGCGCTTTCACCGTATGCTCACTATAGGAAACCGATACATTATCGGTTTTAGTATGAACCCGACCTTAAAGTTATCCCTATTTTTTTAATGATCGGTATTGCCACATGTTTACCGATTACCGCTACGGCACATCCCTAGAGCTGCGGCCATATTTTCTTTTATACATAATCTCCGTGCGAAAGAGAACGGAGCACTTGAAAATTCAATTCACACAGGAAAGAAAGAAAGGTCCAACTACGGATATGAATGAAATGTATAACTAGACTATAGATATAAAATTTATGCGTGTAGGTGTTTCCTTATCGTGTTAAAAAATATGTATGAAGTTAACCGTCTCTCTTATTTATTTGTCTCTGGCCGACGCTTGCCTTTTTTGACAGTGACACATGGTCAAAATGGCGACTGTTCTTGGCGGGGGTGAAGACGACGAAAGAGGGGAGCGGAATGTCAGTTGAGATTCTTGCACTGTCAGTTTCTATGGGCGATATTTTTTGTTCTAGCATTACCGGGCGCGATTATAAATTATTATTAGATATATATATTCATTTTTTCAATAATTTTCCCTTACAGGGAAGGCAAAAGGTTCTAGCCCATACAGCCTCGTCTTAACAAGGTATCCAAATCTGTTAGATATGACGGGAAATCCGTTAAGTTGACAGCACTGACGACAAAATGTGAAATTGGGAGTTTTGGCGAGAACTTGGAAGTGTCGTGAGGTGCCATAGAATAAGGACTATACGCATGAAGTGCTCTTGTTTTCATTCATAATTTTGGCGATTCTTAGTGTTATATTATGGTGGTATACTATCAAATATAATTCTATTAAAGGGCTCAAGTAACTGTGCTCATCAAGTGTTTTTTTTTGTTGCCACCAAAACTGACGCCAAAAATGACGCGTAAAAGTGCCCTTAGGGGCCTAATTACTGAATAAATGATTTGAATTTGAATAAAAAATTTCACGAATTTATGATGGAAATATACGAAGAAATTGACGGATTTTTTAATTCTTGTTGGCAACACTGCATTTGACAGTCGACACTTAAGTTTGACTCATATGACTAGTGCTGCCAGATTAGGCGGCTTTTCGCCATTTAGGCTATCTTGAAGAGTGTCGGGGCGACCAAAAATTGCGAATGGCGACCGATCGCCGTTTAAGCTATGTGTTGCCGTATTAGTCGCCAATTTAGGCTATTCCAGAAAGTTTGTGTTTGATGCATTGTTTTTGTCGAATTTGAGGATGTTTATAGCTTTGAGGGTACAAAACATGTACTCAGATCCCCCTTACATACAATTATTGAAAACTGGGGACCTTTTTTTTTACTATAAATTTGAAATTAGGGAGGTTTTTTTGCTCCTTCATCTCTCCATATACGAAGAGGCGACTTTAGGCTACTTCACAATGAATTTTCGGCGACTTCAACCGTCAAACATCTGGCAACACTGCATATGACATGACATACCACCAGAGGTTTGAGAGATTTCACAGATTTGTTATGATTTGCTTTATAGAATTTGAATTAGTTTTCAATTGATTTACTTAAAATTTTCTCGTCATGTTGACTTTGTGGAACTTGTTTGAAGCTAGCTTATTATGTCTGAATGCCGTTTGTGTCCTCCATGAGGAGAGGTTTATGCAAAAAAGTAAGTAATAACCTAAAAGAAGTTAGTAAGGTAGCCTATGCATATCATTTTATTTCTGCTATTATGATATAATCAAGGCCTTGGTAAATGGTCTTTAGCCAGCTGAGCAGAAATTATACTGTAATAATAAAGATAAACGATAAGAAAATGCATAAGCAGATAGAATAGGCATGCGTCACGTATTTCCCCTTCGACCATAAAGCGTCTAGCCGTCTAATAACAGGCGATCGGTTTCGGGAAACACATGTGACTAATAGATCAGATGTAGCTTGTTCAATATCTTCAAGTCAGTGGTGTCCACAACTGCGAGCCACAAACACTTCCACATTATCTATTTAATGAATACTTATTATAGTCCTTGCACAAAACAGTGGTGTCATAAAAACAGACCTCAGTTTTCAGAAAAATAGCATTACTTTTTATATTTATTCAATAACTCAAGCTCAATTCAATTCATTGTTATAAATTATCTAGTCATCTTATACCAGCCATTATCTATTAAAAATTTTAGCATTGATGCCTGTTTCTGACAAATTATATTTGCATTTCTTTCTGGTTTGAGTGCATTTTACACTGTCTCTATTGATTAGTTGTTCAGCATAAGATAGCAAGTGACACACCCAACAAAAATAGTGTTTCTATGGCTAAGTAAAACATAATAATGTATGCACAGCCAATCATAATGCAGTACCCTGCTTCCCCAAACCTCAGGTAGGTGACAGAATTCATTTAATGAAAAATATTGAGCATTAGGTGTCTAGGTTCTATATAGTTGCTGTAGTTCCCACATAAACTAATGAAGCTAATGAAGAAGGAGGCAGCTTCGGACAGGGCTACATTAGAGCCAAGGTAATAAAAATAAATAGGTTTAAATACAATCTTATTACACAATTTTGGAGTAAAAAATGGTTTGTGAAATTTTGTATTCTGATTATAAATTCACCACTTGCTTCAGATTTGAATACTAAGTGTACCTAAATACCTCCCTAGAAATAAATATAATAAAATGAACATTATTGTTCACAGTGGGCTGGGGTTCGAACACACCAAACCAAGGCTTTGAAGACCAATCCTCAATCAAATTCCAAATATTGAACCTTGTCAGATCAATCAGAACTGTTACTAGAAGTAAGTATTATTGTCTCAATAATATGACAAATTTTTAAAAACATATGGCCAGACTGTATTGTTGCTTATAAAATAAAGTTGCTAAATTTACACTACCATAACTCCAAATTCTAAAGTAGGGCCACCAGGGTAGGCACCACCACAATGTCTATTTCTAACATAAAGCAGCAGTGTACATGCACTGTTTTGTTCCATTTTTAGGACCATGTATCCAGTGTAATTGCTGACCATTATGAGAATTAACTACTTATGTCTCAGGTTGACGAGTGCAGTGGCATGCCATGCAGTACTTTATAATTGAGAGTTCTGCGTGGCGTTGCTACTGTTCATGGTTGGTTGTATAACATACCAAATGGCGAATGCAATAAAATAAAAGCAAAGTAGCAGTTCTTTTTATTGACCACTCAGAAATTAATGAATACATTTTTATGACAATACTAGCTTTTGCCCGCGGCTCCGCCCGCATTAAAAAGTTTTTCCGGGATAAAAGTCCCGGTTTATATTTTCCCGGGATAAAAAGTAGCCTATGTGTTAATCCAGGACATGATCTACCCGTGTGCCAAATTTCATCGAAATCCGTTCAGTAGTTTTTGCGTGAAAGAGGAACAAACATCCTTACATCCTTACATCCATACATCCAAACATCCAAACATCCATACATTCTTACAAACTTTCGCCTTTATAATATTAGTAGGATTTATTTATTAAATTCATGTCAATACTTGTATGGGAGACAAAATTATGTAAATTTTGGTTATGCTTTCAAATTTAGTCTTCCATAACATTCTATTAATCTCTTATTCTGCTATCTCTACCAACATGTTCAGCACCCATAGTCTGCGCCAGATAACTTGGCAATAAAGCACATTGACCTTTCAGAATGCAGTGACAAGTAAACTGTAGTAATTTAATATAATAAAGAACATAAATAAAAAAGAAATAATATGATTCAAATTTAATACTAAAAATACATTCATTTTTTTTATTAATGACACATTCTTGATTTTTTCATAGTATAAACCAATATAAATTAGAAAGCAGTGGTTCTTGTCACACTAAAATCATTTATTTTATACTAGCTTTTGCCCGCGGCTCCGCCCGCATTAAAAAGTTTTTCCGGGATAAAAGTCCCGGTTTATATTTTCCCGGGATAAAAAGTAGCCTATGTGTTAATCCAGGACATGATCTACCTGTGTGCCAAATTTCATCGAAATCCGTTCAGTAGTTTTTGCGTGAAAGAGGAACAAACATCCTTACATCCAAACATCTAAACATCCAAACATCCATACATTCTTACAAACTTTCGCCTTTATAATATTAGTAGGATTTAATTTATGCGACAAATTATGCCTCTTGATAATTATGCAATCTATACATACAAATAAAATTGGAGTGTCTGTTTGTAATATTGAAATAACCGTTTTTTACTACATGTATTTTTTGCACATATATATATGAATATATATACAGTACATACACCAAAAACCACTGCAAACCAAAAAATAATTCAACTTAATATTCCCTTAGTATATACATATATACTAATCGGTTTTCGTCGGTTTTGAAGTTGGTAAATTTTTTGATAAAAAGTTTTTATTTATTGCTTTTTTGTTAGTTAATTATAAAATAGTGTAAACAATACATCATAGATATACGATTGCAGCATGCGCGAGTCATCTGCTGTTAGTTATTGAAGAGTTCCATTGTGTATCTCCGAAGATCTTCATAAATTATGTACTAAAACTTTCCCTGAAAACTACACATTTGAACATCGAAAACCACATCCAAATCGGATCAGTAGTTTTTGAGACACTCGCGGTCATACAAATTTACATACATACATACAAACATACATACATACATACAAACATACATACATACAAGCTATCTTTCTAAGCTATCTTTAGTGTGAGTCATCGCAATAAACGCATTTCTTTCTTTCTTTCTTTCTTTCTATACATACAAACATACATACATTATACATACGAATCGAATACAGAACCTCCTTTTTGAAGTCCGCTAAAAATAACATTCTTTTCAATTTTTGTCTGTCTGTTCCGGCTAATCTCTGATATGGCTGCACCTATTTTGACGGGACCTTTATTGGCAAGTACCTAGCTGATGTAACAAGGAGTAACTTAGGCTACGTTTTATCCCGGGAAAATATAAAGCGGGACTTTTATCCCGGAAAATTTTTTTAAAGTACAGACTACAGCTAGTTTTAAATAAAAAGGTTCAAAACATATTAATCCGTTTTTAACACTATGCAAAATGACTGCCTTGAAATAAACACTACGTTAGTTACATCAATCTGTTTATTACGGCAGATGCTCGGGGTATGCAACCATTGGTCCGCCATTTTAATATTGTGTTCAGTAATTCGTGTTTGGATAGTGTTTGTGTGTGTATGTTCTATCTTTATTGCATCGAATGACGAGACGAGCATGCCGTTCGCCTGATGGTAAGGGATACGACCACCCATAAACAGTAGAAACACCATCCAGCACCTTGAGTTACAAAGTACTGTGTGGCATTTCACTGCGCACGAGCGCATCTTTTTTTTTTTTTTTTTTTAATAGCAAATAGATTAAATACATGTTACGTTTGAATAGCATACAAAATAAATACATATATTATAATAAAATTGTAACCCACTACACTATTCCCAATGCGATAGTGTAGTCCCAGGATGACGACATCCTGAGACATAAGATGTTAAGTCTCATTATGTCCAGTAATTACACTGGCAACAATGTCCTAAAAACTGGAACAAAACAATGCATGCACACTGCTGCTTGGCGGTAGAAATAGACATTGCGATTGTTCCGACCCAGACGGAGTCTTGCATATGCGAGTCCTACCACCAGTAAATGTGTCTATAAATAAACACAATAATTATTTTTACCATGTGTCAAAGGTTTCTCATACCTTACTAAACAAATGAAGGTCAATGTGCTTTATTGCCAAGTTATCTGGTGCGGACAGTGGAATATAACATACATTGTATCATTTTATTACAAATTAATAAAACAATAACATGTAATTAATATATTTTTTTCCTTTTCAGTTCCACTGATCTTACTCAATATTTTAACAATAATATTTAAATTAATACTAGGGTAGCTGGAGTTTGGCAGAAGAAATATAAATGTAAGGTACAATAAGTTGAATTAATACCTACTTACACAATAAAGAACATTTGTATGGTTGAAATGTGTTTTAATGCCCTGTTATAAATAATAAACTTTGTAATTATTGGCTATATTTTGAAACAAATATAAATGAAGAAGAAAGGTATATAAAAGAAATTTAAAAAAATTGACTGCAACTGCAATGCAGCAGGTGAGCCAGTTTTAATTTTTGAAGTTGAAGTCGACTAACAATTGAAGTATAAGTCAAAGCTGGTTCACTTATCACTACCACTCAGTTTGCACTGCATTCTTATGATTGTGGGTTAATAAGTAGGCGGTATGTTTCACAGATGGCTCCATGAAGGAATCAACAGGATTGTCGGGAGCTGGAATATTGATAACCACGCCATCCAACACAGAAGAAACCATGATAAAACTAGGCAAATATGCCAGTGTATTCCAGGCGGAAATGTTGGCCATTCTAGAATGCGCGGACCGCACAAAGCAAATAACCAATAAGGCACCAAGAACCCGGGGGATCAGCACAATACTGATCCCCCGGGGGCGACCAGATCCCCATCCGCATGTTTAAGATGCTCCCGGAGCATCTAGTCAAAATTCTAACGGCCATCTATAACGCCGCTTTTCGAAACTGCCACTTCCTAGATGTCTGGAAAGAGGCAGTTGTAATAGGTATTCATAAGCCGGGAAAACCCGCATCCGAACCGTCGTCTTATAGACCAATAAGCGTGCTCAGTACGCTGGGCAAAATTAACGAGCGGATCGTTCTCGACCGCCTCAAAATAGTCGCCCACAATCACAACTTGGTCCCTCCGGAACAGTTTGGTTTTCGCGCTAGACACAGTTGCGTGAATCAGGTGCTCCGCATCGCGGAGCACGTTCACGACAAGTTTCGAATCGGCATGCCTACCGGTGCTATTTTCTTCGATATTGAAAAAGCATTCGACAGGGTGTGGCACAACGGCTTGCTTTTCAAGCTGTACACTCTCAACGTGCCCACTCAACTCGTGCACATCATACGAGATTTCCTGTCGAATCGCGGTTTCAAATATCGCGTGGAGGGAACTCTCTCTTCCCGACACTCCATCACGGCCGGAGTCCCGCAAGGCTCTGCCCTCTCCCCCTTTCTTTTCTCGCTGTATACCTACCAGTGATATCCCCAAACCAAAGAACGCCCATCTGGCGCTCTTCGCGGACGACACCGCAATCTACGCCTCACGTAGAGACACCGACAATGTGGTGCGCACTTTGCAGGCCGCCGCCGACAAGCTCGGCGAGTGGTTCCGCAAATGGCGAATCACTGTCAATCCCACCAAAAGTCAGGCTATCATTTTCACTAAGAAAAAGAGAGTCCATGTGCCCCACACCTCAGTCCGCATGTCCAACCAGGTCATCCCCTGGACGGACACAGCCAAATATTTAGGAGTTACCCTTGATCAGAGGTTGACCTTCATCCCACATATCACTACACGGCCACTTCCCTGCAACATGGTTGAGGAGGCCGATGGCTGGCACATGCGTCATACTCGTGAACGGGTGCTGCTTGTGTGGACTGGTCTGCCCTTTTCGCTTACTACATCTAAGTATTAGGGGTATATATTGAACTTAAATCAATACGACATCTTGATGAATTTCAGACCAAATTATTACATGATTCCTGAGAGGGTTATGCAATCGTAACTATAAGATTTTAAAATTTATTACGTTTTTTGCGAGTATATAAATGAACTGCTCTAAACAAAAATAACAAATATATCCATATCATGTTATTTTTTTAATTATTAATTGTATTTTATACCTTGAACTGATTTTGAAAAGAGCAACACTAGAGTTTCTTGCCCGTTCTTCTCTAGTGAGAACTGCTTTCCGAACTGGTGGTAGAGTTAATATTGACTGAATCTAAATAATGTATAACATTTTATGGGTTCGAATAAATTTATTTCATTTCATTAGCTTTTGCCCACGGCTTCACCCGCGTTAATAAGTTTTTCCGGGCTAGAAGTACATAAAAAGCTTCCCGTTGAATCACTCTATCCAACACGTTTATTTGGATTAAGATTAATATTATGACGTTGATACAACTCTTAACAAATAATGCATTAATTTCGACCAAATTTCATTACTATAAAAACGGTTCTAGTGAGTTAATCTCAAAAGATAGACACATACTGTCCCGGACATTTTTTTAGATCATTTCAAGAGGAATAATTCTTTCATACATATATTTTTGGTATCTTGAACCGTTTTCGCAGCGCACGCAATGGAAGCCCTCAAGGATGAATAATTTTCCCAGTTTTTTTCACATTTTCCATTATTTCTTCGCTCCTCATAGTTGCATCGTGATGTTATATAGCACGGAGGAAAGAGAAGATGTCTCTGTTCTGTGTTATATAGCCTAAAGCCTTCCTCGATAAATGGTCTATTCAACACAAAAATAATTTTTCAATTCGAACCAGTAGTTCCTGAGATTAGCGCGTTCAAACAAACAAACTCTTCAGCTTTATAATATTAGTATAGATTCACGGAGGAACCTGTTCTGTGGTTATAGAGATCTTATGAATCCCACGGAGGAAAGAGAAGATCCCTGTTCTGTGATGAATCCCATCTCCATCATATGCCATCTAGCGTGGAGTAGCGGAATGAAATAGTTATTATTCTGATTCTGAGTATGAAACTACATAGAATAAAGTGCTTATAGTCCTTATTCTGAGTGAAACTATCATTCTTGGCGAATCGACAAACTGTCGCAAGAGATCACAGCACAACTAAATTTCTTGATGTTTATTGCGCGCTTTAGACGCTCACACAAACGGCATAGCTTCTATCGCGGGCCTTGAGCGTGGAGACCGAATCCAGAAAATCTGTAACGAAAAAATAACCTAACACCCCTCACTCCGACCGGCACAGCGGTGATATTTTATTTTCAACTCTATCACAACCACGTAAAGTGTAAAAGTCCATAAGTAAATTTAATATCGCAGTCTTGTAAGAATACAATATATAAGAGGATATGAGCTGAATGTTAAACGATAAAAGGTCGAAATTACCGTGTATTTAAAAATTGTTCCAGTCAGTGAAACGTATCGAAATGTCAAACTTGATTGTAAGTTTGAATTTTTAAAAAGTTTTTATTTTATATCTGGGGGCCTAGACAAAAACCCTTTTCTGTTAGCGTTTGCGGTTTTCGGTTGTTTCGCCAGCGCCTCTCCGACCCAACACAATATGTCCCACTCCACCACTGTCCGCGCGCTGGCTGACGTTTGTCGGACGACGAACGAAATCTCATTAGACGATCGCGCAAAAGTCTTGATTGATGGTTGCGTGACGCGCAAATAAAAAAATACAGATATTCGTCAATCACCGCCACTCAACCATCAATCACCACATTAGACGAGAAGCTTTTTTTTTTCTTCATGGCTTCGCACATCTTGTGCGTTTAGCCAAAGACAAGTTTTATTTGTTCATAATTTCGGCTTGCTCGTCTTGAGATAATCTTTGAAGGATTCATAAAGCAGCGTAAAGTGTCGTGTAAGTACTCATATAGGACAAAGGTAGGGAAACTATTTGACTTATAATATTGGTAAGGGAATTTTGAAAAAGAAAAAAAAGGACTATCAGGAGGGTTTGAGGAAAAATGGAAGGACTAGGCAATACATAAAAGATCTAAATTAAATATAGGTATAGGTAGAAAATATATACATTTTAGACATGGGCGCCGCGCCGGCGTTACGCCGCCGCGCAGGACCCGCGCGCCGCCGCCGCCGCCGCCAAACGTAAACGGCGTGGATTTTGTGAATAATTTAAATTTTTTAATTTTAAGATTGGGTCACAAATGTCATAAATAGTTCGATGTAATATAAAAACACTAAAAACGACGGATCTATCGAAAACAAATATGATCTAATAATTTATGAGCATGGACTTAGTCAGTATTACATTCGGTGGACGACCAAAATCGTCAGTCTCATAGATCATACACTATACTGGGAAGTCTCTTGCGATCTGTTGGACTCCGCAAACAAGTTTGGGAGCACCTGTAATAAAAAATAGGGGACAAGATGGGATTTTACTCGCACGTCATGGAAGACTATGATGTAGTGGACCCCTGTCACGTCCACAACGTAGATGTCACTTTTTTAAAAAGAGGTCGCGATCTACTCCTCCATCATATACGTGCTAGGAATTTGTTCAGGGTGCCAGAAGGACTGTGGCAGGCTAAAGTAAAGAAAATATACATGCCAGGATTTGTTCGAAGAACGGGAGGCGATGCAACAGAGAAGGAAAACAAACACACCACCCCTAAATGCAATAGCGGCACTGGCACACAACTTTTCGGATGATACAGATGCTAACACGCCATCAGCCGGCGGGTACTATTTAAAGGCTGCTGTCCAAGCTGGAGGGTTCTGGAATCCCTTACAGAATTGTATACCCTGGGGCTTTGCATTCCATATCCATCTACGACACCCCTCATCATCATCAGCCACATGACGTCCACTGCTGAACATAGGCCCCCCCAAAGATTCCCAGACGGACTGTCAAAAGCGGCCTCCAATGTGTTCTTGCGACCTTTATCAAGTTGTCTCTCCACCTTGCAGGGGGACGGCCGACGCTGCGCTTGCCAGTACGTGGTCTCCACTCGAATACTTGTTTTCCCCATCTGCCGTCAGTTCTTCGATCTATGTACCCTGCTCATGGCCACTTCAGCTTGCTGATCCGCTGGGCTATGTCTAGGAGTTTTAGCTAGCCTTAATTGAGAGCATAGCTATTTAATGTCATTTAAAGGAGGAGGCTTCTCGCTGTCGCTGTGTTGCCAACCAATACCACAGCAGGAGCTCTTAATGTTTGATGGCCTACAAGTACGAAGGTATACCTCTTATAAAAATAGATGGTGCAGGACCACGAACGGTCAGACTCCTCCCGCCAGCAGTAGCGGAATTTGAGGCTGGAGATAGAAAACTGAATATCACACGTCCTTTCGATGGAGATTTGCGGATCAAATAATTAGGTGCACATTTCCATGGGAACATGAAGTCGTCCCTGATGCAATAAAGAAGGCCAACAAAAGGCTTTGGTGTACATTTAGTATGCCGTGGTAGTTTACAGTGGCGACGCTAGACCAAACGTGAACATCGGCAACATCAGCTTTGTCGGGCCCCTTTTATACTCTTCTCTCGCCCAAGCCTAGCGGCGGCTGAGCCTGCGATTGACAAAGGGCTCAAAGAAAAAGGCCAGTTGCAAACATCTGCCCCCGGAGCCTTGCGTTGGCTGAGGCCGACATTATCAAAAAGTAATATTATATGTCGGAGACAGAGAGTGGCGGCCGATATAGGTATACGTGGGCACACATAATAAAAGTCACCAATGAATTATCTTCAATTCGCTATTTATTGTTCGTTGGTCAATTATTATGTAATTACGTAATCGAGTATTTGCAGAGTACAATACCACGTCAGGATTCATTGTTAACTTTGGTTGTTATAACACACTGCATATTGAGACAATTACTTAACCAAACTTCTCCATTGTAATCTACTCACATAGTAACAACTCGAACTAACATAGTAACCGCTTTACTAAGCACTGACCGATATGAAAACCACCATAGTAACCCCTTAGTATTGAACTGCACCGAACTATTTGCAACACAACCGAACTCAACGACGACTGAACTAAGACTGTTCATTCAAATGATTCGGCACCCCTTTTATAAACCCAACTGTCGCTCTGACAATTCAACACGATTTTTATTTAGTCTTACCCGACTTAATATATTCAGACACCCTCAATGTGATTAATAAAAATGATAATTCCTTTTATACTTCCTTCCTGCCCCGACGTATATATTTTTTTGTAAGGCCCCTTAAGCACGACGCCGACGGCGGTTGCCGACGTCTACCGCCGCCACTAGTAGTTTTCATAGACTAAAGGGCTTAGCCCAGGGTACCTATCGCCCGATGCTTACCATCTCTATAAGTGGCGTAACGCTAAGTCGTAAAAGCGGTGATAATGAATAATGATATAACCGCGCAGTGATTTTTGACGATGGGATGGTGGTACCAAAGGGCTTTAATGATGGTCATTGCACCTTCTCAGCAAAACAAGCAAGATACTTCGCGAGTGCCATAGAATATAGGTCCTGAAAGGATTTTTATACCGATTAATTGGCTAGTGCTTTCAACTACCTATGGACATGTAATTGAGGAATTTATATGTGGCCTATATATATTTTTTTTAATGCGGTGCAAATAGCTTGTCAATATCCATTAAAAATTCCACGCCGCCGGCGCTACGCCGCCGCCGACCAAAAATCACCAGCACGCCGCCGCCGGCTTTTTCCTAGGCGGCGCCCATGTCTAATTCATTTAAACATAGGTAGAAAATATATACATATACATTGAAAATATATACATGTAAACGGTAAACATACTATGACAATCATGAACGAGGATGGAATACCTACAGTTTTATGTGGTTTTTAATGAAAAATGATGCTATACATTTATACACAAGAAAATTATTAGTACTAAGAAGACAGAGGATAGAAGAGGGAAAAGGAATACGAATGTCCAGAAGAGATCGAATCAGGGGTGAGCGGTCAAATTGAGAGCAAGAAAACAGGATATGATTTAAATCGCCGACATCGCATCCACAAGCGCACACGGGGCTATTTACTATATTAAGCCTGGCAAGGTGAGCAGGGGCACAAGTGTGACCAAGTCTAACACGAATAAGTATAGAAGTCTCAACCTTGCCAAACTTAACTCTAGAAAACCACGGTTTCATTGGGATCTGAGGTTGAATGACGGAGAAATAGCGGCCCTTCAATAAGTGACTGGATGACCAAGTTTCTGTCCAAGAGTCTCGAAGAAAGGATTTCGGCAAAGATTGTAGGTCTTGGCTATAATTTTTGAATGGGAATAAATCACCACACTGCACCGCATCTTTGGCAAGTTTGTCAACGGTTTCGTTGCCACTGATTCCTGAGTGACTGGGAATCCAAACAAAATGTAATGAGTATCCCCTCGAAATACATTTGAACGCCAACTCTCTTATTTGGAGAATTGCTGGCAAAATGCCATTATATTTAAAAGGAAATTTAAAGATAGCTTGAAGCGCGCTTAGCGAATCGGAAAAGATAACAGCCTTATTTAATTTAAGTAAAAGAATATATTCTATAGCTTTAAGTATACCAAAACATTCACCAGTAAACACAGATGATTCCGGGGGAAGCTTAATTTTTTGAACAATTTTGTATTGAGAGTGAAAAACACCAACCCCAATACATTCCGAAATTGAGTTTTTTCATTTCATTTCCTACGCACACTTTGCACGGGAGTTGGTGGTGTTTCCAAATTAGTGATTTTGTTAGCCGGATGTGATTGTGGAGACTGGGCAAGATCTTCGCAATCACAACCGGGTACATTATTATCACCAGAATCGTGTTTTCTGCGTCTTTTATTGCAGCGCTTGCAAACATGTCGACGACATCTTTTTACGGGCTGGGCTGATACCGACGTATCAGTCTCCATGCCTGACTCTGAGACATAATTATTGGACTTTTCAGTCTCGACAGTTATGAAATGGCCTGCCGGAGGGACGAAGCCCCCCGGATCAGGCGGCAAATTCATACGTACTAATCTACAATATGTATGTGCAAAAACTTACCAAAATAAAAATGAATCCTACTAATATTATAAAGGCGAAAGTTTGTAAGAATGTATGGATGTTTGGATGTTTGGATGTATGGATGTAAGGATGTTTGTTCCTCTTTCACGCAAAAACTACTGAACGGATTTCGATGAAATTTGGCACACAGGTAGATCATGTCCTGGATTAACACATAGGCTACTTTTTATCCCGGGAAAATATAAAGCGGGACTTTTATCCCGGAAAAACTATTTCACGCGGGCGGAGCCGCTGGCAAAAGCTAGTATAAACTAAAACAGACTAAACTACAAAATGTACAGAAAATTTTACCCTACTGATAACAAATATTTACAAAATTATTTAATTTTTAACAGAGATGAAAAAAATGCGACCGCCTATTCCAAAGTTTCCCGCGCTTTTTCGACACTCACAGACGTGACTGTGGTAAAACTGACAGCCAAACGTACTGTCTAATGGGCGCTTTACTGTTCTGGCTGGCAACATTATATATCAGTGTTGCCAGATTAGGCGACTTTTCGCCATTTAGGCTATCTTGGAGAGTGTCGGGGCGACCAAAAATTGCGAATGGCGACCGGTCGCCGTTTAGGCTACGCGAATGGTGATTAGTCGCCAATTTAGGCTACTTCGGAAAGTTCGTGTTTTATGCATTGTTTTTGTCGAATGTGAGGATATTTATAGCTTTGAAGGTACAAAACATGTCCTTAGATCCCCCTTACACACAATTATTGAAAACTGGGGACCTTTTTTTTTTTTTTTTTTTTTTTTTTTTTTTTTCTCGCCGCGTCCCCACACAAGTGGGCGACTTTAGGCTACTTCGAATTTTCGCCACGTTGGACCAATATAAAATAGAAATTAGGGAGGTTTTTTTTTTTTTTTGCTCCTTCACCTCTCTGTATACGAAGAGGCGACTTTAGGCTACTTCACAATGAATTTTCGCCGACTTCAACCGTCAAACGTCTGGCAACACTGTTATATATTGATTTATTTGAGACTTTTTGGCGGGAAGTCAAATAAGGCGGTCTATTTAATTTTCCAAGAAAACAATTTATTAACATTTTAAGTATAAAACAGCTAAAAAGGACTTCTTTTTTTCCAAAAACAAGAGTAGTCCATCATGAGTCCACATAGTGATGGGGAGGACCCATCCAGCACTAGAAAAAGAAGATATGTAGCAACTAAAGATCCCCCTGAAACATATAATCAGGATAAGTATAAAACATACACCAAACAAAATTATAAGCGTTTATTTATTGAAAATAACAGTAATGAATACATCGTATATGTTGAGTCGACAGAACGGGAAAAAATTGGAAACAAAAATCCAATAGTACTCACTAATATGCTCACAGATACTGTTAAGGGCATAGTTGGCGTGCACAGGATCAATGCACACAAAATAGGTGTCACTTTTAAAAAGGCTGCTGCAGCCAATAATTTCTTAAAAATGGAGGAATTCCTTATAAAAAACAAAATGAAAGCATTCATTCCCTCTTACCTAACGGAGAGAATAGGAGTCATCAAGTTTGTTCCCACAGATTTAAGCAATGAGGAAATATATAAAAATATTATCTGTGACTTAGAAGTAATATCAATAAGGAGATTCATGAGGAAAGTAGAAGGAAAACTTGTCCCGCTCAACACAGTATCAGTAACCTTTTCGTGCAGTACCTTGCCACAGCATGTCTACATAAAATTATTTCGATATCAGGTCCATACGTACATACCACCTTTACTACAATGTTACAAATGCCTTAAGTTTAATCACTCCGCTAAGGTGTGCAGAGGTATACAAAAATGCTCATCCTGCGCTGGGCAACATTCCTTTAAGGAATGTGATGTTGAAGAGTTAGTTTGTGCAAATTGCAGTGGTAATCATTTGGCCATTTCAAAAGACTGTCCCATTAAGAAACAAAAAATGGAAGAGAAAAAAAGTAAATATGTCAAACAGCCATATGCCACTGTGGTGAGTGCACCCTCCATTATAAGTAATAAAGATTTCCCTTCATTACATCCACAATCTGAAAAGAGTAAAGAACTTAATGTTCAACAAATAGCCAACAATGATATAATAATTAATGCAATTGTAAAGTCACTAATTACATTAGGTAATAACACAGATGGCCCTATAACAAATAAGAAAATAAAAGAAATATTTTTACGCAATTTAATTTAATGGATAATTTTTTAAATATTTTACAATTTAATATACAAAGTTTACAGAGCAAAAAAGGCTTGTTGCAAAACCTATTACAAGAAAAAGATGTGGATATATGTCTACTTAATGAAACTTGGCTTAAATTTGACTCTAGAATACCACATTTTCCAAATTATAATTTTATATACAAAAATTCTGTGAATTCTCATAATGGTGTAGGCATTTTGGTGAAACATAATTTAAAATACAGTGTGATCAATACAATTTTTTACGAATCCATTCAAAACATATGCATCTCAATAGAAACTCAATCTGGACCTATTACGATTTTTTGTATTTATTGCCCTCCGAATAATAGATTTGACTCGACAAAGCTAAAAGATCTCTTCAAGGGCATCTCAAAGCCATGCATTGTGATGGGTGACTTTAATGCACATCATTTGGCTTTTGGATGTCATAGTAACAATAATAGGGGAATATGTCTATTTGATATTATAGATGAACATGATTTGTGTATTATGAATGATGGTTCCCCAACTACTGTGCCATATCCTAACAGGCAAGCCTCTGCTATAGATCTAACACTTGTGAGCTCTAACATTGCTAATTTATGTAACTGGTCTGTCCATGATGATGCTTTAGGTAGCTATCACCTTCCAACACTACTAGAAATAAATGTTCAACCTTCCTTGTATGTTCTAGCTTCTGATATCAAAGAAAGATATATTTATAATAAAGCAAAATGGGATGATTATTACTCTCTTTCTGAAAGCTGCTTTTCAACATTAGATTTAATTAAGGATAGTCCACTCATCTTATATGACAACTTTGTTAATATATTAAATAATATCAGAGACAAAACAATACCTAAACAAAAAAATAAACCTTCTAGACATATTATGAGAAAACCAGTACCCTGGTGGAATGAAAAATGTAATGATGCAGTACAAAAATCTAAAGATGCATTAAAACAGTATTTTTTGTTACCTAATAAAGACAATTGGATTTATTATAAAAAGCTAGATGCCATTAAAAAGAAAACTCTTAAAGAAGAAAGTATTACGTCTTGGCATAATTTATGTAATAGCTTTAATAGATTAACACCTGTATCTAGAATTTGGAATTACATTAAAAAATTCAAAAGGATAGGTAGTAAGCCCCATAACAAAAATTTTAATGATGAATGGATCCCAACTTTTTTAAATAATTTAACAGATACTACTCAAATTAATCTAGATAGATTGACACGTTTATTTAATAGTGGTAATGAGAGTGAGAAGAATGCTTTCCTTAATCATAATTTTAGCATGGATGAGTTGAACATTTCTTTAAAAAGTAGAAAAGATACTACACCAGGCATGGATGATATACCATACAAGTTAGTTAAAAAACTACATATGAATGCAAAAATTATATTGCTCAATATATATAATAGATTGTGGGAAGAATTAATAATACCCATATCTTGGAAAACACAATGTGTAATCCCAATTTTAAAACCTAATAAACCTATTAATAATGCAACCTCATACAGACCAATTTCACTATCATCTTGTCTAGGTAAACTTTTTGAAAATATGTTGAAGATGCGTTTAGATTATTTTGCTGAGTCCAATAACTTAATCCCTCAAATACAGTTTGGATTTAGAAAAGGCAAAAGTTGCTCTGAAAGCTTTGTAAATTTAATAGCAGATATCAAAAGTGCTAAGCTAAGTCACTCTAACATGATTTGTGTCTTTTTGGATGTAAAGGGTGCTTTTGATAATGTAAATATAGAAGAGCTTATACAAGTACTACATGATATTGGATTACCAAGTAAAACATTAAGATGGTTATATCAATTTCTAAGTAATAGGACAATGTATGTAAAATACAATAATAAACTACATGGTCCTACATTTGTTAATAAAGGCACAATGCAAGGTGCCACATTGTCACCACTTTTGTATAGTTTATATACTTCTGAAATTCTAAAATATGTCGACAATAGTAACATCAATATCCTGCAATTTGCAGATGACTTGCTTTTGTATAGCATTGATCAAAATGTACAGACTGTAATTACTAATCTAAATACTGCACTTCATCAGTTGTACTATTATTATAATAATAAACTTAAATTAGATATTAGTCCAGAAAAAAGTTCAATTTTAATATTTAGTAAAACATCCCCAACAAACATTATAATTACTTATAACAATATTCAGATTCCTGTAGTAGAACAGCACAAATTCCTAGGTGTTACAATTGATAATAAATTAAAATTTGATGTTCATTTAAAACAAATAACTAAGAATGCTTTAAGAGGCATAAATGTTCTAAAACATCTAGCAGGAACATTTTGGGGATCAGATCCAAAAACTATGAATATGCTATACAAAAGCATTGTCAGAAGTCATTTTGATTATAGTAGTTTAGCCTACATGAATGCTAACAGTACTCTTCTTAAAAAATTAGATGTTATACAAAACATTGGATTGAGACTTATCTGTGGAGCAATGCGCTCCACACCAATAAATTCATTAGAGGTTGAAACTTGCATACCTCCGCTGGCTTTACGTCGATTGCAATTAGCTGAGAGATTCTACTTAAAAATATTATCTTTAAATAAAAGTTCTTTATTGAACAAAGTTTCTGTACATCCTGATATTTCTCAGACAATTCCTGCAATTGTTTTCTCGGCTTCTACATTTATTAATAGAACTTTACCTGAAATTCGAACAATTTTCACATATGTGAAAAATAATTCACAAAACATAAAGAAACACGATATGTGGCCAATGTACACCCATTCATATAGAAGTCTTGTTAGCTCTTTAGCAAACATTTTTATTAACAATGTACATAGCAAAGAGGAATTTTTAGAATTCAAAGACAGAAAAAATGATTACTATTTTATTTATACTGATGGATCCAAGACAAATGACTATGTAAAATCAGCATATTTTGATGCACAGACTGGCCAAACTAAGTGTATTAAAATAGATGTTAACTCTAGTATCTTTACAGCAGAAATCTATGCGATTTATTGTGCATTAGAATATGTAAACATCAATATACATAATGTAAAAAATATTCTACTTGTATCAGACTCAATGAGTGTATTGTCTGCATTAGCACATGTAAATTTATCATTTAAGCTAAATTATTTAATTTATAGTATTAAGACTCTGATATTGAGAATGACTCACATCAATGTAGAATTTCTGTGGGTTCCTTCACACAGTGGCATTTATGGCAATGATATAGTTGACAGTGCTACGCATGAAGCACATGATGAAGACCATACACAGATATTAAAAATACCATTCACGGACTACTACAACATCTTCAATAATAAGAACAGATCTTTATGGAAAGAATACTGGGACATCACTCTTGAAAGAAAAGGCAAGTGGTATGCAAACATCCAGAAAACTTTACCATCGAAGCCTTGGTATTGCATCTATAAGTATACTTCAAGAAAATTCATTACCATGGTTACACGCATGCGACTCGGACACTGCTTAACACCAGCTCATTTGAACAGACTCCGCATTAACAGAGATAGCCGTTGTTCTCATTGTAAACAGGAAAATGCTGATTTGGACCATATAGTTTTTAAGTGTCCAACATTTAAACTGGAACGATTATTATTTGCAAGTGACATTGGTGACATTTGTGAACGAAATAATAGTGATAACAGTAATCAGGGGGGTGTCACTCTGTGATTTCGTACCTTCGTTCACTCGTTCCTTCGTTCGTTCTCATTTTGTTTTATATATTAGAAGATGGGCGGTGCTAGATTTCTAGTTAGATCCAAAAAGACTGTAACGAAGTCTAGAAATCTACAAAAATCATATTAAAACTGAACTGAACCCAATTTCTGAACGATATGTATGAAGTCAAATGTCACGATGTTTGAAGTATGTTTAATAAGTTTGCCACATTTTTATGAATGGCACAAAAGTGTGTAATTTTATTATTTTATACCACTTGACATGTGACACATACATGATTATATTTTATAATTAAACTATTTTCTACATAAATTATATACTGAAATATAATTACAGAATTTTAAAATTTAAGTTATGTTTCTTAGTAACTAAATTATATATTTTTCGTGGGGAATATTATTTTAAGTGAAGTGGTAACACAGCCTTATTTTCGTGATCCGTCATCCGGTGGCCATGTTTTCAATTTCTATTTGCGATTTGTGGCCGTTTGTATATTGTGTGATCTTGTAATTTTGTTTGACCCAAAGAGCATTATAATACTCCGGAAAGTTTGACCCCTGGCTCGGACTTGGTTTCGATTTGATTGTTTTACGGATACACGGATGTCGTATTGCACGCGTGTTTGTAAAATGGCGAAAGTTATTTTCGCTGTGCTGTGGACGGTAAGTCTTATTTCAAATATTCACTAAAAGTTATCGAAAATAAAACAAAACGAAAGTGTAAGTACCAAAGGAATATCAGTGAAAGAAAACCTAAGATGGTTTATATTGTATCGCGGTTACAAATTGACTCGCTTATAAATACACAATTACACGCACAAACTAATTTATAACACTAGCGCCCGAATACTCAAACGCTACTTAAATATTTGAGATGGCCTTACGGATTTAAGCATTCGTTATTGGTGAAATTGGTATACTGAAACGTCACTTATCTCCTAACCTTAAATTTAAGGCGACTCAGTTTAAGGTCCGCTTATTGATTCAAACGGTATTCACAAACACTGCTTAAAGTTTGACAGCTATTTAAGGCCTCCAAATATGGCTGTTAATCGAGATCAATTTGAGAGTGTTTCAGACTAGTCTCAAATATTTACGTTCAAATCTTTAATAATTTTATTGCGTAATAATACATACTTACATACATATACACTCACGCCTGTTATCCCCGAAGGGGTAGGCAAAGGCGCAACTAGTGCACCCACTTTTCGCCGTCATTCCGTCCCATGATGTGATAGGGGGCGAGCCTATCGCTATATTGCGTAATAACTACTTATTATATTCTCTTTGGATTTAATAAATCGTTTTTTTCTTCATTATCATCATTGTCTGAAGAGGATACTCCTCTTCAAAGGAAGAAATCGAGAGAAATTAAACGCTTTCGAAGAATACAATAATGATAATTTAATGTTAATGTTTGACAAATAAATATATCTTATCTTATCTTAACTTATCGTAAAAGAAGATTCCGACTCAGCAAGGAAACAGTTCTTCCTCTATGTCCTTTAACATCGGGATTATATCCAGCCGAACACAAAAAGAAACCAAACAATCCAACCGATAGCCCAAGGTCATCGGGGTTATTTTTCACGGGAAACAACCAACGGTAGTACATCGTATTGTGCGTAGTATGGCAGTTGAGTTAGCATATTTTGTAAATGTTTGTAAATATGCCTACTTCTGATGATAAAACTGAAATAAGAATTATAAATATTATTGTTGTTGACTTGTTTATTTTTTTTCTAAAGCGGCTAATGTCAACCCTGACATACTGCCAAGTGGCAATATAATGCCAATATAAGCTCATCACATCAATGTTAAGAATATAATAATTAATAAACTATTTCTAATAATGAATATTCCATTCCTACATATTAAAAACCTAGGATGGTTTTTAAACGTACTTACCATTTTTACTATGTAGCATCTGCACATAGTACATAAAATACACACGAAAATTAAATATAATAGACATATTATAACATTGTAAATCATTTTCAAACTGCGCATTGTGTTATTCGATTTATTTATATTTAACATCTTAAAAATTATACTGCGTGAAACGACACATAAATATCAAATTTATTAAAATTGTAATCGAAAACAAACTTTTTATAATCTGTAGCAAAATGACTGCTCCTCGGCTGAGTTTTCCATCAAATCTTTTAAAGTGCGTTTGAGAATGCCATTTAAAATAAGAAGCCGGCTAAAATTAAGTAGGCCTCAGATAACTTGGTTGGTTGAGTAGCGTTTGAGTATTCGGGCGTAGAGCTACTCATTTGATCCCATCGAAAGGTAGGTACATTGGTTTAAGAATCACTTTACATTTATTCGGTTTAATTAACAGTTTGTCATGTATTTCATTATTTAACTCATTTAAAAGTGATGGTAACATATATCCGTCGGTACGTTTTCCATAATTTTTAGTACATGGAGGTAATGTATATTTAGGAAAAATACGATAGGTTGCGCAAATTAGAGGTATTTCTTGTTCTAGGTTTTAAGCAAGTTATCATAGCCTACATATTATAAACATTTTTATTTTATTATATGTCTACAATTCTATAGTATTTAAATTATTCAGAGTTACATTTACTACACTTGCGTTTAATATTTAAGGGTTCAATTGTTTTTAAAAGTGTTACCTACTTGTAATCTATAAATCTCGTCTATATAAGTCTTGTATGTTCTACTATAACTACTGAGACCATAGCTTATGACAGAGTCAGCCAACACATTATACAACATTCTCAGTGTGCTAAAAAGTAATTTTCGTTTAAGTAGGGATAGTTTAGCTACAATAGATCTTAATCTATTACATACATATTCAATGTATGGTCTCCAGTTTAGTTTACAATTATAAGTATTAATTACTTTGATGGTGGATGCATTGGTGGGTATGAGCCTGGATAGTTGGCATAATTTCTGATTTAAGGTGTGGTGAGTGGATGTGAATAAATTTTGAATTCTACTAATATTATAAAGGCGAAAGTTTGTAAGTATGTATGGATGTTACTCTTTCACGCAAAAACTGCTGAACGGATTGCGATGAAATTTGGCACACGGGTAGATATTGTTCTGGATTAATACATAGGCTGCATTTTATCCCGGTACAATAAAAATTGGGGTCGATTGGCCTTAAAACAAAGAAATTCAAGATGGCGGCCATTTTTTTCCATTCTGACATTGGATCCATCTTTTGTGCCTAAAGGCCTGCTCAGATATCGATTTTGGGGTCGATTGGCCTTAAAACAAAGAAATTCAAAATGCGGCCACTTTTTTCAATTCTAACATTGGACCCGTCTTTTGTACCTAAAGGCCTGCCCAGATATCGATTTTGAGGTCGATTGGCCTTAAAACAAAGAAATTTAAAATGGCGGCCACTTTTTTCAATTCTAATATATAATTAAGATTTGCATACAATGGAAACCCAAAAATAAGCTAAAAAGAAACAACCTGTAGATGTTCAGTTTTCATACATTTTGCAGAAATCTGCCCGAGCGTGGATCCACGCTCCCAGCAGAGTTTGAACACTTTTTTTGAGCGTGGATCCACGCTCCCGGCACGCGAGGGCTTAAAATTCATTTGCATAGCATTTTGGGCAATAAGAATATTTTGTCAGCAACAACCAGACAGGTGTCATCAGCAAATTGGTATACAAAACCCTCACTAAATATGTTGCACATGTCGTGACTATACAGTAGATATTCAATTGGTGCAATTATTAGCCGTACCTTCTTCAGTGAGAACGAAATTGCTATAAGCATTATTAACTTTCTCTGATGATGATGTCTAGCAGCTGCGACATCTTCGGAATCCGTTTGGCAGTGATCAAGAGGCCTCCGCGACGCGACGTCCTCTCAGCACTCGCCTATGAAGATGACCTACTTAATAGGTCGAAACTGGTCAGGGATTCTGACCAAGAATATGCGAGTGAAACCATTTTTTCTAGTAATGTAATATGTCTCTCGTAAGTTTTAATATTATTATTATTGATTTTTACTGTAGTTTGGCAGTTAAGGTGATAGTTTTCGATAAATCTAAGAGAGGGCCTTATATACCACGTGAGATTTTTATATATAGAGTATCTTAGGGTGTCGTCGCAGGCTTTACTAAAATCATTGAATAAAGCAATCACATCTTTTTTTTTATTCAAGTGTGTATGAACTTCATTTGTAAATTTGCATAATAATTGTGATATATTTTTATTCTTCGAAATCCATGCTGATGGTCATGGATAATGTTATTATTGATCAAATATTTATTAATTTAATTTACTAAGTATCTTTCTATAATTTTATTAATACAGGAAAGTATGGTAATTGGTCTATAGTTATTTTTCATCACTACATAGTATAAAACAAAGTCGCTTCCCGCTGTCTGTGCCTATGTATGCTTAGATCTTTAAAACTACGCAACGGATTTTGATGCGTTTTTTTTTTATAGATAGAGTGATTCAAGAAGAAGTTTTATATGTATAATTTATCCCGGGGAAATATAAAGCGGGACTTTTATCCTGGAAAAACTCCCATTCCCGCGGGCGAAGCCGCGAGCTGAAGTCTAGTATTCTTATGTGTTTTTATTATGTATTGGTCGGTTGACTGCCTCGGTAGCGTAGTTGTATTGCGCACGCGTTAAGAGTACGATTTGCGCGCTGAGGTCCTGGGTTCGAATCCCGGGTCTGGCCAAAAAAACTGTAACTGGGTTTTCCATCCTATAAAATTACTCAGTCGCAGCTCGGAGTCAGGAATATGGTGGTGTGATACCCTTGTACCTCGGAAAGCACGTAAAGCCGTTAGTCCTGCGCCTGATCTCTCTCCGGTTATGTCGGATTGCCGTCTCATCGGACTATGAGAGTGAAGCAATAGCGAGTGCACCTGTGTATTGCGCACACACTTGTGCACTATAATATATCCTGCGTACCTGGCTGATCTCCGTTGAGATTGGCTTGGAAGTTTTTAGGTGAAAACAATTATGACGCACACACATTCTCACGCCTTTTATCCCCGAAGGCAGAGGCGCAACTAATGTACCCACTTTTTGCTGAGTGTATTCCGTCCCATGATATGATAGGGGCGAACCTATCGCCATATCGGGCAAAAATTCCAGACTCCGAGCTGATACTTAATTTAAAACTCAATATCACTTTTCCCGACCTGGAGAGCGAACCCAAGACCATCGCAGCTATACCGTAATACAATTGCGCCACCGAGGCAGTTAATAAACAATTCAAATTATTGGAAGCAATAATCGCCAGAAAATTATTGCATCTTGATATTACGCATACAACAAAACTAAAAACATGCATGCGATTACCTATTATTATATTAAAAAGGTTAAATTACTATTATAGGGTATATGCTGTACGAGTGTTTTAATGACAAAAATCCATCTGAATGGTTGCTCGCTACGCAAAGATAAGATGAATTGTATTTAGCTTAAGTGATTTGTGACAGATTGATATGTGCGACTTTCTTGGATAGTCCTAAGAGTATATTTTTAACATACTATGATACTCATTTGATACCACTTTGTTGCATCCCTTTTCTCTTGGTTAGCCATAATCTGAGCTCACTTTAACGTCTGTGCTTGCGGCGGCGTCGAAGTACTGGTAGAATCTTTTAGTTTATTAAAAAATATTGGTAAAAATTATGTGTAAAAGTGCCCTTAGAGGCCTAATTACTGAATAAATGATTTTAATTTGAATATACGATTTTTTGTACGTGTTTCTATTCTCCATAGACTCACAAATATTTGGTATAGAGTAAGCTTGAACTATAAGAAACGACATAGGCAATATGCACCCTAAATAAAAATTTAATTGCATTCCAGAACAATGTGGAAACACTTGCTCAGTGTCTGAGGATGCCTCAAACTCGATTAACCATCCGATCGCTAATATTGTAAGTACGTATAATATTTCATTACTTATTATCCTTTTTATTCATATAAATGACAAAATGTCCAAGCTGGTTGCCTGATGGTAAATAAAACAACAACATAAACCACCGAAACTTTGAATTACGAATCACTGCGAGGTATTACACTGCTCTCGTCACTCTGAGACATTAATGTTATGTCACATATCGACGGTCCCTACGTAAGGTATCGAATATGCAAAATTGATTTTTTTTATTATTACTGTTTTGAGCTTAGCATATAGGCATATACACTATTTTGTAACCTTGACACAAGTATAAACATGTTTTTTTTATATTTTTATCATAATTTATGGTAAAGTTATGCCAAAAATAAACTTAAATAGCTCTCCCGTAAAGTAAGCAATTTTCACTTTCATTACTTTACGTAGGGACCATCGATATTATGGGTTACTACGTTATGTCTTAAAATGACCGATATTTACACATAACATATTACTACAGCTGTAACGGCCCACAAAATGGTACAGTACAAAAAAAGCTGTATATGCGAGAAATCCTGCTGCCTCGGTAGCGTAGTTGTATTACAGTACGACTGCAAAGCTGAGGTCTCGGGTTCGTTCCCCGGGTCGGGCAAAATGATATTGAGTTTTTCTATTCAGTATCAGCTCGGAGTCTGGAATTTGTGCCCAATATGGCGATAGGCTCGCCCCCTATCACATCATGGGACGGAATAAAGGCGAAAAGTGAGTGCACTAGTTGCGCCTCTGCCTACTCCTTCGGGGATAACAGGCGTGAGTGTATATGTATGTATATATGTGAGAAATCCTGTGCCCACAACAGTAGCAGCACTAAGAACAGCGATTTCACAAGAATGGAACAATATCCCGTAAGAGCGTTTAATGACCCTAATCAGATATATGCGGAACCGATTAGAATCTGTAATGAATGCACGTGGAAGCAATACACCTTATTAAAAGAAAAAAAACCTGTGCTTCATTTTTTTTAATTTAAATACGAATTTTTCAACAAACCAACCACAACCAAATTTTGTTCATTTATCGTTTTTGTTAAAAAAAAAATGATTGGTCCTTTCCATTATACAAACACACACTTATATGATATAATGGATAATAATACTTCATACTTGTTAGTTTAACCTGATACTATGCTGTTATGAAGTTAACGAACCAAACTATAGGTTTCAATTTAAATTTGTCTAAAGAGTTTGAATACTAGGTTAAAATGTTTATTTCAAAGGCGTCTTTAACATTGATGCAGTTTATGGGTCCGTCAGTGTATATGCATATGTAGGTATATCTTAAAATTGAATAAATCTTAAATTGCTTGAAAAGTATTGAATTCCCGATAGGGCTTCATGAAACAAAATCGATTGCTTTTGACCGAATCTACATGTTCTTAACGAGAATACGTCATATTAGCAGTCGCACTGTATATTGTACGTAAAGTCCAGATAATTTATTTTATTTGTTAGGCTTATTTTCTCATAACAATTTTTTTATTTTTTCAGATGGGGCTGAAATAAATAAAGAACACTCATGTAGTCTCACGAGCAGACTCAGATGAAACGCAGTTTACAACACTCAAGTTTATTCCAAAAAATATAAAGAAGTTACGCAGTGAAATCTGTATGTTACGTAAAAGAGGAAATTTATTTAAGCAACCAAACGGCTCTAAGAGAAAAAAATGGTGTTATGTACGCGCGTGAGAAGTTATACTTCTTTGGCATCATTAAATAATTTAATAATAGTATTCAGTATTAATTATGTTATATTAGGGGGGTCAAGGGTCGAAAATGGGTGTAGGGGTCTATTTATATGGGGGGTCAAGGGGGGTTAAAAATGTGTTTATTGGCAAGGGGGGATCAATTTGAGTTGGGGGATCATGGAGGGTCAAATTTGGTTTGATTTTTCAGGGGGGTGAAGGGGTGTGGGGGTGTCAGGTGCACAGTACAGTAGACCCGCCACACTAGAAGCCCTACTCTATCCTCTAAGGTAAAGTTCCTTAACGTGAGGATATTAAGAACCTCCTTTATTGAAGTAGGGTATGTTAATAGTATTGAAACTAAATTACAGTGATGCGTGCACAGCCTGTGACTTTTGTGTTACTGTTAGTCTAAATGTGTTACATGATGCGCGCGCATCTTGAAATTTCACTTTTATCATTTTTTCATAATGCGACTTAAGAAGTATAACATCTAAAATCACAGATTTATTGTATAACCTGTGTTTTGAAGACACTACCTGTAATCATGAAAATTAACCATCCAAATTATGTTAGGCTTGTAGCAGAATATCTTATTCTAATATAGGTACTTATAGTAAAAACTCGCCTTAAAAGTACGATTACTGTTGACCCAATAGTTTCGTTGCAATAACTTAATTTAGTGATACCTAAAGAGGACTTTCAACATAACTCCATAAAAAAAATTAAAATGGATGATTTCGATCCGATTCGCTATTACCGTTTTTCAGTTGGTTTGCCTTTTATTTAATACCCTGTAATTCTTTTTTAAATTTATGTTGCAAGTGCCTTTTTTGTGTAACTTACCTGCGCTTTAGCTTTTTGATTTGATTTTAATATAATTAATTTCGTATTTATTGTCTGTTGGAATTCGAACTCTATTTAAATTATTTCATCAATGCAATTTGTTAAAAAGGTAATATTATGTATATAACGCCGAAATTATTAAGCTTTTAATACGATCATTGTTCGAATACTACTTTTGTTCTGTGAATATTTACTTTAGATTACAAACTACTCTGTTATAGTATTATACATTTTTATTGACAATTAGTAACACATGCCTATTGTGCATTTTTATGTTTAATCCATAGCTTCACAGACCGGTATCAAGCAGTTCTTAACATTATGATTTATAATCTGTCTTATAATTTGTTGTTAAATTAATTGTTAGATGCATTAAATATTTTTTACATCAAATTATTATAAATCAGCGCACATAAGAATGTGTTTTTGTTTTTTTGTTAATCTTTGTAGTTCTTTTTTCTGTGGATACAATGGGACTGTGAAATCGATCTAAATATATTTTTCTTTAAATCAAAAACTTAAAGGTCATGTGGTTTGTTTCATGGATTAATTGGATTTACCTACGCAAAATATTGTTTTTCATATCAATAGGCAATTAGTATAATTTGAATAGGAGGATATAGCATTTTAAAGATTTTTTCAGTCAATAAAGACAAATATAATTTTTATGGCCTCAAAAAATCATCTATACTTCGTTTTTTTTTCAATTTGTAATATTATGCAAGCATGTATAATTGTAGGTAGCTGTACTCAATTTGTTGTGTTTTTTGTAGTTTCTTATAGAATACACCGTGAGGCAATATTTAATAGCAGTTAAGTTCTTTTTTATGCACAAACTACTCACACATCTATTAAATATGTTTTATATGACTGCATATATTATATTATAACGTCGTATCTAATAACCACTTTCCAAAGAGTTGTTCTTCTTTTCTATTAATTTAGTTGAATTACTATGGTTAGTTGTTTTGTTTTTGTGGCTGCCTTGGTGGCGTAGTTGTATTTCGGAACGACTACAGTGCTGAGGTCACGGGTTCGATTCCCAGGTCTAACAAAGTGGTATTGGGTTTTTCTACTCAGTATCAGTCCGGGAGTCCGGAAATGTGCCCTGTAAATGGCAATAAATCCGCCCCCTATCACGTGGGATCTAATATTGATGGCGAAATGTGGGTGTGATACACCTCGGCCTACCCCTGAAAAGGGAAAAAGGCGTAAACTGTATGTATGTAATATGTATGTATATAATAGGCAACTATTAAACTCTCGACGCATTAATGATGAATATATTCAGTATTTGCGTGACGCTCTAACAAATTCAACCTTATATTTATTACATATTATTACGATTAAAATAATTATGCAGAATTTGAGATGCCGATATTAGATATTTTTGGAATATGCTATTTTTATTGTAAACGGTTCATCCATTTGCGATAATCGGTGACAGTGAAACACCCTGATAAATGAAATAATAGTTTCGTTGCAATACGAGTAAAATATGAATTTATTATTCTTATTCCCACCATTTGGAGGTATCCTGAATCATAAAAGTAGTCTGAAAAATTTGCTTCTCTTCAAAATGTATATTACAATTAGATTTATTATAACAAAAGTGTTCCAAAACCGTTAGTTTCAGCGAATTTTTTGCAGTGTTAAATAATGTTCATACATATATCTAATAGATCAAAAGAAAGTGCAATTATTTTAACGTTCTCACTTGATAATTAATTGTAGATTAATTATCGAGATAGGTTTGTTTTAAGTAGATGGAATGTGTTAGTTATTAATAATCAGATTTAATTTTAGCTTAAATTTTAATGTAATATTTATGTAAGCAGGTTAATCTGCCAAAAAAATATAATTAAACACGATTATCTATGAGAGAAATTGCATATTTATATTATTACTTATTACTTTCTTTAATTATTGCTCGCGGCTCCGCCCGGTTGAACAAGTTTTTCCGGAATAAAAAGTAGTTTATGTTACTCGCTGATACCTAATGTAATGTAACGTAGCTTTGTATTGGTGAAAGAACTGTTAAAATCAGTCCAGTAGTTTTTGAGTTTATTCGTTACACACATACAATAATACAAATCTTTCCTCTTGATAATATTAGTATAAATTATTATAGCTAGTAACAAGCTATTCAATGTTATGTTGATACAATACTTATAGCTGCATAATTACATTATGAGACCAAATTGTTAATCTTTAATAGTCAACACGAAAATATTTTAAATTTCAAAATGTAATTTTATAATATTAGATGTAGTTATTGTAATAAGTGTTGTAAAATACTTCTTACTTTAAGTACGTACTTAAATCTTATTGTAATAAATCCATATTCTGATTATTAAGGTTTTACTAATTAGCCACCCTATAATTATTATCAGATATCAATAGTAAGTGATTGGTGATTGTTATGTACTGTTAAATAAGGGTCTAAAACATTACGTTGCAACGACAGATATTGAAATATTTGTGAAACAATGTTCTAGAGAATTAAGCTTACCGTCTTTATATGTACTTTTAGAACCCTTATGTTGCAGTATATTAACAATCACTACAAACTAAAACATTACACAATACATCGCACGCCCAGATCATTACTGAATTATCTCGAAAAATCTGTGAATCGTGTCTTTTGTGTTGTGTAAATCGGCAAATTTTGCCGATTTACATAAAAAACACGATTCACAGATTTCTTCGAGATAATTCAGTATTGATCTGGACGTGCGATATTATAGTGCCACCTGCAGGATTTTTTTAGCGATAAAACGTCACCAGTGGCATCTAGTGTTTCGTATTGTTAACGTGCCGTAATTTGACAATTGACGATTGGCATAAAAAAGGAATGAGTGGGTTCTCTATTTCCGTAGTATTATAATGCTCTTTGACAGTAATAGTGCGGTAGAAAAAAGTGTTCCCCGCTGCATTCAGGATTTGTTATGTAACGAAAAATATTATATGTCATTATTTACGTTTATTTGTAAAACGGTTGAAAAAATTTGAAGTTATTGGTTTTTTGAAACAGATTGTTTAGTCGTTAGCAAAAAAATGTAATAAAGTGGTATTAGTATTAAGATTCCGTCTGAAGGACTTGTATCCATGGACAAGAATAAATTAAAAAAAAAAAAAATTGATTTATTTGACCGCCATATTTGCCAAAGACAAACACGACGCCGGTCTTTTCCGCCCAAAGCGTCAGTTGTTTCAACGCGGAAAATTGGTAAATGATGGCAGCAAATAACTATTTCGGGTTTACTCACGGAGGGACCCAATATGGGTGAGTTGTTTTCTATAAATTCATACGAGAGAATACAAAATGTGAGTGATATCAGGTTTATATTCTGGTCAAACAATTTATAGCACACGAGCTCGTGTTTGGTCTAATCAAAATGGCGCCTGGTTTTTATTGAACTTTATATTTTACTAAGTGCGTGGATGTTTTATTGAAATCCGGCATTTTGTGGTGTCGATAGCGCGGCAACGGCGAGTGCGGCATATGGCGGGCAGACTGGATACGCCGTAGCGCCGGCAGCCACTGCGGCCACTTACGGTACGCAACGCGCCACAGCAACGGGCTACGACACCGCATACCAAGCTGCGGCAGCCACACAAGGTACGAACCAATATTCATATGAACCCAATCCCACTTTGTTTACATAATAAACACAACCGCATCTAAATATGTTGAATTTACATACGATTCCGTTGCTATATGATATCGATTTTGTTACGTTTATGGTTTACTTAATTGAGAGACCATAGATGGACGTTTAGTCGACAAAAGCAATTTACTGGGAATGAATCACGTTTGTATGCGCATTTCCTGTAGTTTTGTTCTGAGAGGGAGGCAACTGTACCGTATCAGCAACTTCGCACTCTGTTACCGCTATTCAGGTGACGCGAGCTCAGTCTATCTAATAAAGTATATCTTACTAATAAACTTCAATCATATCCAATTAACTCTTTTTTGCCCCCGAAAACGTACAAGGAGTGTTATTTGAAGCCTTTTGTCGTATTCCACAAATTACATATGCAAAAAAAAGAACATGCAGGTGGCATTTTTTTTTTTAATCCATAAGCTAATCGAATTTTGATTACGGAATTTTGAAATTGAACCCTATATACCTTACATTCTATAATCAAATACGAAATATTTCAAAGGTGTTGAGATCATTGAACTGATTATATGAAAACTGAAGTATGATAAATGTATTTATTGTCTGCACTGTGGGTTCAAGGCCATTTGAGTTTAATGACTTAGCATGTGTCGATATAACACTTGACTGATCATTTTTTGCTTCAGCTTGATTAAAATCTTTAGTACTCTGTTTATATTGTACCTGTTTTCATGTCTGTTAAATAAATAACGAAAAACTAATTGGCCTATGTAGTCTGTCAAGCCCCCAATGAACACCGGTGTCGGAGTAAATAGGGTTTCCGCATACATCTATAGATATAAGCGGGGCTTGAAGGGCTTAATAATTCTGCACCTGTCTCAAGAAATTTAAATAAAAGTTTATGGCAATATTGTTTAAACAACAAATTTAAGAAAACTCAATATAAGAAAATGTCTATGTCTTTTGATCAGAACGGCATATAGTTTGCCGACAACACTACGAAGACTAATGTCTAGGTAGCTTTGAGTCTTGCTGCGATCCCTCCCCCTTGTAGAGTAGAACAATAATGTTGCGGCACCAATCATTCGATACCACACCTCTGTTCCAGCACAAATTCAAGAAGTGACATGACAGACTTGCCAAAACATCCTGTTCAGCCTTTAGCATTTTTGCTGACACTCTATCATACCCTGCTGCCTTACCCATCTTCAGGCTATTTAAAGGTTCCACAATTTCATTCATGCTTATTTTATCTTCTTTTTCTTCCATTTAAACCATCACATGTAAATCCTGTGTCTTCTTTTTCAAACAAACTCAAAATTTTAAGAACATCTTTACCAAATATGTTTCAAAAGTAAGTTTTACTTATATTATAATATAGACCAAACATACAGGTTTAAGTATAATGGTACTTTTGCTTTTTGTACTACACTAAGCTATTACCACACAATATATGAGGAGGTTCTTTTCAAAACTTGATTATTCCACTTTTGACAGAATTGACTTTCTAATTTTGTTTGTGTTTGTTTTTGTAACATTGAAATAAAGATGCCGCGAAAATAAAATTCGATCAAAACCTGTTCGTTACAGTACCAAAAAAAATTTTTAAATGGGGCCTTCTAACGAAACCATTCACAATATTTAAGAAGAATGCTGTGTAACATATTCTAAAAAAGAATAAAAAAATCATATTTTCACTGATGTGCAAACCCTATTTCAGTAAAATTAAAGAGTAAACTACGCAGAATGTATCTTCATTTCTACCTAATTCATGAAACGACAAAAAATTTAAAAGACAACCTAACGAAACAACCTAAACGAACACTTCCTCTTTCATAATATACGTCAAATTTACAGAAACGGTTCAAAGTGTGCTCCGCCTTGCTCAATACACAACCTCGCTCGGCAGGATATGGCTTGTGTGGCATTTCGCACCATCGTCGGTATAATTGATGCAAAAACCGATCTAACACGCTGTTCCATCTCGGCAACCGTTGGCCAATCGGAGAAATACACCCTGTCCTGCACATAACCCCACAAAAAGAAGTCCAAGTTCAAAGTCAAGTTCTTTTTGAGTTTTGAGCGAGACTAGCGAACAGCCATTATAAATAAATAAAAAAAAATAAAAAATAAAATCATTTATTGGTCAAATAGGCTTATAAAAAAGCACTTATGACAGGTCATGACATGAAGGTAGACACAATAACAAAGGTACATAATAAACCAATGAAGTAATTTAAAGTTAAATATTGAACAACCAGCACGGGCTGATAGGTACAGAGGACACGGACATTAGGGACGGGAAAAGGGCTAGGGAAAGGAGAAGTGGAGCTGATATAAAAGAAAGGGAAGGAGTATCTTTACATTACGAGGAAAGGAAACGCCACGGTCCTCGCCGGCGAGGATAAAAAGGTCCTAGCCTAGCTACTCTACCAGCCTTTCACTAGCTACCTAAGCGATGACGACCCGAAGAAGAAAGGCAGAAAGAAACTCCGGGCTTAATTTTTTCGTCATCAATTGTCATGATATACTGCATTTTTTTTTTAAATATATATTTTACAGTATGATTAATACATAGGTTAATGCATACATGAATGTAGCCCTAAGATATAAATGAAGTACTACTACGAAGCAACCAAATAACAATATATTGGCGTTCATGATGCATTAACCCACGCTTACAAATATTATATATAGATAGTTTTTTATTTTTTATATAATATATAGATAGATAGATATTGTCCTATTAAGTTTCCTCGTTCGTATTATATATCGGGGAGTGTTCCTACTGGGGAAACCAAGTTAAAAACGAAGCGCCGAATACACTTCCTCAGAGGTGGTGTAGGAATATGTGCATAAAAAGAAAATACGATTTTGCTACGGTCTGAAATCGCGATAACTTGAGAACGGTCCTTCGTAAGGAAAAAGTACTACTACTTTTTTGTAGAGAATTTTATGATCTACAAACCGCACCTTTAGGATGAAAACTACACTTTTCAAAAAGACAGAAAAATGGGTTATCGTCAGAAAATTACTTAAAACGAAGTACTCACTACAATAATACCTCAAATACAGCAATATTCAAGCAGGAAAAGGACAAAACTGTTATATCGGTCCCTTTTCTATTATATTTTTATAAATAAGGGACTAGTGTTTAGTCATTTAAAAATGACAACTCAATTTTCTATTTTTTTAATTGTGTCGTTTTCGTTCTAAAGGTGCGAAACGTTCTCTAATTGATTTTCCGATAGCTCTCACCATTTCAGAGATATACGCAAAAAAGGAATTTTGGTCACCTTTAACCTCGAATATAAAACAACGCACAAGCGGGATCGATGGAGACTTGACATAGCATTTGTAATGTCTTATTTAAGGTCTGTACAAAATCTAGCTTGTTAGGAATTAATGCAGACTCAGCACGTTTTTATTGTATATATAACTTGACTGGACTAATCGTAATATTCCGAGAAAGCATCGTAATATTGCAAAAAAAAATGTTGGACAAAAAAATCGAAACAGTTGTAGGATCTAGACACACGGCAGCGTGTCAAGCCAAGTTCAAGCAAAGGAACTGGCTAGCTAGAGTGTCGAGTGTAACATTACGCAAACCACTTGGTGGCAATTTTGACCCTTCTATAACTCAAAACCTCTTTAACGCAAATACATAAAACTACATGTGTTTCATTATATCCATAAGGACATTTAGAAGCCCACATTTCATGAAGCTAGCTCAAACGGCTATAAAGATGTGAAGGTCAAAAAGTCGTAAATTTTAGCACTGACTGACTGACTTGTAGTACCTAAACCTAACCTACTTCCAGATGACCTAGAAAGATGAAATTTGGAATCCAGCTCGGTAATTGTAAGCGTAGGAAAAAAATCTATAAATAAAAAAATAGTAAAAAAAATAGGGGGGATCCCCATACAAAAAAAAAATATTTGTAGCGTTGGAATCGATACAAGCAGATATTTGAAACTGTCCCAATATATGTATTACTAGCTGTTGCCTGCGGCTCCGCCCGCGTTAAAAAGTTTTTCCGGGGAAAAGTCCCGCTTTATACTTTTCCGGAATAAAACGTAGCCTAAGTTACTCCTTATTACATCAGCTACCTCCCAATAAAAGTCCCGTCAAAATCGGTCCAGCCATTTCAGAGATAGCCGGAACACAGACAAAAATTGAAAACAATATTTTGGTGTTTGTACCGTATATATATTCATTAGATAAAGATTAATATTATAACGTTGATACAACTCTTAACAAATAATGCATTAATTTCGACCAAATTTGATTACCATAAAAACGGTTCTAGTGAGTTAATCATAAAAGATAGACATATACTGTCGCGGACATTTTTTTAGATCATTTCAAGAGGAATAATTCTTTAATACATATATTTTCGGTATCTTGAACCGTTTTCGCAGCGCACGCAATGGAAGCCCTCAAGGATGAATAATTTTCCCCGTTTCTTTTTCACATTTTCCTTTATTTCTTCGCTCCTAATAGTTGCATCGTGATGTTATATAGCCTAAAGCCTTCCTCGATAAATGGTCTATTCAACACAAAAATAATTTTTCAATTCGAACCAGTAGTTCCTGAGATTAGCGCGTTCAAACAAACAAACTCTTCAGCTTTATAATATTAGTACAGATTATGAATTGTTTTTAAACAACTCGCAAAAGGAGAGCTTATCATTTCAATTTCTTTTTGTACACCACTTACTTCGTGATTTATGGGTCCATTTAAGTATTATTTTTATTAAGAACATAAATAGTGCCTATACCAAAATTATGATCTTGCGATAAATTTCAATTTGGATAAAACTCGTTTTATTTTAATCGCCTGATGGTAGGTGATACTACCACCCATAAACAGTAGCAACATCTTACACCATACAGAACTTTAAATTGCTCAGTACTCCGTGCTACTCCGTTGCACTCATCGCCCTGAGACATCAGATGCTAAGTCTCATAATGTCCAGTAATTTCCCTGGCTACAGTGTCTTTACCCGCTCATTTCAGATAGGACAGGAGGTAGGCGTAACTCGCTTGATTTTCTTTTAGCTTAATAGAAGATTTGCTTTAACGAAAAAAAAACATTATGAGGAAACCTGCCTACCTACCTATACCTAGGAAGTTTTCCATAAAAATTTCGAAGGTATGTTAAGTTTGCCAACCCGCACTAAATATTGTTGATAAGGGTAGGTAAATCGTCGATTTCAATGATTATTGCAAAATTCCGAAATTCGTATTTGTTTTGTATTTTTTTGTGTCCGCCGCTAATAATAATGTATTAAGTACTTAGATAAAAGGGCTATGTTGTATGAACTTGGTTGTATGATATTATACATATTGTGATGAAATATATTTTGCTATCATTATGTTACCGGATATAAAACAATATTATATTATATTAACGACATAATAACGATGTTTTTATATTTAATTCTAATGATATTTGATCATCAATATAGATATATAAAATTGGAAATTTCCAGAGATAATAATGTGCTCGGAGCAGAAAGGCTTTGTATGATCATTCTGCCACAACAAATGCTCATGTTGCGAAACCGACAAGTGTTTAAGACTTATTTATATGTGCGTTTATAACGAAATGGCATTAAATGTATTAAATGGTATAACGAGACTATCCCGCCCTCACACCCACCACTGCAACTCCTGTAAGCCAGGATCGACAGTGGCACGCATTTTATGACACCGAGCGGTGAAGCTCGGCGAGTCTCAGGGAACACTAATTAGTCTTAACCCGCAACGAAGTTAATCAAACAGAAGATTAGGGAGGAGTTAAAAATATATTTTCCACTTCCCTCCATAGCAAAGCGGAGGACAAAATAATGAACTTAAAAAAGGTATTTTAACCATTTATGGTATAGTATAATTTGTGCCACTTCATATTATGTAGTAGTTACGTGAAATTATCAATTTTGAGTTCGCGGCATTAAGCACATTGCACGTCCCGCCTAGATGGTCTAAGCCTACTTCTGTATGAAACTAACTTTATAATGAACAAGAAAACATTTATTGTAAGAAAACAAAATAGAATGATATTCTACGTGAAAGTACGTTATTCCTTCTCTTTTGTGTGTAATTTTTATTATTATAAAAAATTTAATTATGAGGGCTTCCATACACAGATGGGCATTGTCTTTGGTACTTATGAGTATAAGTCCTTAATTTTTTTGTAATACCACATCTACGCAATTATCAATAATCCATATTCTCAATATTAACAGAACAAATAAAAAAAGAAACTTTCCGGTAATATCATTACCTTATTTTATTACATTAATAAAATAAATAGAAAAACGATTCGACTCCGTGAAAATCTTTTGTTATTTTGGTTGTGATTACAATTACATTTCTGACATTTATCAAAAACCAGACTAAACGTGCGTTGCTTGCGTTTAAAAATCTACTTTATGTAGTAGGCGTAAGATTGTAATTATTTGTTCCTTTTTTGAGTTTGATTTATCGAAGACACTTATTGATGTCTTATTTGCAAGGAACTGTGCATCTAGGGTTTTTAATACATCAATGGCTATATAACAGAAATATAAAAATAAAGATAAGTCAAATAAAAATCCAACTAAAAATAGAAAATATTTTTTAATAAACTTGAATTGAGAATAGTGTAAATAAGAAAAAAATGATTTTTATTGTAAGAAAAAGTGTGGGATGCTTTTTAAGATATTGTCAGAATGATAATTCTTCTACTCATATTATACAATCTGTCCATAAAATATTTATAACTATTGGCACCATGCACCCCATGCTTTTTTTATTACAATAAAAAAACATTTTTTTCTTAGTTACTCTATTCTCAATTCAAGTTTATTAAAAATTATTTTCTATTTTTTAGTTGGATATTTATAAAGCGTGTTTTTTAGTTTGTATAAACTATTATTTATTTTGCATTTTTAGTTCACTAAAAAACAAGTAGGATTTTTAAAAATGCGAACTTATATAGTTTCGCTTGCTTGTAAACCATCTTGTTAGAGGTATGTGTGATATTGTGCTATTTGCTGATGATACCTCTCTTGTATTTAAGATTGACCGTAAAAAAACAAACTTTGACGACGTAAATAGTGCACTGTCGCAAATCTTAGATTGGTTTACTACCAATAATCTGTTATTGAACGCAAAGAAAACCAAATGCATTCGTTTTACGTTACCTAACGTCCAAAAGCAAACGATAGACTTATTTTTAAATAATGAATCTATGAAACCAGTCGATTCAGCAGTTTTCTTGGGAATAACATTGGACCCTAAACTTCAATGGAACGCTCAAATTTCTTGCCTGGCGGGGAAACTCAGCTCAGCGGCGTTTGCAATACGCAAAGTGAGACAATTGACCAATGTCAACACTGCTAGGCTTGTCTATTTTAGTTATTTTCACAGTGTTATGTCCTATGGAATTTTGCTTTGGGGCAGAGCCGCTGACATTGAAACAATTTTTATATTACAAAAAAGAGCTATAAGAGCTATTTATAACTTAGGGGCACGAGTTTCTCTTAGGGAACGCTTTAAAGAAATAGGCATCTTGACAGTTGCATCACAATACATATTAGCTAATATTGTGTATGTAAGACAAAACATTGAATGTTTTGGAAAAAATAGTGATCATCATAATATTAATACTAGAAATAAAGATAAATTAACAGTACCAAGTCACCGATTGCACAGGGTACGTTGTTCGTTTGTGGGACTGGGTATACAACTTTATAATAAAATACCACCAACTGTTTAAATTTACCTTTGAACAAATTTAAGCAATTTATTAAAAACAAATTATTAAAAAAGGGTTACTATACTGTTGACGACTATTTTAATGACAAAAACCCATGGGAATAGTTGCTCGCTACGCAAGGATAAGATCGATTGTATTTAGCTTAAGTGACTTGTGACAGATGGATATGTGCGACTTTCCCGGGTTGTCCTAAGAGTATATTTTTGAACATACTACGTTACTCATTTGATATACCCCTTTGTTGCATCTCTTTTGTCTTAGTTAGCCACAATCTGAGTAGTCTTGCTCGCTTTAACGTCTGTGCTCGCGGCGGCGTCGTGTGCCGGGTCGGTCACTTCCCTGTAACATGGTTGAGGAGGCCGATGGCTCGCACATGCGTCATACTCGTGAACGGGTGCTGCTTGTGTGGACTGGTCTGCTCTGTTTGATGGTTGACTTTATTTTTTACTTAAAATTAAACATGTAGGTGGTTGTTTCACTTAGGTACTCTCCGTTAATTTTCGCATTTAATATCCATCTTTAAAATTGAAGTAATATTGTGATTTTCAAATTTTAAAATATATATATTTAAAAAAAAATGATAAAAGACCTACGCTGAGTTTCTTGGTGCTTCTTCTCAGGTCAGTGGGCTTTTCCGAAGCACCGGTAGAATCTTTTAGTATAACAACATGGTGAAAAATGAAAAATGACGTGTAAAAGTGCCCTTAGGGGCCTAATTACTGAATAAATGATTTGAATTTGAAACATAGCGCGATCTAATTATATGCACAAAGAAAACTTAAGTATTATTTATGTACTTGGATTTCTATAAAAACGTATTCTATAGTTTAAAAAAAAATACAAACGCACGTATTGAGAACCTCCTCCTTTTTTGGAAGTCGGTTAAAAATATTGTATTGCCATCGGTACATGATAAGTATGTCAAATTTCGATTTAATCCGACGTTTTGAAGTGGGTCAGTCATGTTCAAAGTGTAAGTTGCATTATCATAAATGTCATTTAATCAGAATTAAAATATATATTTATGTTAAATAACTTTATAAAATTACTGACGTAATGAAAACTGGCCAAGTCAAATCTAACCTACTTTAAGATCTCACATTTTTAAATAACAGCAATTGTTATAGGTATCCAATAAAGCAAAGAAATAGAGTTTAATACATGTTCATAATGTTATTTTATTCCTGTAAATACATATTTGGATTTTGCATAACACTTGACACTCATTTACATGTCCATTCTTTTTGCGGCGAAGCCCACAGCTAAGCATAATTTTTGTATTGAACTTTGGCTCTCCTTTTTTACATTTATGTTTTGGGTGGAATATCAATTAGAAGATTTGAAATTGACAACATATTTATTTTCCAACTTGACATTTTTTGAAGCCAGTACTTGAGTCCTTGCATTGAGGTAGCAATCAATTATGAATGAAAAATAGAAAAACTATTTAAAGTAGTCAATTATTAGGTAAAATAGGTACGTAGGCCTTTCTGTTAAAAAATCTGGTTCCCTGACATGATATCTTACTAGGGTTGACAATATTTATGGCTTAGATAATTAATCATTTTTTTCCGGTGTATTTTGTAACACGTTGTATATACAGACATTATTTAATACTAGCTTTTGCCCGCGGCGCCGCCCGCGTGAATGAGTTTTTCCGGTATAAAAGTCCCGCTTTATATTTTCCTGGGACAAAAAGTAGCCTATGTGTTAATCTAGGACATGATCTACCCGTGTGCCAAATTTCATCAAAATCCGTTCAGTAGTTTTGGCGTGAAAGAGTAACAAACATCCATACATTTTTACAAACTTTCGCCTTTATAATAAATATTAGTAGGATGTAGCAGAAAACTAATACGAAAAAGAAATTCTGTGAAATCAGCATCAAAATTGGGTGAAAAATAAAGCAGTTATTGATATTTGAAATATTGCCGTGAGCAAAAGTGGGGGCGTGGTGGGGATATCGTGCTATTTCTTTTCACTCTGTGACGGCACAGTCTGATATTACTGTTATTTGTCAATTACCCCCCCTTTTACCAAATTTCAAAGCTTTATACCATACCATGCCGCCAGCCCTTTATATAAATACTGCCCACTGCTGAGCACGGGCTTCCTCGACAAATGAGAGGGTTTTAGGTCTTACTCCAACACCCTGTCCTAGTGGGGGTTGGCAGACTTTACATACCTTTGAAATTCTTTAGAGATGCAGGTATGCAGATTTCTTCACGATGTTTTCCTTCACCGTTAAAGCCAGCGTTAATAATTCAAAAAGAATACAGTATTCACACATAACTTTTTAGAAAAATCAGAAGTGCGTGCCCTTGGCTTTTGAAACTGCGGATATTCGTCTCGGCCACTGTTGCCAATCCCAAGAAACCAAAAATAACAGATGAGTTATACAAAACAGGAGAAAACAGTAGATCGGAGATTTTGACTGAGAAATAAAAAAAAGGTGCTCGATTTCGATTTTTCCGTCGATAACACGGAACATCACAGAAGTAGGTTAATAAGTGGATAGGGGGGCGACCTAAAAAAAAGTTCGGTGGGGCTAGGACTTGAAAAAAAAACACGATGCGTCTCCGCTTCGTTTTATTGTGCTTGGTTGAGACACTGACGTGCCGGTCTCTCAATCAATCACAAACATCAAAATACCGATACGTCAGTCTTCAACCAATCACAATAAAACGAAGTGGAGACGCATCGTGTTTTTCGTTTCACGTCCTAGCCCCACTGCACCATTTTAGTGTGTAAAAAGCATGTTAAAACCGATAAAACAAAAAAACAGTAAAATTTCGACTCTATAGCAGAAAACAGGGACGACAAAAACAAGATAAAAACAGTAAATCTAGTGTTAAAACAGTAGGGTTGGTAACACTGGTCTCAGTAGTTCATTCCACTCCCAACTATCGCCGCTTGTAACTTTTTTTTATTATTGCGTCAATTTTGGAATGTTTTCCATTAGATTTTAGATGGCATACATTTTTGATAAATGTTTTAAAAAAAAAAAGTAGTTCACTGCCCTATTGGTGGCAGAACCCTTTCAAACCCTCACCCCATACAAACATACATAGTATACAATGTACGTTTGTTGCATAGTGTATGGCGCGAGCGGCGTAGTATCGTCCGCGGCGGCGCACGCGCATGCGCACGCGGCGGTGGCGGCGGCATCCGCGTACGACGCCAGCAAGAGCGCGTACTACCAGCAGGCGGCGGCTGCGTACCCCACCGCCGCGCCGCCGCAGCCGCAGCCCACGTACGATGCGTCCGCCGCCAAGCCGGCATACAGCACGCCGGCTACATACGCACAGGTAGACATTTATCACTCAATAACACACAGTCACGTCAGTATGATATTGTTTATAACTACTGTCTTGTATTACAGATGAGTTTTTTTAGCAAAAGCAAGTAGAGAAGGACGTATTTTCTGTGTTTGCTTCATATGTTTTTTAGGAATGAATCATTAATATTATTTGTTACAATATAAGTTATAAATAAGTCCCGATGCATACTAATATGTTAAAGCAAATTCCTTGAAATATACAAGGCTACCTGCAGTAAATTATAAGTATGTGGCTGGAAATAGTCAAGATTGGAAATTAGACAAATTAATCATGTAAAGGATATTGATTCTTTTTTCACACATTTATGGAGTTGGTGAATAATTCTGGAAGGTTATAAATGTACAGGGAGGCGCACGCGCAGCGGCTGGCACGGCCAAGACCGCTTACGGAGGCGTGTACACTGCCACCACTGCGGCCACTTCGTACCCCACGCAGGCGTACACTGCCTCAGCTGCACAGACCGCTAAACGTGAGTACTAGCACTATTTAATTTTTTTATGAAAGTAAGATTTCATATTTATGTTAACAATATTTTTTTGCAACATAATTTTTTGACCCTCTGCAAGAGTTCTGTCGTATGTGAAAAATAAAAAGATAATACTCGAAATGTTCAGTTAGAAAAGTATTTATTTGCAGAAACAACCAACAGAGGTAACACTGCATATGACACGGCATTGTATAACGCAGCTACCATGTATGTAGCTCAGCAGAACAAAACCGGTGGTGGAGGGTGAGATTTATTTTACTATAATATCTGTCATTGCCCTTAGATAACTCCCATGAATATGACTGGACGACAAGTGGAATCTGGACAAGGCAATTTCCCTACCATCTGATTAATGGCTTTATTTGACACGGAACTGCATGATTTTGTGGTAGTCTGTCCCTTTGAAATTCATGTCGAGTATCAAATTATGTTTATAATGTGTGGAGCTGAATGTTGAGTGTATTTTGATGACAGATAAGTACAATGGCTGAGTTGAGTGAGTTATGTTACATATTATACTACTTGTAACTGAATGTCTCATGTTTGTTTTATGTGATGTTCTGTTATGCATTGATATTTTTTATTTGATTATAAAGGAAAGTAACAAGATTGATTCTCTATGTTGAGACACAAACACTACATATTTTAAAAAACAGACCGACATAGTGATAGGATTGCCCCTATCACTTTGTGGAACATCATACTTACCTAAAAGTAGGTGCCCCGCGCGCACCTTTGCCCTCCCCTTTGGTGACAAAGGAATGTTTTTAAATACCAACAGCTAGTAGAGTTGCCTCCACTGGCCGGTCATAACATTACGTAAATGAAAATAAAAAAATAGTGTGAACGTGGTGTGTTCCAGTGGATGGAAGAACTATAAGGCGAGCGGTGGTGCAGGCGGAGCGACGCGCAGGACCAAGCCGCCGCCCAAAGCGCAGCAGCTGCACTACTGCGACGTGTGTCGCATCTCCTGCGCAGGACCACAGGTACGGCATTTATATCATATAGTTTTATCGGTAAGATGTTATGTCTGCATCGGTAAGTGTGTGATGATTGTGTTGTGCAATATGCAGACATACAAGGAGCACCTGGAGGGCCAGAAGCACAAGAAGAAGGAGGCGGCGGTGAAGCTGGCGGCGGCGGGGTCGGGCGGGCGCGGCGCGGGCGGTGCGCTGCGCTGCGAGCTGTGCGACGTGACGTGCACGGGCGCCGACGCGTACGCGGCCCACGTGCGCGGCATCAAGCACCAGAAGGTCGTCAAGCTGCACACCATGCTTGGCAAGCCCATCCCCTCCACCGAGCCCACCAAACTCGGCACCGGTACGTATCGCAACAATACCACACTCTCATTACCATCCCTCGCATGAGTACCTACAGAACCCTGTCTGCTACTATCCCTGTATTGGCTGCACATGTATTATTATTTTGTACTTATTAAAATGTTGTTAGTTTTCAGTTGTCAATATCGAAGCATTATTTTGAGGGAAATGTTTGTATGTATCTGTGTATGTCAGATATGATTTCCATGCGGCATGGGAGCATGGAGATCGTATTTGTCGCGACGCCGAGACCTCTGTGCCCATCCCCCGCCAGCCACAGACACTGTATCTGTATCCAGACGCGTTCTCGGCACGTAGATTATCTCGAGACCTAGATGCTATGGTCAAATTTTCTCTACAATAATTAGTATAAAAATTAATATCTCGGCACTCGGTACAGATATGGAGTGTGACGTATGTAGTATATGGGCCTTTTTTATATACATGTATACTGCATTATATCTGTATGTATATCTGTCGTATTAAATGTCTGTTTGTTCAATTCATTGAAAAAAGCCAGTATAAAAACACTAAAACAGTGACAGTATAGAAAAAAATAATTACAAAATCGATGCAAATCACCTTTCACGCGAGTTGAAGGTGAATTGAAACAAATTGTAGAAAAGGCTCAAAGGAAGGCCCAACCACGCCCCAGTTTGAGTGTTGTGATGAAGGTGTATTCAAGAGAAAATTTGACTTCCCCATCTATCAGCCAAAAAGACCGTCGCCGGAACGCCGAAGATTGCATTCGTGGCGTCGGGGGGCCTGAGTACAGTGGCTGGCACCTCCACCAATGAGAACAAACCTGCAGGCGACAAGGACAAGGAGGGTGATGACAAGGATGACGACGAGACAGAGCCTGAGGTGCAGCCCGTGGGGCAGGACTACATCGAGGAGATCCGTGGCGATGACGGCAAGGCGCTCAGCTTCAACTGCAAACTGTGTGACTGCAAGTTTAACGATCCCAACGCCAAGGAGATGCATATGAAGGGCCGCCGACATCGCTTACAGTACAAGAAGAAGGTATGTCCATAGGCTTGTATTGACACACAAATTGCGGACAATGGACCTAGCTGTCCAAACTCGTAGAATGTTAAGTAGAAAGTTATTCTCAGACAAATATTTTCATAATAAAGTCTATACTTCAGTTTGGGTTTTTGAAACAATGTTTCTTTTTTCTGGTTTAAAAATTAGTTGGTCTTATCAGAACATGTTAGTATATTTTCCAATGAAGTATTTGCAAATTAGGGCCATCCTAGGTAAGCTAACATGGATGACGGCTTTGTATTAAGTATTATAATAGGATATTTGGCCTGCGGTCCTCCAATGATTAATTAGTAAAAGGTTTGAGGCGCGCGTTGAGCCTGGCAGCCTTACGGGTGCCAAGAGATCCGCGTGTCAGATGATTTCAAATTGCAATGAGGATGACCAATGGTTTTATAACTATAATATAGTCAGTGTTGTGTTAGTATAGTTGTTGAATGAATGGCTTTGCTTCCAAGTAGACGGAAATACCAGGCGAGCGATTTTGCGTGTCTCATTCTGCGAGCCTCTGCCTGATGTCCACTTGTGTACATGTTTATGTAATGGGAGCATGGTGTTGCAGGTGCAGCCCGACCTGGAGGTGAAGGTGAAGCCGTCGATGCACCAACGCAAGCTAGCGGAGGCAAAGGCGCAGCGCATGCTCGTTCGCGATGAGCTCTGGGCTAGGAGGCGCATGCACGACGTATGTATAGACGCTTACATACTGGTTATTGAAAGCATTAAGCTGTACTTTAATTAATCATATTTGATTGTGTCAATAGGGCATGGAGGAAGACGAGCGCATGTACTGGGAAGGCGGTATGGAGCCATGGTGGCGCGGACCCCACCACCACCACCATCATCATGTGAGTAATGTTTTTTTTATTAGGGGTGTTCTGTGAATAGAACGGTCTGCCGAGACAATATCCGGAGGTTCGAAACCCAAGGCACACACCTCTGACGAACTTATGTGTGTATTGTTTATCAATTATATATGGTTCGCTTTAATGATGAAGGAAAACATCTTGAGGGAACCTATATACCTGAGAATTCTCCATAAGAATTTCGAGGGTGTGTGAAGTCTGCCAATCCGCACTTGGCCAGCATGTTAAGACTAAGGCCTAAAACCAGCGACTATATAACCCCTAGACTCCTAATGTTCAATATTTCTCTTCAAATTAATTCTGTCAACTACCTGAGGTTTGAGGAAGCGGGGTACTGCATTATGATTGGTTCTTCCAACACCTTATCGCATTATATAACCTTGGAAACATAGGCATAGGGATAGGACGAGTTAAATAAAACACGATTTTTTTATCGATATTACTTTTATGCAATAAAGTTTTATAGTAATATCATTATTATTTATTAAACATATTAATATTTTAACGAAACTCTTTATGTTATCGAATGACAGATGGCGCTTAGTAAGTCTCGTCGACATTAACAAGAATATTTGAGCTGACTTGTAGGAATAACACAAAGAATAACTCAAAACAATCGTTATAATCAACAAACAAAATAAAAAAATTATCCTAATAACATTTATTTCTGATACCGCTAGTCAAAAATATATCCTAATAATTTTTAAAATGAATTAACTATTACTAATGAACTAACCATTTAAAATAAGAAGCCTGTTAAAATTAAATAGGCCTCAGATAAATTGATTAGTTGAGTAGCGTTTGAGTATTCGGGCGACAATTTTTTTTATTTTTAATTTTATCGATAGAACTATCGACAAATCCTTTTGGTGTATCACTTACTTTTAATGTTAAAAAACAAAACGAAATAGAAAATATAAAAAGTACTTTCGTCGGAAAGAGATGCAAATATAACAAGATGGCGCGTAAACTCAACATGGCCAGTCTAAGATGAACTCCGTAAAATTTTAAATAAAATGTGATTATGTGTCGTTATTGACTTACATGTGAAATGTAATGCCATTTTTCTGAAAATTTGAATTATGGCTATTTATACCACACCATTTTATTGTGCACGGGTTCATTACAATAGTTATTTATTCGCAAACACGGAAGTATTTACAGCTCACAGTTGTGGTCGCAACTGACTTGAAGATTTTGAACGGTAAGCTACATTGGATCTATTTGTCAGATGTGTTGCCCGAAGCCGATCGTCTGTTATTAGGAGTCTAGGGGTTATATAGTCGCTGCCTAAAACCCTCTCAGTAGGGGAGGCCCATGTTCAGCAGTGGGCAGTATATAATATAGGGCCTGGTATCATTACTATTATATCTACTTAAAATCTCAAGGAGAAAAATAAATTATACCTTGTACATACATAATGTGAAATAAAAATGTTCCAATGTATATGTAAGCATCAAGAAGCATAAATAAATAATTACCCTCACATATTTTTGACTTGTCCCACCAGTCACAAATTTGAATATATTTTTATGTTCAAATTTGTGACAACAAATCTGTGCAACATTTTTTTTTATTGCATAGAATGACGAAACGAGCATGCCATCCTGAGACATAAGATGTTAAGTCTCATTACGTCCAGTAGTTACATTGGCCTTCAAACCGAAACACAACTGTGCATGCACCTTGCTGTGCTTGTCGGTAGAAATAGATATTGCGGTGGTACCCACCCAGACTGAACTTACATATGAGAGACCTACCACCAGTAAAAATATCTAGCTTAATTATTTTAAATCTTAACAGAGGCTTTCAAACTAAATTTTACAACAATGCAAAAGATTACTTTCAATTTTGTGGTTTAGCAAAAATTTCACTCAGATTGCACTGAGGTAAAATAGTAGGGTTTTTTGTGTCCCACAGTCATAGTCACTCAAAATTATTTTTTTATACATTCATAAATTGTTTGAATGTTTCTTTGAAGGAATATAGTAAAATTGTTTTTTTCTGCTACTTTGAATATTTTATTACTATGAATAAATCTCATGGACATAGTTACAGTTTAAAATTGCGCAAATCCTCACCGTTACCATTGTTTGTTATCATGGTATGCAACAGTTTTGATGTAAAACATTGTGCAGGGCATGGGCATGGCGTACGGGCCAGTGGCGCGGCGGCCGGAGACGTCCGACGACCGGCACGTGTTGGCCAAGCACCAGGAGATATATCCGGGCGAGCAGCAGCTGCAGCACATCCAGCGCGCCGTCTCGCACACAGAGAAGGCGCTCAAGTCTCTCTCCGATGCGCTCGCCGACCACACAAAACCCAAGGTACAACACTCGGTACTATACTTGTGATGTAAACAGACAGGCCAGCTCAGTACTATTTAATATTCTGAAAACATTCCATTGTTTCAAATCCAGACACCAGGCAAGGGACCAGTCAAGTCTGAAGATAAGAAAGATGACAAACCAGAGGGAAAAGAAGATGGCCGCGACAATCAATTGTAAGCTGTTATTATTTTGTAGTCCATTTATAGATACGTCAGTATCGCATCATAATGTTGGCTGGATGCACTTTCACACAGTGGGCACAATGTGTGGCGACCGGTATATGTTGGAGGTTCGAATATAGAAAAATTGAACAGGGCCTGTACAGGAAATAGGTAACTTGAGAATAACTAGTATTGGTGTATACTAGAACAGAGACAATATGGTAGTGCATTAGGTGTTACAATAGTAATTATGTAATCAAAGTAGTGTAGCTAATTTCACAACATGTTATAGTAGATAGCTTTATGTATTTTCATATGTAAGCCCCTGTATAGGCGTTTTTTTGTGTATCTGTTGTTAAATTAGTGTCGATTATTATATAGAGTAATGATGCAGAATATATGTTAGCAATGTTATCTATTGAAGTACAAATTAGTTTTGTGATGTTCTGCATAACAACATTGTTGTCATGTTGAATGTCATCGGGGCCTAGCCGTGAGTTGCCCCATTTACTAACTTCGCGTGTGATTTATGTGGAATAAATAAAGTATCATAATATTGTTGGCAATAGATGTCTATTTTACATAAATTACAGTGAATGTGAATGGGTATAAAAACTAGATCTAGAGTCCCTGTTGCGTTGGTGAAGGAGTGTGTACGTGGTGCAGGTTCTCGTTCGTGTGCGAGGGTGATGCGGGGAGCGGCGGCGCGGGCGGTGCGGGCGGCGAGGGCGCGCGCTCGCTCAAGGGCGTGATGCGCGTCGGGCTCGTCGCCACCGGCCTCGTGCTCAAGGGCGACCGCGACGTGCAGCTCGTCGTGCTGTGTCACGACCGCCCCACCATCGCGCTCCTCAAGCGTGTCGCCACAGACCTGCCTGTGCACCTCGCCAGGGTCAAGGTACTACATACACTACACTCTACAACACACTGATACAACACACATCACTACATGCGCAACATGCCCCTCTCAGGGACCCGGCGACGAGCCCAAGTACAAGGTGGAGCTGTTGCCGGCTGAAGGCGCGGTGCAGGTGTCGGACGGCACTGTCAACGTGTTAGTCAGCCTCACATCGGCGGTGATGCGTGAGCCTGCGGGTGAGTACACCGCCGCCCACTCACAGAGCGATTGTCGACTGCGCCAATTTCACCCCGCCCACACCACTTATTACTTATTAGTGTCACCTCCATATGTTTAAGTTCTCAGTACGTGCAGTCACGATAGAGAAACAATCCTGATGAAATTGGTCGTCGAAATCCTCCGAAAGATATGTGGGCCCCTGAATATGAGAACAAACTATCTCTCAATATAGGACAATCACAGTAATTTTGTATGTATTTGAAAGTTGTTTGTTTATATTTTGCTCTAATTGATGTGTCAAAAAAAGATAATTTGTTCAATTTGTTTGGTCCCGGCGTGAGGCCGGGTTCTGTGTTTGAACGCTTATTTTTAGGTGTGATTTGGTATATGCGGCGAGAAGAAAAGGATTTTTGATCATCTATCACGATATATCACGCGCGACTCCACACCGCCGTGGTATATCCCCTTACTGAAACGGAGCAAACATTATTCTAATCTTTACTTTTATTTACTGGTATATTGTTTTTATTTTATGAGATCTAAACTACATAGGATCTTGTGTATTGTGAATGGTATTACTGTCCAGTGTCCAGTTTGCTTTGATATGATGGACATACGTTTTGGTGTGTGAGTAACTATGTGAATGTATTATTATTTATGTACTTTAGCGTAACGTATGTCCATTTGTATTTGAGCGTCCATTCTTTGGAACGCAGCTTGCCGTACCGTGCGCGTACAAGCGTGTTCCGAAGAATCGTGGTAGCGGTCGTTACCGACGCGTAGATTGCAATGTAACAGTCGCATAGTCAACTCCCAAGTGCTACCGGCGTCGGTAGCGGTCGCGCCGCAGCGCCGCTCGGCCCCGCTAGGTGTAGGCGATGTGCCATGTTTGCCCCGTTGATGTTGTTGATGGTCAAACACCCTTTGTGTTGTTGTCGCTAGACGGTGGCGACATAAAGCGAGACGACAAGGATGTGCTACCGCGGCAGAAGTGTTTGGACGCGTTGGCCGCCCTTCGGCACGCCAAGTGGTTCCAGGTACATTCGCCAAACATTTACAAAACATGTGCGCACTCCGCAATCTAGCTTCATACATTTTTACTAATTGCAACCCCACGGAGGCCGAGTCAAATCGAACCTAACTTTGTTTGCTTTACCAATACGAGGGGAGTGCGCACGTTACCTTAGTCACATGTTTATTTCTTTTTCATTTGTTTTCCGTAAAGAACATAGCTTTTATTTTAAAACTTGAGAAGCATCTCCCATGAACATGTGGCTACAAGTGCTTTATATATGTGAGAATGCAACTGCGTTTCCTAGCACTTCGTGAGCGTTCATTGGGAGAGTCGGAAGCGCAGTTTATGTGTCAGCTCTCCACATTTATTGCTCTGTTTCTTTGTACAAACATTAATTGCGTTTACCTCGAGAGTGGAGCAATAAATTTGGCAGTCCGCGGAGGGGCGTGTCATGTGGCACTTCCCGGCCGCGGCCTGAAGAGTCCCTACTCACTGTGTCGTGCTGTGTGTGTTAGGCTAGAGCGGCCAGCCTGCAGTCCTGTGTGATCATCATCAGGATTATGAGGGACCTCTGCAGGCGCATACCCAACTGGACGCCGCTTAACCCATATGTGAGTACACTTTTTGTTGAATCTTGTTGGCAGTTAAAGGATTGATTGATCAGGTCAATGTAAATCTTACAGACGTTAATGAACCTTAAATTGTCTGCACTTCTATAAAATGATCTTCTATAAACGATTTTAACCACTATCATTGAAAAAATAGTAACAATGGACCAATCAAAAATATAGTTTTTTTTTTTGACATATTTAATGATTTATTAACCTGTAGTTAGGGCTACGATAGATAACTTTTATGTTTTATATGAGCTGTAAATATGTGCGCGCAGGCGATGGAGTTGCTGGTGGCGGGCGTGCTGTCCTCCGCGGGCGCGGCGCTGTCGCCGGGCGAGGCGCTGCGCCGCGTCATGGAGGCTGTGAGCGGCGGCTTGCTGCTCGATCACGGACCTGGCCTGAGGGACCCTTGCGAGAAGGAACTAGTGGTTAGTATTAGCTCGCTGACTAGAATAGAAATAGAAATGCCGCCCCATATGGCATGGCACGCGGCAGGTGATGGATGTAACGTCTTCTTGGTCGGCATTGTAATTTCAATGCAATCCACTGTTTAACAGTTTTTATTTTACCGCCTTGAAAAAAAAAAATCCTCCTAGCCAGTTTCGGCCACGGTGGCTAATCTCAACGGAGATCAGCCAGGTACGCAGGAGATATAGTGCACAAGCGTGTGCGCAATACACAGGTGCACTCGCTACTCCTTCACTCTCATAGTCCGATGAGACGGCAATCCGACATGACCAGAGAGAGATCAGGCGCAGGACCAACGGCTTTACGTGCTTTCCAAGGCACAGGAGTATCACACCGCCAACTTCCTGACTCCGAGCTGCGACTGAGTAATTTTAAAGATGGAAAAACCCAGTCACAATATATTTGGCTCGACCCGGGATTCGAACCCAGGACCTCAGCGCGCAAATCGTACTCGTAACGCGTACGCAATACAACTACGCCACCGAGGCAGTCAAACAGCTTACCGCACTACTATTGACTCGTCAAGTCCCGCTACGGACCCCGGCGTCCGAGTATATAGGGTTCCCCATACTTCTATATATAAAAGCGGGGTTTGACGGGTTATTATTTAATTGAAAGAATATTATATAGATTATTTTGTTTTATGCACAAAATAATTGCCACCTATGTTGCAGGACGCCCTCGGTAACATGCCACCGCAAAAACGCGAAGATCTGACAGCCTCGGCGCAACAGTTCCTCAGACAAATTGCCTTCAGACAGATCCATAAGGTGACAACCCTTTCTGAATGAAATTTTGCTTTAACATTGAGTTTTAAAAGTTGATGTTCTCTGGCTCCATTATTAACAAAAAAAAAAAAACTAAACTAAATAAACATTTAATTTGATTAACGCATTTTCAAAATGACAATATTTTGTTTATCATGGCCAGAACTACATGGACATTAATATTATTACACGTGTTGACTGTGGCTGTGGCGCCACACACCTGTGGCAAGAGTGGATTTTATATTTGTTATGTTCTGTGCAGGTATTGGACATGGAGCCACTGCCGAAGTTGAAGCACGCCACTGGCGGCTGGAAGTTCCCCCGTAAGCGCAGGCGCTCCAACACAGATGCCGAGACCGACCAGCCCAATGGTATACATTATACTCATATACACATAAATATTAAATTCGTTGAACGCATTTATCCCCTTATTGGTCTTGAGGCAGCGTACATAGGCCTTGATCTGTGAGGTTCTGGGTTCAAATCCCAGTTGAAATAAAATTCTTACTTTGTGGTATAAACTATCGGAAATGATGAGACTTGATGACGAGTCGTAGCGGCCGCCACGTGTCCGGCGCGCGAGCGACGGTGGCGAGTTATTCTCCGCCCCGCGAGTGCGCCTGCGCAGGCGATCACGATGGCGACATGGCAATCTGATCCGACTCAATCATTTTACAAAAATCTAGTTAGGCTACAATTTAAATATATATAGCCAGCTACAAGCTTTTTTATTATTACGATACTCGAATTAGTACAAATTAACAGCTGTTTAAACTTTTTACCTGTTTATGTTCTGTACTCACAGCTGTAAGTACAGATAGCTCATAATTAATTACCAGGTATGTTATGGAACTGTGTATCCGTTACAAAAATTTCGGATAACGGCTTAAATAAAACGTGTTACGACAGGTTCTTGTTTCACCGCTCGCGCGCCACGTGAATCTTGCATACTTTTATTACTTTAATATCCGGAACCGAAACTATGCGAAACTAGGATAATCCGAAATAATTACATATCCATAACCATATCCGAAACCGATAAAATTTTATTCATATCCTTATCCGGATCCGAAATTTCATATCCATAACATCCCTGTTAATAACTGATGAATTGCAGGCGAGGGCAAGGTGGTGAAAACGGAGGAGAAAGCTGACGCCTCGGACGCTCCGGTGGCAGTAAAAAAGTAACTACTATGGCGTTGGTGACAACCACCGCTGCCGCCGCCGCGATGGCAATAAGCAACCGCAGACGGGCGGCGGGCTGTCCGCGCTGACACCATCTCCATGTGATGTTTTCCCAAAAGTATTGAAATATTAGTAGACCAAAATGTCGGTGGCTTGCGCTCCACCCTGCCGCCTCACCGCCGCCACAACCTCTCCCCATATTAACGGCTCATCTGTAATAACATGCTATAAGCGTATACACAGACTGATTTCTAAGTTTATTCATGTGGAGAGATTGTGAGTAGCTCGGTCCTGGGTTTTACTTGTTAGCAAGACTTGAATCAAATGTCGCGTAATATTTTGTACTGAGTCGTTATTTTTGAGTCACTTGAGTCCTTGGCGAGTTGATCTGTCCAACACAAAACAATTAGATCCGCGTCTGTTTTAACGTTTTAACATAGTTAGCTATAGGGTATATTCTGTATTGTAATTTAGCGTTAGCTGTATGTGGACGTGTGACAGGGATAGTTAGTGAGCGCGCCGTTGTGCCGGCGTGGTGCCGCCACACTGTCGCCGTGGTGACACCACAGAGCCGCCGCGTCGGCACGAGGCTGCGCTGTTAAGGAATTGCATACCGGGACACGACTGCACAGCTCGTGGGGCATCTTAGGATTACTGTATTTTTATTTTTGACTTAGTTCCTTATTTGTCATGTAGCGGCGCCGTTGCTTGACGTGACAACTTCTCTATGAATTATAAACTGTTTAGTGAGATGTATATTATTTTAGTGCGCGAACGCGGGATATGGCCGCGCCGGTGTCGACACAAACGTTGATGGAGGTGTCCTACGTTCGTGCCGCCTGTATTTATTACAGTCAAAAATATATTATGTATTCTACAAATGTAGGCAAATGTTTATTTTGACAATTGAAAGCCGTGAGCTAGTGTCGAGTGTAATATTCTAGACTAGATTAATGAAACCTTACATATGCACTCAGGTGTTATAAGAGGGATACGAGAGTTTTAGCAATTATTGACTTCTATACATAAGAAGCGCCGCCGGAGTTACAGATTCAACAATCGGTCACTAAATAATCTTATTAAAGTAATATGACTGTGAGTTGTTAGTCTTTCTATTAATGTACAGATTGAGAAGTTAATATTTCTATTTGGAAGTAGAAAAATATTTTGCGTCCCATAATAATGATTACATGTTTACAGCACATATTTATAACAATCCGTTTTGGGACTCCGGTCGCAGCGATGTTAATTCGAGGATAGAATACTTATTCTCAAGTGAGAGAACTTTTTAGATACATATTGTAAAAAATCTGATTCGTTGTAAGATTATATGAAACACACGTTTATTTCTTTTGTGTTTTTCTTTTGTATTCTACAAAACTACTTTGGAGATTAATGTCAAATAAATAATATAATGACGAATTTTTATTTTATTTCTAGAAAATTATGTGAATTATAAATTCCTACCTTTTGCCTGTGGCTTCGCCCGCCTTAAAGAGATTTTCCTGTATAAAAGTCACTTTATATACAAAAACTATATACATTTTCTCAGTGACATACACACGCACAGAAGAATTATATCATTACTACATAGTATAAAACAAATTCGCTTCCGCCTGTCTGTTCGTGTGTATGCTTAGATTTTTGAAACTAAAACGAATTTCTATGCGGTTTTTTTTAATAGAATGAAGGTTTATATGTACTTTTATCCTGGAAAAACTTATTCAAAGTATGTCAAATTTCTATTTAATCCGACGTTTTGAAGGGGGTCAAAATCATGTTCAAAGTGTCAGTTACATACGTCTGAAGCTAATAAAATAATAATAATATAAGCGTGTTAAGAATAACTTTTCGCGTCCTAACGCCACTAGTACTATCTGTGACTACTATGGTAGAATTCGTCTCAGCGGGAACATTACACTTTCAGTCAGAACAACACACACACGCCATATTCGCACTAAACTACATAATGATACGAAAATCAGGAAAGTAAAATTGAGATCATTGGTGAAAATATTCGTTTTCAACATGCTTTTATTAGCTTCAGATGTATGTATGTATGTAACTTACACTTTGAACATGATTTTGACCCACTTCAAAACGTCTGATTAAATCGAAATTTGGCATACTTATCGATGACCGATGGCAATACAATATTTTAAACTAAAAAACAATTGAAATTAAACAATTATCACGGATTTTATCGCGGGTTTTTTATTTTATTTTCTCCCGACGTTTCGAAGGCTTTTCAACACTTCGTGGTCACGGGGCGGACTGAAAGAAAAAGAAAATAAAATAACCCGCGATAAAATCCGTGATAATTGTTTAATTTCAATGTCTAACATTCGCGTAAACATAAGGAATCATAAAAAACTATTTTTTATAGAAATCCAATTAAATAAACATAACTTAAGTTTTTCTTGTGCTTCAATAGATGGCACCAGCAGAGAATTAGATCGAGCTATGGTTTACAAGCAAGCGAAACTATATAAGCCCGCTTTTTGTTTTTTTTTTTATATGGCCCTACTGGCAGAAGCCTGACGCGAGTCGGCTTTTCTGGCCTCACCGGTCTTTAGGGTAAACGCAGAAGGCGTTCGCAACCCTTTGAATTAAGTGACCCTGCTGAAGGCAACCCACTAACGGGTTACGAACCTCGGCTTAGGACGGCCACTGAGAGAGGATGAGACATCAACGATTAGGGAAAGATTGGTTTTTAGGCCTAATTCTATTAGATTGTGTTGTCATCGGCATGCGGGCCGGAACTGCTAGGAGGGTCGGGGGGGCGAGGACGGAACTGCGGTCTTGTGGAGTGTTGGAGTTTCAAGAACTCGTTCTTACGGCGTATGGCCAGAGTGATTTCATCCTCTGGATCGGTTAATACGGAACGCGGCCGTCTCCATTTGGCGCGGTCGAATGGAGTATATATTGACGCTTTACGGACTAACGTGTTTGGGTGATTTACCGCCCGATCGAAGTAGCGTCTGCTGGCCATATGCATGAAATGCCTGATGGCCGGCATGTTGGTGTCCACGTGGAGGTTGCGGTTGCGAACGTACCACGGGGCACCAAGAGCATGTCTGAGCATTCTATTTTGCAAGACCTGCATTCGCTGAAAACGAGCAGGCGGTAAATGGGCGAATACGGGCGATGCGTTCGTCATGATAGGTCGAATGCAAGTAGTAAAGATCCTAATTTTGTTGCGGATTGACATTTTACTTTTCCTGTTTAAGAGCCAATGCAATTGGCCCATCGCGAATGCGGGTCGCGCGCGTACCGCGTTTATATGTGGGCTGAAGGTCAACCTCTGATCAAGGGTAACTCCTAGATTGGCTGTGTCCGTCCAGGGGATGACCTGGTTGGATATGCGGACTGAGGTGTGAGGCACATGGTCTCTCTTTTTCCTAGTGAAAAGGATAGCCTGACTTTTTGTGGGATTGAGGGTGATTCGCCATTTGCGGAACCACTCGTCGAGCTTGTCGGCGGCGGCCTGCAAAGTGCGCACCACATTGTCGGGGTCTCTACGTTAGGCGTAGATTGCGGTGTCGTCCGCGAAGAGCGCCAGATGGGAGTTCTTTGGTTTGGGGATATCACTGGTATACAGCGAGAAAAGAAAGGGGGAGAGGGCAGAGCCTTGCGGGACTCCGGCCGTGATAGAGTGTCGGGAAAAGAGAGTTCCCTCCACGCGATATTTGAAACCGCGATTCGACAGGAAATCTCGTATGATGTGTACGAGTTGAGTAGGGCACGTTGAGAGTGTACAGCTTGAAAAGCAAGCCGTTGTGCCACACCCTATCGAATGCTTTTTCAATATCGAAGAAAAGAGCACCGGTAGGCATGCCGATTTGAAACTTGTCGTGAACGTGCTCCGTGATGCGGAGCACCTGGTTCACGCAACTGTGTCTAGGGCGATATAAGACCGCGTTTTTAAAAATCCTACTTGTTATTTAGTGAACTAAAAAATTAAAATTAAATAATCTATATATATAAAAGAAAGTGGTGTTAGTTACACCACTTATAACTCTAGAACGGCTGAGCGGATTTAGCTGAAAATTGGTGGAGAGGTAGCTTAGAACCAGGAGACGGACATAGGATACTTTTTATCCCGGGATAATATGAACCGGGACTTTTATCCTGGATAATCGTTTTCTGCCAGTGGAACAGCAAGAAAACAAGTATAGAGATATTTCGAGATCCAGTTGAGGACATAATTACTCTTATCCCGGAAAAAGATAAACCGGGAATTATATCCCGGATTTTAATTTCTCGCGAGTGGAGCCGCCACGACTAAACCACTGAACCGATAGCGATGCAATTAGGCAGGGAGATAGTTTTAAACCCTGGGAAGAATCTAGGCTACTTCATATCCCGGGAAAATATAAACCGGGACCTTAATCTCGGAAAATCGTTTTCTGTCAGTGCAACCGTATTAAAATAAGTATGGAGATAGTTTGTGATCCAAAGGAGGACATAGGCTACTATTATCCCGGAAAACAGACACCGGGAATTTTATTGCGGATTTTTTTCTCGCGGTTTATTTTTTATTTTTAGGGATATGACCCTACATCTCTATCCTACTATCCTACTCCTACTAATATTATAAAGGCGAAAGTTTGAAAGTATGTATGGATGTCTGGATGTATGGATGTTTGTTCTTCTTTCACGCGAAAACTACTGAACGGATTTCGATAAAATTTGGCACACGGGTAGATCATGTCCTGAATTAACACATAGGCTACTTCTTATCCCGGAAAAATATAAACCGGGACTTTTATCCCGGAAAAACTTTTTAAAGCGGGCGGAGCCGCGGGCAAAAGCTATTTATTATAAAACAAAGTCCCTTATCGCATCTGTCTGTCTCTTGAACGCGATAAACTCAAACACTGCTTAACGGATTTTAATAAGTTTTTCATCAATGGATGTTGTGATTCAAGAGGAATAATTCATAAATATTTTGTACGACAGAAAAATAAATGTAGGTATACAGTATTATGCTTTGCTACCTGTGCTAAGCCAGGGCGGGCCGCTAGTAGTTTATAAAAACTAAAAAAACACGCTTTATAAATATCCAACTAAGAAAATAGAAAATAATAATAAAAAAAAACTTGAGAGGTGTCAAGGGACACCCGGATGGAACGAAATTGTTTTCGATTAATTAGTGAAGATATTGTAATAAATTTTTTTTTTTTTTTTAAAGCATTGTATGACGAGACCAGCATGCCGTTCGCCTGATGGTAAGCGATACGACCACCCATAAACAGTAGAAAAACCATCCAGAACCTTGATTTACAAAGTACTGTGTGGCATTCCAATGCGCTCGTCATCCTGAGACATAAGATGTTAAGTCTCATTATGTCCAGTAGTTACACTGGCTACAATGCCCTTCAAACCGAAACACAACAGTGCATGCACACTGATGCTTGGCGGTAGAAATAAACATTGCGGTGGTATCCACCCAGACGGACTCTTACATAGGAGAGTCCTACCACCAGTATTTCTTTTAAGTTACAATAATAATTGTATATTTCATTAAAACGTTACCACATCAATGAAAACATTTACTTCTGCCTACACAATAGATATGTCATCGAATCACGATCATCACCTAAGCAAGCACTGACATTAAAATTAACATACAACCAAAGAGCATTATAATACTACGGAAACATACAACTAACGAAAAAAAAAAACTACTCTAAAAAGCATTTAAATAAAAAAAGACAATTTAAATCTTAGAGTAAGTATAACTACGTATACATACTCTAAGATTTAAATTGTCTTTTTTAATTTAAATTTACGGCCAGTTCTTTATTGTTACTAGCTGGTTTCACAGGGCAAGTATAAAAGTGTCGTGACAACTTTTCGTAAGATTTTTTTCCATCTACCTCCCTTGTCCCTTTTACAACGCGCGATAAGGAACTTCGTTCCAATAATACCAGCCCTGTATTATATACTGCTCACTGCTGAGCACGGGCCTCCACTACTACTGAGAGGGGTTAGGGCTTAGTCCACCACGCTGGCCTAGTGCGGGTTGGCAGACTTCACACACCCTCGAAATTCTTATGGAGAATTCTCAGGTATGTAGGTTTCCTCTAAATTTTTTCCTTCGAACGATAATTGATAAATAATACACACGTAACTTTGAAGTCAGAGGTGTGTGCCTTGGGTTTTGAACCTCCGGACATTGTCTCTGCAGACCGTTCCATTCCCAACTAGGCTATCGTCCACTTATAATTATATTACGATAGAAAATAATTTTTAACTCATCAAGCCCGGATCGTTTCCATTGGCTCGGTACGTCATCTGTCATCAAGCGAAAATCGACCTTATACACACCTGCATAAGGTCGATGTGGGTGCCTATAAGGTCGATTTTCGCATGACGTACCGGGCCAATGTAACCGAGCGGGCTTGAGGGTACATTTGAATTGAGAATAGTGTAAATTGCCAGCTAAGCTAAGGATATTTGTTTGTGTATTACAAACAAATATACGAAAAACATTGTAATTTAAATTAGGCACAGACTCCAAATATACGAATATACTAAGCCAATACAAATTTTATTTTATTTTATTTGTAGTGGTTTTGAAGTCCGTTTATTTTTGATAAAAAGTTTTTATTTATTCCTTTTTTGTCAGTTAATATGGAATCTGGAATGGAGTTAATCATAGATATACGACTGCAGCATTCGCGTGTCATCTGCTGTTAGTTAGTGAAGAGTTCCATTGTGTATCTCCGAAGATCGAGAAATTATATACTAAAACCTTCCCTGAGAAATATACATTTCAATATCGAAAACCACGTCCAAATCGGATGAGTAGTTTTTGAGAAACTCGCGGCCATACAAATTTCATTCATACATACGGATCGAATACAGAACCTCCTTTATGAAGTCGGTTAAAAAATGCTGATATTGTGACGTGAGAATTTTCGGTTGAAAATTAGGTCGCTTTTTCGATATTGAGTCAAAATAAGGTGAAAAAATATACTTTTTAACAAAAAAATTATAGTGTGCTTGAGACATAAAACGGTAATTTTGCATCAAATTTCGTGAAAAATAAATTTGTTTTGTAAAAGATAAAAATATAAAACCACAAAAACTTAGTTATTTGAATTTTTCACATAAATTGAGTTTGTATGAAAAAGCGCGTTTTATTGTGATTGGTTGAGAGACTGACGTGTCGGTCTCTCGATCAATCACAAACATCAAAATACCGATACGTCAGTCACTCAACCAATCACAATAAAGCGAAGCCGAGACGCATCATGTTTTTTTTTTTTCACGTCCTAGCCCCACAGATCTTTTTATTACCTACAACTTTGCCATTACACAATTTGCCATAGGACTTGTAGTTTTCCCAGGAAATCGAGATAAGCCCTTTTTATACCCTTAAAACTCACCCCCTTCTACTTCCCGACCTCAGATAGCCCGTAAACTATTTTTCCTTATAAGGAAATTTATTCGATAACTTGTAAGTTAGATTTCCATTTCCTATTTTGCAAGTTGTCAGGGGCGGCTGCGGACGACAACTTAGACGTGAGTCGGAGGAAGCCCGCAGCCGTCCCTAATGCGCCGAAGATGGCCATGGAAAAAAAAAAAGTACAGATGACACGTTGGGATACATTGAAATAAAACAAGAAGTGTTGGCAGTTTGTATATATTTTACTATTACAGAATATTTTCTTTACAATAATCTCTCTGTACAACGACCAAGATAAAACTCGCTCGTGTTCAAATAAAATAAAATGCAACACAAGACGTAAAGTTGTCAAAAATGTGACAAAAAACTCTTAAAAAACAAACGCGCGCGCGTAGCTATTTGTGCACGTACCATTATATTACAAGTTTAATCTATACAAACAATTACAACAGTTATGTATACAATTTATATATATTTAGATTAATACAACAACAAGCAAGGCATATATTATTGCGACAATTCCAGTGTTAGATTGCATTTTATTTCTTTGAACCACCAACAATTTTGCACCGTTAAGTACAATGTGTAAAATTATTTCACAACCCAGACTCGAAGAAGCAAGCTCACACTACAAGAAAGCGTCGCGTATGGTTGGTCAGGTCGACAAGGATTGTGTTACAGCACTTTAAATTTAATACTGGATTACTAAAACTGCCAATGATACAAATGGGGGTAGAATAAGTTTGGTAGTGACTTGTTCAACCAATAATTTTTAAGGCAACGATTATGGTGTTTTAGAGCGAAATTGTGACTAAAGGAACTTCAATAATACTATTTAGCGATATAGTTTATGGCGGGTAATCGAGTAGTAGGTATGTAAGGCGCCTTTAGCCACAAAATGTGTTATGTATAAACTTACTTCAAAGATTTTAAATTTGTCATTTTTGCAGACAATTTTAAATAATATGATAACTTATACTTAAATTTTTTAGTCATCCAAACAATTCATGTGTTATCTGCGTTTGTACAATTATTGCGAATAAAAGAGTCAGGCTCCCATTTTTAGAAACAATATTTAATTTGGCGACAATGCTCACTGACATTTGATGATCCAAAATATATAGTCATAAAAATTAACCAAAGGACTTAAAATACAAAGTTAACAAATGCTTCCTAATGTTAAACCTTTTGATTAATAATATTGTTCTGTATAACGAATCACAGGAAAAATGGCATTCAGTTGTAATTTCAATAGTTAAGTTTTGGCTGAAGGAAATGCATTGCTTCGGCAGAAAGGTTTTAGCCAGGATCATATAGTAATATTGAATTATTTATAGATTTGGGCCAAACAACATAATATATACCTAATATTCCAGAGTCAGATACAATAGTTCCAACACAATGTCATTTTCCCTGTGATATATAAGGTTTTTTTCAATTGATTACATGGTTACACAAAAATGAAAAATGTTATTGTGGATTTCAATTTATCGGATATTTATATACGTGTCAAATTATAATTTATTTTTTCAAAAGATTTCCGTGTTGAACACATGCTCATCAAAATAGCAAATTGAGGCAAGGTGGACGCCCATAATTTGTAAATAAAACACACAATAAAATCTGACTCTGGAAAAAATGCAAGTAGAAACAATATTTTTTCACAATTATGTTTTTTCATACTTTTCTTATTTTTTTTTTTTATATTTTTGTATTTTTTTTATATTTTTTTTCTAATTTCTGTTTTTATGTTTTTTGAACGTCGGCTTCATCGTATTTAAATTTTTTCTACGACATTTCAATAATTAAATTGTTTTTTTCGAGACACCATTATTTATACTAATCTGTTTGCTTACACGCAACGTTTTCTTTTAAATATTATTTATTGTACTTTATTTGAAGTGCCTCTTATGTAAAAGTTTTATAAAATTAATCGCAACGCTACATGTTGCCAGGCTAATAAACAATAATAATAATTTGGCTACGGGGACTAGATGGCGGGATCATAAATGCATTAAAAATCTAATTTTGGTATAGCTAACATTTGGCATCGTTGAAAACATATCGGCTTGATGCCAAAAAGCTTAATGTACAAAAAATAAATATTACTGACTGGGGCATTTAATTAAAATACTGTAGGTAAATAACTGGGCTGGTATAAAAGTAAGCATCACTTCATAACTACTGTCTTTTATAAAAGTTTTAATGAAATAATCGTTGATAATTCATAAGAACCACAAAAGGTTAAGCAATGATCGTTATTGCATACTATGGGTCTCTTATCCTGTGACCGAGCAGAATTCCTGCTATGGGAAAAGTTAGGAAAACCACTACATATTTCTGTATTAATATTTAAGAAGATATGCACGATAAATCCAATTGTATTACTAGTAGGAATTCTGAAACTATATTTTACAGGATTTTTTTTTATTCAGCTATTCAGTTTGGTGTTTGTTATATTATATTGTTGATAGAAATAATGTTAAACAAATTCATTTTAGAATTAACTACTGTTCTAAATAGAATGCAGTTCATTGATTCTACAGAATATTTCGATTAGCTGCTAAGCTAAATCTAAAATATGTATATGTAGCACCATTTATGATTAAGGATTTATTTTTCCAGTCGCAATTTTTATGTCTTTATTTGAATACTATAATTTCACGAGCAGATTATTTGCTACCATATTACATAGGCAGCCTAGGGCCGAGGATATAAAGTAAATTTTAATTGAGTTTAATCCTATGGAGAAAAAACCTCTCGAAATTATTTAAGGAACATCGACATTTTCTAATATCAACTATGAAAATGTAAATTTTCAAAAACAATTTCGAAAAATATTGTTTATGACCAAACATAAATCCAGTAAAATTTCGCTTTATAAACTCAACTCAATAAATATAAGGCGCCACTAAAATGTCCGTAGTAAGAAAATGATTCACGCAGTCAATCGCGAAATTAGCACCGTTCCATCGATGTAACCAGGCCGCGTTTAACGTTTTGTTATAACCGTATGACTAGGTCATTTTTATACTATTTCTACCATCGACTTACCCCGTAATGCCTTCAACCTGGCTTGAGCACGATTTTACATAACCAAGCGTGCTTAATATATAAATATACAGGGTATATTAACTGTATAGTATTGAAAGAATCTAGTGGTAGTGCATGGAATACTCAAGACAGAGTATTGAGCAACTGTCTCCGGTCGATAATATCTTACAAAACTTATCGATCATGTCAAACCTACGACCATAGCCTCTCGCATACTATACAGTTAAAGCCCAATTTAAAACATTTTTTTGTCATTTACTCTTCAACAACACAACACTATGTACACACACGACCCAACGAAGGAAAATATTTTTTTTTTCGTTTCTTACTATGTACACGTAAATAATAACTTATATATAAACAATAAATATTAAAAAATTAACGGGTCGCGTTTTATCGACGCGTCGCAATAAGTATTGCCGAACGCATAACGCGAATATAATGGACATATTTATTTAACATTATTGTCCTATACTAACTTGTGGAACTAGAGTCGGCATATCGATAAACATTGTCGATATATACGCCCCAACATGCTTGTAGGGATGGACGTAATTTCAATGATTTTAGAATTGCTCGAGCTTCTGTACTAAAATTCAGTCTTGTTAGCAAAGCCTTTGGCAGCGCTGGATTGAGTCTTATCAAGCATCTCTTGTCGATATTGTTTGTTATCGATACATCGGAACGCCACCGATTCCATTGTGCCGATTAACGATTACATATAAATATATTGGAAACAAAAATTTAACAATTACAGTTCGACGATTTTTAAATAATTATTTTACGAAAATAATGTGGGTTTCAGGTTGTTTTATCCCACAATGTTACACTGTTTAGTTTCGTGAAAAGAATCTGTAGCAACTTTAGTGTAATAAAAAATGTGTTAAGTTTCATATGGGCCATAACCCAAAATATAGCATTGTTCTCGTTATTTATTATTTACCAGACCACACTACACTTCATTATCCCATCCCATTTGTCCACACAAGGTAAGCAGGGATTTTAGTAGACGAGTGCGACCTGGACTACCATGTTAAACAATTATTTAAAAGCTGCCAATATCAACTCGAAACCTAGATATGACACTATGTAATGTAAACATATAATTTTTCATAGTGACATCTTTATAACATATATTTAAATATAATTTTCATGCATAACATACATATAATTGCTCCAATGTTAATTAAATTCAATTATATTTACGACAAAACTAAAATTTTTGTTTTATATATTCAGATGATGATTTAAAAGGGAATGTAAAAGCGAAATAAATAAGTTAAAACATATTTCGGTGTAGTCTAGATATTTCAACGTAGTACTTAGACCAAGATTACGAAATATTTCAGACTCGCCGTAGTTCATGCAAAATAATAATATAAAACGACGCCAATCACATTTTAAACTTTTGATAAATAAATCTGCTTATATATTTCATAAATAAAATATTTTAAAAGCGTCAGCTTTAAATAGATTTGTTAATATGTTGCACCAGTTTTAAAAAAGCATTAAAATATGTTTCTTATTGTCTCTAAAGAGAATTTAATTACCACTGGAGAACTTTCTATTACATTATATTACTATAAGAAATTTCAAAATTCATTTGATTCCGATTAAAAGTTATTTATTTACCAAAGTATTGACTCAGCATGAATATAAAACAAAAAAAATGTTACATTAATTTTGACTGTAAAATGTAATAAATTTTTTTGTATTCAGGTGTTAAATTTTGAGATTTTAATTAATAATGAAAAAAATAAACATAAAAAATGTACTTTCGGTGAAACCAAATGAACGCTGAAAATGCTTTTTTTATATAAAATACACGATATAGTGGAGTGGTTTTGCGTTAGGAACTTGATAAATAAGCTGCGCTTTGGTGGTTCGTAGTCTAATATCTTTATCGAAAACGGCTGCAGGCTGCGACGCGCGGACGTGTCAGCACGCTGAGTAATGTAAAATATCATGTAAAAACTAAAGAAAATTAATTTAATTTCTACTACGTAATTGCAATTTTACTCCATTAGATTCGAAATAAAATGTTTAAAATTAATAAAGAAATCCAAAGATGTTAATTTTGTATATAGATATGTCTTGACGTATCAAGACGCTTAGTGTCTTAAATATCGCATTCGAACACGCACGCCCGTAGTACTACGTGCGTGGCATTACATCGCGCCTCGTCGCCGCCTGCCTCCGTCTCACTACATGGACGTCGCTAAGTACTTAACACTAACCTAGAACGTATTTATAGGTGATATCAGTCGCATTTCACAGCCTATAAAATTTATATATATATGTATATGAACCGTTTATTTTCCATACAAACAACTCCATGGCCACTATTTCGGACTGTAACACCCTTTGGTCTAGTAACAATACAGACTAGAAGCGACATTGTCGTCTAGGAAAACGTTATTACACGGTCAAAGATGCAACCGAATACCACGCAGCGAGCCGTGGGGATTGAGCAAAACATACGATAATTTAGAAATACAATAAAATAACCAAACTAATATTTACAAGTCTCAAAATTAGGTCTATATAGCTAAAAATCATCAAAAACTAGCATAAAACGTCCAGCGTGTGGTCGACTTTGACAATGTAACACCGCTCCGGGTAGCACCATCGCGATCCGTGTTATATCCGTCGACAATTTAACCTAAGCCGTGTGTATCACGTAAGAGCACTTGCGAGATTTCCAACGACACCTTACAGCTGGAAACATTAACTGTACCGATGTTAGTCCAAACGGTCTGGCCGAGGCCACGGTCCTGCAAACACGCGAGGAGTCGCACCATTCCACGCAGGAGCCTCACAGACACTGACGTCACTTGTAATTTGCCACACTAGGAGTAGCGCAGTGATGTCCGCGGGTGGCGGGCGGGCGCGTATCATCGCTGCGGGTGGTGATGGTGGTGGGGGTGGTGGAGGTGGTGGTGATGGGTGTCTGGCCAGGCGTCTCGCAGACGCAGGGCGGTGGCGAGGCGCGCGGCACTGTCACGGAACGTGCTCACGATCTTCTCGAACGTCTCGGGGTCGTACACCGAACGCGCTGTGTTCGATAGATCGAACGGCTCTGTAGGGCGAGACAATCATCTTTATTTGTGATTATTCTTTACACACAATACAAAAATATTTCTACAAATACATACATATACCCTCACGCCTGTTATCCCCGAAGGGGTAGGCAGAGGCGCAACTAGTGCACCCACTTTTCGCCATTATTCCGTCCCATGATGTGATAGGGGGCGAGTCTATTGCCATATCGGGCACAAATTCCAGACTCCGAGCTGATACTGAATAGAAAATCTCAATATCACTTTGCCCGACCCGGGGATCAAACCCGAGACCTCAGCTTTGCAGTCGTACTGTAATACAACTACGCCACCAAGGCAGTCAATTAAAGTAAATAAAACAAAAATAAATATAATGTCTAAAAATAACAATAATATTAATAATGTATGTAACCTTCGACGCAGATGAGCGAGGCGGGTCTCGGCGCGGGGCGCGGAGTTCGGCGCGGCGCTCGGATCGAGATCGCACGCTTGCTGAACCTGCACGACATACATAACACAATCTTATCATATCTTGTGGATATCTATTGAATTACAATGAAATATCCTAATCATTCTTGAAAAAATAGATTTCAATACACCATTTAGAAATGAATTAATATTATTGTTTAAATTATATATAATTGAAATGTCAGTTATGTACTAATTGGTCAAATTGGTAGTTGCATTTTCTTTAAAATTCTGTAACGACAAACTAGTAATGATTGATATTCGTAATGTTATCGATACATTGATTTAATGGATAAAAGATTTATATTAGTTCTTTTAAATACTTACGGAAATTTGATGGAAAATAGTTTATAATCAAATAGCTGGTGCCATGAACTTCGAATCGTTTCAGAATCAATTAATCTTGCGTTAACTTTTTAGTTTATTATTAAGATTATATAAATTAAACTCAACAAATGTACAAAAATAAAAATGAAAAGTCATATATTCATACACAGAGCCAGAGAGAAGCGGATACTGTTGATCATGATATGCCATGATAATGACATAACTCTTTCACCGCTTCCACATTCATAATTCTCCTCATACACTTTCTCCAGTTATGGGTATCCTCTCCATACTATCCAGATAATTTCGATAAATACCTTTCGTGACTCGTCTTTCAACCATCCTCTCTATGTGCCCAAATTATCTCAGCATAGTTCTTTTAATTTTAATCACTACATCATCCTTCAATTTATACCATTCTCTTATCATACTATCCCCATGCGATAAGAAATAGTGACTCTACATAATTAACTCCATAAGGAGCGCATTTCCACCGCATTTACTGGGCTTGCTGTTTCTGCCAAACCAGCATTCACTTCCATATATAAGCGTCGGCATCAGCAAAGTATTGCGAATCCTCATTCTTGTTCCCTTTACCCTGAAATGTTTCAGAGACAGAAACTGGCCTCGGAGTGTTTCAGAGACAGAAACTTCAATGCCTTCACTAGACGGCCCCCAGTCCTATATGTTAATGACAATGGTGACCACTTATTCCACGGCATCCGATCACAAGCCTTTTTTCTTCTTTTTAAAAGTGGCTCCACCGTTTCATCGGTGATTTTGCCAATGTCAAGTGGGTAGATGATAAAATAATATTATCATAACTTTTTTAGAATAACTTTCTACCCGAGGATAACCAAGAAACAATGTAGCAAAGAGCAATGTATCTAAAACATTTGACATTAGTTACGGCAAAGAGAATGTAACCAGATCACAAGCCTTTTTCAAGTTTAATTTTTTTTTTTAAATTGCTCAGCGGTATGAAAGGAAGATAACATGACATTATAATATAATGTTTGGTACCATTATTGGTAACGCTACAGGGACTGCCTTCTGAAGCAGCTGATAAAGGATAAAATACACAAAGCCATTTTAATTTTTTTAAATCCTACTAATATTATAAAGGCGAAAGTTTGTAAGAATGTCTGGATGTATGGATGTTTGTTCCTCTTTCACGCAAAAACTACTGATTGGATTTCGATGAAATTTGGCACACGGGTAGATCATGTCCTGGATTAACACATAGGCTACTTTTTATCCCGGGAAAACATAAAGCGGAACTTTTATCCCGGAAAAACTTTTTAACGCGGGTGGAGCCGCGGGCAAAAGCTAGTTACAAATAAAATGTATGAGAAAATGAATTTACTTCACAATTTTCTTAATCGTGAACTTTTCCATATTTTTATAGTTATTATACTATTCGAAAGGGATGCAAATTTTTAAATTAAGGAACATGATAATCGGTTCAGCTTTTCTTGAGTTATAAATGGTGTAAATAGTACAACTTTCTTTTATGTACATAGATATCAATTCTACAAATTAAATATTTATTGCACATAAATGCTAAGATTATCAAGATCGATGTTTAGTTATTGATATTGTTTTCGTTGTTTTTAAAGATTTTTCCTCCGTAGAATAGTTTTACGTGTGTATTTTTATTGCATATTTTTTTTATATACTGATTTTATCGATATCTTGTAACTGATTGATGACGTATTGTATCGATGTATAGTGAGTGTGTACATACGGGAAGTCCGCGTAGTACTGCAGCATGTTGAGGAACAGCTCGCCGAGCGTGGCCTTGTTGAGGGCGGGTCGTGGGGCGGAGGCGGAGGCGGCGGCGGAGGCGGAGGCGGACGCGCCAGACTCGTGCGCACGCGGCAGCACCGCCGGCACCGCACCGTCTGCGGGCATCACGCACGTACACAACACCACACAACACTACACACAACACAACACTACACCACACCACACGGCGACACTCACTCTGCAGGAAGTGTATGACCATGAGCGTGAGTGAGTAGGAGGAGAGCGTGCGCTGCCTCGCGTCGTTGATGTTGTGCGCCTGCGCCCACAGCTTCATCAGCGCCACCAGCGGCCGCACGCGCCAGTCCACTGAGAACAAACAAGTGCTATCGTTACATATTTATAAAAAACAGCCTTTTCAAAGGTTAACATATTTCTACATTCCCATAGATTTGTTGATAGAAAAATAACCATGACCAGATAAGATTTTTATAGTTCACATATTGCTCTCCTAGAAACGTTACATGATTATTCGTATCGAAAAATAAATGTATAAATAAATGATTGAATAATAATAAATGAATGATCGAAAAACAATAATAATAATATCCATTTCACAATCAAGTACAATCGATGCATCAATGACAAGAAGAAACTCCCTAAAATAAAAAAAAAGTAAAATAAGTGAAAAAGCAACTCACTCCTGGAGAAGCAGTGCAACAGGTCAGTGTTTCTAATGCCAACCACGTTGTTGCAGTTGAGGTCCACCTGCAGACCGTTCCGCACGTCGCGGAACTTCAAGATCGGCACCTTCGCCTGGATTAACTCCGCACCTGCTCACAACATGAAGAAAGGATTTAGTCATTGTGTGGTAAAGCAGTTGTTTGCTTTTTGTATGGGTGCTGGACCTCAAATTCTAACCAGGCTCAAACTTTATGAATATTGACTCGTCAAGCCCCGCAAGGGACGCCGGCGTCCGAGTATATAGGGTTTCCCCATACATCTATATATATAAGCCAGGTTTGACGGGTTAAAGGAACATAAATATGGATATTGAATCCATTAAAAAAGATTTTTAGACCCATCAATTTATAAATGACCTTTGAATTTGAAGCCTATAGTAAAGATGGAATTTTCACTATAGAGAAGATGGGCCTTGGATGCGACCTTATGATCATTCGAAAACCGATTTATATAACAGCTTTGCTTCTTTATATTAGAAGATTTTTTTTGCTTTATCATTTCCACCCAGATCGCCAGATTAAGTATATATATTCTGATAATATTTAATGACCTCAAAGTATAGAAGAAGTACTTCTAGTTAGAGAGGAATATGAAATGGGTAGGAGAAAAAGATTTTTTGGGAGTATAGCAATTGCTATTGGGTTATGAGATAGTCCTAGTAGAACCTGAAGATTTTTTGAATGTGGCAATCAGTTGCTCACCAGGGTCGAAGCTGCGTATGTATCCGAGTATGTAGTTGAGGTGCAGCAGCGCATGCGTGCGCGGCTCCACGTGCTGGTGGGCCCGCACGTGCAGGCACAGGTCCATGTCCGACGACTCCAGCCCGAACCCAGACATCGTCGACCCCACCACGTACAGCCCGTAACGGGGGAATATGGACTGCACAGAACAAAACATATTACACACACACACACACACACCTGTTATCCGCGAAGGGGTAGGCAGAGGCGCAACTAGTGCACCCACTTTTCGCCGTTATTCCTTCCCATGATGTGAAAGGGGGCGAGCCTATCGCCATATCAGGCACAAATTCCAGACTCCGGCCTGAATAGAAAAACTCAATATCACTTTTCCCGACCCCGAGACCCCAGCTTTGCAGTCGTACTGTAATGCAACTACGTCACCGAGGCAGTCAAAACATATTAGATACATGGAATTAGTTGCGCTTCTTCAGTCTGCCACTATCTCTGTAAATATAAAGGTACTTTGTGGTTCTTGAAGCTGAACTGGTTTTCTACTAATTTTTAAGGTGTAACAGGAAATTGTATATGTAGCTTGTAAAGACACATTGCCAAAATTAGCATTATGTCTGATATTCGCACTATCTCTTAAATTGAGATTTGTAACAGAGAGAGCTTTATCACTAGTGTTGTAAACGGAGACCCACTTTAATAGTGATGTACAGATATCTCCAAAGATTCATCTTCTTCCTGAACGTCTCCTCAGTCTGCTGCGACTTCACAAACTTGTCCCAGATCTCTTGCGATAGTGTGTCGTATTTAGAACCTGATAACAGAGAAATACCTTTAGTGATACGACATCCAAATTGAAAGTGTGATGGTCAGATGGTATGAAGCAAAATGGGTAAATTATAGATAAATTAATGAATAACAAAAACCGCGTCAAAATCGGTCTATTCATTTGATAGCTACGATGCCACAGACAGACATACAGATACACCCTAAACTTACAACGACCCTGTTTTTTGTCGTGGGTTAAGAAGGCCTATGTTTTTAATCTCGGAAGCACCTGAGTTGTTAATCTATTTAATGGCAGTTCAACATTATCATGCAACTGTGTGATAAACGTTTTAATAATATGGTATTTACTGTGCAGATTTTGGCAGATATGAATGCATGAAGATAATAAATAAAAATCAGCTGATCAACTATCTCTTTTTATAATTTGATTGTGATAAAATATGCGTAATACAATTGAGTCGTATAATATCAAAGGCGGCAAAGTCCACCGATACACAAAATTATTTTATTGATGTGATGTTATTATCTGTGAACGTCGCATCAATTGGTATAATAATTTCCGTGCAAAAACAGCACCATCCTAGGTAATTTGTCGTTAAAAGTAATTTTTCCAATGCAAAGACGGCTAAGTCCGTCAATGTTTACATAAAATGTAGCTGCCTTTGTTAACCTGTGAGAAGGCAGTATTTAGTATGGCGTACAACAACAAACATGGCTTTCTCGAAGTCAGTTTAAAACAAATACGGCACAATCCAAATTTTTGTATCAAATCCGGCAATCTCCATCAGTTTTTCGCAAATATCTGGCTTAATTCACTTTATTTCTATATTTTTATTATTTAAATAAGACCGGATCATTACTTGGCTTTTACATACGTAATACTAAAATATAGTAACGAAAGAAAGCCAATGAAAATAAACTTATTTATCTCCTACAATTTTAGGTATTTTGGACATTGCCGTATTTGATATTATATGACTCAATTATTAATTGCTTTCAGACATTACGGTAATTTCAAAATTCCTGTTTTCTCAAATTTGTTTTAATGGAGTTACTAGGAGACGAATTATAACTATTAGTGATAATTAATAGTGAAAATAAATGATTGTCCTGCACGAACCGAGTAAGCATCACGTACCATTGAGCAGGTCGTCGGGTGTGAACTTGACCTGGAATGGGTATGCGGCGTTGAGGAACCGCTCGGGCGCGATGCGGCGCTGCGGACGCGGGTCGCGCCGCCGGCCGCGCCACTCGCGCGCGCCGTACCCGCCGCCCCCCGCACCACCCTCCGCACGACTAGAGCTGCTGCTCTCGCCTGCCATCATACCCAACGTAATCAGGGACTACTGCGTCACCACGTCTGAGTAAATACTACTCTTAACGACTTGGAGACAAGTACCTGCAGTTTCCAGGCTGACTTGATTATCTATACCAGTGATTTTCAATCTTTTTCATGAAGCAACTCCTAAAGTATGAAAATATATTTTTCTCGACCCCCCTTACATATTTTCATGTATTTTTAGATTTTTTAGGTAAACATCTATTTATTTTTTGTTTATTTGTATTAACTTACAAATGTGGTGTATTATCTTACAAAAAGTTTATCCTTTAGTTAACATTTTCTTAGTGAATCTATCTTAATTACTTTTTAATACTGGGGTGGTTTTCGTGACCACTTGCGACCCTCCGCATAGGGGCTTCGCGACCCCCTGGGGGGAGCCACACGTTGAAAAACACTGATCTATACTATGTATGCTAATATTATAAAGCTGAAGAGTTTGTTTGGTTTAACGCGATAATCTCAGGAACTACTGAATCGAATTTTAAAATTCTTTCACTAATAGAAAGCTATATTACTACTGAGTGTTATAGGCTACTTTTTATCCCGGGAAAATATTTTCGCGCCGCAAGGACCTAGTCTTCGCTACAATTGATTGCTATATCAGGCTAAATGCACCACCACTCCAGGTAAAAGTCGAATACACCGGAAAGAATAAAAATCTTTTATACTTTAAAAACACTTTTATCGTTGGGAAGCTAAGAGAGATTTGACATGCACATCTGTTTTGACGTAAAGGAAGGGTCGAGACAAGGCCGAAGTACAATATGCATGTCAGAAACGAACCCTAGTACAGACTATACAGTATGATTTGACGCAATAAAGGGTCGAGGATAAGGGCGCAATTTACATGAGAAAAAGTGAATTTTATATCGACGAAATGGCAGACATCCATGAGATAACTTGGGATCGGGACAAATATAGTGATGTATTTTGTTTAAAAGGAGCGTTATTTTTATTTGGTGCTTGGTTAAGGCAGATGCGCTACCATTTTTGTCATTCAGTTATTAATATACATGTCTCATGAGTATGGCACGTGTACGGTATTGAGCCCGCGACCCCAAAAACAAGGGAAGCGTGTTACAACCGAGCCTATTGGTATAGTCACCGACCCGTGAAATCGCACAAAATGAACCCACACTAGTGCGACGTACAATCCATCATTGCTCTTAGAATCAAGATTTTAATGGGCCAAAGTTGTTGGCTAACAGACTGCGTCCTAGGTTCATTTAGAGTCTAGTTTTCATCCGGGAAAAGCCACGAGTAACACAATTCTTGAAATAGTGTTCGTACGCTTCATAAGCACGTTACCCAAATGTGAAATTGGCCTCATTTACAATAGGTCGGGGAAAAACTCTTTTCGGATTTTTGTATGTATAATAATAATAATATGGCACCTATATCCTGTAATTAAATGTTAATAAAATTGAAATAAGAAGCCTTGAGTTTTCATATAAAGAATCTTTGTACCCCACCTAATGTAAAGGTATATTACTAACAATTGTTTGTAAATTATAAAAAAACATTTAGTAAAATTTAAATCTTGTTATGCGATAAATGACTATAAAACTATTATTGTCTTCAACACGCACATTATACGATGTAGCGCGCTACGCGTTGTACTGATACAAATTTTATTGATGACAATCGTCGCCTCATTAGGCTATTCCCAACCTACTTAGTTGTATTGAATTCGTGTTGTTTTAAATCCCTGCTTACCTGTTCCGAAAAAGGCCTGGCCCGACTGCCTTATCGTAGTGTATATTAATTGCAAGCGAGACATGGTATGGTCGCGAGATGGACTAAGGGCATAACCCGTTCAGTAGTGGAGCCTGGAGGAGCCCTGTTCTCAGCAGTAAGATGGTAGACCCTAGGTTTAGATTATTACACAGCTGATGGTATTGATCATACAACGGCCATTAAAGCTAACATAAGAGACCTACCATTTGGTAGGAAATCCATTAATATCAACACCTACGTAATTCGACGTGATGAATCCACATCTTCACGACTGTGAATAATTGACGAAAATAGGCTACGTATTATAAGCCGATGACACGGACTCTTGCGTACTTATACGTGTAAATTGTTGACCTAATTTCTATTTCGCACGTTCGTGTATAATTCGCGATTTTCAAAGTGTAAATTATAAGTTAAACGTAAATGCATTTTATTTTGTACAATTATCGCATACCGTCACGCTTTTATGCTCAATGGGTAGGCATAGATAGCACCGAGTGCATCTACAATTTTCCCGATAGTGTAGTAACTGTAGTTAATTTGACAAGTCATGATAACTTGGGCCAATTACACTTAATTTTAAGCATACGCTTTTTCGAACTGCGGATACTCATTGCAACATTTCCTAATCTTCGAGTAAACAAAACCCTACAGATAACTACAACTTATTTCGGATGGGGGAGGCAGAAAAGTAATTAATGCACGAAATTTATTTAATAGACCTCAGTTTTACGAGTTCTCTAATAAAATCTTCACAGGCTAGTGGACTATTTATAAACACAAAGATTCATGAAAAAATTCGGATCATGTACCAGTAAAATTATTACAAGCCATTATAACAGTTTCATCGACAGAGCTTCGGACGTAACATCCATCCCACTCTGTATGACAACATCACTTTTAGTGGGATTTTTTTAACCAACAATACAGAAAATAGGACTAAACTGGGCGGAGGAACATCAGATATATTTTGTTCCAGGCTGGATGGCAACCATCATTACATTGCACATATTTCACTATGTGTAGGTACACATAGTGAAATATCCTCTAAGTGGCTCAATTCGGGATTAGCTGGTGTGCAGAGACTGAAACAGGCCGGCATAATTTCGGCGACTGTCAAGGATCTAACGAGCTCATATACAGTTACACGGATAATTTTAAGATTTAGTTAAAGCAAATTTTTTCAAAGAAAAAACATTCATCATCATCATCATCATCAGCCATATGACGCCCCCCAAAGATTTCCAGATGGACCTGTCAAAAGCGGCCTGCATCCATCGCGTTCCTGCGGCCTTTACCAAGTCATCGGTCCACCTTGCAGGTGGACGGCCGACGCTGCGCTTGCCAGTACGTGGTGTCCACTCGAGAACTTTTTTACCTCATCTGCCGTCATTTCTGCGAACTATGTGCCCTGCCCATTGCCACTTCAGCTTGCTTATCCGTTGGGCTATGTCAGTGACTTTCGTACTTCTACGGATCTCCTCATTTCTGATTCGATCGCGTAGAGAAACACTTAGCATAGCCCTTTCCATAGCTCGCTGAATGACCGTGAGCCGTCTTAGGCGGCCCATAGTCAGAGGCCACGTCTCAGTGCCGTAGGTATGTCATCACTGGTAACACACATAGATTGAAGACTTTTGTCTTCAGGCACTGAGGTATTTTGGACGAAAAGATCTTGCTTAGTTTCCCAAACGGTGCCCATCCGAGCTGGATTCGCCGATTGACCTCTTTCTCAAATTTGGACTTGCCTAGTTGGACTACTTGACCTTAATAGACGTACTCGTCTACAACTTCGAGAAATTAGCTCCCAACGGTAATCGGGGTAGGCACAATATGAACATTCGACATGATCTTGGTCTTGTCCATGTTCAACCCACCAGTTGAGAAACTCGGTTGAGGTCACTGAGCATTGTGCTCAGACCCTCCAGCGATTCTGCCAATACAACGATGTTATCGGCAAAACGAAGGTGAGTGATGTATTCGCCATTGATGTTGATGCCGAGTCCTTTCCAATCCAAGAGGTTGTAGGCATCTTCCAACGTAGCAGTGAACAGTTTCGGAGAGATAACATCTCCCTGTCTCACGCCTCTGTATGGTGGAATATCTTTCGAACTCTGTTCTTGTACTCGGACCGACATGGTGGCGTTGTTATACAAGCACCTCAGTCCTCAACACTCAAAACATTGTCTCATCGCAATGTCTTGAGTTCTTTACTATATTGGTAAATAGAGTTATAGATGAAACAACCTTGGGATTGCCATATGATTCACAAATATCACAAACCCACACACACGCCTGTTATCCCCGAAGGGGTAGGCAAAGGCGCAACTAGTGCACCCACTTTTCGCCGATATTCCGTCCCATGATGTGATAGGGGCGAGCCTATCGCCATATCGGGCACAAATTCCAAACTCCGGGCTGATACTGAATTGAAAAACTCAATATCACTTTGCCCGACCCGGGGATCGAACCCGAGACCTCAGCTTTGCAGTCGTACTGTAATACAACTACGCCACCGAGGCAGTCACAAATATTTGGAGAAAAAAAAAACAATACTTGATACAATGCGACGACAGCTGATGTAAATACATCTAACTAACGTTCTGAATCTAGCGCGTAAAAATACTCGTAAACAAAGTCACTTTCTTTCTTTCTGTAAAATGCGTAACAATTCTGAAAAGGTTTAAGGTCGAAGCTCAAAAATAAGTCGGCTCATTGGTCAAGTAACAGTTACTTGTGTTATGACACATGAGGTTCTGGATAAAATACCCAGCTCAATAAAAAAAAAATATCTAAAATAGGTAAAAATTAAACCGACCATGTCAACCCTCGGCGTCAGTAACATTGACCCACCTGCCATAACCATGTAGTTCACAATTCTCAAATTGACGGAAAATTACATTACTCTCGAGTGTAATTGAATTACCGTTAGTCTGGATAAGACTTTGTAGTCGTGAGTCACAATGGGCCGACATGCAGACTTAAACGCGCGTTCATCATACCTTCCGTCTGTCACGTGTAGGGTTATAAACAAAACAATATTAAAATCTTTATATTTTTTTTATTCTAAGCTACTAAAGATTAAACGAAAGCAATAAATAATTTTTATCTCTTATTTTCAAATACATGAAGTCTTTTTCCTAACTTCATACTATGGCTCTTCGCTTGTTAACTAATCCAAAGACATGTTGATTCGTTCGTCAAAAAAATTTGATGTGCTAAATCTTTTTGTTTCAATTTTGACTATGTAATTTATTTAATGCACATTGTAAATATCTTTTCAGAAGTAAAGGTAACAGGCATCTGACCAATTCAAACGGAGAATCAAAATAACAAAGGAGATGTCTGCTTTTTGTATGGGTGCTGGGCTTCAAAATCTAAACAGGCTCAAACTTTAGGGACATTTTAAAGGGGCAACATGTGGAACTTAGATCCATTAAAAACATATTTAAAGACCCCTCCATTCATGACCAACTTTTTTGAAAACATTCATATTAAGTCTGGTTTTCAAGCCAAACAAAATTATATGTATCTCAAAACCGGAGGCCTTTAAAAATCCCCGATTTATTGCAAAAGGCTAGTTTTCAGGAGTTCTATCCAAATATATATAAACTGTCTTGTTTAGATTTTCAGGCCCATTTTGGACATGTCCTTTAACATTATTGAATTTCTATAATTTGTTCGTACAAAAGTTGGCAACCCTAGTGACTTGTGTCAGGGTGTCCTGCGGATATGACCATATCTCTGTAAAACTATTGCCCCACTGCCCGGAATGCGCATCAAGCTTGGCATTAAACGGTGTTGGGTGTTGTTTTGAGAGGGAATTGGTATAACTCAAATGTAAAAATTATTAAAAGTCAGTTTATACAACTTTCATAGCCGGTAACCGAGTAAGTACGTCGCATTAGAATCGTGAGCCTTTTGAAAAATCGAGGAGTGATTAAGCAGCATTTTGGTTCTTCCGTAATCATATTTATATGACTACACGAAAGATCGCGGAATTTGAAGACGGCTGTTTGAGACAGAGGTGAATCGTATCATCACCCTGAAAATAAAACTGCTTTCAGAGTGCTTAGTTGGCTTTTTGATGACACTTCATAATATTTGCAGAATAAACATAATTAACGACAGAACGGGGAACCGTAACCGCAGCCGGCTAGACCGCCGAATCATCATTCACTAAGTCACAAGGGTGGATGCATACATATACACTCACGCCTGTTATCCCCGAAGGGGTAGGCAGAGGCGCAACTGGTGCGCCCACTTTTCGCCGTCATTCCGTCCCATGATATGATAGGGAGCGAGCCTATCACCATATCGGGCACAAATTCCAGACTCCGGGCTGATACTGAATAGAAAAACTCAATACCACTTTGACAAGGGTGGATGATGGATAAAAATAAGAAATTTTTGGGCTTATACGATCAATGATGTAAAAATGTGTTTTGTGTGATTTTTGGCACAGTCTGTTGTGCGAATTGTAATGTCATTGAACTAGATATTCTATTTGACGTTTCCCAAAAAGATGTGAAGGCGTTGAAAAAACCTCAATAAATGACACGAATCACTTTAATTTCATTATTTCGTTGCGTTTCAAATCAATTTTGTTTTTCTAGACGATTATTAATGTGGTACAAGTTAGAAGCTACCCAGTTTAGTAAACAGTATAGAATGAATAAGGCTTTAACAAGATACACATCTCGCAAGAACCTATCTTGGTGGTAATAATTTCCGCAGCCAAACAGCAGTATTCGAGGACTGCTGTGTTAAGACTTTAATCAATGGAAACCAGAACATTAATTTAAGTGATTTAACTCATCACTGAACAGCTATAGTGCAGTGTCACTGAGTACTCTGTCGTTCAAAGCTATCTGCGGTGTTGCTGGGCAGACGAGTCGCTGACCAACAAGCATATACGCATCGTCATTAGCTAATATCAAAACAAAATAATAGAATAACGTTCTATTGTCATTACTAAACTCATATAACGCAGAAAAACAAACGAAACTACATAAATAACATCACAACGCGTCTTGACGGAGCGATAGGGAAATAAAGACGTTGTTGCTAGAGTTGCCACGCTGCACTGCCGCTATCGCTCTTCTTCCGGACATTTAGGATATAAATATGTTTTTTATTTGTATAAGGAACGTGAAAATCCGCGTATCTCAACTTATGTGCTATATGACTAAAGTTTTACTACGTTACTCATTTGATATACCCCTTTGTTGCATCTCTTTTGTATTGGTTAGCCACAATCTGAGTAGTCTTGCTCGCTTTAATGTCTGTGCTTGCGGCGGCGTCGTGTGCAGGGTCGGTCACTTCCCTGAAACATGGTTGAGGAGGCCGATGGCTGGCACATGCGTCATACTCGTGAACGGGTGCTGCTTGTGTGGACTGGTCTGCTCTGTTTGATGGTTGACTTTATTTATTTTTTTTTACTTAAAATTAAACATGTAGGTGGTTGTTTCACCTAGGTACTCTCCGTTAATTTTCGCACTTAAAATCCATCTTTAAAATTTGAAGTAATATTGTGATTTACAAATTGTAAAATATATATATATATATAAAAAAAAAAATTATAAAAGACCTACGCTGAGTTTCTTGGTGCTTCTTCTCAGGTCAGTGGGCTTTTCCGAAGCACTGGTAGAATCTTTTAGTAAAACAATATTGTGAAAAATGACGTGTAAAAGTGCCCTTAGGGGCCTATTTACTGAATAAATGATTTGAATTTGAATTTTAATTTATCGTTAAACTTATAAAATTAATTTGTAGATTCTAAATTCCGGCCTCTCCTACTGGATAACATTGGATTTCTCGTTACGAGGCATTATGGCGAGATTTTCACTGTGTTTATGGGAGTTATCCAGCCAGCAACAAAACACATCCGAGACCTACTAACGCTCCCACAGTAAACAACGCATCTAACCGGTGAAATGGGCCTTTGAACTACCGGATATTATTTTTACTTTTGAAGTATTTTTGTGAGTACTTATGAAATTCATCTTAAATTGTAAATTCCTCAGAACGTGACATGCTTGTATACTTTTATCAGTTGCGTTGCCAAGGCCAAATCGGTTAGATATTTACTTATTGCGTTATCTTACCAGTTTGTTAACACAATTGTATTCTTTTATAAATATAACGTTGCGTGACGATATATGATTTAATATGTTAAACTATTAAGTAACCAATAAATTTAACCACTCACGCAGATACGTATAAAGCGGATTAAAGAAATGTAATACAAAAGTTTATCAAAGGTTTCTGTATTAAGTAATATATATTTAAAATATAGTATACCTACATAATCATAACAAAATGTTGATTATTTTGCAAAATTCTCCCTTTTTCATGACCTAAAACTCAAATCAATGTTTTAGACCAGCCTATTTGATTTGAGTCGATACCTAATTTAAATTGTCAGCTAAGCTAAGGAAATACACCAACAAATATACGAAAACATTGTTTAATAAAATTTAAATTAGGCACCGACTCCAAATATACGTATATACTTAGCTAAGCGAATACAAATTTTAATTCTTTTTTTATTTGTAGTGGTTTTGAAGTCGGTTTATTTTTGTTAAAAAGTTTTTATTTATTACTTTTTTGTCAGTTAATTATGGAGTTCGGAATTGAGTTAATCATAGATATACGACTGCAGCATTCGCGTATCATCAGTGCCGGATTAGCCCATAAGCAAATTAAGCAATTGCTTAGGGCATCACGTCTTGGGGGGCACCAGAAACAGCACAAAAAAATGCTAGCACATAAAAGTAAAGCTGTTTGAAAATCCACGCGATTAAAGACTGATGTTAGTTTACTTATGGTAGGGGGGCCCCACGGGCGTGAATTGCTTAGGGCATCAAGTTGTCTTAATCCGGCACTGCGTGTCATCTGCTGTTAGTTAGTGAAGAGTTCCATTGTGTATCTCCGAAGATCCTCATCAGATCTTCATAAATTATATACTTAAACCTTCCCTGAAAAATATATATTTCAATATCAAAAAACCACATCCAAATCGGATCAGTAGTTTTTGAGAAACTCGCGGCCATACAAATTTACATACATACATACATACGGATCGAATGCAGAACCTCCTTTTTGAAGTCGGTCAAAAAGAATGTTGTCTCTGGTACTGTTCTCTTACAAACTTTTATAGCTCAATAAGGCTTTCACGTGAACAGGACCACGTGCAAAAGGTATTAAGTAATCTTTATGGTAACAAACAGCTGTGCTTACGAATTTTTAAGCTAACATCATATTATTATACCTGCTTTAAAACTGCAATTGTTATGTTGATTATAATTACGGGAAGCTAGGGCCGCGCCGTCCATATGTGTGAAGTGTGCGACGCACACAGGCTACAGGGCAATAGGGGCGCCGGAATCAAGTTGAAATGAAATGTTATATTTGTTATACTACCACCATATTCTTTATAGGTGGTGAGTAGGTAAGACAGTAGGTTCAAGTCTCCCAAGACAATACTCACGCCTGTGGTTTAACTTTACACTACTTGAATTTTGACCTAATATTTATGAGCTTTGTGTTAAAATCAAAAGATCCTACGCAGTCGCTACAATAGCTAACTTACATATCTTATTACAAACGTCTTACATTAAGCGCTGTCTTAGGTTGGCGCGGCCCTGCAAGAAGCCACAGGAAATGTGTAGTATTAAGGTGCAGTTAGTTACAATTATAAGTGGACGATAGCCTAGTCTGCGGAGACAATGTTCGGAGGTTCGAAACCCAAGGCACACACTTTTGACTTTTCAATATTACGTGTGTATTGTTTATCAATTATATCGTTCACTTTAACGGTGAATTTATTGTGAAATCATCAACCATGACATGACCATAACGTAAATCGAAGCAGCTACAATATGGTTACACATGAAGAGCATAGATAGCCCTGCAATTCTTCAATGTGTTTTTTAGACAGATCGGCAACGAAGCCATGTGATCTAAACCAAGGTTTATTTCTGCTCCTATTAGTGTGTTAGAAAAATCAACATGTTGACTGTATGATTATCCAAGCTATCGCCAAATTGAATAAATTGGTTTATAGGACTTTTTCGTAGAATAATCTACGTAAAATGTACTCAGGAAGAGCTTAATAGAGCACGCGCATAATAACGAGAAAAAGGGAGTATAAGAACACAAGTATAACATGAGATACGAAAATTTAAATACATTATAATTGACATACGCAATATTATCGTGTTCAGTTCAGTCTTCATAATCCATTACATTTACAAGATTAATGACCTATTCTAATATCAGTATTCAATATGAATCAATCCTTGATGTTATTTATAACATATCAGGCCAATATTTGTTTACATAAACTTTTACTTGTGGTAGATGTCTCATATGTAAGAGTCCATCTGGGTAGGCAATGTCTATTTCTACCACTAAGCAGCAGTGTGTATGCACTGTTGTGTTTCGGTTTGAAGGATGTTGTAGCCAGTGTAACTATTGAACATAATGAGCTAATATTGCTTAACATCTTATGTCTCAGGATGCTGAGCACCGTGGAATGCCACACAATACTTTGTAACTCAAGGTGCTGGATGGTGTTGGTACTGTTTATGGGTAGTCGTGTCGCTTACCATCAGGCGAATGGCATGCTCGTCTCGTCACTCAATGGAATAAAAAAAAATATGTATTTATAATTTTTTTGTATTAAATGGAATTAAATTAGCAAGGTTACCTATAGACCATTTAATGTACCATTTTAATCTTTACTTAAGTCCACTAAGCTGGCCTAGTGTTTGTTGGCAAAATCCACATACCTTCGAAAATCTTACGTACAATTCTCATGTTTTCTCACAATGGTCTCCGTCACTGTTAAAGCGAACGATAATTGATACAACGCATACGTAACTTCGAAACTTTAGATGTGTGCCTTGGGTTTTTTACCTGCAGACATTTGTATCAGCCGTTTGTTCCATTCCTAACCAGGTTATTGTGTTCCTAGATACTTTATAGTAAATAAATGTTACGATACACTATAATTAATATAACTTTAGGATATTGTGTACAATATTTGATACTTAACCATATGTTTAGCAATATTGTCATGTGTGTTCCCATCCCTAGTTTAAATTTTGAAAAACAAATACTTCCTGTTGTGTCTTAGCAGAGCTGGATTAGCCTAAATGTAAATTAGGAAACTGCCCAGCAGCCTGGCATCGGCCAGGAGACCTTCCTTCAGGGGTCCCAAGAAAAATAAAAATTAAATTTAATAATTTGTATCTAATAAACCCGTTACCTAACAAAAAATATTATGCCTTGATTATCTTTTATATTATACTAGTAGTGCTCGCGGCTCCGCCCGCGTGAAAAAGTTTTTCAGGGACAAAAATATTTTCCCGGGATAAAAAGTAGCCTATAGCACTCAGGAGTTATGTAGCTTCCTATTAGTGAAATAATTTTCAAAATCGGTTCAGTAGTTCCTGAGATTAGCGCGTTCAAACAAACAAACTCTTCAGCTTTATAATATTAGTATAGATTTCAACACGCTTTGGTACATACTTTAAGTTATAAAAAAATGTGCACTTTTTAAATTGGGTTGTAGTTAAAAAATATTTTTAAAAGTCAAAAAAGGGAAAAGGGAGCTATTTCTAGGGGCCCCAACATTCTTCATCTGGCCCTGGACATATGCAACACCTACAAGTCCGCACTCTGCTTAACATAAGTGTAGAAGGGTGACTTTCCCATACCCATGTAAAAAAGACTTTTATGTGTCTAGCAACACATGGTATGTGTATTCACAAAGCCATGACAGTGAATTTTCTAGTAAATTATGAGATAAACATAATCAAAACATGTCTGGATATTAAAGCAAAGTGTTGTCATAGATAAGTATCAACATTCCACATCGATTGGTATAAGTGTACCTTGTACCTCAATTAATGTAAGGTATTGTTGAGTTAGTATTAGTTGTTCTTTCGGTTGAAAGGTGTGACAATGACATTATATCATTAGGAAAGGATTTGTAAAAATTGCCTGCATTATAGAAATATTTTAAAGTTACATTGCTACTTACCCCTCATTAATGTTCATGCATTTTTAATAGCATAAAATTAATTGTTTCCATAATACAATAAAATATATGCCATTAAAATTAGCTCAATAATATAGCATTAATATTTTTTTCATTTGTGGGTAAGTTGTAATATGGACACAAGTTCATTTGGCATTGAGGTACCATGATATAATTTAACTATAGAATATATGAATCTATGTAATAACTACCAATCTCAATGGAGTTTATACACCATAAGATAAAAGATTTTTATTACTTCCTTTAGTGGGTGCCCTACCCAATCAACCATCACTTTGAAACTAAAACATATAGGTATAGAATACAACAATGTTACTCACCTTTATCAGCAGATTTGTTGGAGCTGGAAGCATTACTAGATAAACTGGAGTCATCAGAATCGTATCCAAAGGCGGTGTTGTCTCTGTTGTGCCTGTCATGGCGCGGCTGCCACCGTCGCGGCGTGCCTGCGCTGCCCGGCGAGCCACCACCGCCACCGCCGCTGCGGCAGCTGGCCAGAGGTTCCAGCGCGTACTGCCGCGCCTGTCGCTCCATTGGCCCCATCACGTAGACGCCCGGCCCGCCGAACCCGCCGCCCCCGTGGTACATCATCGGCGCGCCCTCGTTCATCCCTGCCAGTACCTGTCGGTGGCACCCTCGTCACTTCACCGTCAACCGGCAAAACTCACCCACAGTTCCCGATACCGACCTGTTTCGACTATATCCAACAGTGTCCGCCTTTGCCGTTCGGTTATTGCGTCATAGTAGGCGTAGCAAAATTAATTACGATATTGTGCGACGTAAACTCGAGTGATTCTATTTCTCTTCCTCGATCCACCGAAATTCGAGACGTTTGAAGTGCGCTGTCAATCAATCGATGGCTGACGACTTTTAATTTCAATATCGCACTTGTCGTTTGCTTTCCACTGTTTAAACGGAACCAGTAAAAATAATTTCTACGCCGCTAGTAATAAATCTACCCACAAATTCTGGCAAATCAAAAAAATCTAATGAAAAAGATCCGCCATGACTTATGAGGAATAAACTGGCGACATCTGTGATCTGACGGATATCGAAATGTCACACGTGATTTTATTTCTTTCAGCTTCAAATCTTGGAATTCCTTTTTCAGCCAGAACAGCGTTCACTGTTAATTAAATTTTTTAATTGAATATCTTTAACAACTCTGTTTATATATTGAGGAATAATCTATAAAACAAAATACATTATATTTTATGAAATAGTCACATGATATTTTATTTTTTCATAGATTTTTCCTTTTATAATAACGGTATGACATTGACAGGAAGAATATTCTATGATTTCGACCGTATTCCAGCACAGAAAGATAATATCTTTAACATAATGTATCACATGTTTCTCTCACACTTTATCAGTAACTCGATAAAGACGTCTTTTTCTAGTTTAGCAAAGCACATAATGTTTTATTTGACGTTTGACGTGCAGATTTGTCAATCACAGAGAAAAAGATAGTAAAAGTCTGTCGAGAAAAATATTTTATTTCGAAATAAAAAGTACTCTTATGTGCAATGATAACCTTTTTATATGTCGTGTTATATGTAGAGTATTTGTAAAAATATTTATCGAGTGATGACGTTGAAAGAAGGCTATGTAACCTTAAAAGTGTTAAAAGAAATAAACTTTGCTGTCTCATTTTTTGATAGTCATTATCGCTGCACAGAGTGTTGATATGTCGCATTTCGGGGATTTTATGGACGGGGTGCCTGTTAAAATATCCGAAAACTATAAGCGGCCGCCGAGAGTCGAACTGCCTTACAGCATAAACGACGCTCCAATAAGAGCGCAGAATGTCGTTGACAACGTTAATTACTGCTCCACGTTTGAAAAGAACGTGCTCCTGAAACTCAAAGAGCTGCGTAGTATTAAAGAGACGAAGAAGAACGAGAGACGACACCGTCTGCAACTCCTTGAGGAGGAGAAACAGAAGAAACTAGATGCTATCGCGGTTGCAGAAGAAGAGGACAGATTAAAGCAGCTCAGTGTCTCTGAAGTTTCCTATCCCAGCACTGATGAGATTAGCGCATTATCTCCCGATGAGAAAAATGATAAAAACTGTGATACCAATGAAGTAGTCATAACAGAAGTTATTTTACCTTCCACTAGTATAGCCACAGAGTCGCAAGTTGACATACTGCAGCCAATACAAATCAAATCTAATTATGAAGGTTGTTTGTTGGATGACCCAGATCCATTACAAACACTGAAATTAAGCTCTAAAGTTAATAAAATACAGTATAATCATAATGTTGATACATTAACATTTAGGGACTTTGAGAATGATACATCAAGTCCTTTCGACAATGTTGAATTGAAGACTATAAATGACATGGAGCTATTAGCTCAGGTTTTGCATAACCAGAGAGAGTCTGCCACTAGTTGTCCTCAGTATGTACAGGATCCAAACTATCCTGCAAACAGTTGTGGCTCACAAGTGCAGCTAGAGATGCCGTACGTACCTAATACTTATGTAGAACAGCCAATTCAAGGTCCCAATTTAATGTATTCCCCACAAAATTATCCAAATGGTTACTATGTTCAAGACACTGAGAATGTTAATGTATATGTACCGAATTACCAATACTATGTCCCTCCAACCCATTACACAGTAGATCCAAACTACTATGGAGGTCAAATGCCTCTACCAGCAGTAGAAGTACCTCAGGTACCCAATGGTTCATACATACCTCAACCATATTACCCACAGTATTTACAATCGACATATGAAACTCCAAATACTTATGTACAAAAAGAAACGGAGCCTGAGAGACAACTACCAGAACCACAGAATACTCAAACTATTCCTCAAGCTCCCAACGCTCAAAACACAGTAAAATCAAGATCACGGAGCATTCCTGATATAGTAAAAGAACTGAATGATGAATTGGAAAAGTTAAAGACAAGTGAAAGGTCGCACAATGTTAGCCCTGCTCCTAAAGTGGAGCCACAGTCTTCACCGAGTGAGCTGAAGAAACCGGAGAGGAGGAGGAGAAGATCAGATCATTTACCGAATCCATATGATAAGTTGTATCCAAAGTTACAGTCTATATGCCAAAAGATACATAGCATGGGATTCCCATTGGACAGGGTTGCTAGAGTTTGTACAATTATTGGTGAAAACGAGAAAAGGGTAAGAATCAATAGACACATTTAATTATAATTAATTTGGTGTTGGTTGTGGCCTGGCCCACATGAAAAACCTTTCATGCAACAAAAGTTCTTGAAACACTGTAACAAAAAAAATCATTATTTCCCATGGGAGCAAATTATAATCAGGATAATAATTGGGAAAAGAAGTCTATGTGTTAAGACATATCTAGGTTTTAATGCATGAGCCAAATTTCATTCAATCCATTTAGCTTTTATTGAGTTTACTTCTAACAATCATCCAAACATATAATAACCCAAACAACACAACAAACTTTCACATTTATAATATTACTAGCTGACCTGGTGAATTTCGTACCACCGAACAGTTGATACTTAAATTTTTTTTTATACTTATTCTGCTATTCGGGACATGGGGTCAGCTAGTACATATTGTAATATGTATTGTTAGGATTCTAATTAAATTTACTTTAAAAAAATAATCAACAATGGTTAACAAATACTAAATTGTTAACGAAAACCATAAATTGCACTTGATAGAAATAACTTTCAAAGAGTAGATCACAAAATATTACCAGAACACTAAATTCCCAAGTTGATGTTCACGCGCGCACGTCTCGCAAATGAATGCTCTGTCAGACAGCTTGCTACTCCTGTTATAGGGACTTGGTCGGTGGGGATTTGGTTACTACCCTCAATAAATAAATTGACAGCTAACAAATAAATTGATAGCTAACAGTATGTAATGTCACTCAATTGTTTTACTTTCCAGGAAACCCCTCCGCTAACATTTAAACTTTATGGTATTAAAGTTCAAATTTACTTTTAAGTATTATTACGAATCTTTTGTATGGGAATATAGAAAAGTGTTGTTTCTAGACTTTTTGTGGCAATTTTTTAAATTTTCTCGCCATATGAATCATCCTCCTACTTCAAGGAATATTATAAAAAAAGAATTAGCGAAATTGGTTCAGCTGTTCTTGAGATTTGTGCTTAGCAACACATTCAGGGATCATTGTTATATTATAAACTATTATATTATAAATTTTTCTCTCATACAAAACATTTATGTAATATACTCATAAACCTTCTTCTTCAATCAATCCGTCAACTGGTGAAAGACATATGAAAATACGTTCGGTAGTTTTTGAGTTTGTAAAAAGATATGAAATAGTCTGTCCTTCCCTGGATCTCTAACTATCTTCATACGTATTCTCTCGTAGTTCCACCTGCAAGGAAGTATTTGCCGGGATAAAAGTCTCGGGTTATGTTTTTCCGAGATAAGAAGTAGCTAAGGTCCTTCCCAGGGTCTTAAACTATTTCTCTTTCAAAAATTCATCACAATCAGTTCAGTGGTTTGACCGTGACTGCTACACTCGCGAGAAAAAAAAATCCGAGATAAATTTGCCTGTTTATGTTCTTCCGGGATAAAGTAGCCTATGTCCTCCTCTGGATCTCAAACTATCTCCATACTTATTTTCTTGTGAAGGTTCCACACGCAGAAAAAGATTTTCCGGAATGAAAGTGCCGGTTTATTTTTTCCCGTAATAAGATATAGCGTAGGTCCGTCTCAGGGTCTTAAACTATCTACCTATCAAATTCCATCGAAATTGGTTTAGTAGTCTGGCCGTGAAAGCTCCACGCGCGAGAAAAAAAAATCGGTATAAAAGTCTTGGTTTGAATTTTTCCGGGATAAAAAGTAGCCTATAGCACTCAGGAGTAATGTATCTTCCTATTAGTGAAAGAATTTTCAAAATCGGTCCAGAACTTTTGGAGGTTATCTATTAAAAACAAACAAACAATCAAATTTTTCCTCTTTATAATACTAGCATAAACTACATATTTTCGAGAAGCGTGGCCTACGACGCGCTATTTATAGACACCCGCCGGCCGTCCCTGCATTTTAAATCTGTAATATCTTCGAAAATATTTATTTAATTTACATGCTGTAAAGGACTATATTAATCTATATTAATTGCAAATTGTATTGAAGGTATTTAATTGGATAAGGATGAATATTGTATTGCATAAAATCGCTTCGTAAATAAGCCATAATTTCTCGTAAAAAGTAAAGGATAAAAAATGGTTATCTATCCCTAAGAGATAAACATATACCATCGCGGACTTTTTTGTAGACCTTTTTAAGATGTACAATACTGTAGTACATTATTTTGATCTATCTCCTAGGGTTTAGCCAGCGTTTCAATGTAGGCGCAAAGAAATGTGTTCATTTAAGACATCACATTAGAAACCTCTTAAATTATCAGTGTTCCTGTACTATATTATGCATGTATTATACATAAAAACCTTCCTGTTGAATCACTCTATCTATTAAAAAAAACCGCATCAAAATCCATTGCGTAGTTTTAAAGATCTAAGCTTACATAGGGACATAGGGACAGACAGCGGGAAGCGACTTTGTTTTATACTATTTAGTGATTATGAATTAATAAACTTCATTATTTATACACATGATTATACTTTGTAAATGACTGGTTAAAAACCAATAAAATACCTTAGAAACGGTAAGGTATTTTATTAACGGTAACTTATGGTGAACGGTGATAAATTTCCTATAGTGGAAGTTTAAAAAATGTGCTTTTTGAGGTCCACCAGCGCATGTAACTATATTTATGGGAAACACACACACACACACACACAGGGGTATGGGCGTAGCTATAGCTTTTACATGGGGGGATCCTACGATATAAAATTTTTTTGGGTGTGAGTTCTGGCCTTGCATGACATCCTCTTTTAGAAGCTGAGGGGGGGGGTCCGGATCCCTAAAATGTCAGCGGTCAGTGGCGTAGCATCCTCCCCTCCCTATATACATACGCCCATGGGCAGAGGTGCAACTAATGCACCCACTTTTCGCCGTGCGTATTCCGTCTCATAACGTGACAGGCGATCCTATCGGCATATCGGGCACACACCAAACGCTGGGCGGATACTTAATAGAAAAAAAATACATTTGCCCGACCCGGGGATCGAACCAGAGACCTCAGCATTGCAGTAGTATCGTTATTAAACTACGCCACCGAGGCAGTCCATAACATAAATAGGATAAGAAAATTATTTAGAATATTTGTGCATAGTTACTCGTTTCTTTTTTTTCGGGCACTACGTACTTGCACTTGGCGTCGCTAGGTGGTATCGAATACGCCGCTCGCGTGTGGAAAAAGCAATAATACAATAATAATAGCAATCAATACACAGCTACTTTTGGCGCATTTCCATTCTCACCACTCGTCACACAATACACCCTCTATGATGCCTGCCTCGGCATTGATGTAAGTCTACCGCACTGAGATCACGGGTTTGAATCCCGGGTCGTTCGAAGTTATATTGGGTTTTTCTATTCTGTATCAACCGGGACTCTGGAATTTGTGCCATTTTTGCCTATTGAATCTCGAAAAGGTCCTCTCGTACGATAATACGTGTTCCATTTGCATTGTCGTTATTCCGGGGTCGATTCTTATAATTGCTAAGCCTCCTCCAGTACGCGTAGTGTTGGTTCCTGATTTCAGTACATCGCCTAATAGGGATAGAGCTGAGTACGGATGCTATGCAAAGGTCATTCAGGGCTGCCGACTCCAGCAGCCCTGAAAGCCATGTACCTATTGGCTGCAGAGCAACCATGATCTAAGTGATCCTGATAAGACTTTTTTTTTTAATTTAATTTTTTATTGTAAAACAAACTACAAAAATATTGTTTGTGGTGCGAGTTTTAGAAGTTCTCGTGGGTCATAAGCACCCACTTCTAAAACCCACGCCTCTGACTAAATAATGAGGTGGCATAGAAAGGAAAACCTTTTCAAACAATAACATCATTTCACTGAAATAGAATTTCGCAAGTATGAGGAAAATAATAGAAAAAATATTTATTTTTTCTTCAACCTACTGATTTGAGTTTTTGAATCTAGCATACACAAAATCTTCATTGCGTCTAATGATAAATTCAAAGTGCATCCTAAATTAATATTCGGGTTTAGTAACTGTTAATAGTTTAGTAATAATTAGCTATCTATCGATAAGAATCATTATACACGAAACTTCAATTATAATATTTTGACATAAAATCGCTAAAATTGCAATATCATTATTTCCAGGCGATCGAATGTTTACTTCTCATCGGTGAGCTGATGGACCTTGGGTTCTCTGAAGCCAAGGTATCAGCTGCTTTGGCCAAACACAAGTTCGACAGGGACAAAGCGCTCGACGACCTGGTTTCCTAGCGTTCAACACTTGTACGTATGTACAAGAACAGGATGATATAGAAGATAGTGCGATGCTCGGGGTAGGCAGAGAGATTGTTCCAACCGACTCTAATGAATCGAAACTCTATGAAGTAAAAAGGTACCTTTTTAGTTAAAAGATGTCTATTTTCTAGAAGCTAGTGCCTAGATGTAAAATTGTATCAATTAAATTTTGATTTGGTGCCTTTTACCCTAGTGTAGTTGGGGCGGTCTTCTCTCTGTCTTTGTAGATATGCCTTTAGCCCGAGAGCTGGATCCAAGTGTATGGACTTCTTTGAAGTGAATTTTAAATATACATTAGTTGTCGACTCCTACGTAAAGTAGCGTAACATGTCAGAACTTCGTAGAAGGTTTATTTTAATTTCCATTTTGCTGATCCAATGTATAAATTCCCAGAAGTATTTGATTAGGAATAATTAGTAGAAAATCTTAGAAAGTGTAATTACAGACCAACCATTTTTTTATATCTGTGAATGAGAAAATTGTTTTATACTTGCACATGGGTCCCTTTTTTACGTTGTAAAGAGAATAGTCTTAAAAATTAACATATTTCAGGTGTTAAAAAAATTGTATGTTTCGTTGAGCGGGCTCACTAATTTTTGTACATATACCGTTTTTGCTCTCACGGTGGCATTTGTCTTAACAGTTAAAGCGAGCATAAGCGAATTTAAACCTACTGTAGTTTACGTATATGTATTAAGTTGAATACTATAATGTAGATGCTATGATATAGAAATATAGTTCTTTATGTACATATCCATACACAGCGAGCTTACATGTTGACATCGACAATAAACTCCCAAGACGTTGTAAGACGTCCAACTTTATTTGCATGACGTATAATAACGTCATATCAGTTTAGTTATCCGGGGACGATCTTTCATGATAAATATTTATTACCGAGAACTTATTTTTTATGGACTACATAAAGTGCAATGCAATCAGTCCTGTATTGTATTATACTGATCCCTGTTAAGCACGGGCTTCATCTGTTACTGAGAGGGTTTAGGCCTTAGTACACCACGCTGGCCTGGTGCGGATATTACAATCACTAATATAAATATTGTCTATGAAGGCGCACAAAATTAACAGTGAGAGGCTTTATAACCGAGCCAGTCAATGGTTATACTCTTGTTGTCTGACACCTTCGATGGAGCGACGTAAAGCAATCCGATAGGATTGTTGACAATATTTGATTAATACATTTATCAAAAATTTATGCCATCCAAAATCTAACGGAGAAATTTACGCAACAATATATACATTTGTGAAATACGATTATATTGAGTATTTACAATAATTGGTGCACCAATAATAAGAGGCTTTTGTAGAAGCCATTTGGAGATGATAATTTATTATTACGTACGTGAGTTGACCGTATTCATAACGATTATTGTATTTTCGTGGAAATATTCACTTTAAAGTTGGCAAATTATTAGTATGTAAATATTCTTCGCATTTCTCAGCTAGACAAAAATATTACACGCTATAACTTAGTTATTGAGAATAATCGTTTATAAGCTTCTTACATACGAAAATAAGCAAGATAATCTTGTTTGATTCCATCAGATTATGGCCGCTAGTGCTCGGCCTTATATTCGAGTAATCCGGTAACGTCTTATTTCTTTTTAGAGTCGGGCAAATAATGTTGGGTTTTTCTACTCAGTATCAGCCTGGAGTCTGGAAAGGACAATGGCAGGTCTCCATTCATGATTTTAGTTGATGTAAATGTGAAGCGTTTAGAAGTAAAAAAAATATATAACAATTAAGCAGCAATGCTTAATCAATTTCATTTCAAGATTATTAGTGAAAAAAGTCTAAAACTAAAGATTTTTCACTTTAAAGATTTGAGGTTATGATTTAGTTGACATATTTATGAATTGTATTTTACATAATAAGTAATATGAATAGTAGATGTCATAAAATATTTGGTAATTTGTCTAATATCCTACTAATATTATAAAGGCGAAAGTTTGTAAGAATGTATGGATGTTTGGATGTATGGATGTAAGGATGTTTGTTCCTCTTTCACGGAAAAACTACTGAACAGATTTCGATGAAATTTGGCACACGCGTAGATCATGTCCTGGATTAACATATAGGCTACTTTTTATCCCGGGAAAACTTTTTAAGGCGAGCGGAGCCGCGGGCAAAAGCTAGTACCACCATAATTATGCAATAATACACTAAGTATCACCAAAATAATGAATTAAAACAAGAGCACCTCATAACACTTTGTAGTTCCCGCCAAAACTCCACTACTAAAGTAATTTTTTTTTAATAATTTTCCCTCATAGGGAAGGCAAAGAGTTCAAGCCCATACAGCATCGTTTAATGTGATTTTTTTTACTATGTACTATGTTGTAGTAAATCAGTGGCTACCTTACCAAGACGAGAAAACACTTGATTGGCACAGTTATTTCAATTCACTTCATTTGAGCTCTTTAATAGAACTATATTGGATAATATACCACCATAATTATGCAATACTAGCTTTTGACCGCGGCTCCGCCAGCTTTAAAAAGTTTTTCCGGGATAAAAGTCCCGCTTTATATTTTCCCGGGATAAAAAGTAGCCTATGTGTTAATCCAGGACATGATCTACCCGTGTGCCAAATTTCATCGAAATCCGTTCCGTAGTTTTTGCGTGAAAGAGTAACAAACATCTATACATCCAAACATCCAAATGTCCATACATTCTTACAAACTTTCGCCTTTATAATATTAGTAGGATAACACTTAGTATCACTCAAAATAATGAATTAAAACAAAAGAACCTCATGAGGTTCTTTAGTGGAGGTGTCATGACACTTCCACATTCCCGCCCAAAACTCCTCCGACTGTAGTAAAGATTTCTTTGTTTTTTTTTTTGTAGTAAACTCTGTGAAAATGATCTTTTGGTAGCCTAAAAGATCCTATGCCATAAGCCATTCGTAAAAAAAAAAATGGCCGCGACACATTAACAAGAAAAGCAGTGATGCCAGACGTACCAATTTCCTGTTACATGTACCATTTTTCAGGGTCTTGTACCATGTACCAACTAAAACCTGTGTTGGTACGCAAAAGTACCAACTTTCAACATCAATGACAAAATTAATATATTTTTCTTTGATCTAAGAACATTATTATATCAATTCTTGTTGCATAATTACATCATTAGTTATTGTAATAATTTACTAATAATTTTTTTTTGTTGTTGATATCACCTCTAAAACAATATAACACCATAGATTAGCAACGTCTACTTGAACGTATAAGTAGCAGTACTGGTTACACATTCTCCTTTTGGGACCTAAAAAAAAAGGTCACTGGAAAAATAGGGTAGTTGACTCCTTTTTTTTTTAAAATAAATTATCAAAAATTAATGTCTTCTAAAATTAAGAGAAAAAATATTTTTTTAAATACAAGCAATAATAAATAAGTTATAAAGCTTTGAAGTTTGGTGGAAGGGGCATCTGTCCCATAACGGACACAGCAGAATGTGACGTCACTGAGTATCGCCAGTCATAATGCTGAGTGCGTGTGAAACAGATGACCCCCCACTACGTCCCCACTTTTGCTCACAACAATATTTCAAATATGAATATCTGCTTTAGTTGTCAACAAATTTTGATTCTGATTTTATAGAAAAGTTTAGTTTTCGTATTATTTTCTGTTACATATAAAATAATGTACAAAATCAAACATAGGAAACTACCCTATTGTATACCTACAGAATTTTTATATTTTATAGCATGTACCATTTTTTTGGTCAAAATCGGTCAAATACCAACTTTCAGTGACCTTTGTACCAGTATTACTGAGGCACTATCTGGCATCCCTGAAGAAAACTCAATTAAGTTTCTTTTTAATTTATGCAAGTTATACACACTTATACAACTAAAATTGGTATGCTGAAAAATCATACAAAATAATTATATTGAGCTTACTATGTATGGAATTTCTAAACGCACAATTTGTTTATAAATACGATTTCGCCATTGTCCTTTGCAATAGGCTTACCCTCTATTACATGCAAGGCCGGATAGGCCTAAAGGCAAATAAGGCTGCCTAGGGGTCCGGCATAGGCAAGGGACCCTTCATCTCGAGAAAAAATATGTAAAAATTGTATTTATCATTTTTTGTATAATAAACCCGTTACCCGATGAATATATTATTGCCTTGATTATATATCTACTTTACATTATATTTCAATGTGTTTTATTAGAATATAATTTAAATTATTAAAAAGATATACTTATTTTTTTTGCAGTCAGTTACTTTAGTTCCGGTAGAAAAAATATTTAAGAAGTCAGGAAAAAGAAAAGGGGCCCTAAGGGGGCAATGCCTAGGGGCCCTGAAATTTTTAGTCCGACTCTGATTACATGGAGGCTAACAGCTGGTGAAATTAAGGTGTCTTACACCTCAGTCTACTGCTTAAAATGGGAAACAGGCTTGATGCTATGTATCTATCTATTTTGGTAGGTGGTTTTATATAAAACCCCTCACGCGTTTAATGTACTATTGACTATATACATTCAATCTAGATGTCAGGTAGTATCAAAAGGCTTGGACGAATAACAATTAATGACGTTAGAAGAAAATTTTTATCTACCTACATTTTAATGTACCTACCTATTCTCACAAGAATCCTATTGAAATATATAAATGTATGCAACGTGAAACACATTTTTGTCGTTTTTTCGAGTTTGCTCGTTTTGTGAATTATAGTTTAAACATCTAATAAACACGCTTTATGAAAGTCCAACTAAAAATAGAAAATAAATTTTAATGTATTAGAATTAAGAATGGTGTAAATAAGAAAAATATGTATTTTATTCTAAAAAAGCATAGGGTGCTCTTTAACATAATATTATAAAAATGATAATCCATCTGCTCATATATGTCAATAAAAAATTTATAACTGGTGACATACCATTGACACCATGCACCCAACGCTTATTTTTAATATATTTTTTTCTTATTTACATTATTCTTAATTCAAAATTATTCATATTAATTTTCTATTTTTTAGTTAGACTTTCTATGAAGTGTGTTTTTTAGTATTTTTAATTATGTACATAATGCGGTTTAATGTATGATGTGATAGTGTATCATACAGTAAATTAGTTTGTTCCTATGCAGCAATTAAAGATTTCAAGCGTGTATTTTCAACACCACTGTCCTAAGTTCAGATTGCTCCAAAATTGTAGTTATCAGACAACTTTACTTTGTTGATCCTTTGTGATACTGACACTATTTACCGCCAAGTGCGCGAGAACTTTCTTAATTTTGATTAACTACAATTTACAATGCCAAGGAGATGATGACCTGACTTAGGTCGTCGAAGTAAGAATAAGAATAAATTCAATGTCAATCAATTCAAATCAAATGTGCGAAGAGATACATCACGTAATGATGACTGATGACCAGCGAGAGACAGATAATGAAACAGTCAGTAACAATTGGGGAAATGGCAATCGCTTGTAAATATTGTAAGGTGTTAAATACAGCGGTGAATCTACTGGATTATGATGTGCTGGTTACTTTCTTCGGCGGTACAACCCTTTGTGGGTCTTGGCCTCTCCTACAATGGACTGCCATGCGCGACGATCCTTGGCTATCCTCCTCCAGTTGGTGAACCTTTTAAGAGCCTTAAGATCCTCATTGATGTAGTCGCACCGTCTCTTCCTCGCCCTTCCCCTGGGCCTCTTTTGCTGCGGCTTCCAGTCAGCCATTATTTTATGATGTGCTGGCGGAAAAGTAAAATTTCCAGAATCGGTCCCACCACCAGATCCATTACGGTCATTAGTTTCTGGGATGGGAAATCATTCTAAACACTTCTTGGCCAACATTCACACATATCGAGCATCTGTTTTATAAGAATTCTTTTTGTTCTGATCAAGTTTTGACCACATTTTTTTTACTAAAGTTAAAATATTCTGCAATTATCATTCAGCGTTTATATTTATTGATTCTAAGGCGGTACGCAGTTTGCTGGGTCAGCTAGTGGAATATATTTAAACGGACTTAGATGATATCGTATCAGCCAATATCTAAATCGTCCGATCTAGATATCGTCATTAAAAAGTGTATTTATGATTTTACTTTAGATACATTGCAGATGTGTTCGATAACAATACATGCATTTGAAATTGTTTGTAAACAGAATTATAATGATAATTTTTGGTTTGTGTGTTCTGATTGTGATCTACACAGAATTTGTTTTAGTTTCTTTATTAGTCTATAAACGTATAATTTTAAGTAGTTTTGTTACATTTTGTAACGCCTAAAAGTCAACTATAATAGTTATAGAAGGATACTGCGCTATGTCACGTTTGATCTTAATCCGATGGCATCTCAAATTAGAATTATTTACGGAAATTAGAATTGCCTGAGGTTTTAGATTTGAAAAAACCACTGGGTTGACCGGGATTGAAATTTGTACCGGACATGACAACTTACAAAGATTCATTCCTCTTTCAGCTTTCTATTTAAGAGGCTGCATCTAAAATGTCGACTATTTCAGTCAACTTTTCATTGTGATTTTTTAAAAAATAAACTGATCTTGGTATTGGTGCCTTTTGGTATTGGTTGTGGGCTCCTTTTCCCGCACTTAGCCCGTAAAATTATCGGGCCATTGTGCGTGATATGCATGCCAGCTATAGGACAAGCCAGCCTAACTCCGACCAGAAGCGCAGGATCTTCCTGGTATCTCCACAGGCTTCTCGGAGTGACCCCGGCGAGTTGAGGATTTCTGCCCGTTGTGCATGGCTACACCTTCGCATTCCAGGATGACGTGGGGAGCTGTTTCATCGACCAACAGACATTCCCTACATAGGGGGCTGTCAGTCATACCTAAAACATATAAATGTTTGTTTAGTGGGCAATGTCCTACAACTGATGTTTCCTACAACTATGCGTAGGGATACCCTATCCAAATATAGAAGGGATTAGTCAGACGTCGATCCGGGTGTGGCACGGCTTCCCGGGATTGTCTATATGTACTGATATTTTGCCCATTGATCCGCGTGTTGTTTTAGCGTTCTGTGTCGCAGCCATGGTCTCAGCTGGTTAAAGGGCAGCGTCATTATTGGGTTAGGACCCATTATTACCTGGTCTGACCCTCTTTTAGCCAGCTCATCAGCTGCGTCGTTTCCTAGAGAGCCACTGTGCCCCTTTATCCACTGTAGGGTAACTAAATTTGTTTTTCCTATACCCTCCAGTGCCTGGTGGCACTCTAGTATGAGCCCTGACTGGATAATCTTGCTGTCTAGGGCTCATAATACCGCAGCGCTATCGGATACAATACGTATTTTATAGCCTGTGAGGCTCCGCTTTTCCACTGCTTTGGCAGCCTGTGTGATGGCGACACATTCGCATTGATAGATGGAACTGTATTCGCCCAAGGCCATTGATATCTTGATGTTCAATTCTGGTGAAAACACTCCTGCTCCCGATCCTGTCCTGATACTGGATACCTGTAATGATCTTATTAATTTATCATACACTCTCACGCCTTTTATCCCCGAAGGGGTAGGCAGAGGCCCAACTAGTGCACCCACTTTTCGCCGTTATTCCGTCCTATGGTGTGATAGGGGGCGAGCCTATCGCCATATCGGGCACAAAGTCCAGACTCCGAGCTGATACTGAATAGAAAAACTCAATATCACTTTGCTCGACTCGGGGATCGAACCCGAGACCTCAGCAATGCAGTCGTACCATAATACAACTACGCCACCGAGGCAGTCAGAATGAAATTAAAGAAAGATATGAAAAATCTAGCTATTTTATTCCATTAGTGTTGATATTGTCTTTCCGATGATGTATTATAAATTAATCAGATCAGTTTAGCTTTTATAAAATCACGATGAAAAGTTGACTGAAATAGTCGATATTTCATGTGGTCTCTTAATAGAATAGCAGTGACTCGAAAGCAGCGAATTACTTTACCACATTCAGAAAGGAAAAAACTAAATGAATATTTAAATATCTAGCTGCTTTTTATTAATTATCTGTAGATACACCGAAACATTCGATCAAAAACATTATTTAAACGGAATTATATTTGATTTTAGTTTCTTCATTCGTTACATTTCGTATAGTTGTAACTAGCCTAGCCAAACAAGGATGAAGATATGTTTTTTTTATTTTCGTATTTGATATTAAATGTACTGTATAATATTGTATGTGTTTAATGTTACTGCGCCGCGGTCTAGTTGTGCGACCTTTGATAAACTGTTCCTAACTGATATCCTTGTTAGTATCTCGCGTTATAAAAATAAATATGTCTAGAGTTTCTGAACGTTGAATACTAAGGAAGTTTGTATACTCGGCCAAGAGAAAATCTTGCCTCTTGGCGGATAATGTTTTGTAGGTACTTGATAATCTATTGTAAATAACTTCTATATTTGGATCTGATCGGGTGTTGAAAATGGACTTAACTACGTTTATATAATTTTGTATGTAATTTAAGCGTCTTTACATGATTATTGTTTAATATGAAAATAGTGTAAATTGTAACGTTTTCAACGGCCGCGAGTGTTAGCTGATGGAAAATAAAAGTATGAATGCACAGGTTCCACATGCTTACATATTAAACAGTACTGGTCCATGTATGTAAATTAAAATTCCAATTCTGTCTAGAACTACTAACTTACAACTTCATATTTCATAGTTGATTAGTACCTACATATTATAAAATTCTGTCGTCAGGCGAATTAAATATTCAAATAAGAAATATATCTAACCCGTATAATATAAATAAAGAGTGGATACCGAAATGTTAGGATTTTTACATCTCCGTTTCATGGGTAACAAATAAGAGGTAAGCTTAAACAAAAAATGTCATGACTCATGCCAGGCTCCATTGGATTATGTGTAGTACACAAAAGCTCCGTCAAAATTTAAGTAACAGCAAAGTATAATGGACTATCTGCACATATTTATATCTTTTCACACACTTAGTTCACTTATCCGCGGATGACTGCTTAAATAAATCAAGTACTTCAATAAACCCGAAAACACTTGAACACGCCCGCTAAAGTACATTCAATGTGTTTGAAAGTAGCTCTAAACTAACTCTCGTAAATTTTAAGCGGTTGTAACTTGTAGAGATTTTGTATTATTTGACTTTTACTCATTGTTGGAGAAAGACGTGAGGTCAGAGGTCCTGTATATTGTTATGAGCTTTTTAATTATTATAATATTTGGTTGTATATATTTTTATACAGATGGCCAGACATAATTTAATGTACAGTCGTATTTTTAAACGTGACCATGAATCGTGTCTAAAAGGTAAAAACAGTAGGATGTATAAGTAAATGGTTCGTCAAAAATATAAAAATTCATAATTTAATTAAACTACTACGGATTTGTGAATTTTTATATATAATAAAATTTTGCTAAGTTTCCTTAACTTTCCATCTCTATTCATAAGGTAATGTATGTATATATTATATAGACCGCATTGGACATAATTATATAGTTATGTGTCTTCACGAATGCCTTGGTAATCATTGATAATTACTAAAATGTATTTTACGTGATAGTGCGCCATTAACTCTACTTATTGACTGAGCTTGACGTTTATACACGTCATTAGGTGGTTAGACCTTAAATGATGCTTGCTTACCACTAGTTGTGGTAGACGTTCTGAAGTAGATTTACCTCTAATGTTATCGCAGTTGTATGTAAATGAATATTTATATATGAGACTTGCTATTAATCGAAAAAATAACGGATTAAGATAGAGTTTAAACATGGTCATAATTATATGACACGGAAATACACACAAAATACAATGGAGCAATATCGTAGTTACAGCAGGCTCTCGGCGCACCATTTTAAAATGCATTGGACACTTGTCCTTAAAGTTTCCGTATATTAATTACAGGAAACAGATGTAGCACGTCTAATCGGTCGTAATTAGTATCCTGTAAAAGCCGCAATAAATATTGAGCACTATATCCATTTATTTATAATAAATGTCTATTTTGTATTGTAATGTGCAAGTCCATATGATGTATTGTTAGAAGTAGGCAACTCTTCAGTTTTTGTTCCACAGCCTGAGAAAGGGAATGAAACTGCAAAAATAGGGTAAGATGAAAATTTTAAGTAGCACGTGTTTTCAGGCTGTTATTATAACTAGGTGGCTTATTGTGGCTGTGTCGAGCGAAATGGAAGCCTTTTTTAGAAATGTTTCCAATATTCAATTCAATCCAATTTCTAGGGAAGTAGGTAAAAATAGGCATTTATTTTTACCTACTTCCCTAGAAATTGGATTCGTGCCCTAACAGAACGCAAAACACAAAAAGACCAAAACGTCATATTACGTCTTTGGCGTGTAATTAATGCTAGGAATCTCCTTAAGAACGCGGATATGTAATATGGGTTATGTAAAGGTGACTACTGGAATTGTAGCTGTGGTTCTTAGAGAGCATTTATATTTTCTGCGATGTTTTGTTCACGATGGCTTGTGCGCCTCACCATTTTAAAACTATATATGTCAGTTAACATTAATTCTCTAGACAGCGTTCTCAATTTAGAGGAACCAGTTGCCATTAATAAATAAAAAAAAAAAGAGCGTTTAATCAAGCTTACATTTCGTTCGATATACTTATATAGATAATATAAATTGCTTTCAAAATATAATTATTTTTGTATGTAGAGTTTAGAGAATATAGCGCGTGTACAGGTGATGTTTGTTTAATATATTTTATTTATTATACGTTTGTGCGGTACCGAGTCTGGTGCGTTTCTTATGAATTGCTGGACGTCTATGTACGATGAGTAGTGAGCACTTGCAGCAGCTAAACAGACGCTGGGTGCTTGGTGGGTCTCTACTGTATGCATTGCTAGGAATAAAAAGATCAGTGTGTTTAGAATGTGGCAAAAAAACGACATTACACCGTTTCGTTTTATTGGGATTGATTCAGAGACAAACACGTGACTGACGCATTGATTTGTTGATCAATTACAAACATCAAAATTAAACGACATCGACTTACCAGTTGCGTTTTTGAGACATTCTAAGCACACAGGACATATTTAAACGTAATGACACGTCCGGCATTACCTCCGCCGCTGTCGATTAGTTGTTAGTCGTAGTTCATTTCAAATGAAATGGCTCGCCAGTTGCCAGCCTCTTTTCGTATGTTGGTGAAAAAAATAGTATCATTGTAGAGTTGTAGACTCGTTATAAAGATTATTTGGGCGTTCAATTCTTCAAAGGCGTCAAATAGGCATTTTTTTGGCCAGGAATAAAATTATGGAACCAAGTAATATCTTCATACCTACATTTTCCTTTCATGTAAAATGTGTTAAATGGATTATGTTATAGGTAATATGTCACTGAGATTAAAAATTATAAAAGTTATACCTGTTATTCCTATTAGTTATTACTATTTTCAAACACTTCATGTTATTTCGTGGTGTATTAACGTAATATCCGAATCGGACACAGACAGTTCACTAAGAAATGCTGTTAGTTTTTTTTTGCGTAGTCTGAATATTATTTTATACACGCTTCACAAAACAAATGTAAAATAAAATGTTATTTTCAAATTATTTTGTATTTATTTTCCTGATTATTTTTGATATCCGAAGAAATAATAGCAGAAAGTCGTTGCTTGCGTTGGAGATGAGAGATCGATAAACGCAACACTGTTTTCCCCGACAAACGCCCCCTTCACGTACATTATAGTGACTAGTCCGTCTCTGGATACGGTAAATTTACTTAAGTTTTTTTACTTCCTCAAAAATGGTCTTACACTAGGGCAAAAACTTTGAGGCGATAGCTACGCAAAGGGAGTCAGCTTGCGGTCTCCGTATATGCTAGTTTCCATTAGTCAATATTCAACCAAACCGACATGCCCGTTTCGCTATTCGCTGGTAAAAGTAAGTTTTCAAAGAAAATACTTGCACCTATTCCTATTCTAATGCCCCCAAAAAAACATTTTCTTTACACATAAAACCAAAAGCCAATATTCCGCAATATTATTCACCATGAGATTGATTACATTAAAAACGTAAGCACTGATTTCTTTTTATCTGACTCGATACACCCAACATCCTGAAGCATTTTTGAACTTATAAACTGCAGCGTTGATGGAGTCGATTCATATGTCACGCAAATGTTGCCTCTGCAGTCGCTCTCATGTGTTTTACATTTAAGTTTCTTTTTTTTTCTATAATAAACCTTGTTACTTAGTAAAACAGCGTTCCAGATGTTCGTGGGACGTTATGGTCCATTTTGCTAAATGGGTCAATGGCAGGATTTCGGTGAACAGTGAGTGCAATTGAAAACATTCTTTCCAGGAATGAGAGTGATAATATTTAAGCTCTTTTTTAACGAAAAGGGGTAAATGAGTCGGCTCGTTTGAAAGTAATTAGTGATCACTGGTCGCCGACCTACAAAACTCCCACACTGCTAGAATAATGTTCGGTGTGTCATATTATATACTTTTTAGGCTATTACATATCGCACGCTCAGATCAATGCGGCATTGTCTCGAAAAATCTGAAAATCGTGTTTTTTTTTGTGTACCTCGGCAAATTTTGCCGATTTAAACAAAATAGAAAACACGATTTTCAGACTTTTTTGATAATTCAGTGTTGATTTGGGCGTGCGATATTATATTATTACATCTATATACATTTATTATTTTTTACGATCGGCATTAGTCAAACTACAGGTGAAACATCAATTAAATAGAATGCCGAAATAGAATGACCCTGGCGCCGTCATCAGGTCAAGGTAGGGCTGCTATCATCTTAGTTGCCGAAGCCGGATAAATACGGCAAAAATCTCGGACATTTGGGCGAAATATGGATCTTTCCCCGGACACCTCTGAAAAAATATTTTGCCGTTCCTTCTTGAGTGCGGGGAAGTCAATTAATTTTTAACTAATATTGATTTCAAGTTGTCGCTCATCTATAAAAAAATTGATTTCCCCTGACAACAAAAGTGTCCGGGACACTTTTTAAAACCCCTGCCGGACGGCCCCCGGACGCCCTTCTAACTAGGACAGATCCGGGGAAATCTGGACGGATGGCAGCCGTAGGTCAAGGGCAATCAGATTCACATGAATGTATTCATTTTGCAGACAATTTGAAATGCAATTTTGCATGGTTGCATGCGTAATTAGCGGCATAGGTAAAGGAACTTGATTTCCGCCGCGGTCCCGTAGTTCCTGGGCTGAGGCAAATGGGTCATAAAATTAAGTTTCCGCGAGACGGTGACCTAGCAGACAATGGGCGACCACCGCATTGTCTATTGTCATAGCCGTCAGTCGGCACGATGAATGGGAGAGTGAGATTCGGCGCGGCATGACGTGATGACGGTGAGACGAGGACAGACAATGCAGTTGCATCGAGCGCGAGTGAGACGCGCGCGCACACCGGAGTGCGGCGACAGGCGAGCGCTCGCACCGGCTGCGGACACTCAGAACTACCGCTGCTTGATTTTGTTTTGAGCGAGTCCAGTTGGTCTGCGGCACGGCAAGCGGCGCACGAGTCGTACGGTTGACACGCTAGTCGCGTCTGTGCCCGCGCTAACAGTGACTCGGTGCAACGTAACATGAGCAGGCCGCGTCACCGCAGGCGCCGCGCCTCGCCGCACTCGTCGCGCTCGCGCTGATAACATCTGCAAATCCGATATTTAGGCCGGCGATATCGCGATAGGGTTTGATTCGGAACAGTGCAACGGTCCGTCGGCGACGTGCCGCGCTGCCATGTGATCGCTCCCCGGCCGACGGGAGCGAGGATCGAACAAAAAAGCAGCCCGCTAATGTCTACCCCTCGCGGCCGACACAAAAAAGGGATAAAAAGGTTATTCCTGGAATGCGCACATGTGGACGCCGGGTAACGGTGGATGCCTCCGTTGACTGCCAGTACTGCCACGATGCCGCGCAGGAGCAGGTGGATGCATCTGGTGACGGGCCTCATCGCGGGCGTCACGCTCGGCGTGTTTCTCAAGCTGTGCCTCCGCAGCGGGTCGCGGACCACGATAGAACAGTGCCCGGAGGCGGCGCGCTCCGTCTCCGACACAGACCCCCTTACCCTCGTCGGGCTCGGCCTCAACGAGACGGTGCAAAACTCCAACAGAACTTTAGTGTTTGTCGGTGTCATGACAGCTGAACAATACCTAACGTCGCGAGCCAAGGCAGTGTACGAGACCTGGGGCCAGGAGCTGCCGGGTCGGATAGCGTTCTTCAGCTCGGAGGTATCGCGCGCGCCGGACCTCCCGCTGATACCATTGAAAAATGTGGACGATAGTTATCCACCACAGAAGAAGTCGTTTTTGATGTTGTTGTACATGTACGAGAAGTACGGCGACAAGTTCGAGTGGTTTTTGCGTGCTGACGATGACGTTTACGTGAGAGGTGATAAACTAGAGGAGTTCTTGCGTTCGGTGGACAGTCGGAAGCCTCAGTTCATTGGGCAGGCTGGCCGAGGCACGGGCGTTGAGAGGGATGCCTTGGCTCTGGACTACAATGAGAATTTCTGCATGGGTGGTCCGGGGGTGTTGATATCGCAGGAGACACTGCGCAGGGTGGCGCCGCACGTGAAGTATTGCCTCAAGCACTTGTACACCACTCACGAGGATGTGGAGCTGGGCCGCTGTGTTGCGAAGTTCGCCGGCGTCTCCTGCACATGGAGTTACGATGTAAGTCATACATCTCTTGAGTTTCTTGCGAGATTACAAACGTTGTCGACGTATTGACACGTTCACAGGAGCTAGTGTGTAAACATTTTCTTTTACTATTTGAACATAGAGTCCATGTATTTTCATAAAATGTCAGGATGATGAGCGCCGAGCAGTGCAATTATTTTAAAGTTCTGAGTAGTACCTACCTCTTGGTTCTTTTTATGGTAGTCGTGGCTTTTACCGTCAAACGAACATCATACAGCTGTATGAAAAAAAAATAAGCACTCGAAGTTTCTGTACCTACTCGTTCGATTAGACATTAAAACTAATACGAATAATAATATACCTACGCTCCTCAGAATTGCATATTGATTTATTACACGTGTATGACCACTTTAATAGAGTATTTAAACCATATAGGAAACAAACGAGTGCGTAAATGTCCGATAGTTGCGCAAATTTAATTTTATCTGTTTTGCAAAAATGCGAAATTTTCTTTGTTGTATTTTTAGGTTATACAGGTAAAAACAGCATGGTGTGTTTTATGTCTGTTCGTACCGGTTTATGAAATAGCACCACAGGACAATAATTTAAGTTGCTTGCGTTATACCATTTATACCACATTTCGCTATTCCTGTGAAGGAATCCATGAGAGTGATCTCATGGTCCGGTGAGACGGCAATCTGACATGACCGGAGAGAGATCAGGCGCAAGACCAACGGCTTTACGTGCTTTCCGGGCACGGGGGTATCACACCGCCAACTTCCTGACTCCGAACTGCAACTGAGTAATTTTTAAGATGGAAAAATTCTGTCACAATGTTTTTAGTCCGACCTGGGATTCGAACCTAAGACCTCAGCGCGCAAATCGTAGTCGTAACGCATACGCAAATGGACTACACCACCGAGGCAGTTAACCATAAAAATAATTATAAGATGACACCATTTTTGTCTGTTATTGTAAATGAAGCTGGCCGTTAAACCGAAGCATTGACTGTAGGAAATAATATTATAATCTCTAATTTCCTTGAAGTAATTATTGTTTAAAAGTAGAATCATGCACTACAGTTATCGAACACAATGTATCGAAATTCGAAGCCGAGAAGCGTCGTATACGCCGACCGACATGTAGAGTCGATTTCGCCTTCCCTTTTTGGTACTTACCTACTCTAATATAAATTTTTAGGCAAGTGTGTGAAAATACAACCATGGCGCTTTCTTTTGAACGTAAATCCTATATGCCTGCCTCGGTTGCGTAGTTGTATTATGGTACGACTGCAATGCTGAGGTCTCGGGTTCGTTCCCGGGTCGGGCAAATTGACATTGAGTTTTTCTATTCAGTATCAGCTCGGAGTTTGGAATTTGTGCTCGATATGTGGATAGGCTCGCCCCCTATCAAATCATGGGACGAAATAACGACGAAAAGTGGTTGCACTAGTTGCGCCTCTGCCTACCCCTTCGGGGATAAAAGGCGTGAGTGTGTGTGTACAAACTCTACATAGAACTTTTTATGACAAAGTAGGTACCTACGACTTGCAATAATCTAGGTTCTTGTGCCAGAAGCCTTACACACGATGTGTTTATATTATTATATTAATTGTTAACGCTAATAAAAACAAAAATATAGGAATGAAAAATTATTTTGACGATAGACCTATCGCTACGATATCTTGTCTAAGGCCCCAGACTTGAGGCAGACCACCTGATGCTACATGTTGAAACAAAGCATTGATACTTGGCGGTAGAAATACACGAGTCGTTGAAACTTATGTAGACAGTGCCGCAGAGTAGTAATTACAATGTTTAGGTTTATAAGTTAAATACCATAACTGCAATTGCCACTGTGTTTACTAGATTAAACTGCATGGATGTCTGTGTCACCACATGCATTTTTACAAATTCTGCCGAATCCGAATACTTTTTTTCTCAAGACAATTTGTCTTCTACTAGGAATACCCGCATTGTATTGTGTTTTGGACAAAAGACCGGATTAAGTTTATTCTATAGCTCTTGTCTTTTAAAGTGATTTAGCCTCGAGGCTATCAAGGGCGTAAACAGAGAATGTATGCATTGTCTTGATTTTTTAAATAGAAAATATTATAGGGGCTGCCCGCACCATGGTCTTATTATATCTTGCTGCGTTATTTTACCTAAAATAATACGTTCTTTCGTAACGTTGGGCCCACGTACGCGTTTTTTCTCTCGAAACCACTACAGAGATCAGTTTACTCAACTACAGTTCACGCCCATTTTGATTATCCGATACATAATAGTTTATTTGTTTTTAGTGACATCTGTTGGACCAAAGTGGAATTATAACTAAACTGGCTACTTTTATGTGTAAAAAAGTGACTTGTCACAAGATGGCGCTTTCGGTTATTTTTTAGTGACATCTGTTGGACAATAATAGAACAGAACTAAAAAATGAAAAATAAATAATAATAAAAAAACCTTAGAAACACGCTTTATAGAAAATAACACCAAAAATTTTAAAACAAATTTGAATTAAGAATAGCGTTAATAAGAAAAAAAATGTTTTATTTTAAAAAAAGCTGTGTGGGGTGGGGTATACCTACTTATTTAATTGATCTAATAAGTTGCATCAGTGCATTGACATTCTAGTTATTTAGGACCTACATACATGACATACATACAAGGCTGCTATTATCACATTTTAAATCTCAGAAACATTACCTAATATAGCAAAGAAAGAAGTATATTAACTGCAATAGGAAAGGAAAAAATATCATATTTTCCCCCAGACATACGGTTAAACTCAGATAAAACTGCATATCGGTTCGATGTCAATGACATTGCCGTGAAACTGCAATAATTGCTATTAGTCCAGCTAATACTGTTATCTTAAAAATTGCGGGATTATGCATTGAAAAATATTAAATTCGATAGATTTAAGACTTGTTTGATTTGATAACTTTGTGGATCGTATAAAAAATCGTATATTCAGATGTAATTCAGTGATTAAATTTATAAGGCGGTATATATATACCGCCTGTGGAGGAAAAGAGTAAAGAGTAAAATCAGACTATAATAAGATAATAACGTTTATTGCGAAAGAGTCTATTGATCGATATATTTATATGTACATAAGATTAATGATCTTAATTTTTAAAAGGATTGTTGTCATCTTTTTGTCCACATACATCGACCAGCGTCAATGGTAGTTTTACCTTTTAAACTATAAACTAGTCAAACACTGCGCATGCAAATGAGCTGTTCGTACGTCATAAAACATTAAAACAAGATGCTTCGAGACGCTTCCGGCGCGGAATGCCATTTTTGATTAATGATGCGAACAATTAATGACACTCAGACCCGTCAGGCCTGCAGTAGGTACATTTCCCACATGCGTGCGGATAATATTATGATTTGGGCAGAATTATTGCAAATCATAAGACTAATGCACGTCTGTAACATTTAAAATTAAATTATGTGTAGCCTACGTTTTTCTCGTAAAAGTTCTTGTCATGCTAACATTGGGATTTTTTTACATTAATGCATGCTAATGAAAGTCTCGTCAAATTCTTTCCAGCCGTTTTGGTGATTAACCCTCACAAACAGGAAAAAAAACTAATTTTGATTACGTGCGGATATTCAAATTACGGCTAAAAGAAAAGGCTTGATTCGAAAATCATAAACTGACATTGAAAGTATTAATTATTATAGGCCAACATAACTTTGTTTACTTGCCAAAGTTGGGGAAAAATAGTTTATTCCACAGTTTATCATGACATCAAACACGCATTGAGCAATTATTAGCACGGGTTTTTGAAACATAGGCCCACTGTTTCGAACCATCTAATATGTCCTGACTACTTGACTAAACTGATATCTAAACCTTCACAATTAGATGTAGTCTATACAGACTATAGCAAGGTGTTCTATCGAATTGACCACTCTATTCTTTTATGTAAAATGCTGGGTATAGGAATTAGAGATGACTTATTTAGATGATTTAAGTCATACATTGAGAACCGCTATCAAACAGTTGTCCTAAATGGTTATAGATCATCAACTGTGCAAATACCTTCAGGAATTCTTCAGGGATCTCTTTTAGGCCCATTACTATTAATAATTTTTATCAACGATCGAACATTCATCGAACATTGGTTCCTGCTTTAAAAAATTCCAAAATATTCCTGTATGCTGACAACATGAAAATCTTATGCCCCATATCACAAACATCTGATTGTTTAGGCCTTCAACGGGATTTACATGCTCTGAGAAACTACTGCCTTCTTAATAAATTAGAGATGAATGTATCTAAGTGTTTTGTTGTCTCTTATACTCGTAAGCCTAATCTTATTACTTTTGGCTATATGTTGCAGGGAGTGTTAATAACAAACAAGAAAACTATTAAGGATCTGGGTGTCACTTTTGATTCTAAATTACTTTTTGATGCTCACATCGAAGATATAATAAACAAGGCTAGTAAGGCTTTATAATTAGATTAGAGTGTACCTCACAAGTGTGGCTCCCGATTTATATCGCTGGAATAGAACGCATAAACGTTTTCTGCGGTTTCTCAAATTCAACACTATGCATAGTGCATAACTAATTATGTAGTTCGTTGTAAAAAGTTTCAAATATTAGTGTTACATGAACGCAGGCGCATGGCAGACCTAAGTTATCTTTTTAAAATACCAAAGAATAGTATCGACTGCCCAGTGCTGTATGGCAACGTAGGTTTCGTTACGCGACAAATACAACTACGTAAGCCTAGTTCGTACCACCTATAGGCAGAATTGTTTCACAATGCATGCGTGTAGAACGTTTAATGAATGAGCTTGTTAAGCTTGATTTGGACCTTTTTGCTAAAGTGTGCCTCAACTCAAAATAATTTTAATAAAAGATTTCTTCGGTACCTATATTATACTTTGTTGTTGTGTTTTCTAGCTTATGCACATAACTAAATTAATTATCTATATCGTTTCGTATTGTATTTAATAGCTTTAACCGACCTATCACCTATTTAAATATTAACCTACCTGTGAAAACTTGTAATTGGCCTTCATAAGTCTATTATATGTTATTTTATGCTTTGTTATGTTAGCTGTAAGTTTTCCAAATAAATGAAATAAATTACTAGCTTTTGCCGGTGGCTCCGCTCGCGTGAGTAAGTTTTTCCGGGATAAAAGTTCTGCTTTATATTTGCTCGGGATAAAACGCCTATAGTACAGTCAAAATAGACAAAACAGGTTGCATTGATTCCCAACAAGCTGGTTTTTTGTACACACCTTAAACACGGCCATCGATCCCGCTTGTGCGTTGTTTTTATTCGAGATTAAAGGTTACAACTTTTCTTTTATTGCGTATATCTCTGAAATGGTGCGAGCTACCGGAAAATTAATGAGAAAATGTTGATAGATCGTAAAATTCTCTACAAAAATGTATTAGCACTTTTTTTCTTACGAAGCGCCATTCTCGAGTTATCGTGATTTCAGACCATAGGAAAGTCGTATTTTTAATTTTATACGCACATTTCCCCATCACGTCTGAGGTAGCGAACTCGATGCGTTTTTAACGTGGTTTCACTAGTAGGAACACTTCACAATATATATTATGAACGAACAAACTTAACAATATCCATCTATATGTATACATTTAACAGCTGTGTTTTTCAACCTTTTTCATGACACGACCCCCAGCTATTTTTTATGTATTTTATTATGTTAAAAATACTAAATCCACACAAAACTTTACAATTAGGATTTGGGTAAATATGTAAATGTCCTATCTTTTTCAACTTTATTGCTTTTTGATACTGAGGTACTTTTCATGACCACCTGCGACCCCAGTATAGAAGCTTCGCGACCCCCCAGGGGGTCGCGACCCACAGCTTGAAGAACACTGCTTTAACAGGATTACTATGTTCTTCCCAGTATCTCGAACTATCTCCATACCAAATCTCATCGAAAGTGAATCTAGTGATTCACTTCCATTTCCAGAGATTATTACTTCCTACAAAAATACCTCACAAACTTACAAACGTTACCTCTTTACAATATTAGTGTAGAATGTAGATTATATGATATTTATGATATTCAACAAGCGTTCAAACTTTCTAGTAGTTAACACATCAAATGTCCGTGCGCCATTTTTAAGTTGCCGGCGTGTCGTCAAAAAGGAGTACGACCCATATATATACATATACACTCACGCCTTTCATCCCCGAAGGGGTAGGCAGAGGCGCAACTAGTGCAACCACTTTTCGCTATTATTCTGTCCCATGATGTGATAGGGGGCGAGCCTATCGCCATATCGGGCACAAATTCCAGACTCCGAGCTGATACTGAATAGAAAAACTCAATATCACTTTGCCCGACCCGGGAATCGAACCCGAGACCTCAGCATTGCAGTCGTACCATAGTACAACTACGCCACCGAGGCGGTCCGACACATTGATTATTTTTTTTAAGGGATTGAATATATTTTTTTTAAATATGATAGAAATGAAATCCTCCTAGCCAGTTTCGGCCACGGCGGCCAATCTCAACGGAGATCAGCCAGGTACGCAGGAGATATTATAGTGCACAAGTGTGTGCGCAATACACAGGTGCACTCGCTATTATACTCTCATAGTCCGGTGAGACGGCAATCCGACATGACCGGAGAGAGATCAGGCGCAGGACCAACGGCTTTACGTGCTTTCCGAGGCACGGGGGTATCACACCGCCAACTTCCTGACTCCGAGCTGCGACTGAGTAAATTTTAAGATGGAAAAACCCAGTCACAATTTTTTTGGCTCGACCCGGGATTCGAACCCAGGACCTCAGCGCGCAAATCGTAGGGGAGACCGGGGATAGTTGACCAATTTTCGGCTTAGACGCTTATAATTTTTTTGTTTTAGTATACAATGTCAAAAAATCCTACAGGTTCGATAGGTAAACTAATAAGCTTTCAAAAGAAATACCAAAAACCTCGCGATAGTTTATAACATAGCGTACAAAAGCCTTTTTGTGGAACAAGAAAATCATGTCAACCTACCCCATACCTGGGGTTGGTAGACTATTCACTTGGGGTAAATTGACCTACGAAGTGATTGGTATAAAATACGGCAATAAAATTAAAGAAAACACAACAAATACTTACTAACTATTATCAATGTGCCTTATTGAGAAAAAATGTCAGTAACGTATTGTACGATATTCGTTATTGGGGCGGAAACAAAAATCCTAACACCAATGGAGGGTTTACTGTTTCGATTAGTTATTCTTTTAAAATTTATTATTCTTTTAAAAGTTATTCTGTAAATCCGCATGGTTTTAAAATAACATACCTTTGATAAATTTGACAAAAAACTCACTTTATTGCATGTGAAGAATATTTCAATTGTTACGTAGTACATTTTCTTGGTAGTCAACTAGCCCCAATACAAAGTTTGTCTACCAGCCCCAAACAACTTTTTTTGATTTTAACCACATGTGAGTACCTCAAAACTATGTCGAAATATAAAAAAAATACACTAAAATAATCATCAATAACCAAACTCTTACTTTAAATTGCTTGAAAGTAAATAGCATTGAGTATAAAGGCTTCAATACAAATAATATTAAGAGGTAAATAATTAGTCATAGGTATCATTTTTCGATAAATCGTTTTTTCTCCCGGATTACGTGCGCACGCAGTGCCATGTTTGTGGTGAGATTCGTAAACAGTTAACGGTTTTTCGTTTATATCAGGACAAGGCAACACTTTAAAATAGCTCGAGTTATTGACGGTTATTCAACCTGCCCCTATCGCCAACCATCCCCGGTCTCCCCTACTCGTGACTGCCTCGGTGGCGTAGTGGTATGATAGAAATATGGTATATTTTGAACACTTTAAAAAATTATTCCCGTTGGAAATTTTACTGAAAGTTAATTTTTCAACAAGTTACACGATTGTTAACTAACAAAATTTTCTCGAACCTCCGTTTTCATTGTGATTGACAAAAAATGTTCAAATAATTGTCGTAAACTTTTTTCGCTTCGTGGACCCTTTCTTATATACATACTTAACAAGATCATGCCATAAAAGTAATATTCATACTTTGGTATAATAATTTTTGTACTCAAACAACATACACACACACACTCACGCCTGTTATCCCCGAAGGGGTAGGCAGAGGCGCAACTAGTGCACCCACTTTTCGCCATTATTTCGTCCCATTATGTGATAGCGGGCGAGCCTATCGCCATATCGGGCACAAATTCCAGACTCCGGGCTGATACTGAATAGAAAAACTCAATATCACTTTGCCCGACCCGGGGATCGAATCCGAGACCTTAGCTTTGTAGTCGTACTGTAATACAACTGCGCCACCGCGGCAGTCTTGGAACAACATTAGGTACTTGGATTTTCAGTTTTTGTCCAAGTACAAAAATGACTATAAACAAAGTATAAATATTTTTTAACTTTTATGGCATGATTTTGTATAAACTACGCCTCGGCTAATTCAAATGAATTTATCCTAATGAAAATTTTCTAATCAATATCTATTAACGCTAAAGGCAGTACTTAAACAGTTGCCAAACTTCCATGTACCGACGCCGAGTGAATCCAAAATGCCCGCGCTCCCGACGTGCCGTGCGGCGTCGCAGTGTGGTATCTGACCAGAATCACGTGTTCGCCAAAACAAACCGGTTGCCACGGCTGTTGACTCCTCTGTCGGCTGTCGCGAGATCACACGCGTCACTGCGCCCACACACCCACAGTTTCACTTACTTAACTGTTATTGATTAATTCTTTGACTTTATCCAAATTCAATTTGGTCGCCAAAGGCTCGACAGTAACAATTTTTTTTCTTTCAACACGTTAAAAAAAAATAACGGAGAAGCAATCAAGTGCCATTATAATAAGAAAATGATCAGGGTATTCTTGTATTTTGTTTATTATTAATAATTTTCATCACATGCCAACATTAATATATATTAAGAACCATCTAAGCAAACGGTAGGGTCAGATGGTAAGTGTTCTCCTATGCCCATAATCATCCGTTTAGCCATACGAACTCTGGATAAGTCGTTGATCTTATAGAAAGTATGTTGGAAATAGAAAGAAGGGCCTTAAAAAGAAAGAATTTATTATGCCTCCGGCAATCTGAGTTTCTCATCATCCCACGGTTTCGAAAAAAGAAAAAATGTAACTTAAATTTACAGAAGATACGAAATCATTAGATAATTTGAATATACATTAGAAAAGAATGAATTGTGCAAAGTGTTTTAAATGCGTCACAAGAACTTTAAACGTAACTTAGTGTGAGACAAGGTCAGACGGTTTTTTCCAAAGATCTACTTCTTTTACATGCGTAGATACCATATAAAATAAATATTGAGTTACAAATCACATTTTTCTACTTAGCTTGTTTGCAATAGATGGATTTTAGTGAGTATGAAAATAGTTAGTTGAGAATTTTGAACTCGAAATTACAACATAATTGGCTTACCATTTGAATACATAGATGAAAGGTGCACTGAATAGAACAAGATCGCATCGATTGATGGCTTCTGATTGCTAACAATGGGAATTTAGAGAAATCTATTTCTGATTCAATGACATAAATGCATTTCTTGTAATCGGTCGATATACACAAGTATAAGATAGATAAGTTTTAGAAATACACAAGTCTGAGAGTCATTAATTTGATTGAATCACAGCATGGTTTAAATTATAAACATACCAAATTATTACCATCAGTCGTCTGATGACTTCCGCACAAAGGTAATAGCGTTAATAATGGAGTCATGATCAGCACTGTCTGATAATTTTTGAACAAACTTCACGTCACTCCCAACTAGGCTGTCGCCGCTTCATTCCTCCTTTATTGAAGTCGTTTAATAGTATTGAAACTAAATTCCAGTTGATGCGCGCATAGCCTGTTTGTTTTACATGATGCGCGCGCAACTTATAATTTCACTCTCATCATTTTTCCATAACGAGCTTAAAGAAGTATAACTTAAATAGTCGAGAAACCATATTATTATAAAAAGCTTGTGTCAATTCCTAGTAAATTTAAATAAGTTATGAGTAAAGATATTGTGTCATGGTTTCCCACGAAAATCTTGCCACAAACAGATAAAGCAATAAGGAAATTAATACACAAGCCAACTGACACAGTGCACGCGACGTCAATTCACACTGATTTAATAATATAAGCGCTATTTGTGGGGTTGTAGCACAGTATTACCTAGGCCCCTAGGGCATTATCATATTTACGTATTTCTTTTTGCGTAATCACGATAAAGGTTTTGAAATAACACAATGACAAGTCGCTGACAGGACTAGCCAGCAGTAGCAACAAAATCCAAAACTTTATTTTATTCTGCATCTTGAGACATAAAATGTTAAGGGTTAAGTCTCATAATGCCTAGTAATATCCAGCTATCATGAAACTTCAATTATTCTTTGACCTAAGTTTGATGCCAACGTGCATTCAAATGTCAGTGGGTTTATTACGTTACGAGAGTATGATGAAGAATATAAATAACTTGAACTTAAACATGAATATTCATTAACAATAAAGGAAGTAACGTAATAAGTTGTTGACTTCTGATAATGATAATCGTAGAAGTAGGTACATCACATTTGTGATTGATTTTGGTAAGTTCATGTAGGCATTTATAAGGTTATCAAATTTTATTCTGGATTTAAATATCATGCGATATTGTAAAAAAATATGACAATTAACTTTGAACATACGAGAATCTTAATTGCTGTTTTATCGGAATATGTTTTCTATTAAATAAAATTCTTAACACTGGCTAGAAACAAGTAATAGACAGGGTATAGCTTAAACCGGTAACTCTATAAACATGAGATTGTGCACTTGTGTAATTATTTCCATAAGTGAGTGATCATTGGATTTCTGACAATTCAATCACTAAGGAAATTTTAAATTAGTTTGGGCATACGATGTATCTTCTATTTTTGTAATAGTTGGTAGGTTATAGGTTATAACTATCTCGGTATTCCGATGGTTTTTTATAGCATTGAATGACGAGACGACCACGCAGTTTGCCTGATGGTAGGCGATACGACCACCCATAAACAGTAGCAACACCATCCAGCAACTTAAGTACTGTGTGGCATTTCACTGCGCTCGTCATCCGGAGACATAAGAGGTAAGTCTCATTATGTCCAGTAGTTACACTGGCTACAATGTTCTTCCAACCGAAACACAGCAGTGCTTGCACACTGCTGCTTGGCGGTTGAAATAGGCATTGCGGTGGTACCCACCAGACGGACTCTTACATATGACAGTCCTACCACCAGTAGTAATGTCGTTAAGGTTGGTATAATTTTGGCGACAGTTGGGGTCGCAACGTTTTTCTTTGGTAGACTGTAAACATTGTGATATTATTTGAAGTAAATTGGCCTTAACGTAGGCCTTATCATCGCCATTAATCTTATGGGGTTTCAGTCCAAACCTTTATCTTACTTAGTGTTTACAAAAAAATACTATTTGAAGCTTGCTAATTTTCTTGATTCTAATTCACATTCGCTTGTAAGTTGTAACTGAGTTAGCAACAAGTCGGAGCAAAAACGATTCAATTATCTAACTGTGCTACTTTCGGACAATTCTTATTGAATTTAAAAGAGAAACCGTGGAAACGAGTGTTGTCGGGTTTCCTCTCTGATAGTACACCACCCGTCTTGTAAAAATACACAATGTCTTAACTTCGGTATATTATGTATATAATATGTTAATTTAAGTGTTGCACAGATGCTTGGTTACTTTTATAGCAAGGTTTCTCAAACTTTCGGCTCCAAGAAACCCTGTTAAAAGTTTCCAAGTTATAGCGAACCCCTTAACTAACCAATTAACCCAAAAAATAATAATAAAATTGTCTGTTGAAGAAAATAAGGTTTTTATTTCAATAAAAGTGCCACAATAAATAGCTCAATATTATTAATATTAATGTGATGACTGCCTCGGTGGCGTAGTTGTATTACAGTACGACTGCAAAGCTGAGGTCTCGGGTTCGATCCCCGGGTCGGGCAAAGTGATATTGAGTTTTTCTATTCAGTATCAGCCTGGAGTCTGGAATTTGTGCCCGATATGGCGATAGGCTCGCCCCCTACCACATCATGGGACGGAATAACGGCGAAAAGTGGGTGCACTAGTTGCGCCTCTGCCTACCCCTTCGGGGATAACAGGCGTGAGTGTGTGTGTGTGTGTGTAATGTGATGGGTATGCTTGTTTCTTGTGCCTGTGCCTGCCAGTTATCAAGCTACCATTACGTAAATCTTGGTGCGAACCCCCTGCCGTCAAATGGCGAACCTCCTAGGGGTTCGTATGTCCCACTTTGAAACCCTGTTCTAGAGACACTGATAGTTGCTGTAGCAACTTCGCTATTGCCCTATCGACTTACTAATGAACATTTTAAAAAGTCTAACTTAAAACGTGAATATCTTTCTTTGTGCAGTAACCTAACCTAGAACCCGCAACTGCATTTTGCACGGTTCTCACATGATTGTGGGATCAGAGTAAAATGAAAACTTGTTCAGTGTCATTGACCAAGGAAAATTGATAAATAGGTTCAGTTTACGAACAGCGATATCTTATCATCAGCTGGTAAGGATTAAATATTGCATTAGACACGTCACTGATAAGATAACTGATAATGATCGACGCCATTTTTTATTTCCAGCGCGTGTACGAGCGAGATGTAATCTCGTACACGGTACACTTCAATCACAACACGAATTGATAATTGTTTGTGTGGCCTTCTTGGGCTTGAGTAGGAAATTGTTTTAATGGTTTGTATTTTACTGTAGTCGGTACTGTAGCTACACTTGGTTTTATATTTTAAATCAATGAAGAACCTTCGCTTGCCTGATACTAAGCGGCACCCCGAGTCATTTCAACCATAAATATCTCCCTACTATTAACCCAATTGGGGTCCGTCCAAAATACTTTTAACGCTTGCTGCAGTATTGATTCAGCTTAGTTAAAACTACCAGTCGATTTCTGACTTTAACAATTTAATACTGCATAGTAGTGCCGTCTTTTTTTTTTTTTTTTTTTAAATGCCATCTTCGGCGCATTAGGGACGGCTGCGGGCTTCCTCCGACTCACGTCTAAGTTGTCGTCCGCAACCGCCCCTGCACGTACCGCTATTGCGGTCCTTTTCCTGTTGCGGGGGCTCAGAAGCCCCCGAAACACCGTACCGTGTCCGCCTTTTGGTGTACGAGGCAGCGTGAGACACGCTGCCTTGGACATGTCCATCACGGGGGTCACAAGAGTTGGCTAGACTAATGGGTGGGCGGCACGTCCCGCCCACCCGTGACCCCCGGAGGCCCCTATTAGTCGCCTTTTACGACAGGCAGGGGATACCGTGGTGGAATTCTCCAAACGCCCCCAATCCACAGGGCGGGAGACGTCGGTCAGTCGTCCACCCGACGCCTCCTACGTCTCGTCTGGCGGCGGGAGGGATCACCACTGCGCTGGCGATCCCTCTCGGCACTCTCCTTCCGCGAGAGGACCGCCTCGCAGAAGTGGGCCACCGCCTGCCAGGCCTCTCGGCCGCCGACCATGGAAGCGACCACGGCCGGCAGCGAGAGGTCTTCTCCGACGACTGTTCTGAGAGCGCTGCGCTCCTCATCCCAGGCTGGACAACACTCCAACGTATGTTGGGCCGTGTCCATTGGGCAGTTGTCACAATAGTGACACACGGCCGACTCCTCTATACCTACCACCCGAAACAGGAACTCACCGAAGCAGCCATGCCCGGTGAGCACCTGCGTCAGGCGGTATGTTGCCGCTCCGTGGCGCCTGTCCAGCCATTCGGCAAAGACAGGACGCACTGCCTCTACGACCCGGTGCCCCCACGACGGGGCCTCCAGCCTGAGACGCCACTCCTCCACGGCGGCTCGCCGTAAGGCGGCCCTCTTGGCCTCCACCTCCTTCAGGGCCGGACGCTCCCCGCGACTGAACGCCTCCTCCCGCCAATGGAATACATCGGCAAGGGATTTGGCGTCCAGGTCCCAGGGCAGAAATCCGGCCAATAGGCAAGCCGCCTCGAAAGAGACCGTGCGGTACGCCCTGACCGCCCGCTGCGCTAAAGCTCTCTGCGGGGCGCGCAGAAGGGCGACGCAGGGGCGGCCCAGGGAGTCAGCCCAAACGGGGCTGCCGTAAAGGGCTATGGACCGCACGACTCCGTGATACAGCCTCCGGCAAGGGAAGCCAGGACCTTCCAGGTTGGGCAGCAGGCGGGAAAGAGCGCCCGCTGCCCGGGACAATTTCGTCCTCAACTCCTTAAAGTGGGTGCGGAATCGCCATCGGCTATCCAGGACTAAACCTAGATACCTCATGCTAGAGCCGATGGGGATCCGCACCCCCCCAACGACGATGCCGGCACCGGCCGGTGGCCCTCTCCGAGGTCCGTGAAAACACACGGCCTCGGTTTTCTCGAGGGCCACCTTCAAACCTAAACGTTGAATTCTTCCAACTACTTGGCCGGTGCCCGCCGCCGCCAGAGTTGCGGCGTCCCGGAAGGATAGTAGTGCCGTCTGCCGTCGCGGCACATGCTGTTGCCGACTGCCGTTGCCGTCTGCCACGTTCTGCGGAATCACAGCTTTAAAGATTCAAGGGAAAACCCAAACACAAAATTGCCTGCTTGAGAAATCAAACGCAGAACTTCCCAGTCAACGGTCCATACACGCTGCCATTACAATCATTTCAAGATTTAATATTTTAAAGCTATGTAAATTTTATACCATATTAGCCGTGAAGGTTGCCTTACGAACTTCTGTATCTGATATCGAAATATTTGGTTAGCCAAGTGTGAACAAGTGGAAACAAAAATTCAAAATGTGGCGTTGTCGACAAGGGATACGTTTGTGTTATGGAACGTGTAATACGAGAAATTCTTGTATGCAGGTTTAATACGTTAGAGATTCATGGTAAATATCTGGACTATTAATTTTGGTAGAAAGCTGGTTATATAGCGCTGATAGACCAGGGATGGGAGAGTGCTTTCCCACATTGGTGCGAATGAAACAAATCAAAGTAAGAAATTATTCTTTATATTTATTAGTATTTTTTATATTAATAACGTATTATCTCGAGCACTATGTTTAAATTAAATTGTATAATTTACATGATAACATTATCTCTCACGTATGGTGCTATCAATTTTAGTGCTCCTAAAGCATTCTGTTCCTCGGTCGTTCTCGTCTAGTATCAAGAATATTTCGTTATAATTATTAAGGTTTTATTATAATTTCAGAAGTCATTCGTAATACAAAGTCGATATCAATCCAAATGTAAGTAATTCCTGATTCAAATAGGCTGTTGAAATCAGTTTTATAACTCCAGAGGTTATGAGATTTATCAATAAACATTATTAATTACTAATTAAACCAAACAGTGTTATTATCCTTATGTCAAATTAAAATCATTAGTTATTTGATAAAGCTAGTTAATACGATAATATTGTATGTTGACATAGTTAATGGTGACATAATTAACTATAATGCAATGATATTGTTATTTGAATTTTTTACATGATATTTTATCAAGAGTCAAAACTGTTTTAACCGGTAAAACCGGCTTAAAAACATCCAATAAATAGTATGAGCCCAACTTGTACAACAAAATATTTTACGTCAAAATTTGGTCTTATTTTGTTTAAATGAATCTTATTATATTTTCAGCTCAGTTTTATTTAAATAAATAAAATCTTATAGGAACTGTAAACATTCAGTAAATGTGTATCCAAGCTGTGATGCTATATCCGCCTGTAGCCAACAGATGTACACAATTCGCCAAAATAACGGACGTCACCGCAAGCAAACTAAACTGTCTAATATGTATGTCGCACACTGTCGACTTTTATTTGCACCTTTCAAAATAACGCACATTGTTAAAAACGCAATAAGCCTTCCAATAAAATGATTTTACAAATCACATATCGTCCAGTGCAATGTTTATTTCATGCGCTATAACATTTGTTGGGTGATAATTTTTCCTTGTATTCATTTTTAGAGTCCGGTTAGGTCATTGGAATTTATATAAAACTCCTTTGCTTAGGAAATGTCAGTAATTAGATAGACTACGTGACGTGCGGTTATGCATATAAGTAACTAGCTTTTGCCCACGGCTTCGCCCGCGTTAATAAGTTTTTCCGGGCTAAAAGTACATAAAAACCTTCCCGTTGAATCACTCTATCCAACACATTTATTTGGATAAAGATTAATATTATGACGTTGGTACAACTCTTAACAAATAATGCATTAATTTTGACTAAATTTGATGACCATAAAAACGGTTCTAGTGAGTTAATCGTAAAAGATAGACATATACTGTCGCGGACATTTTTTAAGATCATTTCAAGAGGAATAATTCTTTCATACATATATTTTTGGTATCTTGAACCGTTTTCGCAGCGCACGCAATGGAAGCCCTCAAGGATGAATAATTTTCCCCGTTTTTTTTCACATTTTCCATTATTTCTTCGCTCCTAATAGTTGCATCGTGATGTTATATAGCCTATAGCCTTCCTCGATAAATGGTCTATTCAACACAAAAAGATTTTTTCAATTCGAACCAGTAGTTCCTGAGATTAGCGCGTTCAAACAAACAAACAAACTCTTCAGCTTTATAATATTAGTATAGATGTAGTTAAGAGGCAATAAAAATGCAAATCATAAACTTCAATTATGTTATAATCACAATAATCACAGAAACACACACTATTTAATATCAATCAAAGATTTCACATATTAGTATTTAATACTTAAAGAACCGATAGATTTTTTATCGTAACATTTCCTATTTCAGTCTCAGCACACTCCAATACCTAAAAGATATTATGTGTTTCTAAATGAATAATATTAAATTTGAAAACAAAAATAACTTACAGCACCTTAAAATTACCACTATTATTTGTCGCGTGTAATTTAAAATTCATCTGATTAAAAGTACTGATAGTCATTCTTTTCTTTTGTCAAGCGAGGAGTGTAAATATTATATACTTAGACTCGTCCAATGTCAGTCACAGGTTTTGTACTTGGAATAGAGTACATCATGAATTGGACTCAATCGCGGGGCTGAACAACTTTCTCATATATGACCAACGTAAAATTATAGTTTACTGAGAATCAAACCCGGAACCTCATAGTTCACTGCAAAAATGCTGCCTCCTACCACCAAACTGATGAGGCACAGGAAATATATCTTTTTAATCGTCGTTCTGGGGTTTTAGATGAAGTAGTAAATATTATTTAATGCTATATTTTCGAATGACAAGAATTGCACGTCGTAGGTGGTGTACAAAGTCCTTTTATAAAATGCATAAGCAAGCCATGTTTATAAAATACGCCCGGTGGGAATTTGAAGAGCACTTTTCAAAACGTCTAGGCTAAATTCAAAGAACGCTTTTTAAATTCCCAGCCATTTAAAAAGAGTAATAAGTTTTCCGTAAAAAATATACATTTCACTTAAATGTCAACGAGTTTAGTGGTCCTAATTAGTAATTAACTAAATTCTCTTCTTGGTCGTATTAACAATATTATTACGAAATTTATAAGTACTTTAATTAAAACATATTTATGAAATCAAAGTAATCGAATTATCTAAATTGCTTGTTATCTGAATTCAACTGTTGCAATTATTTACCCACTACATTACATACATCGACTGATACTAAGCAGTATGTTATAATTAACCAAAGAGCTCTAAGATTACGAGTGTTCAATGTCTTTATAATTAAAACTTTTAAGATAATGTCTAATACCAAAAATTGTCAAAAACTTTTTTTTATAATTTGACGTTGCGGACTGCCGCGGTGGGCTAGTTGTATTACGGTACGACTGCAATGCTGAGGTATCGGTTTCGATCACTGGGTCAGGCAGTGATATTAGGTTTTCTATTCAGTATCAGCCCAAAGTCTGGAATTTGTGCCTGATATGGCGATAGGCTCGTCCTCTGCCACATCATGGGACGGAATACGCACGGCGAAAACTGGGTGCACTAGTTGCGCCTCTGCCTACCCCTTCCAGGTAAAGGGCGTCAGTGTGTGTATGTTTCCTCCATCCAGATAATTAATTTAACCAGATTTCTACGAAAACGATAAAATAATCGTATCCGCTGCACCAAATCCTCATTTCGTTTAATTCGTAGATACGTTTCGTGCTAAACTGAGCTGGAATGAGTCACTGATCATCTAATAGCAGCCGGCCACTGAACCAGCAGTCGACAATGAGTGCTCATTTGTCAATCAACAGATGTGACGTAGTCATTGGGCGTAAGCTATTGGTGATATTTGCATTGCTGGTCAGCTGTAGCTCTTACTTCACATATAACCCAAAATGTGCGAATAACGCGAGACAAGAATCTTTCCTGATATTTTGCTGGTGTTTGTCACGAATTTATCAGTAAAATTGTGCTTAAAAGTACTTTTGATTACCAATTTGTATTGGTTTTCTATCATCCATGTTAACACCCTGCGTAGTGCCATTTTCAAAGAGAACTAAGTTATATTTTCCACCAATTCTTCTAAGAGACTCTAATCTTAGTTAGATTTTTAGGTAAACATGCGTTCATAAGCCCATTAAAATAACATACTTATCGTATAAATATCGGTGTTACCGATGTTTTATTAGGTTTTCGCGAGTATCCATTTGCAGTTACTAACTCCGCCGTGATCGACACACTAACAGATAAGTAAACATTCGTTTATTGTGTCAGTAGTGCTGTTTACTTTACCAATTCGGTTTCCCGCCAGCTGGTTGGACAACCGATTCACCAGAACATCTGCTAAATTGAGGAAACTGTTATTTTTAGTTCATTTACTTTTGAAAAATTGATTTAGCCGCAATAGTAGGTATTCTCCGTATTTCGTACATGAAATGTATTACATCTGGGGCCTAATTCTTATGTAGTAGACATGTGTCTAATAGACATAATGTTGAAAGCTTAGCATGTTCTATCGATTATTTCAGTTTCAAATGACAGTAGGGTATGCAACACATAAGTTGCACGCAACATTCATGTGTGCTGATTATTTTATTCATGCGTCCAATTTCAAATTCAAGCGAACATAATATTATGTCCATTCGATATAATATACCAGGAAAATATATCGTGGCTATATTACTTCATAGTTCATTTTGTTATCGACGTGTTCGAAATGAACTAAAATTCAAATACATTTTTGCTTATTAGGTGGGCCGATCAGATTATGCAGTACACTAAGTAGTAACTTATAGTAGTTTTGCCTTAAGTCTTAAAACTACCCAAATAGAGGCTCGTTTAGAGTAGCCTGCAAATGATTTGCATAGTATAAAATAGTTCATTCAGTTAGCTATTACAACACGAAGTTTCCCATGGGACTCAACGGGGACAGATTCTGGGAAACGTTATCAGGTTTAATACCATATAATATAAAAATTAGGTTGTATCTTTTTAATAAGGTAATCGTTTTTGGTTTATGTTTGTCTTGGTATATTAAGCCTGGTTTAAACTATGGCTACCATATACCCTACCATACAGATTGAGTGTACACACGTGTCTATTTGAATCAGGGTGTCTCTTATTGTGACATTAGGCCTTAAGGACACTCAGCGTATGAAATCCTCCTAGCCAGTTTCGGCCACGGCGGCCAATCTCAACGGAGATCAGCCAGGTACGCAGGAGATATTATAGTGCACAAGTGTGTGCGCAATACACAGGTGCACTCGCTATTCCTTCACTCTCATAGTCCGGTGAGACGGCAATCCGACATGACCGGAGAGAGATCAGGCGCAGGACCAACGGCTTTACGTGCTTTCCGAGGCACGGGGGTATCACACCGCCAACTTCCTGACTCCGAGCTGCGACTGAGTTAATTTTAAGATGGAAAAACCCAGTCACAATTTTAATGGCTCGACCCGGGATTCGAACCCAGGACCTCAGCGCGCAAATCGTACTCGGCGTATATAATGAGTATGTATAGTGAATATTGTCGTGTCTAAACTTAACTTTACGATTGTTCCCTTGGCGCTTTTCCTGCGTAGCATGCTGCGTGCGAATAAAGTATTCCCTTTAAAGAAGAATTCGTACCAGGTTATAAATAATGTAAATGAATTTCACGAAATGTATTTGTGGTTGCAATTAAATAATAGGTTTTAGATTTAGTCCTTAGGCTATCTTTAGAAAGTGTTTTAATCCTTTTACTTTGAAATTATAATGAAACGCTCTCGTAATTCGCATTATTAAGGTGTTTCATAATTTATAACTGTTCACTCTGTTGGATTTTCTTATGCAATGCCTATAGTATGCAATCGTATAAATATCCTTATCTTCACCCCAAATAATCATATAAAGAAGTATGAATTTCCTGTTTTAAAATGTAATTACATAATATTTGTATTTCTATAACTATAGGGTAGACTTTAGAGAATAGTAGACCTCGATAACAGAACTCCTTAATCAAAATTATTATTATCGGGTACTTTGGGTACTCTTAGTGTTCCTAATCCCTCCCTGTAGCATGCTTTTAGTTTCCCATCGTAAAGCCGGTGGAATGTAAAGTTAACGTCAGTTTTCAGTCTCTCGGCGCACTTTATTGTGTACATAAAAACTCGAACCTACGTCCTCGCAGTCTTGGTCCTTTTTTAACCGCTCGGCTATTAACGTCTTGTTATTATACGTTTATCAAATGAGTGGCAGTTTATTATTTGTTTAAGGCTTAAGGGTTTTGTTTAATTAGTACTATCTTATAAGATACCTCGGGATAAGCACAAAATAAGTTTATTTTACCTGTTAGTTTTAAAATTCCTCATTGTTTCAAACACAAATACTATGATGCTACGCTGTGTTTGAAATTTTTGGGCCATGGCCATCAAATGACTTCTTCGTCTCGTTATGACTTTTAAAACAAAACTAAAATCTGTAACTTAGTATTAATTTTATTATATACTACTAGCTCGTAAATGACTATGCCTAGTGCTTTAAGTAGGAATGGTGTTATGCAAGTGGACTAGTTGAATTTTATGTTCCAATCACGACTGTACAAGGCTAAGCTTTTGTTGTTTTTTACCAGCTAAGGGCGTCTTCCCTCAAACATTTAGTGGTGGAACTGGTTTTACTTCAGATTACAAGTGAATTTGGTGTTTTTTAATTAATATAATGAAGAATGATGATATGAATAAACAGTTGCATTCCTTAATAGTTGCCTTAATTATGCCGGCATTTGGAATAGACCGACAATAAACAAGTACTTGACCTAAGGTTAGGGATACCTACCGCGCACAAACACCCCAACATTAGAAGTGTCATGGATGCTTTGCGGGTCTGAAAGAAAAATAATACTGATTAGAGAGGGGAAGTAGTGTTTGAACCTTGCTGATCATCTTTGCCTGCAGTCTGGAATTTGTGCCCGATATGGCGATTGGCTCGCTCCCTATCATATCATTGGACGAAATACGCACGGCAAAAAGTGGGTGCACTAGTTGTGCCTCTGCCTACCCCTTCGGAGATAAAAAGCGTCAGTATGTTTGTGTGATCAACATTAATGATTGCTTGTGTTAGTGTCAAACACTAATAAGTTACGAAGGACGTTACTTGTTGTGTTATCTCTTTACGTTTGAAATGAAATGAAATAAATTTATTCGAACCCATAAAATGTTTTACATTATTTAGTTCACATTGTCAATGTTAACTCTACCACCAGTTCGGAAACAGTTCTCACTAGAGAAGAACGGGCAAGAAACTCTAGTGTTGCTCTTTTAAAAATCAGTTCAAGGTGTAGAATACAATCCTACTAATATTATAAAGGCGCAAGTTTGTAAAAATGTATGGATGTTTGGATGTTTAGATGTTTGGATGTTTGGATGTATGGATGTTTGTTCCTCTTTCACGCAAAAACTACTGAACGGATTTCAATGAAATTTGGCACACGGGTAGATCATGTCCTGGATTAACACATAGGCTACTTTTTATCCCGGGAAAATATAAAGTGGGACTTTTATGCCGGAAAAACTTTTTAAAGCGGACGGAGCCGCGGGCAAAAGCTAGTTAATAATAAAAAAAAGAATAACATGATATAGATATATCTGTTATTTTTGTTTAGAGCAGTTCATTTATAAAATGCGGCCTGCATAGATCATTAAGACCATGATAGCTTTTGCTCGCAACTATGGTCGGGTATAACTCTGTCTTGGACTTAAATATAAGCATTTTTATAGAATTAAAGTAAACTGCGTCATACGTGTTAATCTAAGATTGATTCATGGTCTTTGCAAATTACCACCTAGATTGAACAATTTACATTTACCGTCAGTCTCAATTCTTTCGACCGTTTCTGGGCATGTAACTGTCACTAAAGTAATTTTGGTGGGCCCGCTAAAGAGAAACATTTAGCACGTTTTACAAGCGACGTGCTGTTTACACTTTCACATTGTTGAACCGGATCATTTTTAAACCTGAGTTATCTTTAGAAAATGTCTGGATATTAGTGAGAAAAAACATGTCAATTGTACCCAAGTAAAAAGCCACTGTAGACGTGAAAATCTGCCGGTTTGTTCCGACGTCGTTTTAGAAGTTATAACCAGTGATCTAATGTATTTGAACGTAATTATGGCAGCTGTTGAGAAATCTCAGAACTTTTGTTGGTAGATATAGTTCTATTTTTTACCGAAACATCGATTCAGATGGGTTCGAATACTTGACTTGCGTATGATAATTCATAAATCTCTCATAGTCCGGTGAGACGGCAATCCGACATGACATGAAGGAATAGCGAGTGCACCTGTGTATTGCGCACACACTTGTGCACTATAATATCACCTGCGTACCTGGCTGATCTCCGTTGAGATTGGCCGCCGTGGCCGAAACTGGCTAGGAGGATTTCAATTCATAAATATTGATGAATGTAGATCATTGTTTTCTATCGTTCGGACATACTTATTCCTACCAGTTTGGACTGTGGCCTTGCCAGCTATTCGTTGGTTTTGCTAAATCATGTTCGTGATCCGGTCGCGCCAGACTGTATGGCGTGATATTTTAATTCGCGCTTTTCGTAGGTAACTACTGTTTTTTTTATAGGACTATTTGTATATTTGTAGGGTGCATTTGGGTACTGGGAAGTCCAAATTAGATGTAGATAGTAAACTGTGCAATAATAATATGATAACATTGTATGGTGCAAAAATACAAAGATGTGTATAATAATCACAATGAATTTCAAAGGGGACCTTTTGAATAGTGAGGTATAGAGTCCTGAACCTTATATAGAATTTACTATGGCTGATTTCTTAACATTCATGCGACGGAACCGTCAAACCGCTTGTGGCACTGAGTCGTATTTTTGTAAATTAAACTCGAGTAACTACTAATGTGCCGATGTCCTAATAAGCACTAGGTATGCATTGATATCCGGAGTTGTTCATATTAGTACAACAAACAAAAATAAACCTAGCAACTTGTAACCGAATGAAGAGTAGGAAGTAGTTTCTAGACTCAGCAGAGGAAATATCAGATACCAGTATTTTCTACTGACTTTTGCTCACGGCTATTACCGGTTGAAGTCTTTTGCAGGGACAAAAATAATTTCCAATAAATTATATCCTTTGTCAACTTTCTGTCTCATAAATAATTATGATAATAGGTTTAGTAAATTCAAAAGGGTACGTCGCATTATACAATTTTGTATACATATAATAGAATCATAACAGAATGAACAATTTTACCTGTTTAAACTATAAGCTGCGGTTATTGTGATTATCTGTTTGTTTTTACATTATGCTCGATAAATTGGGACAGAAATATGCATCGACTGCAAACGATACTCGTGTTTGTAAGACTACACCTACATCGCGCCATATTTACGCAGGCTAGTGCAGGGGCGGAATCAGACATCAATAAGGGGCTCACGGTAGTTAAATAAAGTTTTTTTTCTATTATTTCAAATCGAATGAAGAGCGTGTTGGAGCAGGCAATATATCTTTTAATATAAACTGAAAGGACCAGGAAATCCAATCGTAATAATATGAATATTTTTTTTCACGACAATCCAAAACAGGTAATACCTAGCGGTGTATTTGTTATGGTCGTATTAACTTTATTATATTAATTTTATATTCTTAAATCGTGCACATAAAATTTCTATGTAGGAAAATAATATGTGCTTATCTAAAAGTGTATATCCCGATCACTTAAAGCATGCAATTATACGCCCTATATACAAGTCTGGAAGCTACTTAGAATATGTTAACTACAGACCCATAGCCATACTATCTATTTTTGACAAAATTATTGAAAAAAGTATTATGGGCCAGATCAGTAAATTCTTAGAATGTCATAAAATACTATCAGAAACTCAGCACGGTTTCCGCATAGGCCACAGTACAGTGTCAGCCCTAAATGGATTTGCCGATTTCATTAACGAATCTTTAGACCAGGGTAAGCAGATAATAACACTTTTTATAGATTATAAGAAAGCGTTTGACACGCTGGATCATGACATTCTGTTACAGGCGATGGATGAATGTGGAATACGAGGTCCCACAAACCAATGGTTTAGGAATTACTTGTCTAACCGGAAAATGCGCACAGTAATAGCAGGGATGACTGGCGACGATATGGATGTAGATCTCGGGGTGCCGACTGGATCAGTATTTGGGCCAGTGGGATACGTAATGCATGTTAACAGTGTTTCAAATGTCGTAAACAGATGTCGAATGTTTATGTATGCAGATGATATGTGTCTTGTCTATGCCTCAAAAAATATAGCGGAGGTACAGAGGTACATACAAGAAGATTTCGAAAGTATAACTAAGTGGGCACACGATAATGGAATTATATTGAATCTTACAAAAACAAAATGCATGCATATACACTCACCTTACAACCGACAGGCTAAAACCATTAACAAAGAATACTTAGACGTCATAGGGCATTCATATGAATGCCTACATGTTAATAAAGTTAATTGTAGTTGTATGAAATTAGAGTATGTCAATACATTCAAATATTTAGGCCTAACTATTGATCGTAATTTTAACTGGAAAACGCATGTTAATGATATATGTAACAGGTTAAGGTCTTTGTTAGGAAAGTTTTATCAATTAAACGCAGTTGTAAACAGACACACGTTACGTGTTGTTTATTATGCACTTGCTGACTCATTAATCAGCTATGGACTTATAGTATATGGGCGGACGTTCTCAACGTATTTAAATGACATTAAAAAATTACAAATAAGATTGATTAAATTCCTAGTTAACAAAAATGTTAAAGACAATTGTGATAAGGACTACAATAAATTATTTCCCATTTGTAAAATATTACCCGTAGACAAAAAAATTATATATCTAATAGGTCTTGAAAACTACGATAGTAATGACTGTAAAGTGCATGTAAATAATAAGTATGATACAAGAAGTGTAAGATGTAAAAAACTTGTTCAACCTAAGGTGACCAATTACTATGGAGAAAGATTAACAAAACATTTAGTACCTAAGATATTTAACAAAGTAGAACTATTAAGAAAAAGTCCAAAACTTTGTAAAAATGTATTAAAATCAAAACTAAAGGATGTGTTTCTCGAAGAAATATTAAGGTCTTCAATATGATAAAAAGGTAATTTAGTAATACCTAGTATGTATAATGTATTTTTTTTTTTTATCTACTTCTGAGTATGTGAAGTTAGAATTTAGAATACTAATGTAAACGAGCGCGTCTCGCCATCAAACTTAAAAGTTTGGCGAGTATATTTATATTATAAGCATATATTGTATTCTTTTAAAGTAAATAAATAAAAAAAAATAATAATAATAATAATATTTTCTATAATAATTCCTATATTAGTACCTATTATGAAGGCTAGCATATTACGAGGCAAAGTTATTGTCCACACAAAGTTATCGAAGTTCTAACCTGTATTTATTTTTACCAAATTCTTTACTTTATATTGTTGCTACTGTGTGCAGTATTTTACCTGGGATTCCCTGTCAAGTGAAACGATAGTTAGAAACCAGCATAGTATTTGCGATTCGGAACAGATTTTTTTGCTGGTTATTAAACTGCGTTCAACTTGTCATTAGGTCTGGAATGATGTCGGGATAAGGATAGAAGTTTGCGGGTTATTTTAGACAGCCTTGGTGGCGTAATTAGTATTACGGTACAACTGCAAAGCTGAGGTTTCGGGTTCGATCCCCGGGCTGGGTAAAGTGATATTGGGTTTTTCTATTCAGTATCAGCCCGGAGCTGGGATTTGTGCCCGAAATGTTGATAGGCTCGCGCCCTATCGCGTAATGGGACGGAATATGCACGGCGAAAAGGTACATTAGTTGCGCCTCTGCCTACCCCTTCGAAGATAAAGGGTGTGATTGTGTGTGTGTTATTTTATGGAGATAACAGAAAATAAGGTACAATTCACCGAAAGGGACAGACCGCAAATCATAATTATGACTCAAAATGTATGTCATTTAATTTGTTCTTCAAAGTATGGGTTTTATGAAGGTTAATTTTGGTTACCTGCATTTTTTAGGTTTTTGTGTTTAAAAATAACGCATTTTGATTGCTTTAGTTAACACTAGATTTTGCCCACGGCTCCGCCCGCGTTAAAAAGTTTTTCCGGGATAAAAGTCCCGCTTTTTATTTTCCCGCGATAAAATGTAGCCTATGTGCTAATCCAGGACATGATCTACCCGTGTACCAATTTTCATCGAAATCTATTCAGTAGTTTTTGCGTGAAAGAGTAACAAACATCCTTACATCCAGACATCCATACATACTTACAAACTTTCGCCTTTATAATATTAGTAGGATTAGTGGGATTCGCCTTTATAGTATTAGTAGGATGTTATTAAAAGTTTATCACAAAATTGTCCGGACAACAGATAAATTGTGTTGGGGCTATAATCTACAGTCTGTATCCTGAGTGTTGAGAAATGATCATTACTAATTGGTGACGGTTCTTCATCTGGTAAGTGCCAGATGAAGAAATCATACTGTACCTCCTATCCTAAAAAGCTTTTTTAAACATTAACTGCTTAAAACCAAGTAACCCGTTAATTGTCGTTGACATTAGTATGATGACTCGTAGATCTAGAAACGAACAAAGCAAGATGCCTAACAACAATAATTGAAACGTTAAGAGACGTCCAAAAAGTGTCACGATTTTGTATTTAATCGACGACTAAAAATAACCGCGGTCAGTGATCACGCTCTACGGAGAATAAAAACTTAAACGACCTGGGACTGTATTCTCTATTGTCATTTAGAAACCACGCGTTATTCGACATTATAAATTATTAGTCACGTAAGGAATTAAGAAAAGTACGTAGTAATATATTAGTACAGTTCAAACCACCTATTATGATCGAGTTATTATTGATTCCTTGTTGGAGAACCTCGCAGAATCTACGCAGTAGATAATAAGATATTACCTACGATCAACTTTAAATACCCAAAAAAACTGGCTTTTGTCTTTTCTGGTGGGAAGTGGGAACTACAAATGATCTGTTTTGAGTTGTGTCTTAATTCCGTTGGAGGAAAAGAACTATAATTTTTCGGATTTTATAGAATTTTTATAACAATCTTAATGTTTTATATCTACAGAATGCTTTAATTTTACCTCTTCCTCTATTAATATATTTGATTTCAATCATGTTTTAATATCGCCCCTACCTACCTTGTACGGCCCTGGTTAACTAACAATGTATCATTTGGACTGAAGTGAGTAGTTACGCAGCATAAATACGTAAAAACTGTCTATAGCAAATTATAAATTACCGCCCACTCTAAAAGTAAATGGAAAACAAAGCAATACTTACTGATTTTTCACCATAATCAATGTGGCATCCCCTCATATCAGTGTGTTGGACTTAAATAGCAGCCCGTGGAACAGTAGAACAATGCGGATATAATCCTAAACTACAACCACCATTCCATCTTCGTAATATTTAATGTAAAACAAGTTTGTGCAGCACAGTTTACGGCCGGTAATTGCGGTAACCCTTCGGTAATTGGGTTTTAGTAATCGTACGATTATAAACTTTCGGATTTTTATAGTGCGTTGCCCTCCACCACATCCTTCTGTTTAGGTCTCGGTTCATGGAATTCTTCGTCTGTCTGTTTTCCTTATTTGTGCCCGGTGAATATTGTCAATTTAAAATTTATCCTTTTGTATCTTGAATGAGTTGGCATGATTTTATGTTTTTGCTAACATTATATTAAAGACGGTTTTTTTGAGGATATAGTTATGTACTTACCAAACAGAGTAAAAGTTTATTTTACAACATATTTCTCTATGAAACATGAGTATTTATAGCTTGAAAGTGGTAGAGCCTCGCCGCAGACCCTATACCTAATTCATTTTCATCTGTCTGTTTAGTTGATTTTGATTTCTCTTGGGTAGATAGCGGACTCCATCCTTCTATTTCTACAATCTGAAAAATTAAACTACTGGTATGCACCAGCTTGAACGATATTGTAGTCAGTATAGGCACATGGGACCTACACTTGGCGACTTATCATTTCTCTTAACTTTAGTACTTTTGGCAGCTTTTACTATCGCGCTATAACTTGCTCGTCAGATGATTCGTATGAAAGTAAAAATGCTCCCATACAACCGGCTACACAAATGTTGGCTGAGCCAGCCCATAAACTTAATTGGCCAAATAAATCTATATGACGTAAACATTGGCGCGGTCACTTTCGATTTTATTACGTGGCATATAATATTTGGCAGGGGTCAACGACCGCGCCGTGGCAGTCACTTGTCATTATTAGACTGAATTGCCGTTTCTGTTATATTGACCGGATAAGCCACCGCTTCCAGCGCTAGCGACACTACCAACTTGTTTATTGAAGAGCGATTCATGAACCGGCTTAAGCAGATTTGCTTATGCTATTGGTGTTACTTATGACATTAATCCAGATGCCGCTTCGGCAGTCACGGCTTGCTGCGATTATTTACATTTTGCGTAACTTACTTGCATTTTACACATACCATATATATACACTACGTCTGTATCCCAGGCATATATATTATATAGAGATCATGGATTGCCACTTGGACGAACTTGACACACTGCATTCACTTCTACTGTAATATTCCTAGTGCTTTTTGGAACGAAGTTCCTTATCGCGCGTTGAGAAAGGGGGCTAGACGGAAAAAATTCTCACGAAAAGTTGTCACGACACTTTTATACTTGCCCTGTGAAACCAGCCAGTAACAATAAAGAACTGGCCGTAAAAGTGACATTCGAAACTTGATGTTAATTTTAATGTCAATGCTTGCTTAGGTGATGATCGTGATTCGATGACATATCTATTGTGTAGGTAGAAGTAAATGTTTTCATTGATGTGGTAACGTTTTAATGAAATATAAAATTATTATTATAGCTTAAAATAAATAAAATTTTATTACAATATCTTCACTATTTGACGTTTTAGAATACCCTACTCTTTGTTTAAACTTTTTTCCGTAAATATCAGTGATTCGGCAATCGGAGCTTCGGTGTGGTCTAACGACTCATCCATCCACACTCGCTTTTTACTATCTTTCTCATATCTATCATCTCCAAGTATCAGTTGCATTCTATATATTTTAGCCGCTTAACCTACAACATAATTTCACCTTTTCTGGGTAGACAGGCTGTCGAAATGCATGCGCCTGCGCACCACTTGCGAAAGAAATCACGCAACATTGTAGAATGTCATAAACATTCGACAGGATATGGAGTTATGGACACGACACTACATTATTTTTGTAAAAATACCTTTTTATAACATAGTCTGTTCGTGTTAAGGTTTGTAATACAAAATCTAAATTATTTCTTTTGAACTTTTTTTTATAGCGTTACATTAACCAGTCAACAAATTCATTTATAGTAGGACTTACGTTTATACTTAAATTATTTTAGGAATAAATATTCTAACAAAATTTGCCTGATGTGGAAATCGAACCTAAAACTGGAATACCAACAAAGAACTATAAGAATCAATCTACGGAACACAATCTTTGTGTATTAAAATTATAGGCGGCGATCTAGTGCTGCCGAATTACAAGTTATTAGCTTTTTGTCTGTCTGTCCACACGATACTTGTCATTAGAGTGATAATTTAGCTCTCGTACAAAATTCCATCGGTTTTAATGTACCCGGCATCAATAAGTTTTCTAGTTTTGTGGTTGAAGTTGTTATACTGTATAATTATAGTCGATCCGAATATGTTTATCAGAGAAAACAAATTGTATCAATTTTCGATGTTGAAATTACTGAAGATTGGCAAAACTAGAACTAGTATAACATAACAACGTATTAAGTGCGCTTTCGTGGAATTTCTTTGAATACTCCACTGTGCACTTTTTCAGGATAAAAAGAAGCCTTTCTCCAAACCGAATTATAAGTTTACTTGTAACAAACATTCAAATATCTTGACAAATCGTCTCATTTATATTAATAAGATTCAAAGCACTGCGTTTCATTATTTGTTGCCCAGATACATTTCAGTAACACTCAGTCATATTTAAACTCGGCCTTGACCAGAACACGTGGAACTCAGCTATTCAGAATTACATTATAATGTAAATAAATTAAACATAACAAACCTGTTGAACGTTCGGATATTTTTGTTTTTAAGTTTCCTTTTGGATACGAATGAGTAATAACTAATAACATTGAGATTAGTAATCCGATACCGAGGAATTGTTAGAATGTGTCCCGGATGTGTACCTACATTTAAAATCTTTCCTGTCTTAGAGAAACTTGATCAAATGTTAAGAGCTTTGCACAAGTTAAAGTTAAATAAAACTGTTAAGTTATAGTGATTATGCTTTTTGTATACATTATCATCATCCGCCACACGAAGTCGACTGCTAAACAAAGGCTTCCTTTAAAGCATCTTCATACGCCTTCTAATTCAAGGTTCTTTTCACATCGTAATATAATTGGTGCTCTTTTGAGATATATTTAGTGAATTGCTGTTGAAATAAAGTTCCATTAAAAGTATTTGATATCGCGGTGCGTTTTGTTATTATTACCACATTTTCAATAGAATCTATGACCCCCCCAGCTCTTCCAAAATCCGTTCACAGCACATCGCGCAAGCTCAGTGACACAGTTCCAGCCATCCCACGTCGCTTGCATCACCAGCGACATTTGACTTTATACCCCATTGTTAACTCCGGCCCTGTCGGAGTATCGCTAGAATGAATAGGCAATCGTTCTAAGCAATTATGTAAATATTTAATCGTTTGGAACTGATCAGTGTGGACGTAATTGGGGATTAGTGAAGGGCCCAAAATTAATTACTTTGTGACCCGGCTGCACTATGACCCATAATCTTATAATGCTTTCTAAATGTATTATGGAGGAGTGGAGTCGTTGCGTTTCAACGGTAACGCATATGCATCAATATTCACGCCTTTTATCCCCGAAGGGGTAGGCATTGGCGCAAGTAGTGCACCCACTTTTCGCCGTGTGTACTCCGTCCCATGGTATGATAGGGGGCGAGCTTATCGCCATATCAGGCACAAATTCCAAACTTCTGGCTGATACTGAGTAGAAAACCCAATGTCACTTTGCCAGACCCGGGGATCGAACCCGAGATCTCAGCATTGCAGTCGTACCGTAATACAACTACGCCACCGAGGCAGTCTACGCAAGTAACAGTTATTTTAATAGGCGATTGAAGAATTAGGGCCCTCCGGAGATATATGTTGCTTTGTACTACTGGTTATAGTACAGGCTGATAGAACACTCATGGGCCTCAGTTGGTCGAATTCAGGCTTGTTAACAAACTTTTACTGTAGTTACATTCTGCAACAAAAAACTTTTTCAATAATGTCAATACAGTTGCAAGGCTTGTCTTAAGCCTTAGTTTCGTCTAGGTTGGTTAGGTCCTCTGTTAGCGTCTCCAAGATGTCATCAATCAACGAAACAACATTCCAGGAGTTTGCCACAACTTCAAAAATCCACGCCTCCAAAATAATAAAATGCTAACAGGATCCTCAATTTGAATTGAACCCACGCGTACAAGCCGGCCTGTCGGATTCGTGGGAACGTTGCTTTCGCTTTCTGAATGTAAATATTATAAAATATTAACTCATGCCTCTATTCTGAAACGGTTGGCAAAATAAAGATTAGCAGATAGATTTTCAGAGATTATTTTGCGTCTAATGTATTGGTGAGAAAATCATATCAAGAAAATAATATACATACATATACATATACACTCACGCCTGTTATCCCCGAAGGGGAAGGCAGAGGCACAACTAGTGCACCCACTTTTCGCCGTTATTCCGTCCCATGATGTGATAGGGGGCGAGCCTATCGCCATATCGGGCACAAATTCCAGACTCCGGGCTGATACTGAATAGAAAAACTCAATATCACTTTGCCCGACCCGGGGATGGAACCCGAGACCTCAACTTTGCAGTCGTACTGTAGTACAACTACGTCACCGAGGCAGTCAAGAAAATAATGTCCCTATAAATCAAAATAATTCTGATTGTTTACCTGGGATCGAGCCAGATAATTAATTGTATCTCAGTAGTTAGCAGCTCCTCTGCTTACCCTTTTAAAATGCGTGTATTCTTTATACGCATTTCAATATAAAATACCTAACAGCCACTTACTTTCACGTCTCCCTTGACCAACTTTGTTCAATTTAACACTCGGCCGATACGATTTGATCATTGCCCCTAATAAGGACCATTATTCTGGACACTAAGCTCTTCTTGAATTAATATACGATGTTATTTCGAAATATCATCGCTATTTAGAGTAACAAAGGGCTGACATTCCCACTTCGTTTTATTAAAATATAAGCTGGGTGTAATATCGGAATGCTACAGTGACGAACTTTTAGGGAGAAAAGGAAGGAAATTTGTATGTATGATTTGTAATTTGAATTTCATGTAATATATCACAATATTTTCACCCATTTCAGAAATGTATACACTGATATTAAATAATAAAAATGGTTGCTAGTATCCCAAGAAGTTTCCTTTGATTTTAAAGACCTTTCTCTCCTCGATAAGCCTCCGTAAATATGTAGTGCGTTTGTGACCATTTTTTATCATCTTCATATATAAAAACAACATGTCTGGAAGCAAGAATTTTATTAAATTATAAGGGTTCCTTTTTTCTTTTGAGGTACAGAACCCTAAAAGAAGTCTATCTGACGTCAATGCTTTGAATATTTGAATTTGACATAACAACGTCAATCCTTCTCAGAAGCCGTGGAACTAACCTTTGACTAGAGGTCCAAATAAACATTTGGTATTCCCTAAACTAATATAATTGACGATAATATAAATTGGCAACAGGCAACAGATCCTAAAGGATTCTGCCAACTTTACTCTAGGTAAAGGCCATGAATTATGTTACTAAGAAATCTGGGTAAACGACGGCTTTGGGTTTTCAACGAATTCCAATGTATCTGCCTGGGGCCTAAAAATCCATGTACCTTCCTTATTAAGATTAAAAATTCACTGTCAATTCATCTGGTTATGTGGGTACATTGGCATATTAGTGCTTACTCATCATCAATATACCTGCTCGTCTGCTAAGGTCCTGTTTCATATACCTAATAAGAATAAGTTACTTATATCTTTGCTTTTATAATTTAATAAACAACGCAAATTTAGAATATCAAAGTACTGCATTGCGGAAAGTTCTGCTCTTCAGCTTGGAGTATCAGATGTTAATTCCCGAAATTTCAAAGACCCCTTTAAATTGATACACAACAGTGTTGGAAGCACGTGCTGGCTGACAATACATGATCTCATATCTATATGATAACAGTTTTGTCGTATGCACCCAAGGGCGTTGTCAAGTGATCTTAAAATGTTCAACGTCTATTTTGTTATCGATAATCCACTACAGAGTGATAAAAAATTGTCGGTATTTCAAACTGTCATTTGATTCTCAATACAATCATGCTAGTATTTGTCTGTGTTCACAAAATGATTGTTGTTGAGTTTAAGCACATTAGATCTATATATAATTATTATATAGAGTCTCTGAGATATGACTGATTTTACTGCAAGTAGAAAATAGACAAACTTCATAAGGTGGTAAGTATGTTAAACATATAATTTGTGTAGACAGAATTTCTGCCCGTTGCTGTTGCCAAACTGCTTCAAGAATTGCTACCTTCTGATTTAGACAGTATATTTACTACATCTAATGCGATTACATCTTTGTGTCACAGTCACAATACCATGCAGTGATTTGCAATGCATAGCTGTTGGCAGTGTCACTATTGTCTATGGGTAGTCTTGGCACTAATATCAGGTGAGCTACTCGCTGGTATCTTAATTCAGTTCTAAAAAAGCTCGAGTTACTAAGCTATTATATTTACTATCATATCACTGAGAGATTGTATCTCTTATCGTTATAATGTTAAGATTCATTGTGTCATTCGGGTATATCTATCAGCTGATAATTATCATTAGGTTTTCGATAATTTAGAACAGTTTTACGGGTCAGCTGTAAATTTACTAGAAAATTGTATTTGACAGTTATCGTATTAAACGGCCAATGTCGATGGTACTCATTTTATGTCAATTTATTTAGCAGCATAGATTAGAGTATGACTTTTGTATTTGGTCGGTTTATATATTTATGAGACGAGTAGCATTTATCTGCAAGCGGTGAAATCGGCTTTCATTATTTTACCCGGAATATATATATCTTTCACTTTGCTAATTTTATAAAGCCAACGTGCCTTTTTTGTTTAGGCACTAGGCAAAGGTATGCGATAGGCCTTATTTCCTTATAGCTAATGATATTTATGCGATATAAAATACAGTCAAAAGACTGTAATTTAATCTGTATTTATTCCGATTATGTTAGATATATTCAGTGTGGGTCTGTAACCCACGCGTAAAACAAAGGGTTACGTCAACTTTCATGATTAATGTTGAAACTATCACAGGCATATATTGGCCCGCGCTTACACTAATTTTGATATTAGTTATTTATCAATAAATCTAGCCGCTCTGCAATGGGCCAGCGTTAAATCCTCTCAGTGGTAGAGTCCCCTGTCCTGAAAGTCTGTATATAAAATTGGAAATATAAAATCAATAGTATTTTCCCGACTCGGGTCTCTGGTAGGGTACTGAAGGGGATTCCCCGACGATTAAATGGAATTGGCTAATCATTGGGAAATTAAATACATTTTTTTAAAGATTTCCTTTATGATATTTAACTTCACGAGGTCGTGAGCATGAATGTATGTCATGGAGTTGTTGGCATGAATACTAAATGAAATATTTTTTTGGACAGGATTTTCCATATTTTGTTTGAATACGGCGATAGGATTATTAGGTAAAGATCGACGAAAGCTTAGAACCAAATCGCCCCAAAATAACATAGCTTGGATTTAGCAGAAGCAACTCAGAGTGGTTGTACTTACTGTAAATGCCAAGGTAGTATAAGTTAACATAGGCCTTTTTTAATGGCCTTTTTCGGCGCATAAGGGAAGGTCCAGGGATATCTTTTTGCACGAAGATTGCTGCACGGAACCGCCTCAGCGCGATGCCGCATTGCGGCCCCTCTCTAAATGAGGGAGCTGAGAAGCCCCCTAACTCTAAAGGACGCCTTAGGCATCTACGACTGCAGGAGATCGACCACCCGCAATGTCGTCCACCTTGGAGTCGCTTAAGTTGAGCGACCAGCCCTCTGTCGCTCGCCCCGCGACTCTCTCAGCCCCATTTAGTCGCCTCTTACGACACGCAGGGGATGCCGTGGCGGAATTCTCTAGATGCTCCCGGACCACAGGGCATAGGCTAAAATAGGCCTAAGTTAAAAACTATGTTAAATATTTTGTTACCTTACTAATGATTGATTAGAACTTGCTTTCAACTTTTATATACTTTATACATAATTAAATTTATAAATACTGTCTGCTCGTTATGATCATTTACTGTGTAGGTAACAAGTTAATTAATTGTTGCCTATTGCAGCAGTGTCAAATGTCACCGTACATAACCGGCACTAGTGATGTGACGTAGTTTTAGATTCGTTTACTTCTGTCGAATACCCGAACTATAATATGCTATTATAAAAGACGATAGTTTATAGTTATATAGTTTATGGTAGTGACTACACTTAAGCAAATTTTTATAATTCTTTTAATATATTATATTAACTTATTATAATTAATATGGACCATAGCCTATATGATCAATCTAAAGCGGATTATAGTATGAAGGAATTCCTCCCACTTTTTAAATCTGTTATAGGTACCTATCCTCAGTACTAACTAAGACAGCCATATCTATGTATGATATACAACAATTTGACTATTATGAATGAATTAAATAATAGAATTAGATGAGAAGTCACAAAATTACACCAAACACAATAAACATAATATAAAGGTAAGTAGATATTCGTTTGCAATTCTGGGACGAGATTGGCGAATACTTTTATCGATAAAAATACATCACTAGAAGCCGATGTGCACAAAATGTGCGATTAGCATTCCTTTCTGGCGGTCGTATCCATTAAAGTGTTTTGATACCATCTCTGATTAATAACTGGCGGATTAGGAACGGTTATCAAGGGTTATTGATTTAATAAATTTATAGCTTTGTATGCAGCCGACATTGCCAACGCAGCAAATTAATTTAATGATGTTTAAATATACTTGTATTAATTAAATTATTTGACGTCCGACCTTGAATGTTTTCTCGATTATACTTTTGAAGGACGCGACGGTAAGTACCCCGAAGTCTACACAGTAACAAAACGATAAGAATTGTGAATTACAAGGAATTGCGCTGCGCCCGACACTGAAAAATATTAATTCGTCTTTTATAAATTCGTGCCTTTTAAACCGAAATACAATATCGCCTGTACACTGCAATTTATCGTCAACAATATCCAGCCAGGCACTGGCGTATGAAACATCTTAACCTACCAAGGCAAATCTAAAAAATTCCAATTGTTCCACTCCGGTCTCCCATATCAAGTTATGGTGTTTATTTGTTGTTTTCCTACTTGTTCTAAATTAACCCAATTACAGCAGGAAGAGTGGCGTGGTCAGTACATTTTTAGTTCAAGATTGACGTTTCCTCGTGTGGTGGCGTCTCCGGGCCGTTTAGACGGCGGGGGGCCAAATGGGTTCTTCCTTTTGTTCCAGACTATTTTCTTATGATTGATGACCACGTGGTGGCTTGTATAACATTGAGATTTTATTGTATCAAATTCAAAGTGACTCCGCTACACCCGATAGTGACACTGCGGAGAGTACCTATCTTTAGAGAGTAGGGGAGACCGGGGATGGTTGGCGATAGGGGCAGGATGAATAACCGTCAATAACTCGAGCTATATTAAAGTCTTGCGTTGTCCTGATATACACGAAAAACCGTTAACTGTTTACGAATCTTCACTGCAAACGCGGCATCGCGGGCGCACTCAATCCGGGAGAAAAAACGATTTATCGAAAAATAATACCCATGAGGAATTATTTACCTCTGAATATTATTTGTATTCAAGCCTTTATACTCGATGTCATTTACTTTCAAGCAATTTAAAGTAAGAGTTTGGTTATTGATGATTATTTTATTGTATTTTTTTTTATATTTCGACACTGTTTTGAGATACTCACATGTGGTTGAAATTAAAAAAGTAGTTTGGGGCTGGTAGACAATCTTTGTATTGGGGCTAGTTGATTACCTAGAAAATGTACTACGTAGTAATCGAAATATTCTTCACATGGAATAAGGTAAGTTTTTTGTCAAATTTATCAAAGTTTGTTATTTTAAAACCATGCGGATTTACAAAAGAATAACTAATCGAAACAGTAAACCCTCTGCTGGTGTTAGGATTTTTGTTTCCGCCCCAATAATGAATATCGTACAAAAAGCGACAATTTTTATGTAAAATATGTAAATGTTACTGACATTTTGTCTCAATAAGGCACATTGATAATAGTAAATAAGTATTTGTTGTATTTTCTTTTATTTTATTACCGTATTTTACACCAATCATTATCGTAGGTCAATTTGCCCCCAGTGAATAGTCCACCAACCCCGGGCATGGGGTAGGTTGACTTGATTTTCTTGTTCCACAAAATTGCTTTTGTACACTACGTTATAAACAATCGCGAGGTTCTTGGTATTTCTTTCGAAAGCTTATTAGTTTACCTATCGAACCTATAGGATTTTTTGACATTGTATACTAAAACAAAAAAAATATAAGCCTCAAAGCCGAAAATTGGTCAACTATCCCCGGTCTCCCCTACCTATCGACTTAGAGATAGTTATCAACCAGTGGACACAATTATGCCGGCCTGTTTGAAATCGGATGTACACATTACACAGATTGATCCTGAAAGTGTATCTTACACTTGCGTGATCTTTTATAGAGGGTTTTACAACTTGTGTGCGGTGGGTGCTTTCCGTGGGGATACAAGTATACCGCTACCACTTGCAAATTCTTTTTTTTATGGCATCGAATGACGAGGCGAGCATGCCGTTCGCCTGATGGTAAGCGATACGACCACCCATAAACAGTAGAAACACCATCCAGCACCTTGAGTTACAAAGTACTGTGTGGCATTCGACTGTCGACTGATTTGTCATCCTGAGACATAAGATGTTAAGTCTCATTATGTCCTGTAGTTAGACTGTCTACAATATCCTTCAAACCGAAACACAACAATGCATGCACACTGATGCTTGACGGTAGAAATAGACATTGCGGTGGTACCCACCCAGACGCACTCTTACATATGAGAGTCCTACGACTAGTACAATTCTTTAGTAATATGATGGTAAGGACAATTTTACAAGTCATTTTTGGATAGTCGATAAATAAGTACTTAATTAGTTTATCGATGCTTTAGCACCAAGAAACTAACTCAGTTTCTATTGAGCAATAGTAGTTTTATGCAATAACTAGCTTTTGCCCGCGGCTCCGCCCGCTTTAAAAAGTTTTTCCGGGATAAAAGTCCCGCTTTATATTTTCCCGGGATAAAAAGTTGCCTATGTGTTAATCCAGGATATGATCTACCCGTGTGCCAAATTTCATCGAAATCCGTTCAGTAGTTTTTGCGTGAAAGAGGAACAAACATCCTTACATCCAAACATCCAAACATCCATACATCCAAACATCCATACATTCTTACAAACTTTCGCCTTTATAATATTAGTAGGATAGTATTCACAATTATTTTACAGTTATAATCAGTTTTCTCAGCATGAATGGCTCGACCGGATGGCACGACTGATACACTAAAGATCGTACAGCAATGAGTTTGTTGGATGCTAAAAATAAACTCCGTTCTTCAAGTGCCCCAGTATTACTAAGGGGATAGGCAGAAGTACATCTGCCTCAACGACTACTAAAATGAAAACTAAAAGTGTTACAAGTTCAAACTTTACAATTAAGTACAATCCAAGTATATGGTCAATATCAATGGAGCAACCAAACTTTTTGGGCAAATTAATTGGATATCAATACACGGTCACGCATCTTTCTATCACGGTTTTTTGGATTGCCTCAATCAAAGGCCAGCGAAAGACCTTGTACAGTCGTATGTTTAATGGACATTTGATGAACCTTCAAAACAGCGTGAGATTTCGCAACGATAAAACCAATATTTCTTTGTCCGCCTTGAATAAACATTAGATTTTTTGAGTAGACGAGTCAATAAAACATCTCTTATTACCTGTAAATGACCGCCCGCTCTATTTTTCCTTCTTAACTAAGTCCATCCAAAGGTTGTCTGGAAGAAATCGCCAATTGCGATAAGACCGCCATTTGTACTTCTTTTTGTTTAGCCTAGTTTATATTGTATATTTGTTATTTCCACTTTGCCTTGGATGTACAATAAAGAGTTTATAAATAAATAAAATAGCACTGAGTAGCTATTCATACTTTCCAATTTTTACCAAATATCATGATAGTAAATAGATCAGGCAATGATTACATTGATGATGATACCAACAGGGTGGATCATAGTTTGGAATACTTCAGACAGCACTGTCTACATAAAGTTGCAATGTTGAACACGAGAGACGTTGCGCTAAATTACGGCAGCATATTTTACTCTGGTTAACTCAGAACAACGATTCTTTAGAGCAAGATACTGAGGTGTTTTTTTCACCACATGCAAGCTATTTGCCCGCCATGGTTTACAAGATATCTGGTAGTCTCCATTAGCATATCTGAATGAGATGAGGAAATGTGTTGAGATGGTAACAATTTACATCAGTATTGCGGTCACAAATGAAAGTTGTGAATATGCAGCCGGCGTTGCGTTATGATTATATTATGAAGAATTCGTCCGCGGTTTTGTCTATGTAGATTACCAATTATCTCTGTGGGAGATAAATGAATACCAACCATGGCATGAAATTTATGTTGCTGTTGTAGTTTGCACATTACTGGGTCTCTGGGTATCCACCTGCTCAAAAAACCTACTCTGCTGTAATTTAAGGTCATCAACGTAGCCAAAATCCCTACCATCATGGGTGTTCTTTGATTAAAACTTTCTGCTGTAAGAAATCTTTTCACTCCTCTTTTCTTGTCCAATCTGTACTTCTCTGGAATTCGCTCCCTCTAGGAATCACGATGTCTACGAATCGTTACGCGTTTAAAGTTAAAGTTCGTGAACTACTTGCGGGTGAATTAGCGGGATCATAGTAAATTTCTAGTTTATGAATTTGATATTATGCACTCAAATAATGCAATGCACTCAATAATAGTTATATAGTCTTACTAATAAAAAAATCGACACAGTGTATACAACTTCTATAAGCACTGTGTAACAAAAACGCAACTAATAAAACTTTTTTTGACAGAAGGCCTGTATACAGGTGTTATAAGAGATTAAAATAACTATGTACACTTACACAGGCTCTACACACGCTTGTACCCTTGTATTAAGGCTGCGTAAATTTAAAATGGCGACTATATTAGCTTCAGCTGATTGAGAGGTTGTCACTTGTAGATGATGGAGGTGGAGTTGTGCGAGATTATTTTTTATTTAGCAATGAATTATTTAAATTTCGTTATAATATGCTTGATAATGAGGACAGACAAGGAAATCAAAGAAAAATAAAATGCTACAAAAATAGATTTAATCCATTTAATCTGGATGATAAGTTTTCTTTCAAAGTTTTTAAAGGAGAACGTTTTCTTTTAGGATTCGGCGGCATCACTATCGATGCACATTCAGTGCACTCCATTTTTTAAACCTTAATAACTTAATGATTTAATCAATCGCAAATAAATTGCCGAAACGAAATACTTTCACACGTCACTCATTAAAAAATTAAATTAAGCTTATGTTGTTGCCGGTGAGGAAGCGTTCGAAAACTATGAGTACGAATCATAACTTATATTTAAAATTACAACCATTAGTCAAGTTTTTGTACATTTCATTAATATATATAGATATTTTACAAAAAAATATATATTTCGTATTTATTAAAGTTACAAAAATGCTAAATAAACTATGAATTTCAATTAAATTAGTAAAACAAAGTTACGAGCAGAAGTTTTTGAATGTACTTCGTAAAAGGTTGCCAGCGTATTTGCCGTATACAGCGTGAGTAGTTACACAAGCTTGTCTTTGCGTTTATTAGTAGCGATGTTGTGTTAACCCTGTGTAACTCTTATACAGACGTTATACACTGTGTAACTATTCACATGTTAAACGTATGAGTAACATTTTTTTATTAGTAAGGCTAATAGTATATAAGTTAATTTATTATGTTCCCGTTTTGATTCTTTTTTTTTTCTTTTCCGTGTAACTGTGTGTATTGTGTGCAATAAATGTTTTTATTATTATTTATTATTATATTATACATGTAATTTTAATTATATATTTTATATATTTATTATAGACATATTTATATAATTGTTTTGTTTATAAGTATATATATATACATATAGTATTGTAAGTATTACCAAAAATATATTTGTTGACATAGTGTTTACCTAATATTTAAGTTAATTTAATTGTATCGACACTATGATGTAAATTAATTTCGTGCACCTACTATGTTTTTTGTCTCTGCACCACTCCAGGTTGGCTGGTAGAGAATGCCTTCGGCATTAAGTCCGCCTTTACATATTTTGTATGAAATAAAAATAAAAAATCTTTCCAAGAATTATAATTCATACGTAATATTTTACAATTTTACTATCAAAACCGTACGAAAAGATGCTCTGCGGGCATTATTACAAATTCGACGTTATCAGCAAGCGATAACAGTCAAGGATGACTGTTCACAGGTTTGTGAGTAGGTACACATGTTTTACGTTGCCGCTACTGCCCCCTTATTCTCTATGACACGCGTTATTTTCACCGCTCGTAACAAGCGCGTAACGGAACTCATCGCGTTTATTACTATGGAAATTGGCATACAGAATACCATTTTACGCACATTACACGAAGTGAACGTGACGCGGCCGCGTTACGAGTTAACAATGTCATAGAGAATCATGCCTCAGAACTAAATCATGTGTCATTTCTTGTCTTTAGTTTGCATTTAAGTTCAACATTGGGCCCATTATTTTTTATCTTTATGTCTGTAGTACCCGTGTTATTTTATATGATAGACTAAACAAGGTGTTACGGCTAATGTTTGAAAGAGTCCGTCTAAATAGCTGTATTTACCGCGAAACGATTTAATAGACGCTTAACACTTGTACCAACTGTTGTATTCGGGATATTGTACCTCGTGTAATCTCTTGGCATTAAAGTTAGAACGATTCAATACCACGATGTGGTTCCTGATTCAATCAGTTTGTGGTAGATATAGCTTTTCTGTTCTGTTATATAGTTTTAAAATACCAAGTCAGATCCTACTAATATTATAAATGCTATTATAAACGTATTGGTTCTCTCTGCGTTTTCTACTGCCTCTTCGAAATGAAATGAAATGAAATTTCGAAGAGGCGGTAGAAAACACCACCTTCCATGGGGAGTATTCTGAGGAATTGTTCAATATGGTGCCCGCCTCGCCTTTTTACCATCGCACCACTCGCCATCGCAGTGAAGTTCATCCGTCGTTCATCTCGACTTTGAATCCGTCAGTAGGCACGGTGCGTTTCCAACGGTCTTTTCTGCCGCGCACGTGCAAACTTTGGAATGGACTCCCTGCATCAGTGTTTCCCGAGCGCTATGACTTGTCCTTCTTTATAGAAGGTTTAAAAAGAGTTCTCACCTCCTCCACCTCGGTAGGTAACGTCTTGGTTGTGCCTCTAGCATTGCTTAAGCCCATGGGCGGCGGATGCTGCTTAACATCAGGCGGACCGCTTGCTCGTTTGCCTACTAAGGCAATAATAAAAAAAAAACGTGAACGTTTGTAAGTATGGATGTATGGATGTTTTTTACTCTTTCACGAAAAAACTGCTGAACGAATTTCGATGAAATTTAGCGCACTGGTAGATCATGTCCTGGATTAACATATAAGATACTTTTTATTTCGGAAAATTATAAACCGGGACTTTTATCTCCGGAAAACTTATTCACGCGGGCGGAGCCGCAGGCAAAAGCTAGTACGAAATATACCTCTCAGTAAATTGAAATCACTTCTTTAATTTACTCGCAATCGTTCAGCCTATTCCTAGGAACATAAAACAATCGAGGGTGCATTGGCCACAGTCAATTCTGATCTACTTCACTCTAGACTCAATTCGGCTGCCACTGGAATAGGCGTTTATTAAATTGTCTATTGGCTGAATTGTGTTCACAAATTATTTATACATGCAGTTCGTATGAATAATATATTTATTTGCGTGAATAGAGACTAGAAGTCGCCTCCTCAATCTATTGATGGGTAATATAGACCGTAAACTAGACAGGATTAGGTTTGAGTTCCAGGCTTGCCAACAAAATGTACCTATGGGATGTTCCATTCTTAATAACTTGCTTTTATTTTATTTTATATTTCACCATTACGTGCTCGTAGTGCATAATGTATTAGAGGATTTGTGTATCATTACTCATAAGATTGCGTGAAAGAATTTAATAAATCACACCCGTCTTTTATAGAAACCTTGAGTTTGTTACCTTGAGAATTATACAATTTATAGAACACGTGTGAGATGATTAAATTAGTCACAGTCTATTTCTACCACCAAGCAGTAGTGTGAATGCACTGTTGTGTTTCGGTTTGAAGGACATTGTAGCCAGTGTAGCTACTGGACATAATGAGACTTAATATCTTATGTCTCAGGATGACGAGCGCAATGGAATGCCACACAGCACTTTGTAACTCAAGGTGCTGTATGGCGTTACTACTGTTTATGGGCGGTCGTATCGCTTACCATCAGGCGAACGGTAAGCTCGTCTCGTTATTCAATGCCATAAAAAACGATTTGTATGTGAATATGTAATATAATAATCTAATTTCTACCTACAAGAGTTTTTTACTTACTGTCTACAAATGAATTTATTCTTCACTCAATTGCGAAATTTACAAAGTACTTTATCGTTCACAATCTTGATTCTCTACTTCCGTTGCCAGACAGAGTAAACAAGGACCAGACCGTAAAAAAACTCAATGTTTTTTTCAAACATCGGCTATCCTTGCACACTTACGCGGTCAAAGACATCAGAACAATTTGGGCGTTTAAAAATTCAGAGAATCACTCATTTAGGAATAATAATGCGAATCAAGTGGCTTTTTTGGTCAAGCATCTCAGGAATGTTCTAAAACCACGTTAGTAGAAAATGTTTTGCGTGTAGCTTAGCTGAGGTATCTATGATTTTCCGAGGTTAATGTTTGGATTCCCTGTGGACGTCAGTCGTAGTGGAAGATGATTTATGGGGTTTTCCATAATGCTCAGATAATTCTGATGGTAAATGTATTTCCTAGTAGTTTTTAAAAGGTCACATTTACTTAAACATTGATCTTGAATAACTTAGATTACAAAGAATTTTAAAGACATATATATAGAAGCAATGAAATGCCAGGACGTTGTGATGGAAGTTCTTGGTCAGCGGTTGGCAACAAGCAGACCGCGGTCCAGATACGAACCGCGGAAGATCGCTCTTCGGACCGCCGAATATTTTTAAACATACCTAATATTCAATTTAAATTGCAATTTTATGTAACTAGCCCTACATTCATTTAGTATTATGAGGTTCTTTTTGGACCTCAATACAAATTTTCAACAGGATCCGGACCCCGTTAGAAATTACATGCCGACCCTGTTCTAGGGGATGATTCTACTCTATAAAGACAACCTAAGCAATGACAAGCAGCTCTATCATCAGGTGTAAAAAACCCGTGGAAATTTTCTCATAGTCTTTAAATCTCGGTATCTACGTAAACTATCGTCATGTTACGCGCCTACGTGATGTGTACTAGATGCGTTTAGACTAACAACTACTTATGCAAATAAACATGTCACGGATCGTCGGTGAGTGCTAAATAATTATGCTGAGCAGGACGTTTTAGCGGGAATTTTTATTTTCTATGATTTTTTTTATTTTTCGTTATAGAGGGGAGAATAGGTCCTAAGGGGTAAAAAGGAATATTTAGTTTGACATTTTTATACAGATATTTCTGTAGTTATTTTTTTTTTGGTGTTATCTAGAACTTTTCTTTTTCTGTGTATTACAGTAGATAATTGCAATCAGCCCTGTATTATATACTACCCACTGCTGAGCACGAGCCTCCTCTACTACTGAGAGGGTTTTTTAGGCCTTAGTCCACCACGCTGGCCTAGTGCGGATTGGCAGACTTCACATACCTTCGAAATTCTTATCAAGACCTTCTTAGGTATGCCGGTTTCCTCACGATGTTTTCCTTCACCGTTAAAGTGAACGATAATTGATAAACAATACACACATAACTTTGAAAAGTCAGAGGTGTGTGTGCCTTGGGTTTTGAACCTCCGGACATTGTCTCGGCAGACCGTTCCATTCCCAACTAGGCTATCGTCCGATAGCCTAATATAGATAATAGTAGATAATTATTTTTTATTATTTTACAGTAGATAAAGGGGTTAACTTTGTTATTTTCCATGTAAGGTTTTGTTTTTCGAAACCCTAAAGTGCAGTAAAATTTACAACTGTTAGTACCTAAGTGCAAAATAAAAAAAGAAGATGCGTATTTCTTAATTTAAACACACATTCATTTACAAAAACTGGTTTTCACCATTCCCAACTAAAGCCACCACTATGTTTATGTCCAAGTGCGCTATATTTATAAGCCCGGTGTTAATTCTTCTGCATTTAGAATGTCCATACGCCGCGAATCCTGGGAAGATGTGCTACTCGTTTGCTTCATTATTGAGTTGAAAGCTGTTATTTAACGTCTCATTAGTATGGGTTTATGCATTGCAGCGGGTACATGATACTAAGCTGCAATTTGTCAGAACGCTTCATTTTCAGAACTACTGCTCAGATTTTCAAAATGATTTCACTAATAAGAAGCTGTATTATTCTTAAACGCCACGATCCCTCCTTATTCTACTTGCTTTGCAATGACTTAATATAATCATAATTATGGTCAGTATTTATTGAGTTCGTTATTCTGAGAACCTATTGCTTTTTTCTTCCTATCCAGAAAAGCAAATTAGGTCCAATAACTTCATGGTAAGTGGAGCGGCGTTCAGGTAGAATATCGACTGACGAGATGATTATCGTTCGAAGCCGGATATACATTGATCCCGGAATGCGACGTGTACGTGATTGTGGACGATTATCCGGGTTCCAATATCCTATTAGAGAAAACGTATCCTTCCACTGGCATTTATTTATTAGTATGATTCTACGAACGGGGTGCGTTAGCACAAACTATTTCTAGATAATGCCGCTTTGTATCCCTTCTCAGAAAGTGAATTGGTTGTATGATAGTTTCTTAACAAAGCGCATTCACTGCCTGACCGGGACCATTGTTACTTTTAATTAAAATTCTACGACGGTACTAACCATGGATCATTTTTTCCATCGAGATTGAAAGGAGTCCTTCGTACCAAGGGCGTTTATTGTAACATATTTTTATTACACTTTCTCTATTATGTGTGTTTGTATTTTTTTTTAATATACAATGTGATGCTGGACGTTCTTCTGATGGTTAGAGATACTTATTAATACTGCTACTACCCCAGAAAGAACATGTCCGAGAATGGGCGTAAAATTTTAAACAAGATGCTTTATATTTATATTCCCAAAAACTAGGCCTTTGCAATAATCGTAGAATTTCAAAGTCATCAGATTTTGAGGTTTATGTAATTTTATTTTGCTTAAAAACTAAAACTTATAATAATGAACGTTATTAAAAAGTTACTGCCTCGGTGGCGTAGCTGTATTACAGTACGACTACAAAGCTGAGGTCTCGGGTTCGATTCCCGGGTCGGGCAAACTGATATTGAGTTTTTCTATTCGGTATCAGCCCGGAGTCTGGAATTTGTGCCCGATGTGGCGATAGGCTCGCCTCCTATCACATCATGGGACGGAATAACGGCGAAAAGTGGGTGCACTAGTCGCACCTCTGCCTACCCCTTCGGGGATAATAGGTTCAATTCAAAAAGCGGACATCTTTAAATATAAAATCAGCACTGTAATATCTCATCCTGAGACATGTGATGTTAAGTCTCATACCGGGTGGAAGGGAAACGCTCTCTATACCAGAGAGAAGAACCATAACATTAACGAAAAACTATATTCATTTGCAAAGCTAAGCGATAATACTTAAGATTTTAGTATTTCCGTAATTCATGCACGCGCAATGTAAAGCGTACAAAAAACTGGGTAGGGTACAAACTACAAAGCAAACGCCGACAAGGCAGCGGCCGCCGCGCTGCGCCGGGACCGGCCGTGTACTTGCACTACTTGCATGCTGCTTGAGGGCAGAAATAGACAGAACGATAGATTTTACACAAAAAAATTCTCGCAAAACATAATTTAGATTACAACATCACTAGCTTTTGCCCGCGGCTCCGCCCGCGTTGAAAAGTTTTTCCGGCTTAGGTAATCCTACTAATATTATAAAGGCGAAAGTTTGTAAGAATGTATGGATGTTTGGATGTATAGATGTTTGGATGTATGGATGTAAGGATGTTTGTTCCTCTTTCACGCAAAAACTACTGAACGGATTTCGATGAAATTTGGCACACGGGTAGACCATGTCCTGGATTAACACATAGGCTACTTTTTATCCCGGGAAAATATAAACCGGGACTTTTATCCCGGAAAAACTTTTTAATGCGGGCGGAGCCGCGGGCAAAAGCTATATCTGATATTTGGGTGACCTATTTATTGAGGATGGTCAATTTTAACACGAGTATAAGCTAAGAACGTTTGGTCGCTGCTAACCTCTTATTGCAATTACTGGCGGGCGCAGCAGTTTCTACACTATACTAGCATATATAAACTCAGTATGTACCTGTTTACGTTACATTCGTCACTCACACATACTTCACGCTACCGTTAACTTAAAATTAACTTACGTATGTCTCCCTACACCGGGATAAAAGTCCCGCTTTATATTTTCCCAGGATAAAAAGTAGCCTACGTGTTAATCCAGGACATGATCTACTCGTGTGCCAAATTTCATCGAAATCCATTCTGTAGTTTTCGCGTGAAAGAGTAACAAACATACATACATCCATACATCTATTCTTACAAACTTTCGCGTTTATAATATTAGTAGGATAGTAGGATTTATTCCCATTCGTTAGAATTATACAATGAAAGACTATTTAAGATTTATGTTCCTTACCCTAGAAGCTAACAGGTTCGCAGTTATTGCTAAAGCACTAGATATAAGCTGGTCTTTTGAGGTACTAGAAAGTGTTCCTATAATGTCGTCTTGATGAATGCTACATGTTTTATACGACAAGTTACTGGGCATGATGTTTTTTAAGGTTATTTAATGGTTTTATTGCATTATGATAGAAGAGAGCATAGTTAGATAGATTTTTTTAGTAAATTGTTTTAACTTTGAAATTGTTTAATGGTCAGACCATGGACATAGAATATGCTATGCATAATTAATGAGTTATATTAGTAAAAATATTTGCCAGAGACATTTTGTGCGCCAGACTTGCGTATAGAATTATTTACTTAACCTACAATTACCTGTGCTTAAAACTCCGAGTAGAAGATATAGCGGGAAAAAATGTATTTAAACAAAATAAAAAACCCGACTGCTCAATATCTGCCATCTTTATTAAATTCATTGAAGAACTGAAAAGTTAGAAACAAGATTTTAATTTGAATATTTTATTTTGGTTTTGAATAATCTTAGTTGACAGTGTTCACAAACGCTGTCGGAGGCATCTGCTCACTCCGAGATTTTATTTCTCTACCTATATCACCAACCAAATTATGAAAAGTGAGCGTGTTATGCAGCAGCATGAGCAGATGCCTCCGACTGCGTTTGTGAACACTGTCAACTAAGATTATTCAAAACCAAAATAAAATACCTATTCAAATTAAAATCTTGTTTCCATACATACATACACTCGAAAAACATAACCCTCCTTCTTTCGCAGTCGGGTAAAAAGCCACTAGCTAAAATTACGGATAAATCTTGTCATGATAAAACCAACTATTGTCGAATTTGTCTATGGTCCATCGCTCGCTAAGTGCTGACTTTGTTTACCATCGACAAACACGCGGCAACTGGCCGGTACCGTTGCGCAGTGCGCTTGCGGAATGACGGTAATCCGTGCGAAATCTTGTTAACTCGAGACTGGTTGTGATTCACTATGTTAACATGTAAAAAGGTCCCCTATTCATGAGTCTCATCGCTGTTAAACTGCCGTTATTTTTAGATTTACGCCCAAATGTTATTGCCCTTCCCTAGGTCTATAAAGTAGGGTCACACTTTAGTTATTTGATCCAGTGTCTGACATTTGACAGGCTACCATTATCTGATCGAAAACTGGTGTCGCTAGAGAGCTAGCTGTATAGAAAGTATCACATGTATAGAAATTATAGAGACAGGTATTAGACGCTCAGTCGTTTTGTCTTTTTCTATAGAGTGGTTCGACGACGTCGTCCATTCTCTATAATTATTTACCAGCCAGTTTCTTCATTGATCGTAACAGTCAAGGTTAGTAGTGCTGTAGCAACTCTGATAGTTTTTATTATGCCGACGTTACAGATTTTATGTTTAAATTTACATATAAAGTTAATGAAGAACTGTTCTTTAATTTTTTAATGACTGCATTCGTCATGGTTTATACAAAAAAAGTCATTAAATAAGCATGTAAAAATCTTTTTACGGCTCCGTCACGATTTTGACCTATAACTAAATAAATATCACCTCACTTTTAGCGATGTCGTTGATAATAAAATCATAGATTATAAAATTAGTAGTAATTTTGTTTGTTTGTTTTGTCTGTTTTATTTATCTACGACCTTCACTGTTTTCATGTATGATTTTCGTGCTGTTTCTTTGATACGGTCTATTATTTTAATAAATCCTTTTTCAGGATGTGAAGAGATGTAATTATGAATTTGATTCAGTCATTTGTCTTCATTCATATGCCCTTATACCACTCCAATGTGATGGCTCAAGCTATTTAAGCATATTGCAGAAAAATCGTTCATAGTGGATGGTAACGGTGCTATTCATTTATCACCAGATGATGAACTTGTCAGTTGGTCATTTTAAAATAGAGTTAAAAAAAATATTTTGATCTCCGAGATATTCTCAGCTGTTTTTCGTACAAAACACATCAACATACAGAATATTCGTTCTTGAACAGTCCTCTAGTTTTTTTTATATGATTTGATAGTGAGCAAGTCCTTGTTTGCCTGTAATTGCAGCGGTCCTGGCGAGGAGGCAACTGGTTTTTGCGAAAACCACTATTGTGTGCAAATCTCTCGCCTATATAACGCAAACTTTCTCTTGTCTAAAGCAAGAGCGCGGTAGTATTTTTCCAAATAAGATATGTAATTACTGAACTAAAGTTTTTTATTTATTTGTAACTTGCGAAAAAACTCGTTTATAAACTTTGCCATTTTCTTATTCTTCGCACTTCAACACAAAAACTGTGTTAACTTATATCCTAATATGACATGAGAAGATAAATTATGAAATAAATCTCCAGTGACAGCCTGACCAGCTCCATTAATTTAACAAGCCGTATAGTCATTTAGCTAGGACAAAAATAGTAAAAAAGCTGAATGTGTTTATTTTTTGGAAAATTTCTCTTGTCAGATTCTCATACACATGAGAGGCCTACCGCCCAAGTTTTACATTCCTCAATCGAATAGTCGATTTCAATGTCGGTTTCCATTTAGAATTTATGTTGTCTCTCCGACCCGCAGGAGGTTGGCCTCAAGTTAATTTCGCTCGATACGAGCTCTTGACCTTGTCAATCTTGAGGGACAATATATTGCTGCTGATGCAACAATTTCGTTTGTCTTTGTGATATGTAGTTAGTAGAAAATTTTGGCGACTTTTGTAAATAAAATTGTTTGATATTGTTTGTTGGGTATTGCACGGATAAAGTATTAAATTTGGTACAGCTGGAAATGACTGAAAAACAAATTTATTACGTGACCTCGAAGAAAGTAATCAAGAGATACGAAGAATCAATGTACAAAATAACATTGTCAATTTCAAACAAGAAAACTTGGTCTTTAAATCATATTAACTGTATTGTAATTTAAATCCACCCAGACTCTATAAAATGAAAAACGGACACTCCGCCAACATACCCGATGATGTCTAGTATATTTTAGTACAAATAAAAATAGTACGTTCTTCTAATTAATGTCACGTAACGGGTGAAATACCTCGCGAAACTTGCCCAAGAGTTGTCTATAAGAATTTCTAATGTGTTACCAACCCGCATATTTGGGCCAGCGTAGTTAGAAGTCCCAACTCCTTACTACATAAAGTCGCATTACTTGGTCATAGTAGGCCATTATACAGGGCCCTTCACCGTGGGAACAAAAAATGTGTATTTTAATTGCCAGTTTATAAATAGTCGTAGTGTTGTAACAGCTTCGGTATACGGTATCGTGTAATTGTTGAACTTGCTAGCCGAGACCTTGGGATAACGGTGCACAGGCCACGCGGCAGCATAAAAACACGTCCGACACCGCCAGGCTGGGGACATGCAAATGGATTCTAAAACTAGATAAACGCACTACTGGAAACTAAAAGAGCTGTATTTAAAAGAAAAATAACCGTGAGTTGTTTGGGGTTGGAACTTGTGTGCATGGTGGTCAAAAATAATGTGGAAACTCGATTATAAGACGAAAAATTGGGGTGCATTAGTTGTATCTCACTCAGTTATGTTAGCGTATTCTTTTGTAAATTTATAATTTTGTTTTGAGCTTATGCGTGCTGGAAAGAATCTATAAAGTCTTTCAATTAGTCCAAACGAAATTGACTAAAAATTTTCATAATTTTTATTTCTGGATTTTTTTTCGTAGGACATTTAATCATTTTTTCTAATGACCTATTATGTTTACTAGCTTTTTCAGCGGTTTTCAGACTTATGTCGAAGTCGTCTTGGCCTAGGTTTGAGCTGGAACATAGCGGGTGTTGTCTCGAAATGCCGAAGTCTCGAAATATTAGCTACTTGGTCAATCACGCATCAAAAATCGTTCTGACTGGAAATTATGTCAGTTTTTGCTTGCTTCTGCAATCATTTTCTCAAAATGATTATTTGATTAATGCTTTTATTCTGCTCTACAATACATTTCTAATTCTTGTTACTTTTAACCATAAAGAATACAATATTTCCTTAGATTTCTGTAGGCATTATATTGTAATATAATATTATTATATATAGGGTGTACCTTTATTTGAATTTTAGTAGGTAGTCATTACTCTACGTACTGAAATTCAGGTTGTATCATTCCTGTCCTTCATTTTTCCAAGTGACAAGGAAGCGTTAATATGATTTTAATTTTTATAGAATTACTATTTAAAGATCTGATTCAATCGTAAAATTATTATAAATTCTTATCAGCTCAATTTATTTAAGCGAACTTTTAAGTTTTATGTCTTGTAGACACAGTTGTACGATAAGGTTGACATTTATAAAACTTGAACCATGCAAGGATTCAAATAAGTTTTTCCTTTAGCCACTAGATGTCGCTGGTAAGGGAATTATTTTCCCACAGTGTTTACCAATCATGTGTACTACGCGTCAGTAAAAGATTTATGTTTTCTAAATACCTGTTTCTGTTTAAGTCCGCTTATGTCTTACTAGCTTTTGTACGCTGCTCCACCCGGGATAAAAGCCCCTCTTTATATTCTCCCGAAATAAAAAGATTAGTTTAAGTGTTAATCCAGGATATGATCTACCCGTGTGCCGAAATTTCACCGAAATCTCTTTACTAGTTATTGCGTGCAAGAGTAACAAACAAACATCAATTCATTACAAACTTTCGCGTTTATAATGTTAGTAGGAAGTAGGATGAAACTAAATATCTAGCCTGTCGATCAACTATTAATCTATGTAGTAGTCCTAAAAGTAAGAACAGTAGAGCGTATTTGGATTAAATATGGCATGCAGATAAACTATGTTCTGGATTTAAAGTATTCGTATTTTCATTACGGTAGAGTTCTGAGGTCGAAATCACGAATAAAACCTAAATATTGATTCATCACATTATCATCAGCCCTGTATTATACCGGGTGGAAGGGAAACGCTCTCGGAAACGAATACAGGTGATAGTATTGGTGATTCTTGACGTGATGGCACTAAAAAAATCGCGATCGCATTGTTACAATTTTAGTAGGATTTTCTCAAATTTCTGTACAGCTTCACGTATGGATAGATAAATCAAACTATTATTCTGAAAAACATAGTAAAAAAGGTCAATATTTAAAAAAAATCGTAATGAAACACGTATATCAGCTGACGGGTTAACGACCGCGGGCCGGTGCCGGCGCAGCGCGACGGCCGCCCAGTTTTTTTTACGCTTGACATTGCGCGCGCATGAATTACGGAAATACTAAAATCGTAAGTATTATCGCTTAGCTTTGCAAATGAATATAGTTTTTAGTTAATGTTATGGTTCTTCTCTCTTACCGTTCCGGTATAGAGAGCGTTTCCCTTCCACCCGGTATACTGTCCCGCTGTTGGGCACGTGTCTCTTCTATGAGTGATAGAGTTTCAGGCCTTAGTCCACCACGCTGGCCTAGTGCGGATTGGCAGAATTCACATACCCTCGAAATTCTTATGGAGAATTCTCAAGTACGTAGGTTTCCTCGCGATGTTTTCCTTCATCGTTAAAGTGAACGATAATTGATAAACAATACACACGTAACTTCGAATCGTGAAACAAGCTCAAGTCTTTTTAACATAAACTAGATAATGACTGGTTTTAGATGTCATATAAGTATGTTGATCATTATGCCTCCTTGTATCATGATTTCTTCAAAATTTGAATTGTTTTCGCCTCTACTTACTTGCCTCTTTGGTGATACAAGCATGAACTTTCTTACTCTCTACGTTATCAGCAATTACGAGCGAGTTAAAGTCTGTAACTAATCTTTCACATTAGCTTCAGAGTTTTGTAAGGTGTGTACAAATTATATTTTTCGAATAATAAAAAAATAATTTGTAATTAATATTATACATGAAAATTATTCGCACATTAATAACATGTAATTTGTCTTATAGAGAGGCTAGACTTATTATCACGGCCCCGCCCGCGTGAATGAGTTTTTCCGGGATAACAATCCCGTTTTATATTTTCTAGGATAAAAGGTAGCCTATGCGACTCGTTGATAATGTAGCTTTAAATTGGCGAAAAGTGTGTGCACTAGTTGCGCCTCTGCCTACCCCTTCGGGGATCAAAGGCGTGAGTGTGTTTGTGCAGCCGTTTTGGAGTTTATTCGTTACAAAAATACAAGTACTTTTCTATTTATCCCTATAAATAGAAAATACTGCCTCGGTGGCGTAGTTCTATTACGGTACGACTACAATGCTGAGGTCTCGGGTTCGATTCCCGGGTCGGGCAAAGTGATATTGAGGTTTCTATTAAATTTCAGCCCAGAGTCTGGAATTTGTGCCCGACATGGCGATAGGGTCGCCCCTATCACATCATGGGACGGAATAACGGCGAAAAGTGGGTGCACTAATTGCGCCTCTGCCTACCCCTTCGGGGATAATAGGCGTGAGTGAGTGTGTGTGTGTTTTCTATTTATGATATATAGATTAGGCTGGTTCTCACAGTTTTGTGTCGAGGAAGGTTCGTACACGCACTACAGACCTACAGAATATAGAGCTACGCAGCCCGCCCTAGGACGCTAGCTCGTGCATTATTGATTTTAGGAACGCTAGCCATCTGGCGTGCTACATGCACATATTTTTATGCAATGCTATCTTGTTTCATTTGTACACATGTATAAAGAGCAAGCTTAACTCGCGCCTGCTGGTAATAGTGCCAAATGCCAATACAGCTTTTATTCTCGTAAAATATTCTCTACGTATTTAACTTTCCTTACGATTTATAGTCAGGGATGCCCGTTCAGGTTAATTGCTGATTTACAATGTTTATGGGGAAAACTATTACAGTGTTGCATGGCACAGCACTCGTTACCAGACGCCAGATATTAAGTTTTATAAAGCTCAGTAATAGCACTGGATTATCAAAATTGACATACAATAACGCTGAACATCGAACATTGAGTTTTGCACGTTTTTATTGTAATTATTTTTATTTTATTTCATCGAATGACGAGACGAGCATGCCGTTCGCCTGTTGGTAAGCGATACGACCACCTATAAACAGTAGAAACACCATCCAGCACCTTGAGTTAGAAAGTACTGTGTGGCATTCCACTGCGCCCGTCATCCTGAGACATAAAATGTTAAGTCTCATTATGTCCTGTCACTGGCTACAATGCCCTTTAAACCGGAACACAACAGTGCATGCACACTGCTGCTTGGCGGTAGAAATAGACATTGTGGTGGTACCCATCCAGACGGTCTCTTACATATGAGAATCCTACCACCATTGAACATACTCTACCTACCTCTGATATGAAATACCAATAGTTATTTTGACTTGATGATGATGACTATTTTTCGTCTAATAAGCACTCTGTCTATAAACAGTAACAACGGCATACAGAACTTTGAAACAATAAATCATTGCAAGGAACTGCACTCGAAGTTTTAAGACGTTACACCTTTTTAATAATGTCTTTAATAGAATTGTCTATCAAATCGGAAGATTGCTTGCACACAACTGGGCGGAAAAAACGCAGTGGTACTTATTCAGATGAAACCAATGAGAGAATTATCTTTTTATGAATCTACCTGTAGGAGCAAACAATCAAAGTAGTCCCTCGATAATAGAAGCATTGCTCAGATTTGATGCAATCAATCAAAGTAATCAAAGTTACATTTGATGTAGGAATAGGCTTTTTTAAGGTCCTTAAATTTCTGGAAACACAGCAAGCGGAAGCTGGCTCCACAAGGAAAAGGAGAAAGAAAGGAAAAGGAGAAAGAAAGGAAAAGGAGAAAGAAAGGAAAAGGATGAAAAACAAGGAGAAAGAAAGTTCCTCACAAATTTTAAGTAACCTGATAGTGTTGAGTGTAGGATATGCTTGTTATTTAAAGTTTGTGATGGTCATCTACGCAATGATACAAGCAGAAAAAAAGTTGTTGAACCCTCGTTGTGCTAATTCTTCACATCCTCTCCAGGAAGCCGATATGTAGATACGCCAAGTGCCAACAGATGAAACATTGTGCACAATGTAAGTGATGGCGTTGGCGAGTTACACAGTGTGAAAATGTATTTTGTAAAAGAATAGGGGAAACCCCTAAATCTTGTTTTTGTTACGTTTTATATAAAGTATTTGTAGCAATCGCTGATTGCCTTTACCAATTACAATTATCAATTAGTATTTAGAGTGATCATTGTTTTGTCACATATATTTTGTAAACACATAACCGATTAATTATTGATTAAAATGTATGTTGGCAAAGTGAAAACTTTGTGACGTGTAGAGGAAGAGATAAATGAAAATCCATATTTCCTTAATTCTAAGCTTATAATTATGTTTCTTTACAACGAACTTATGACCATTCAGTGACCATTTCAGCACTCCTGCAGACATGGCGACCGAATAGTGCTACGTGCTATTCTCATGAAAGACTGAAATTGTGTAATTTATTTTAAAAGAAAGGAACTGATAATAAGGGCGTCGTCGTCGAACTCGGAGGACCTCGTCGACGAGGCAAGCCCGGAGGCCGCAGAACTGTGCGGAGGAGCCGGCTGGCAGGAGACATCACCACCGTCGCCGACTGCGATACCTCGGCCGCGCCGCCACCCCCGAAGCCAATCGCTGATAGGTCCTTTCTTCGGTCTTCGGGCCATAACTATTCGTCCCATTTTACCTTAATTGTGTAGCTTAATTCGCCATTGTATTCTTCTAGATGTTAACTTCCGGCCCAAGAGGTCCCTTCGCAGTCACAACCATCTTGATGAGTGCTTCAGAGCCTCTTAGGCGGCTCTTGTCAGCTAATGACGTCTACACGCGCTCCCATGGTACCGAATGCAGGCTGCAGCTCGCGGCCGGCCCTTTATACCTCTCGGGAAATCGATATTGGCATCGAGTGTTCCAAAAGGTTCAATTTCCCACGCCAACCGCGAGCGTATTGATTTTGTTTGCTATTTTCGCCAATCAGAGATGTTTCAGCGTGGAAAATCACAGGTGCTCGGGAAAATTCGACCAATCGGAGCCGTGTAGAATTTGCACAGAGACGAAAGATGCCTGAGAAAGCGAGACGTAAATGTCTGTGGAAAATCGCATAGTACTTGCAGTTTTGTTTTTATTTTGAGTATACTTTTCCCGAGTTTAATATTCCTTTACAGTCGCGCTATTTGATTAAATTCAATGTATTACTGTTTTTATCCTTGAATAGACCGGCTATAGTTCAAAATAATACATTATAAAAAATCTTATAATAACAAGAATATTCTTTGTAGCAGTAAGATTAATTAAAGGTCGTAAAAAGTTTCTTGGGTTAAAACTATTCGGGCTTTGTCTTCCATTACAACTTCTAAGGGGCATCATTGGGACTGAGTTTGGCAAGACTAAGCCTAGTTGTTAATTCAAAGTTCTTCAAAGTTCTGGTGTTGCTGCTGGACTAAGGCCTAACCCCTCTCAGTAGTAGAGGAGGCCCGTGCTCAGCAGTGGGCAGTATATAATACAGGGCTGATTGCATTGCACTGCATATTATGGTGTTGCTACTATTTTTAGGCGTGTGTATCGTCAACCATCAAACGAAGGGCATGCTCATCTCGTCATTCAGTAACAATAATAAAAAACGTCTGGCAATTTTGTTGGAAAAGAAACTGTTAGTGTCACAAATCACAATAATCGTATTTAAATTCTAAACGGATATAGAATAATATACTTGCTACTTTATTGTATGGCGAGACATGCAACAAGTAAAAATGTCTGCGCGACGCCCAAGGTATACCTACCGAATTAGATAAACCAGTATAAAGCTTATTGATTAGTCGATATTTTTTGTAATGGCCTAAACTTACCTTAAAGCGCAAAATAGTCACTATAAAAAAAAAACTAAAAATCACGTGCTGTTTGCAATTGTTACCTTGTCAGTATTCATAAAAAACACACAATTCACGTCTTTATCCTAAAAGGTGTAGGCAGAGGTGCAACCACTTATCGCCTAATGGTGTAATGGTGGCGAACCTATCGCCAATACACATTTCAAACTTCAGGCTGATATTGAGCAGAAAACCAAATATCACTTACGAATTTGAACCCAGAACCTCAGAGCGGTGTCGCCGCGCACATTATACAACTGTGCCACCGAGGCAGTCAATATACATTACGTTGATAAACGATATTTTGTTGGCTTTGTACAAAAAACTGCTGACTCCACATCATCGTATTTGTGTTTCACAAGCGAGACACATGCCTTTCAACACCAAAATTCGAATTCACTCAAACCTTAATGCGGGAATCGAATCCGCAAGCTCTAAGCTCGTTGCCGTTTTGCATCGAAATTCTAGCTCATGAATATTTTTGGATATTTGACATATTTCCGTTGTCCCTCACATTTTGTCCATCATGGTTGCTCTGCGGTAAAGAAGTTGCTTGTCCTTCAGTGTCCCCTACATTGGGCTCAAATTAGTTGCTTTATTCACGCGTGTCGGATATCAAAACTAAGCACCTACCATCTTTATCATCCGAGGTTAAAAGGGTGATAAAGTAAATCGAAAATTCTTTCATTATTTCATCATCATCATTCGTTGGCACTTGACAAATTATAATAATAATAATATAATAATATAACTCTTTATTGTATAACCAATAACAAAAAATACTACATAAAAGAAACAAAATACAAGATGGTTGATGGTTTTACAATGGGCGGTCTTATCGCTAAAAGCGATCTCTTCCAGACAACCTTTGGATGGACAGAAACAGATGTAAAAATAGACGGCGGTGTACAATAAAGAGATAGCTAAGAAATAAAACATACTTAACGACATATTATCATAAAATATACAAAATATAAATACACAAAATATAATGTACTAATACATACTATCTAATAAATAAAAAATAAAAAAAATACAATAATACATATACCTAAAATAAATATATAAATGTTAATATTATAGTTGTGTTATAACGTAAGAAAATGATTTTTTAACATTTTTTTGAATATTGGTAGCGATTTAGCTCGTCTGATGGGTAACGGTAGTGCATTCCAGAGCCGGACAGCTTGTACCGTAAAAGATAAATCAAAGAATTGTGACGAATGGGAAGGAGTTTTAAGTTGGAGAGTCTGAGAGGAGCGCAAGGAACGGGAGTGTGTGAGGTGTAAAAACTCAAAGCGGTTTTTTAGATAACTAGGAGTAACAGGATTAAAGAGAATATTGTACAAGAGGGAAAGCATGTGAGTATTTCGGCGAAGGCGGATGGGTAACCATTTCAGCTTTTTTCGATATTCGGAAATATGATCATATTTGCGAAGACCGAAGATGAATCTAATACAGAAATTCTGAAGACGTTCAAGTGTATTGAGCTGATCTTCGGTTAAATCTGAATAAGAGGCGTCGGCATAGTCTAGTATTGGAAGTAAAAGGGATTGAGCGAGTGCAATTTTGGTGGCAGTAGGTAGAAAGTTTTGTAGCCTTTTAATGGAGTGAGCGGATGCATATAATTTACGGCTCAATTCGGCTATATGCGGAGTCCAACACATTTTTCGGTCAAAAATGATACCAAGGTTCTTGACTGTTTCACTAATGGGAATATGAGTACCATCAAAAACTATTAGTGGCAGTTGCGACCAGTCGATTCTGGATATCATCCTTGAGCTACCCATTATGATGGTTTGGGTTTTCACCGGGTTGATTCTCAGACCGAACGATTTACTCCAGTCAGCAATTTTAGATAAATCAACATTTGTACGTTTTATGGCCTCAGATAGGTGGTCAATCGAGGACTGTGTATAAATTTGTAAGTCGTCAGCATAAAGGTGGTAAGAAGAAGTAAGTTGTTGAGAGATAGAATTAATGAAGAGTGAAAATAATAGCGGAGATAAAACGCCGCCCTGAGGTACACCGGCAGTTGTAACACACCATGATGAGAATTTCTCGTCAATGCGGACACGTTGACGGCGACCATACAGGTAACTACGGAACCAATTAATTACCGACGAAGACATGCTAAGAGAACTCAGCAGCCCTATCAACACATCAAAATCCACGTTATTGAACGCATTACTAAAGTCAAGCAGTGACAATACCGTGACCTTACCGTGTTCCATCCCAAATCTAATGTCCTCAGTGATATTCACAAGTGCTGTAACAGTGCTGTGACCAGGGCGGAAACCAGACTGAAAGGAATTAAACAGGTTATTACGAATAAGGAAAATGGAAAGTTGCTGATGAACAAGACGTTCAAGGAGTTTTGAAAGGAAAGGAAGAATAGAGATAGGACGGAAGTCAGAGACAGCGGAAGGATTTGTTTTTTTAGGAATAGGAGTTATTTGTGCTTCTTTCCAAATAGAAGGAAATGTGCTACTAATGATAGAGGTATTGAGGATGTGTTGAACAACAGGCATAATTTCATCAATTAAAAGGTGGATCATTTTACGGCTAATACTGTCACTGCCGACTGCGTTCGATGTTATGGCTTCAATGTTCTTCCTGATATCTTGAGCGGAAAACAGATTAATTACGAAAGGAGTATAGTCAGTTTTAGGGATCAGTGAAAGGCGCTGTAACGTAGCAGCTTTAATAGGGCCATCAAAGTTGGCAGAAGAGAAGATTAGAATTATGAATACATTTTTTTTTTTTTTTTTTTAAAGGCCATCTTCGGCGCATTAGGGACGGCTGCGGGCTTCCTCCGACTCACGTCTAAGTTGTCGTCCGCAACCGCCCCTGCACGTTCCGCTATTGCGGTCCTTTTCCTGTTGCGGGGGCTCAGCAGCCCCCGAAACACCGTACCGTGTCCACCTTTTGGTGTCCGAGGCAGCGTGAGACACGCTGCCTCGGACATGTCCATCACGGGGGTCACAAAAGTTGGCTAGACTAATGGGTGGGCGGCACGTCCCGCCCACCCGTGACCCCCGGAGGCCCCTATTAGTCGCCTTTTACGACAGGCAGGGGATACCGTGGTGGAATTCTCCAAACGCCACATGGGGTTCGTGTTTATTTTAGCAATTTCAATGTTATTCCACTGGAATTTTTACCTCGTTGTCCTCCAGTGGTTGACAAAATGTGGGAGATGATGGGAATAGATAATATTTTGTTAAGAAGTCTTGCCAATATGATGAAATTATTTCTCAAATATACGTTATCGGCAATTGGAAAATCAGTTCTCAACTTTTGCCCGTTCTTTGTGTTGTTTGTGTTTGTCAACTTAAGAAAGAAAGTCACAAACCAATGATTTGTTCTTTAATTATAATTAATCCATGCAGCTCTTTTTGTGATTTATAGTTGGAGTGGTTTTGCTCCTGTTTATGGACAGTCGTTACGGTTACCATCATTGATTGTGGCTGAAACTTTAGCGAGAAAGTTCTAGCGGTACAAGTCATCGCGAAATCTGTTTTGTGAAACCTGAAACCAGCTTAATAATCAACACAAAAACTGCAGGTAATACCACAAATCTTGCTGATAGGTGTACTTCCATCACTTTTGACATTAGACCAATATAAACATCTTTATCCCAGGATGAGGTACGCAGAGACGCAAGAAGTGCTTCCATACTTCGCTGAGGTTTTATATGTCCTCTGATAAGGGATAGTATAATTTGTTTTATATTTTTTAAAACCAATACATTTTTTTCTCAAATTTGGAGTTTGGACCTCACGGTTCACAGTTCCAATACAATACCAGTATTAGACGATCTGTATTCAAGTATGAAATACAGCCTAACATAACTATAGATCATTACGCTTCCTGAAACGCACAACGCAGTGGGACAAGAGCTATAGGCACCAACGTAAACACTAGAATATCCCGTCTCAGTGAAGCATCGACCGGGACTCAGGGCGTGGCTCGTTTGCAGTCTAGGTACACTAGTTAGGTATAGATTTATTGCCTGTGGAAATCGCTTTGTCTGAATACAGTTTGCTTTAATTGAGATGAAACTGATGTTAAGTGATTACTATTTGGCAATGGAAGAGGAATTGAAGATGCCTTTAGGAAAAAAAGTATTTAGTAAGTGAGTATGAGAAATATTAATAAGTATGCTATCCGATAATTAATGACAATGGTTGAAATTGTATTTGAGAAGATGGTGTACCAATGCTTAGTACTCCAAGCTACGAAATTCATCATTAACCTATAAGATGTATTACGAGCGTCAGTGGTGGTACATCCTCATATGTTTATTGCTTAAGATTAAGAAGATAAGATTGCCTAGTATAAGTATAAGTATAAGATTGCCGTAATAGTGACCTTCGAAATTTAAATAATAAAAAAAAAATCAATTTAAATGCTTTTTAGAGTAGTTGTTTTTATTTTTTATTTTTTTCGTTAGTTGTATGTTAATTTTTAATGTCAATGCTTGCTTAGGTGATGATAGTGTTTCGATGACATATCTATTGTGTAGGTAGAAATAAATGTTTTCATTGATGTGGTAACGTTTTAATGAAATATGCAATTGTTATTGTAAAAATTTTAAAACAAATGTAAAAATCTTATTACAATATCTTCACTAATTAATCGAAAAGAACTTCGTTCCATCCGGGTGTCCCTTGACACCTCTCAAGTTTTTTGTGATGTTATTCTTTTATTTTATTTTTTTGGACTTGTTTGTCCTATGCATGTCTGTCCGTGACTAATAAATTACTTTTCTTTCTTTTCTTTATTTCTTTCCTAGTACGCACAGAGCTGCTTGTTCACCTTCCCTTGAAGGACCAAATATTATAGGTAGAAGGGGCCACATGTGCTAACAGACAGTAGAATCTTCCGTCACTTTCTGTTTTACATTGCACCTCATCGTTAAGAATAGTGAAGTAATGTAGTTTTTTTATCGATCTTTTTATTTGTAGCTGCCAGGCAGGTTGAGAACACTCACTCACTCATTCACTTCAACATGTTGCGTTACAATGTCCTTCAAACCGGAACACAAAAATGCATGCACACCGTTGTTGCTTGGCGTTAAAATTGGTAGCACCGACCTACCCCGACGTTCGCTCGCATACGAGAATCCAGTACCAGTCTGACTTGATTGATGGTTATATGCTCTCACTTTATCTCCTTCAAACTATACGGAACTATATTTTAGTATATGAAAGATATACAATATTACATATTATATTAAGGTCACTAATAAAGTCCCATTCTTCTTCGATCGCCAGAATTATGCCGCCACCGACACCTATCTGTCTTACCGCATGTACGCCTGCTGATCCAGTAAGGGACTAGGGACTATCGTTTTTATAAACCTTATAGGTCGCGGTTTTCCAATCGCAGCTACGTGCAGTAGGTACACACATGACGAACACATAATTACATACACCTTAACCCTCTAATAACTATCCACACATTGGAGTCTAAATGTTCCGAACATTTCTACTCTTCTATTATCCTTTGCACCTTCCTCCGTCTTTTCATCTTCCTCGTCTACTTCCTCCTCCAAACCAAAATTGTAGAAGGATAAACATCAGAATGTCGAAGCAAGATACAAACATCAGTAGGTATCAACACCTACGTTACAGAAACGCACAATAACGACAAAGAGCGATCGATATGTCTCGGATGTTGCCAGCTTATGTTTATAAATAAATTCATAGTGGGCGTGCACATGTCTGGATTTAGGAGACAAGGGTAGGTTACAACAAGGTATAAGTATCCATACGATGTTATTTTTTTTATTACATTTAATGACGAGACGAGCATGACATTCGCCTGATGGTAAGCGATACGACCATCTATCAACAGTAGCAACACCATCTAGCAGCACCTTAAGTTACAAAGTACTGTTTGGCATTCCACTGCGCTCGTCATCCTAAGATGTAGTCTCATTATGTCCAGTAGTTCACTGGCTATAACGACCTTCAAACCAAAACACAACAGTGCATGTACACTGTTGCTTGCCGGTAGAAATAGACGTTGCAGTGGTACCCACCCAGACGGACTCTTACATATGAGAGACCTACCACCAGTTGTTATTTGAATGTGGGGACAGATAGTGCAACCATGTTATAAGTGCGTTAAATAAAGAATTGAGCTTTTACGGTCCGCTGCCAGCATGAAGACTAATATGATCGCGGGTTAAATTTTCGGTAAATAATATTTTGTTGGATGGAGGCTGCTTCCATTAGGTTGGTCTGCAAGATCGTTGAGGCCTATGTTTGATAGTGGGCACCCCTTACCGGAAGATCTTAGAATCATTCGCAGTGCTAGCTCACTTAATAATAATAATATAATAATACCAGCCCTGTATAATTATACTGCCCACTGCTGAGCATGGGCCTCCTCTACTGAGGGGGTTTAGGCCTTAGTCCACCACGCTGGCCTAGTGCGGGTTGGTAGACTTCACATACCTTCGAAATTCTTATAAGGACCTTCTTAGGTATGCAGGTTTCCTCACGATGTTTTCCTTGAACGTTAAAGCGAACGATAATTGATAAACAATACACACGTAACTGCGAAAAATCAGAGGTGTGTGTCTTGGGTTTCGAACATCCGGACATTGTCTCGGCAGACCGTTCCATTCCCAACTAGGCTATCGTCCACTTTTAGCTAACTTAGTTGGACCCAAACTACCTATTCAACAGCCGAGGGTTATGTTTTGTGTACCTACAGCTACAATCTAGCCATTTCGTATCATAAATTTATGATGTTACATCAATAATCTTCATAATTTACTAATTGGAGTGTTTCTAAAAAGTATGTAGTTAAAATATCTTTAATTGAAGCTGCTTGAATAGAAACTCAATAAAACCCGGCTAGCAGAGAACGCTTAGGTTATGTATTGATTCCAGATAAAACCCAGATCGTAATCCGAATTATTTTAAGCGTTCCAATTTATTATCTCTGCGTGGGCATTTCATTAATCAATCAGGAAATATTTCAGGCTACTTAAAAATTACGCAGTATGTTTAATTTTCGTTGCGTGTATGTTTATTTATTCTGTTGCATTTAGTTACGTTAAAATGCTCTGGAATGTTTATGTTTATATCACGGAATTCATATGGAGTACAGTGTATGTCGGAGTATGTCTTATTCAATGTTTAGCTTTAAATTTTGCTCGTGGCGTCGTTTGCGTGAATGTCCTTTAGGAATAATCTGACTGCGCAATTTTTTGGTATAAAGGTAGCCTTGTTAATCCATTACTTTGTCTATGTGATTTTTTTTACTAGAACTGCCTTTGACAGTGACTTAGATTTGCATTATTTACCCCCTTGTTGGATAAAAATTAAAAATGTACTCTGTAGTTTTGATTATATGCTATAAACTTATATCGAAATCTTTTATAACACACACACACACACACACACACACACACACACACACACACACACATATTCACGCCTTTTATCCCCGAAGGGGTAGGATTACGTTCTTTCGTCCCATGATGTGATAAGGGGCGAACCTATCGCCATATCGGGCACAAATTTCAGACTCCGAGCTGATATTAAATAGAAAAACTCAATATCACTCTGCCCGACCCAGGGACCGAAACCCAGACAACAGCATTACAGTCGTACCGTAATACAAATACGCCACCGAGATAGTCAGACAAAGAATCCCCTTCCACGCGACAGTGTTCTCATTTTTTTTTGCCGGCAGCTTCTTACACGCACTATCAGAGACAAGTTTGTGAAGCAAAAAATATATGAAAATATATAAGGCATTCAATTTTATTAATAACAAATAATAATTTACTTAGTTCATACACATTGAGACGACTGATAAAATATTACAATGGATAAAATATCTTTAAGTTTAGGATTTGATTAGTATAATGTGATAATAATGCTATTCAAAATGAATAGAAAAGGAAGTACATAATTAGAATTTGTAATTCGATTTCTATATCTTATCTGGATTGTGGTATTTAGTCGTGATATTTTTAAGGATATTTCAGATCTTTTACATTCATTAGAAATATTTACTATCATAAAGATTCTATAATCAGCTACATTAATATAATCTGTCTGGTTTTATCAGCGATATTTTGCCTTCGTCGTATTCCTAACTAGATATAAGAGGACACTTTGTGCCTCTATTTTTTGGGTAATTAAGAGATATGAACCCAATGATTGATCGATTGATATTATTTCAATTTTATATAACAAAAACTGTTATACCTACGTTACGTTAAACTCGTCCAATTCGACGCAAAGCCACGCAAGGACATTGAGATCAACAACTGATCTCAGAGCAATTACATCAATAAATCATATTAATATGTCTCCAGTAGCCTAATGTATGACTTATTAGTTCGCGGGGCTTTGACTTTGCCAAATGACATTGGCCAAGATTGATTGGCTGGAATTAAAACGGGCTTTGAACTTGTCCAGTTCAGTTTAACGCATTTTTGTATTGATAGCCTCGGTGTGAGTGAACTTTAAGAATGTCGCTTGTATTTAGGTATTGTGGAAGACTATGTTTATGATATAGGTTATAATTAATTTTGTTTGCAATATGAGTACTTTCGAATGTGAATCCTTTCTAATGTTATATCACTGTCTAATATAAAGTTAATGAGAAACAGTAACTTCACTGTTGAATTTTCTTATGCTAATTAATATATGTTCTATTGTGCCTGCGAGTGCCTTTCTGACAAAAGTCGGGGATCTTATATATACTGGTCGGAAAGGCGTTTTGTACCAGTGTTGCCGACCGACCATATTGCAAGATGTCTCGATCTGTACCATTTGATTGTCGCCTGGTACTTGCAATTATAGCGGATACTGTTAAAAAAAAAAATTGTTTATAAAGATAATTTTATACAGGAAAAGCTCTTTAGTGGAGGCGAAACCACGGGCAAAAGCTAGTTTATAATGAATTACCAAGTCGGACCAGAACGTTCCGAAATAAATTCCTCGAAGTTTACCAAACAAGCGATAGATGATGAGGTAAAGGCCAGTGGCGTGCCTAGTGTTTTGGATGAGGGCAAGCCCAAGCAGCCCTAAAAAAAATCGCATTTCCGATTCATATTAAATGTGCACCTATAGGTAAGAAATAAAATCAATATCTAAAAATAAAATAAAAAAAACACGATCCATACCGGGACTCGAACAAAGGCCTCCACAGCTATATTCATACCGCGCACGATACAACTACGCCACGGAGGCGCCTAGTCACATTGTACAAATTAGGTACCTTTATTCAAAAACGATTTTGAGACATCTTTTGAAAAGTTTTTGTCTTAAAGATAAACTAAGTACTTAGATTACACCTGTATCATATAATGTAAGAAGAAGTAAAAACACTACAATAATTAAATAATTTTACCTGACTCTACTTACCCATTCCAAACACTTGTTTCGTTCGAAAAAAATATGCAAGATTAACAATACAACTTGATACATAGTCGTATTTTACGTATTAGAGCTTCCAATAAGACAATTAATTATTAGTTTTGTATACTCATCTAAATACCTTTTATGTTTCTTCAAATACATTTCGCGCCTTTCGCAGACTCGTTGAAAGTTGTTGTTTTCCATCATAACCTAACAAATTTACCTTATTCTTGCCGATCAAACCTTTCACACACTACAAACTATTACGTGGAATAATTTCACTCATAGTTTAATATCTCAAAAACCACGTAATAAACACAAATACAAATTCAAAATGTATCGTTCACACTCATTTATCTAAATCACAACAAATAACTGGTGTTGCCAGGTCCGCGTCAAAATTATACCATGAAATTAATGCTGAAAATGTGACGAAAACTTATTGATAAATAAAATTATAGTGTATCACCTTAAAAATTATAAATAGATATGTAATTATAATTATATTCATACTAAAATCCTTACATAGTCATGATAAATACAAAAATACGCATTTACATTAGGAATATAATGCCGAATAAAAGAAACCATATTAGAGGTAACTCTTTCAATTGGCAACCCGAGGCATTAAGCCTGGATTAATTTCCAGTACTGATTGCTATAGAAACTTACTATAGCTATACATTTGTGGTAGCAGTTGGTGCGTATTCTATCCATAAGTGTGAATGAGGCAGAAATATAGCGGCAAAAAGCCAGGTAAAAGCCAACGAGAGAGAGAGTGATGAGTATATTTTGTTCGCACTTAGCTGTTTTGTATTAATAATATTAAATGCGTGTACGGCGCGGGTGTGGTGGTGTGTGTGTGGGTATATTGGTGTGTTCATAAGTGCACTCGAGGCGAACTGGTTCAGCGAACCGTAGCGCGGGAATTTTAAGATTGCAAAGAAAATTATTTCGAAGAGTTTTGACCGTAAAATGTTGGTTATTTTTCCACATTTGGTTTTAAGTACTTAAGTAAATTATTTAAGGGCAAGCCGGGCTTTTCGGCTTCTATGGAAGGAACGCCACTGATAAAGGCAGACATAGCAGTCAATAATCCCGTTCTTAATATTGGTTGTATACAATATATTGTAGTCGGGAATTCTGGGACTAGCTACAATAATCTAAATAATAATTATCTAATAATAATCTTCACGACGATTACGTAAATACACTAACTAGTATATTATATATGTTCAGTTGTCAGAATATTAAGATCATTTTATTTCTGACTCTTGACATAGGCAATTTATTAACGTTTATTTCGTTATATTTGATCATATACATTTCCCCTTCAGATGCAAACGATCCTGCATCACAACGGCAGCGGTGAGCTCGCTTACACCAGCCGGCTGAAGACCAGGGAGGTGCACCGCGCCATCACCCTCCATCCTGTCAAGGATCATCGACAGATGTACAGGATACACACATACTTTAAGGTATGTCTTCTCCTATCCAGGTGGAATGACGATATACATACATGGTTGGCAACATTGTCGAAGAACAGGCTCAGCAGGCGTGCTTTGCTAGCCTATGGGCAATATTAGATTAATACGGACTTATTATGATGATGTCCTTATAGTTTGCATCTTCCTGCCGACTGTATTAAGGTACTGATTAGACAGTGGATAGAGGTTTAGTGAAAAACATTTCTTAATTTTTTTATGATGTAAAATGAAATTCGTATGATTCGTAGGCAATTCAATAGATGTTATATTATAAAGGCGGAAGTTTGTAAGAATGTATGGATGTTTGGATGTTAGGACATATGAATGTAAGAATGTTTGTTCCTCTTTCACGCAAAAACTGCTGAACGGATTTCGATGAAATTTGGCACACGGGTAGATCATGTCCTTTATTTTATATTAGGATTAACACATAGGGTACTTTTTATCACGGGAAAATATAAACCGGGACTTTATCCCGGAAAAACTTTTTAATGCGGGCGGAGCCGCGGGCATAAGCTAGTAGATGTTATAAATTAGTACAAAAGGCAATATATAAAGCAAGAACGAATCAATAATACATAGGCACAGTTTTCATTTAAGTAATTTTAAACAAAATTATTTAAAGACTAGATATATTTTTAATTAAAATAAATGAAAATAAAATTAAAATAATTAAAATATTATATTAATTGCCCGATATGGCGATAGGCTCGCCCCCTATCACATCATGGGACGGAATGTCGGCGAAAAGTGGGTGCACTAGTTGCACCTCTGCCTACCCCTTCGGGGATAACAGGCGTGAGCGTATATGTATGTATGTATGTATTTATATTAATTATCTATGCTACAGATTAGTAAGTGGTCATGTTACTAGAAAGTTAAGCTCGCTTGCCTTTTAAAAGCACTGGATAGCGTTGTTGCTTGTACCGCATGTCAGTGTTACCACTGAGATGTCAATAGTCTCAGTGCAATATAAGAATGGAACACGACAGCGGCGCATACTGCATTTAGTAACCGTAATGAATGAAGCAGTTGTTCCTAATTTGATAGACTAGCATTCAGGAGACCATAGGAATGGACACCAGCATGCGAGTTACGGACCTCACCTCCAGATTTATGAAAGAAGATGGTATTCATAATATTTATCAATACTAATATTATAAAGCTGAAGAGTTTGTTAGTTTGAAAGCGCGAATCTCAGGAACTACTGAATCGATTTTGAAAATTCTTTCACTAATAGGAAGCTACTTTACTCCTGAGTGCTATAGGCTATAGTACTTTTTATCCCGGGAAATTATTTTTATCACGGAAAAACTTTTTCACGCGTGCGGAGCCGTGAGCACTACTAGTTTCAAAATAAACAATCAGAAATACAATTTTCTTTAAAACATCCGCATAACATTTTGTCGTGACTCACAAAGCTAAAGATACATAAAAGCATGTTAAAAGAAAAGACCGCATATTCGGAATTCACTAGTTCAAAGTCAAGATCACAGTTCATTGAGAAAATGAGATGCTTTCTTTGGCCCCTTGCCAGTTACGTGTGAACTAAGTGTGGGCCATACCGTGGTGGGTGTTTAGTGCTCAATATCACCGCAGAATGAGCTAGAATTATGTGCTAAAAAACAATATTTTCGGCTAGATGTGTTTGGATATATAAAGTGTAAATTAGTCTATTTAAACGGATAATTAACAACATTTAAACGGTTGAGATTTTCGTCAAAATAATTTTATCCTAGTTTTAAGACTACTGAGGAAACGGTTTTTGTCTGATGGTATGCATCAATATTGTCCGTAAAGAGCAGGTAGCACCATATAAAACTTTGATTACGAAGTTTTACTAGTAGATAGTATAATGTACAGCGCCTATTTCCCTTGGAGATCATGTGGTCTTTTTAATAATTTAGTAATTAGATCCTTTTCAAACTGTAACACAACCGTTGCTAAATTTTGATCACCGTAAATAATAGGGCGCAGGATAGCATCCAGATGGGCTATCACATCTGAGATCTATCAGTATACGTAACATAAACTCAATTGTTGGGATTAGGGTGTTAGGGTTAGTACAAGTACCAAATTCGTTTTTTTTTATCTCTTCAATCATTTCAGCTCTTCACATACATAACATATTATCAACGCGTTACGCACTAATTACGCAAGGACTGTTTAATTCTATGAACGAAAATAAAAAAGGGAATTATGTAAGTGGTTATTATATATCTGTGCCTATATTTTAGCGCAGCATAAATCTATAGCAGGGGCGGTTGCGGACGACAACTTAGACGTGAGTCGGGGGAAGCCCGCAACCGTCCCTAATGCGCCGAAGATGGCCTTTAAAAAAAAAAAAAAAAGCATAAATCTATAAGTAGTTTTTTTATCAGAGGTAAATTGATATTTCCTTGTTCTAATTTAGCATTATGTGCAATGTGCACATTCCTGAAATTAATGAAATAAGCTATCCCTAAAACTTAATTATCACATAAAACACATTCAAAATGTAAACACCATAATGTGCATATGGTGTAATTTATTCTAGCATTTGACTAAATATAACAGTAACAACTTTCGCAAATCCAAACAGACAGTAAATCCTTTAACGACTGCCCTTTGAACGCAGCCCTCCTAAGCTTGTTTATGTGCTGCTATAACTAAGTTAATATTCTCATTTCACACCAAATTAAAATTGTTTAAACATACGTATTTATAAACTTGTATGATAGTAGTGTTAAAACTAACCATTACATACCATACCAGCCCTGTTTTATGTACTGCCCACGGCTGAGCACGGGCCTCCTCTAAAACTGAGAGGGTTGAAGCCATAGTCCACCACGCTGGCCTACTGCGGGTTGGCAGACTTCTGATATCTTCGAAATTCAGAGAACTTGTCAGGTATACAGGTTTCCTTACGATGTTTTCCTTCACCGGTAAAGCGTTCTTTGTATTCACAAAGAATACACACATAACTTTTTGTTTTTAGAAAACTCAGAGGTGCGTGCCTGGTTTTGAACCTGCGGAAATTCGTCTCGGCAGTCCGTTCCACTCCCAACTAGGCTATCGTCGCCCTAAATTTAAAACTAAGAAATAAACAAATTAGTACTAAACATAAAATTACTATCTTTTCAATAAACTTTAATATTAAGTCTCATTAGATGTTTAGGTTAATTAGATAAATACTATAAGGGTTAATTTAAATAACTTGCTAATCATAAGGCTACATTGTTATTATAATGTACTGCGTACACCATACGATAAAAAAATAAATAAACGTGAACAAACGATATTGTTTTAAAACCATTTTGTATTGTCACTTGTCTTAGGGGAAAATAATATGGGAACCAAAGAGGCAACACTAGAATTAAAATATTGTACTTTATGGGTAGCGTCACTGCTTAGTACCTACTGTTAAAACTTTAAAGGTAGTCATGAATCAGTACGTTGATTTTGAAACATATCCACTCACGCGTTTTATCCACAAAGGTAGATGCACAACTATTGCACCTACATTTAGCTCATAATCGTCCCAAAATATAGTAGGGTCTTGTGTTAAAATAATAGAAAATATACTTCCTAATATATGACCTTGACCAACCTTGACTTCGTCGCGATTGTACGCTGGCCAACCGCCAGCCATCACGTACAAAAGGAAATGCGATGAGATAATACGGGTGCAATGCTCGCTTTACAGTCTGTTTGCACTGCTTATCTAGCATCTAGTACTTTAGCACTCCATTGGATTTCCACTTCAATTGCTTAGTATTGATTGGTTGGTGGGATTTCAATGAATGTTTCGTGGGGTTTTTGTCAATAGCATTCTTGTTTCGAATCTTACATATTTGCTTCTTTTTAGCGATAAGTCATAGTCCACCTGGACTGCAATAAACTTTTATTGCAGTTCTTTGGAGTTTGTTTACCTATATTGAATGTTGTAGAGATCTCTACTTTATAGATAGATGTGTCTCTAAACATTAACAGTGTATCTCCTCGTCTTGTGAATTAATTAAAAAAATTATACATTAGTTTTTTTAGCCATAATTATTGATTTAAATATTTCTTAAATTCCAGAATTTCCGCATACAAGAGCTCCGAGAACGTTCCCTGGACCTCCACAGGGATATATCCTCCGCCCTCAGAGAGTTGGGTGTGCCAGACGACGTTGTCGACGATTATGTCTTGCCTGGAGACGTCCCACTATTCCCTGCGAAGGTTGGAGAACCAGGGTACTTGGGAGATAACAAAATACTGGGTAAGTGGTTTAGGAAATAGTTTTTACAAACAGAGCATAAGAATCTCAAAAAAAAAATATACAAAAACTCTACTTCTTTTGGAATCTTCATCATCATCATCAGCCACATAAAGTCCACTGCTGGACATAGGCCTCCTCCAAAGATTTCCAGACGGACCTGTCAGTAGCGGCCTGCATCCAGCGTGTTTGAAATATTATGAGGTGTTACTGAGACTACCTATTTTTTTAGTTAAATTTCTAACCAGTCTCCCTCATTGTCATGAGAATTCAGCTAGTTTAATAAGTAAACCACAAGCCGGAGTAGGTAGTTTAAATCCTGGCATTTTAGTATGACTGCATACTCCGTGGCTTTTATTACTTAATGTAAAACTACTGGGGTGCATCTCTAGATACAATACACTTAGGACGGTATTAATAAATGAATCTCAAGTTTGAGATACATCTTAAGTAGACATAATGTAAGAAGAGTTCAATACATTATGTCTACTTGAGATGTAACTCAAACTTGAGGTTCATTTATTAATACCGGCCTTATAGTACCTTCATTTGACTTAGATTCAGCAGCGAAATACCATGTTATCGTAAATTGTTATTGCAAGTTTACTAGTAAACTTTACGCCCTCCATTTAAATTACAGGAGCACCTTTAGACATGAACCGATACAAGCCGAGTGAGATCGACGATATAGTCATCTATGACTTTATTAGCAAGTCCCTCTACTCTGCGTTCCATTCTAACCCTAAAAGAAGGATCGAGAAGCCGCTTCGAGAAGCGCTTGATGATGTCATTAGAGAGGTAAGATTACAATTTAATAAAATTCAGAATTTGAGACAATATACACCTTAAACTTGGTAGCCTACGTAAAATTGCCAAAGGAATCCCTTGTGCGTATCTAGCGCTATAAAAGAATTTTTGAAAAATGTATCTTCTTATGCTAGATGAACTTACCTGTTAGAACGTTCAAGGCCACAAGTCCTTAAAATTACTTTGAAATCATGGTCTTATAGTCCATAAAATGTAAGTCAATGGAAAATCCCATAGGATGCATGTACAAAATTTCTTCTTTTAAATGACATCAGTTTTTCATTCATCATAATAATCAGTTTTCTTTGTATCAGTTTGATGTGTTGGAATACCTGTACATTAGAGATATCAGTTTTAGTTTTGCTACGTAAATTAGCATATAAGTTAAGGAAACAGCTTTAATAACGAAATCGCAGATAAACACTTCAATTTTATATATTCTTAATTAATTACATTTCAATGGAGTCAAGATATAATGGTAGATAATATTAGTAAAATTGTCTATGAAACAAATCAAGATACACCCGTTAAACGCCTATTTTAGAAATAACCAATTTAACTTGAGCCATTATAACTAGCCATTATAACAACACAATAAACTTTTGATTATGTCTGTAATTATGTAACATAGTTGAACTTCAACATTGATTGGCACATTAAACTATAAAGTTACGCACACGGGAAGTTTGTCTGGTTCAAACAATAAGCTTTTATTGCCTGAGTTCATTATTGCCTTGTAATTCATATATTATTATAATGTAGACTGAAATGGCGACTGCCTCGGTGGCGTAGTTTTATTACAGTACGACTGCAAAGCTGAGGTCTCGGGTTCGATCCCCGGGTCGGGCAAAGTGATATTGAGTTTTTTATTCAGTATCAGCTCGGAGTCTGGAATTTGTGCCCGATATGGCGATAGGCTCGCCCCCTATCACATCATGGGACGGAATAACGGCGAAAAGTGGGTGCACTAGTTGCGCCTCTGCCTACCCCTTCGGGGATAACAGGCGTGAGTGTATGTGTATGTATGTGTGTGTGTAGACTGAAATTAAATACAAAAATATGACGCATAATATTCAACATATTTTTTTTTATAAATGAGCAAATGGGTTAAATAATGGTGAGAGATTAGTGGGATGACATCCGTGACATCCAAAATGCTGAAGGTATTGTGGTTGCGTTCAGGCTTTTGATGTAAGGTATGATGATTGGAAAAGTAGTATTTGGGTTTTATGCAACTGCATTGATAATATAGAACTCAATAACAAAGACCTAAGCAGTTTGGCATCGAAGTGGTATTACAACAACTGGCACACTCAGGATGTATCCTGCAAACAGTTATGATCTGAAACATTATTAATCGTTATAGTCCAATGCATCGTTTATAATTAATCCAAATCCCAATTTACAAAATTCTCAACAACCACCATCCATTCTAAATATTCAACTTCAATTAGAAGAAGATTTTGTAACCAATGTATCCTTCCTTCCAGGTAATGGAGATTATCAACGCCCCCTCACGCCAGAGAGGTCGAGTGATCGACTTCAATGAGTTGCTGTACGGATATACAAGGCTACAACCACTGCACGGCGCTGATCACGTGCTGGACCTGCTGTTGAAGTACCGGCGGTATCGAGGAAGGAAAATGACCGCCGCGGTGAGGCGGCACGCTTATCTGCAGCAGAGTTTTACTGGTAAGAATACTTTATGGCTTTACTTGTGTTTAATTGGAGGCAGAGGGTAAATGTAATTACTAGATAGCTGTAAAAAATGTACTTGGTGATTTTTTTATTAATGACCGAGTCATACAACGAACAGTTTAACTGCAGCGTAGGGATTTCTGAATTCATGGCTACGTACTGGCAAGCGGAGCGTGGGACGGCCTCCTACAATGTGGACAGACGACCTTGTAAAGGTCGCAGGAACCTGTTGCATGCAGGCTGGTTCTGACAGGTTGGTCTGGAAATCTTTTGGGGGGGGCCTATGTTCAGCAGTGGAATTCTAAAGGCTGAAGAAGATTTTCTAAGTGAGTCTAATATCATCAGGGTTGTGGTTAGTATGTATTATATAAAATGTACAGACACATATCAAGAACTGAATAAATGATAATTATAAATGTCTTTTTTTCATTTTTCAGCCATGGAAATAAGAGAACTGCCAATGGGGGAACCCTCACCTTTCGAAGATCCTGATATATTAGAAAATTCCGAGGACGGTAATACCCTCCTGAACGACTACGAGGATTTCGACGAGTCCAGCGTGCAGCAGAACAGCTTCTTCGACTTTGGCAAGCAGAAAGTCAAAGAGGCTCTCGAGAATGGCCTGATGAAACTGCATGAAAACTTGCCTGAAGTCCTAAAATGGAACAACAAGGCTTTTCAAGAGTATCCTGTTCACGACAGGATGGTGCATTTTATCCTGCCTCTATCAGGAAGGCAGGAGATTTTTGGAAGATTCATGAGAAACTTTGAAGATATAGTTTTGAAGAGTAGCGAAGCTGTTTCTTTAATTGTTGTGTCTTATTTAGATAGTAAAAATCCGCTGGACTACAGAAATGCAGAGTTGTTGATTAATTACTACAATGAGATGTACGGCAGCGACATAAAATTAGTCCAAATGGGTTCTAATATGTTCTCCAGAGGTGCTGCACTCACCGAAGGTCTTAAACTGTGTGATGATGATGATCTCGTCTTCTTTATCGACGTGGACATGATGTTTAATCACATCAGCCTTCGAAGAATTCGAATCAATACCGTGAAATATAATCAAGTGTACTTCCCTATAGTGTTCAGTGAATATAATCCTGATGTTGTCAATGGGGATGAGTACAACAAATTCAAGGGAGAAACTATTGTAGAAGAAATCGAAGCTGAACAGGGTATCGAGGAAGAAGAGCCAGTTCGTTCAGAAATCGAAATCGCTAACTTGAAGTACAGTAAAGAAATCAACGATGACAATGGATATTTCCGTCAGTACGGTTTTGGAATTCTTGGCATCTTCAAGCGAGACTTTTTGAGAGTTGGCGGATTCGATCTTTCCATTAAAGGGTGGGGTATGGAGGACGTACAACTCTTCGAAACCCTAATCAAATCGAATTTAACAGTATATAGGATAGCAGACGATAGTTTGATACATATCTTCCATTCTGTGGATTGCGATAAGAATTTGGAGAGAAGTCAGTTCTTGATGTGTCTTGGAACCAAGGCTTCTACCTACGGGAGCGAGAAGCACATGGCTTATTACATGCTCAACCATCCCGAGATACTGTGGCCTGATGATTTTAAGGAAGTGGAAGAAGAGAAAGGTGCTAGCTAGTACAGGGATAAAGTTATTATATATTTGGTGCAAGTAGAAATGTGAACTTCGAATTAAGTGTCGATGGGATATAAAGGAACACTGTGATGTGAAGTGTGACTTTCAAAGCATATGTGATAGTGATAGCGCAGTTGGAATACGGCAATAGTCTCCTATGAATTTCAATAAGCTGCCATTTTATTAGAGTCAACGCTCTTTAGATTCTATGGATAAACTTATCATGTTAGATATGGGGTATATATGTAGGTCGATCGCTTATTCGAATTTAAACATGTAGTATAATGTATATGATATAATGATGTAAATACTGTACCGCAATTAGTTTTAGGAGATACGGGATTTCAGTTCCTTATCTATTGCCAAAACGTATGTATGTGTTATACTTTAATTATGATGTTATAAACGTTTCATAAATATTTTTTTGTGAACTTTTGGCGTGTCTATGTTACTTTTCAAAATTCGAACAACTATTTATGTTCGGCCAGTAATTTATTTTTATTGAGAATTTTCTTATAAACACACGACCTTATTCATAATCAGATTATAAACCTATTTCAATTATTGAATGTTTTGTCTTTTTCGAACGAATTTTTAATTGAGTTTGAACGAAAAAGACAAAACATTCTATAACTAAAAAAAGTTGATAAGCTGTTTGTGAATAAGGTCGACAATTAATAATATAATCTTTGTAGTATCTTTTACACTTATATATTTTTATACGCTAACGTTCTCTCTATTATAATAAATATAAATACAACTATAAATATTGTGATTTATTCTACAAATACATACATTGGAATATATTTATATGCAAGAAAATAAAAATTCAAAAATTTGAAAATGTAATCAGTGTATGACAATACTTTTGTTATGATTTATTTCTTAAGTATTTTAAGATGCAATGATTTACAATTGGGAACAATAATATTATTTTAAAGGTAGGTAGGTATATGGCAATGTTTGCCATTGACAACTTGTTTGTTAATATAGTTGTTCATCTTGGGATATCAAATGGTTGAAATGTTAAATATTGTGTAATATCTATTTATATAAAATTGTAAATTCTTTGGTGTTATGACAGTTCTTCATTTAATTTTAGTTATTTACCTACAACAATACAAAACTTAGAATACTTGAAATATAGGATTATACAGCATTTATAAATATGTAGTGTAATTTGTATATAATTATCAATATTTTTGTTCCTAATTATTCAGAATTATTGTAAGTTATATTTAAAAAAAAATTTTTACGTAATTCGGTTGTATTGCAGATTGTGATAAAACGATTTACAGTTATTGTTTTGTCACAATATTGTGACTAGAAATATAATATTTTATCTATTGATGTAATCATAATTATGAACAATCAGGTTAATCCTATTATCTTATTGAATAAAATTATTTCGAAATCATCTATAAAAGTGCTCATAAATAGTCACTAAATTATTGTTATTTGCGTCCAGGGCAAAAATGTATATCATAACATGATCATACAAAGTTGTGATTTTAAATACGATTGAATTACGGGAATAAACAAGTATAACAATCTTGCAATTGTCGCCGGATCCACAAACTTATTGTCTATTGAAAATAAAAATATTACGTTAATTTCATACGTTGACCAAGATAAAAAATGATATTTGAAACAAAAATACGTTGCTTAGACGCGAAAAAATTGTTATTTATACAACGGATAATTACCTACGGTATTATTTTCGTCGAAACATGATATACCCAAGTTTTGTAATCTCTAATCTATTTGCAGCTTATTTTACAATATATCTGTTAATTTTCGATAGACAATTCTGCATTTAATGTACCAATACTTCCGAATACAAAGCAATAACAAATACTCTAATAACTTAGGTTGTGACATACGGACAAGCGCTAACCACAAGCGATGTCAACTTAAAGGCGTTTTTACTTATTTTAGGGTTTTGAGATTATTGAAATATTATGTATGACATTCTTTATTCTTGCATTCCAGCTTAGTGTACACGACCGGGATATGGATATATTTCTTTATACTAATATTATAAACACGAAAGTTTGTAAGAAAGTATATGTGGAAGTATGTTTCACGAAAAAACTACTGTACGGATTTCTATGAAATTTGGCACACGGGCAGATCGTATCCTCGATTAACACATAGGTTACTTTTTATCCTGGGAAAATATAAAGCAGGACTTTGATCCCGGAATTTTTTTTAACTCGGGCAAGGCCGCGGGCGAGAGGCAACTCGGAGTTGTATTTTTAGGTATTTTATTTCACATGATTTCATACAAATTACGGTACATCTACTACGTGCTCACTAATAGCTTACTTATTATATTTGTGTCAGACATTCAAATTCTTCCAATGAAATTATCGACGTATAATTATTTGCCTGTCGCTTCAGGTCTTGATGTATGAAGTGTGATCTAATATTCTTTCCGATACATGTGACACAAGATTTCTCCCAGAATTAGGAGTCAGGACTATAAATGTGTCTGCTGGATATATTCATTATTATGCTTTGTTCAAGTTGCGTTTAAGAATGCGTGGAATGCAGACCGACTTCTGGCTGATTTCTCCCAAATTCAAGGTTAACGTTCGTATACACATTATGTTTGTAGTGCCATGGCGGCTTCTGCATAATCTATTTTACTTATTGACTTATTATTTAAGTATATTAGAGTAACAGATTCTTCCATTCCTTCGTAAGTTGATGTTTTTGTATTTGAATTGTACTTTGAATTGGCATCCAATTATCCCAGAGCCATTGTCGGGGCGCTTGCCCCACCCTGGCTCTGACCTGAAGGTACCTAATCAAACCTAAAAATTTTGTACGAAAAAGTTTACCGGGATAAGACTTCGGGTATAGTTTGCTAGTTAAATATTACTTTATACTGCTGCCCCACCCTGAGACCATGGCTAGTTACGCCGATGCCCAGAGCTGGGCCTCCTTTACGCTGGGCTTTAAAGTGGAGTTCCGATACTAGCGTTAAGCGACCGTCGCGCGTTAGTACAGCATCGCTGTATCAAATATCAGCATCGCTGCGATTTGAAATACATTTGGAAGTCACTGATGTGCACGTTTAACTAGGTGGAAAGATCAGATATCTGCTATTAGGCCTATATTTTTGGTCGACCACCCAGCTTTAAGCCATTCAGTTGGCTGTTAATCGTTGTTTTAAATAGGGTAACGTATTGTATGCATGTTTTAAAAATATATCTTCAGACTTTGTAGGAGTCGATACCAAGTCATAATAATATATTCTTGCATACAATGCGTCTTACTTACGTCTTACGTCTTACTGCGTTACCATTGTGAAATTAAAATGATCGACTATGAAAACACAAGCATTTTATTGTCATAATACGTAATAGTTAGGTTATTTATATGGCTGTTGGTAAAAAATAAAACACCTATTTTTCTGAATGTGTTTTGACGCGGTTTTATATTGTGTTATTTTTGTTAGCTTTGTTTACGAGCGTCGCTTTGTTGCACAGGCACCCTTAATTATGTCGGTACATACAATTTAACATCGTAGTAATTATTATAATTCATGGATTTAATATAAAATTTTAAAGGTTTTTAGAGTTTCCCTTATAAATTGCCAATGATTTGCTCTGGCCAGAATTTCGACAGTCTCTAGGACTTGTTTTTTACCAACATATCTATATTTATATATTATAAACTATGTTGTACATAAGATGTAAATTGTTTTAATTGCTCACTAAGTGCCAATTTTTAGTATTAAGTAGTAAATGTGAAGAAACATGTTTTTACTATATTTTCATTGTTCTATTGGTATTGATGTTAACGTTTATTTGTATTATGGCATTGTGATTTCAAAGTGAGGAATTTGAATATAAAATAGTATGAATTAATGAATATATATTTTTGTGCATATACCTACTTATGTATTTTGTTTCAATATGGATTTTCCATCCCACTAGTTATTACTGAACACCAAATTATTATTTCATACACTTATTTGTCGATCGTTGAAGATTGCTATTTAAGTATTTTATTTCCAAGGACGCGACGCGAAGTCGCGAAATAAAATCTGTCTGTATCTATGATATTTCCTAAATAAGTTTGCTGTCTTTACTTAAGTTCCTGGAAGAGTCCTGGATACATAGAAATGTAATGACAATCCTGCTGTAGAGGCTCGTTATAAGCAGTCACGTTCCGGTGACAGTTAGTGTAGTAGGTACACCTAGTAATACAGGCGGGCATGATTCAACTAAATTACCTATTTGTTGTTTGTTATTTGTAATTTTTCGAAGTTACGTGTGTATTCTTTATCAATTGTCGTTCGCTTTAACGGTGAAGGAAAACATCGTGAGGAAACCTGCATACCTAAGAAGTTCCTTATAAGAATTTCGAAGATATGTGAAGTCTACCAACCCGCACTCGACCAGCGAGGTGGACTAAGTCCTAAAACCTCTCAGTAGTAAAAGAGACCCGTGCTCAGCAGTTGGCAGTATATAATACAGGGCTGGTTGATTTGCTTGTTTTTGCTTTGCTTTAGTTTAGAAAAAGTTCAATGCCTCGCCATTTCATGTTGGCGAAATCTCCAATGAAATGACAGTGTCATCGAAATGTAACAGAAAAACTAGAAGGACAAACGTCTCGTTGGTCGGCTTTGTATTTAGCCTAGTGTACTAAACATCACACACAGATACACACCAAAAGACACGCCTTTTAGAGATGAAACTAATGCACCCAATTTTCCTAATGCATTTTTCGCCCCATGATGTGATGGGGGCGAGCCTATCGCCATATTGGTTACATCAGGATCAGTATTCAAAATATATGCAAGGGGTTATAAAAACATTTCAAAAAATGCATTGTTGCTTTACCCACGGATCCAAGTATGTAGTAAATCCTAATGCATGCGGTACATGTCGCCGGAGAAACTTTATTAGCAATTACTGGGTACGCGACTGCAGGGTGACGTCACGCTCAGAATGTATTGCAGAGGCTGATGCTTAGCTTGAGTCATCCTCCGTGATCAGGGTAAGAATTACTGAGCTCTCTCTTGTGATGAAATGCTGAGAAGTCCTTGTGACTTCTCTTTACTAACATAATTATGATCTAGTCGTTTCAAGTCACTTAGAGTAAAAACATGTAAATGCCATCGTTGCAATAGTAAAGAGTACCTGTTCGAATTATGGTAAAATATAATTTCACAGCTCAAAGTCTCAACATGAAACACACACATCACGCTTTTATCCCCAGAGCATAGATAGAGGTGCAACGAGGACACCCACTTTCCGCCATGTGTGTTCCGAACCATGATGTGATAGGGGCGAGCCTATCGCCATATTAGGCAAAAACTCCAGACTTCGGGTTGATACTGACATGAAAAACTCAGTATCACTTTGCCTGAACGAGATTCAACCCGAAAGCGGTAGTCCTACGCTACCGAGGCAGTCAATATGATAGATTGGCTTTAATGTTATTCACCCACTGAGGTGGTAGCGTACCTACCTGTGCGTCACCGCAAGGTTCTGAAATAAATTCTTACGAGGAAGAACAAAAATGGATGGAGACTTCGAAATAATACGCTGAATTGTCCGAAATTTGAATTTGTCCGATATGGCAATACAACATCGTATTAGTAAGCTTGTCGAATCGTGTATGCAACATGCTGGTCTGTCTAATCCAGAGTATAAACGTGAGCCTATATTAAAACTCTGTCATAGTCTGGCACATTGTCTACGAAATGATCTCGTAAACAAACAGCCGTGTAATCATCTCTCGCGTAAGGTTTGCACAATGATGTTTACCTACAGTTTGCATGACTGCGCCGCGCTACGTCATCCGTCATGATGATCATCATGGCATCATTTCGACACTACGGGAAGTGTGTTGAATGACTTAGATTTCTGATATTTATGGATAAACTAGAACATAAAGCTAAAATTTAATGATTTTTATGAACACATATCGTAATGGTAAATTGGGAAATATCTCTTATACCTCGATATTGCAAACCATTAGAAGTTTATAAAAAGAAGTCGGTTAAAATATTTATAGGATAAATTGTATGAATTTATATTTATGTAACTCGAACTTATAAAATCATTTTTCCTGACGCTTAATACTACAATGCTATATTTGCGTACTTAGATACTTTAGCAGTGAACATTTCGTGAACCCGTGGCGTGGTTTTATGCAGTTACCTATTAAAAATCTAAAGGTAGGTGAAATTCTAAGTTTCTTGGTTACTTTGTTAAAATCTTTGAAATAAGATGGCTTTTTACTATGTAATGTTTAATTTATGAAAATTATTTCATAAGGATATGATGGCTATCTATTTTATGGCGATGACATTTTAAAAACAATAGCATTGTTTGAAGTGGCACAATAACAAGCTAGTAGCACCTAGTTTAAACAATAATTAAACAGTTCCCAGTGTGTCCGCAATGCATGTTACGCGTATTACCTTGCTGACATTTGGCGATTAAAACGTTGATACATATTTTTTTATACATCAATGATTCATCATCACCACCCGCACAAATCTTGCGTGATCAAACATTTTCAAATGATGCTTGACATATTTGAATCGTATTCTACAAGAGCACCATCCAAGTTAGGGTTAAGTCAATTATAATACATTGGGGCGGACTCTGCATCTTAAAGCTGTTATTCCGCAGGACGCGGCAGACGGCAGACGGCATATGCCGCGCGTCATTTGCCGTCGTGTCCGGAATCGGTCTCATACAATTTAGTGCTGCATAGTAGTGGCGTCTGCCGTCTGCCGCGTTCTGCGGAATCACAGCTTTAGGTGTTCGTTTCTAAGAAATAGGGCTAGGTGGGGTGTTGGAGAAGTACTTCTGGGTAGTATCTACGTGTAAACTTTATTTAATTGTACATTGGACATAATTTTAATTTTATACAGAAAAACATACGTTTGCTTTAGCATTAAGATTTAGTTTTAAACTTCTTTTAACAAGATTTTTTTATTTTAACAAAGACTAGTAGGTACCACTATTAAGACTAAAGTATTATAACTAAAACTATTCTGGTCTCCAATATACAGTTTATACCTAGTTTGGGACCCCCTGTTAAATAGGTTTAGAATTTCTGTGTAAGTACTAACATATTTGTATCACTTACTGTGTAAAAATATAGTTGTTAATTTAATGGTGTGCCAAATATTTTTTTATGGTTATTTATTTTATTATTATTAGACAGAAATACCAATTCATATTTTTACTAATTTGTTATTTTAAATAGCGTAGCGTACCTTGCTAAGACTGTCTCGGTGGCGTAGTTGTATTACGGTACGATTGCAATGCGGAGGTCTTTGGTTCGATCCACGGTTCGTGCCAAGTGAAATTGTATTTTTCTATTCAGTACCTAACAGCCTGGAGTCTGGCATATATGCCGGATATGGCGATAGGCTCGCCGCTTATCACATTATGGGACGGAATACGCACGGCGAAAAGTGGGTACATTAATTGCGCCTCTGCCCAACCCTTTAGGGATAGAAGACGTGAGTGTGTGTGTGTGTGTGTGTGTGTGTGTGTGTGTGTAGCATAACTTGGAAAATAATTTATTATAAAATAAGAGTGTAAAAACAGTCATTGCTTATTTTAATAGATTAATAAAACAATACCAAGTAAAATACAGAGTGTAGTACTCTATTATACCCATATGTTTCTCCTGGATCCGCAACTGGTCAGATATTGTACACGCAAATACTTTATAAAGATGTACGTGAGTTTTTTTTACTTTCTATTAACAAATCTGTGAAAATAACTCATAATGATAAGTGGAAACGTTGGGTAATGCGAATTACAGTCGTAATTTGTGGATTACGCGGGTTTCATAATGATCAGATAGGTCATTGTGAATAACCAAGTATGGATGTGAAAGGTTATTTGAATTGCCAAATGGTTTTTTAGAGTAGGCTTCGAGAAGTAAGCTGGGCTTCTTTTAAATCAACAGAACTCTTGCATCTGAAATGAAGCGTACCAGGTGTAACTACTAGCTATTTAGAAATTTCAGTCTTTGTGCCATTATATCTCCATCACGAGTGTAGGAACTATAGTGCTTCGTTTTGGCTGTTTATTGATCATTTATCAATTGACAGTTTTACTCAATACAGAATTGTAATAAAAATTGCTACTTGCTATATAATTCGTATTTACCTTTCATGTTATACCTCCTATCGTCACATCGGGAACAAATTAAGCTTACATACAAAGTATCACGCGTGTATTCCTTTTCAGGGGTAGGCAGAGATGTAAGGCATCCTTATTTCACCAGATACCTATGTCAGGTTCCATGTAAAAGTGGGCGAATCTATTGCCATCTATTAGGCAGTAGTTCAGACTTCAGGCTGATACAGAATAAAGATTCCTAATTGACATTAGGTTCGTCAGCTCTGTATCGACTAAAGTGTTCTTTGTCTGAGCTGGGGATTGAACCCGACACCTTAGTACGGCAGTAGACTAGTGTATGTCGTCGGGTCGGCCACTTCACTGCAACATGGTCGAGGAGGCCGATAGCTGGCACATGCGTCATACTCGTGAACGGGCTGCTTGTGTGGACTGGTCTGCCCTTTTCGCTTACTACATCTAAGTATTAGGGGTATATCTTGAACCTAGATTAATAACAACATCTTGAAGAATTTCGGATCAAATTATTGCATGATTCCTGAGAGGGTTATGCACTCGTATAGGATTTTTAAAATTTAATACCTTTTTTGCGAGTAGGTATTTAAATTAACTGCTCTAAACAAAAATAACAAATATATCTAAATCATGTTATTTTTTTTATTATTAATTGTATTTTATACCTTGAACTGATTTTGAAAAGAGCAACACTAGAGTTTCTTCCCCGTTCTTCTCAAGTGAGAACTACTTTCCGAACTGGTGGTACATTTAATACTGACTAAATGTAATTATGGGTTCAAATAAATTTATTATTTCATTTCAGTTACGCAATACAACTATGTATCACCGGCAGTTATTTTTCAGATCATTTGTATGGGTAGACGGAACCTATTTTAGATTACAGTGTCTAAGGTTGCTCTATTTGAGAACAATTTCGATCTATTTATATTCTTTTAATTCTCTGAGTCCTATTTATAATTCAGCCTCATTTAGAACGAACAGTTATTGCTAGTAATGATCGTACGCAATGATTACTAGCATATTCGTTTTTTGAATATCTGTCAAAAGACTAGTATGTACGACAACGCGGGCGAGAATTGCCTCGTCGTATGTATGTTAGGGGTAATGTTTTTGAGCAATAATTGCATGTAAATGTTGATAGCAATAATTAATCCGTCCAAATAAGACTCTAACGTATTTGCAAACGTGTAGAAATTTACCATTTTTGGTACAAGGTTGATGATAACGCTTTAATGTGTTGACGTGATGTGATTCCTAACGTTTTATGGACCAATACCCGCTACTGGGCTTGGGAATCACGTGTTTATACGTTTCTACACAAACACGTCACGCACCGTGACGACACGTTCGATGAGAAATGGCACGCTCTGTATTATTTAATCAGATATGCCTCAGGATGGAGATTTCGCACGAACTGAGACTTGCGTGTAAATTAGATTGTAACGGATAAACTGACGGTTATTTGGAAAATTGATATGAATCGGCTTTATGTGTTTTTGAAAACTGTGGGCTTTGATTGTTTGTTCGTAAGTGTAATGAATTACTTTTGTTTATTCTGTTATAGAATTTTGGTGACAATTTTTTTTGACAATAAAAGGAATGAAAATCAGTCTATATTGCTTCCTAAAGCTTTACTATTCAGAATCAGCCCGGAATCTAGAATTTGTGCCCTGTATGGCGATAGGGTCGCCCCCTATCACATTAAGGGACGGAATACGCATGGCGAAAAGTGGGTGTTCTAGTTGCCCCTCTGCCTATCCCTTCTAGGTAAAATAAGTGAGTGTGTGTGTGTGTTTGTGCGTGCGTGCGTGCGTGCGTGCATGTGTGTGTGTATAATTGTTAAGGGAATGAAAGTCGTGAAACTTGAGTTATCTATACTAATATTATAAAGCTGAAGAGTTTGTTTGTTTGTTTGTTTGTTTGAACGCACTAATCTCAGGAACTACTGGTTCGAATTGAACAATTCTTTCTGTGTTGAATAGACCATTTATCGAGGAAGGCTTTAGGCTATATAACATCACGATGCAACTATTAGGAGCGAAGATATAATGGAAAATGTGAAAAGAAACGGGGAAAATTATTCATCCTTGAGGGCTTCCATTGTTTGCGCTGCGAAAACGGTTCAAGATACCTAAAATATATGTATGAAAGAATTATTCCTCTTAAAATGATCTAAAAAAATGTCCGCGACAGTATATGTCTATCTTTTAAGATTAACTCACTAGAACCGTTTTTATAGTAATCAAATTTGGTCGTTATTAATGCATTATTTGTTAACAGTTGTATCAACGTCATAGAGTGATTCAACGGGAAGGTTTTTATGTACTTTTAGCCCGGAAAAACTTATTAACGCGGGAGAAGCCGTGGGCAAAAGCTAGTAACTTATATATGTTGTCAGGTGCCTCGGTGGCGTTGTTGTATTGCGTACACGTAACGAGTACGATTTGCGCGCTGAGGTCGGGTCGGGGTGAATCCCGGGTCGAGCCAAAAAAAATTGTGACTGGGTTTTTCCATCTTAAGAAAATTACTCAGTGGCAGCTCGGAGTCAGGAAGTTGGCGGTGTGATACCCCCGTGCCTCGGAAAGCACGTAATGCCGTTGGTCCTGCGTCTGACCTCTCTCCGGTCATGTCGGATTGCCGTCTCACCGGACTATGAGAGTGAAGGAATAGCGAGTGCACCTGTGTATTGCGCACCCACTTGTGCACTATAATATCTCCTGCGTACCTGGCTGATCTCCGTTGAGATTAGCCGCCGTGGCCGAAGCTGGCTAGGAGGATTTCATTTCATTGATGTAGTCAGGTATAGGTACATAATATTATACATATAATCTATATATCGCATCTTTAGAATGAAAACGACACAATTCCAAAAGTCGAATACTAAGTTGTCGTCCTTAAAATGACTTAAAACGGGTCCCTTCTTTATAAAAAATAATAATAAAAAGATACTTAAATAATAGTTTAGTCCTGTCTCTCCTTAAATATAGCTGTGTTTGTTGTATTGAGAACTTCGTTTTATGTCATTTTAAGACGATAACTAAATTTTCGAATTTTTACGAATTGTGTCGTTTTTTTTCTAATGGTGCGATATATAAAAATAAATCCTTTATTTTCTTTGGTCACCGTATCACGCGTGAAGGGCTGGACCGATTTTTTTTTGTGTTTGTTATTGTCAGGAGAAGGTTCTTATGAAAGAAATAAATAAACAATTGCGCGGAAAATTTTAAAATTTAAGAATACTTAACCATCATATTAAATTTTCTAATGTAACTTTAACGCTTTTGAGAACACAAACATTTTTAATTCAACCTTCTGGCGTTTGACATAACATTGACAGAATGCGTGCTGCAAATATCGTCAAAAAGGTTATACTGAACTCCTCCTAAACGGCTAGACCGATTTTAATGGAATTTTTTGTGTGTCTTCAGGTGGATTCGAGAATGGTTTAGATTAACAATTCAATCCGGTAGGTGGCGCTGTACTCGCGTTCTAGGATTTTTATTTCCTTTTTAGCCGCTAGAGTACAATAAAAATATTGTACCTTCTATTCATATTTCACTAAAAACTGTACAATAAAATCCATAGTACGGTGTCCAAACGTATTTATTTTTTTGTAAATAATAACATTAACAAAACTTAATATAATATACAAAAATTAAACTAGTCTTATATTTAACTTTATACAAGACATGAGTCAAACCCAGCGGCGAGCCACTTCGCTTTGACGTCTGTCAGATCTGTCAACGTGACAGTCGTTTCTGTCACAGTTACAGTTGTGACAGCTGTCAGATTAGCGACTGGCTGGCCGCTGGGGCAGTCCCACCCGAGTGCGTGCACAGTCGCAGGCGTTGGCCGAGGAGGCGGTGATAGCACGGCCACTGCCGACATCACCTACATTGTACGTGGCTGCCGACCGATTTTTATAAACATTCGGGTATCCCAAGAGATGGCATAAAGGAACCCGAATAACGTCGACCATCCGAACTTATGATTTGAAGCTACGTCCAGTGTTGCCGTGGCAAGATAAATTGCGGTTGACAGTTAACATGGGCTTGCAGTTACTGGACTCGCTTGACAGTCCGGATTTCCAAATCAGCTTAGTAAGGGGCGCCGTAGCTTCCCGAGGGAACGCGAGCGGGGTATCCTCCGGAGCCGCCGCTGCCGAAGCTAGACTGCTCGTATTGTGCGACCTGGATGGCTTGGCGTACTCCCTCAAGAGTGAGGCCGACAACGCGGGCGGACGGCACTCCGTAGCTGGATGATGGCACGCCGTAGGAAGATGAGGGTACTCCGTATGAGGAAGAGGGAGCGCTGATGCCGCCGCCGAAACCGGACGAAGATGAGGCTTCTTCTTTAAGCAGGATCTGGCGGACTTGCTCGAGGAGCGCGGGGTCGACTTGTTGTCCTTCGGAGGTCTGGTAGCCGGAGGAGACGGCGCGGTAGCCGCCACCGCCGCTCAGGCCTCCGCTGAAGCCACCGCTAAGGCCACCGGATGGGCGGCTGTAGCTGTAGCCGGACGGGGGCTCGGCGCGGGCGCACGCGACCAGCGCAAGGGCTATGCACTGTTGAAAAAAGATGAAGTTATTATACTGTCAAGGGTACAAAAATAATAATATTTGTGACTAGCGTTGGTGATGTAAGAATCTATTAAAATAAAATATATCTATATTTATATTGCTTTAATGCAGTTAAAATATGCATACTGCTCAAAGTTACTCAACACTCATAAAGCAACAACAAATATCTAATTGCAAAGATGCCTGTCATTGCAAGGTTCATAATGGGACGTTAACTATAACATGAGGCCTATTTTTAACTGAACTGTCACATAGATAAACAAATAGAAACAAAAGAGAAACTGAGACGATAACATCAACGCAACACAACGAATAACCTACAAACGTGAGAAATACACGAATTTCACTTTCAATTAAGTGCTAAGTTTGAAGAACGCCTATGAATTGATGCAACGGTTATATGAGGTTCAGTAGCATTAAGATTTAACTTTAAATCATGATGTTTTAGAGGCAGAAGTAGCAGAAATAATTAATATAGAATTTGGTACATTCATTTTAAAATTGTAAATTTTGAGTAGTTGTTTCAATTGAGAATTTTAAAATTTTCTATACAATACAAGCTTACTAACATTAAGCTTACTTTATTTTTTAGTCAAATTGATTACAAAATATAAGCTAAAAAGTAATTGGCATAAAAAGACTATTTATGTAAATAATAGTTGGATTTGAAAATCGAGGACCTCTAAAACTGCGGTCACAAGTAAAATTATTCCGCTGACCATCGAATTAGATGCTTGTATGTAAATTAATCGGTCAAACATAGGAAAACACTTAATTTAGAAAGTGACGTTATGCAAGGAAACATGACGGTTTTTATAACGAGACAAATAGAATGTTACGTGTAATATTTTGTTATGTTATGTAAAAACTATGCAGGTCACACATTATTGTTTCTATGTCAAATGGCGTACTTGCATAAAATGTAGGTGCATATAATATTATGAGAAATGTTTTATATGTCTTCAAGAATTTGGCTGTGCTTTCGAATCAGTGAGCTTTTACAAAAAGCCTATATGGAAGCGTTTTTCAACGCAAAGCCAAACAGTAGTCTTCTAATCAATAATGACTCACGAGATTTAATCATTCCCTCAAACACAATAGTGAAGTGAAAGTAGGGATCATAGGTCGTAGGGCGGTAATAAAGTCAGTTACATCAGCTTACTGGATCGTGAGGTAATGTGAACTGCCAACGATTTTGTAACCTAACAAGTAACGACTACACTAATGACCTAGTCTAGTCGGGTTAAGTGCTTAGTATGCTTGTCTTCCAAGTCGGTGATTTACTTTGTAATTATTATGAAGATGGTGATGTGTGGTGATCTTTTGAACTGAAATTAATAGGTGTGAGTAGGTATCGATGTTATCTAGATATTTTTTCTTCTCAGCCATGTCTTGTTTTCATTCTTTTTGGAAATGCTTTTTGATTATAAGTGGAATTATGAATACAAGTTATTTTTGTCATTATGTAACATCAAAAATTCATTCAAATTTGTTTTGATATTTTTGATTTAATTAATATATATTGGCAAGCGAAAACAAAGTACGGTATTATGCTTATTTACGTAAATTTTACTGTTGACGTGACTGTCTTGAACGTCAATCGTCCATTAGAGGTGATGTTCTAATGACTTGCGGTTTTACGTCTCGTCTCGATATGAGTTAAGTGTCAAAAGGCGTTTGCCATACCGGATGCATTAAAAACAGTTTCTAATTCCTATTGGTTAGGTAATTCGTTAAAAAGTTAGGATTCACTTTTTCCACACTACCATTTGGTCTTACGTAGATCAGTCTTTGTTTTTTTTTTTAGATTACAGTGAGATTGTAAACGAAGGAATTATTCTGATAAAGATCAGAAGTAACAGTCACTCCCACATCTGGCGCTAAATCGATAATTCCAAGCTATTTTCAACTTTAGGAGGCATTTATATATAGTGACCATCTAATTTGAGTCTTCTCTAAATACATCTCCGACAGCAAAATTCTATTGTGTCTATCGGACGCTATCGCTTGATCCTCAAGTTACATATCGTCTTGAATAATATTCTTTATGACTACTAATTGCAGTGCATCATTAATATCTATGCATAACAATAAAATCATGCAACAAACTCGATTATCCAACATCATCAGATCTAAAAAAGTTTCTCTCTAATGACAAATGGCAGTTATATCACGAAATGGCTTCGCTTCCGGCGGAAATCGTGATTTGCTAGTTTTTAAGAGTTTAACCTTATGGAGCAATATGTGAGGTGAGATGTTTCTTCATTAATATTGGCATAAATTTATATTTATAAATGTTTGGGCCAACTAGAAATGTGGATGTAGTAAAATCTGATAGCTTGTGACCAATTCATTCAAGCTTTAGAAGCTTCAATCTAATAACCATACGATAATAAGCAAGAATTTTTTTTGCAAGTTTATTTCTCTAATTTTAAGTATTCCTTCCATAATAATTTATTTCCTACTTTTTAGATCCGTTAAGTTACGTACTTCACTATAGTTCTCAAGGAGGTTTTCAGCTGAAATAGTACGGTGATTGATTTGTATTCGTTAGTGAACACTATGCTTTTATAATGTATGTGGTTATACATGCAATTTTATACTTTATTTATGCGCTTGAAACAGTAATTACAGACAAATTACAGACATGGAATGTATTGATTTATGTCACCAAAACTAGAATTATTTTATTGTGATTCATAGGATTAATATCGTGGAATGAAAATATAGACGACGACGAATTTAGAGTACATAAAGAAGGTTATTATTTAAGTATAATCGAAACAATATTCGCTCGGAAACCAAATTGGTAAAATTAAATTCTTGATGACAAATTATTTTATATATCATTCTACATTCATGAAGAACTTAATGTTTCTCATTAAAACCAACGTATTTGATAGTAGGTACATCTGAAGACACATCCATAAAACATTTAAGCTTGCAACATTCAGTACACCATATACCTATTAGGATTTATACCGTATTCCGAAACCAATTGAAATTCGAAAGTGTCAGCGCATCTGGATGCAGTGTTTAGGTCTCTTGCGCCACCAGCAATGTGGGGTCAAGCCCATATGGGCATGACGATTTGGATCGGACGCTTCTAATGACTAGATTTTTTTATTAGATCTTTAATTGCATTTAAAGATACATTTGTTGTCATTACCTATGTTTATATTTGACTGAATTGTTTGTTCCTCGCCATTAGGCTTTTTGGGTCGATTTGAACAACTATTGTTACTTTGTTAGAAACTGAATTTGAATTTGTTAGAAATTAAGAATTGTTAATTTATTGGTAGAAAGTAAATGTATTATTTTCTGATGAAATGTCAAAAGCGGTAATTATTCTAATGTGATAAATCGTTTAGGTTATTACTTCTTCGATCATGGTATTGTTGAGCGAAGTATTACCTAAATAGAAAAATATCTCGTCAACAGTTAACTATGAATATTTCTTGTGTTATAAATTATTAAATTATGCAAATCCACGTTATTACATTATGACAGTTTGTTAAGTTACAATTGATTTGTCACATTATGACAGTTTGTTAAGAAGCAGGAGAAGAAATGAAAGTTTAAGACATCGATATTAGCGTTGGGGTAAATTTATTTGATTTCGTAGGTTACGTTTCTAATCAAATTTAAATGTATTTGCATTTGTTCCAAATGTTTTGATGCCTATTTTAATAGTTGAAAGTGTTACTTTAACTTTTTGGTTGTTCCGCGTTATAAATTGAGTCATATTTGATTATAACAAATTTTAACAATTATTAACCATCCATTACTCATTAATGGATATTTTTAGACGAATTGTCAGTAATATTAAAATTTAGTACCCTGATAATCCTTAATAGCTAGAAGCTAACGCCAATTTATTTAATCGAGGTAACATTCTCCCAAAATGCTTGTACAAATATTTTAATTATATTAATACCGACTTAACATTAATTCTATATTATATAATAAATTGAAAGAAGAAAGATGGTGAATTTATTACGTTTTAATGGAATTATGTTTATAATTTAGAAATGTGTTTGTCAAACTAAAAATGGTAATCTTCAAAAATAGGGTCATATAAAATTTAAATAAGATTTTTGTTAATGGTCTAAGTTTGTATTCCATTAATTTAAATCTATTCAATTTCCTTTACTCCGAATTCTATATAACAAGAAAATGTATAGTCTCAGGTACTTAGTCCTTTGACTTTTCAAATTAGAATGTTCAATTCTAGATCCCATAGTAATCACAAATCCACTTTCTCATATCGTGTAAGTTCTCGGTGACTGTCAATTGTCGATAAACGCAATGGTTCGTGGACAGCGAAATGCGGATAGACTTAGGTCACGACTTAGATTTATGGGGGAATAGAAAGGGTATGATGCTATCTATGGCAGTATTTTATAATGCAAATACTGTTTGTTTATGTCTCGACGAAGGTCGGAAGGATTTGAAGAGAATGTCTACATTTGACCCTAATCTTTTAATGGCTTGAAGTAGGCAATAAGCATTTAATGCTAATTTATAGCCCACTAGTAAAGCCAATAGTTTTAATAGGGATTAGTATGTATTTATCAATCGTGTGGATTAAGCAAAAGCTTTAGCAAAATCAGTTTAGCGGATTCGATAAGTTAACTCGATTGTAAAATCAATAATATATAATTCTAATATAATTGCGCACAAAATCAATAAACAATAGATTTGAAAGTCACTGTTTGACCAGCGCTAGACAGTAGGCGAATATTCGCCAGCAAACTTAACACATCAGTCATAAGACAGCAATGTAATGTTAACAATGACAACAAAACTGACAAACTAGACGGTCAATATTTGCTGAAGCATATCTTACGAGCTTCGGGAGCTGATTATAGCGTGTAAACTATATTAAGCTAATGATTTTTAAAACTAATTATCCAAATTATTATTTTAACACCAATTTTATTATTTTTGAAAGTAGAAAATATAAAGGTCGTTCGAGATAAAATAAAGAGCTCATAAGTTCGAAGTGATGAATATCTGTGTACATTGTACGATATTTGTTAACTGTTTGTTGATAGAGTTAACCAAGGTTTTAGGTCATCCATCACTCATCAAATAAATTTTAACCAGATGTACAAAACTGTCATCACAATCCATTCAAAACAAGATTCATGAGACTTTATAATAGTAAATTGGACTCTATATTTGGTACCCACAATATTGCAATATAGCGTATAAATAATCAATTACTCGGCTGAGTTACGCTCACGCATCGCATAAATCAGCTCATCATCCAACGTTCACTTGCACAATCTCCAGTCTAATTTCCATGTTACAGCTCCAAATTCCTAGTTTTAAGGATAGGCATTGGCTTTTACTTCCATACGTTGGACGGCAGATAATTGTAATAAACAAAAATGTATTTACATTTTGTGAAATGTAATAGTTACAACAATATTTTATACAACTATAAAATGTAATAGTTTTAACTTTTTTTCGTAACTTTATGTGATTTCGGCCAAGTAATACGTCTTTTCCTGACGCATGCATGACAGATTAGCATGCATTGTCATGCATTGTTCCAAGAACTCAAGTTGTAGATGGAAACGCGAGTGTGGACTCAGTACTCAATTCACTTCTTGCCCTCTATTTAATAATTAAGTACTTGGTTACACACAAACTTTTCTCTACATTCTCATACAGATAGACAAGATGATCTCTGACCTGATTGCACAAGGGAACGTAGACGTGCTGCCTAGCGTAATACAAAATGTATAATTAAATATAAACTCAATTTTATTGCAAACATTATAATTTATGTTTATTCTCGTATATTGCACTATTGTTTGAAACGTGGTATTTATAATTTTTAATTACAAACATTATGATTTATTAAATCTTAATAACAGACACCATTTTAAAATACATATTCTATTTTTAAAACCTTTTTTTATATTTGCAATTGAAATGTCCAGCTTTTAAATCAAAATATACTTTAATGTTTTGTTTTAAGGAGATTAGAATATATAGCATAATGTTCGTATGCTTCTATTGCATATAACATCTTGATTTCATAGTTTTGTACTGATTGTAATATTTCTCGTTCGTCTACTGCTCATATAATAGACTTTGTTCACTTGACATCTCCACTTTCCAACAATTTAGCCAAGCGGAAGTGAAAAAATGCTGTACAAATATTTGCGTACATATATTTTCGTTAGATATTTGAATATAAAATCACTTAGTGTTGAAGCGTTAAAGTGCTTATCATTTTCACGATTACGTCATTTACTTTAACAATATTCCCTAGTTTTTACATGTTTACCACTTTTTACGGCAAGAATTATTTTTTAGTTTAGAAAACTAAAAGATATAATTCAATGAGCTGGTCCAAAACTCTTTTTATACTCCACTCTAAGAGCTGGTAACACTCCCAAGATCTTTCTGGCGAAGTAGGTTTGTACATTGTAATACCTACTATAAAACATATTTTAAATTTTATCATGAGGCATTCTTTTCAACATTGTTTTTAAAAGTATTAATATTGCGACATAAAAGCTATTTTAAATTATTTTATTGGCAGAATTTATAAACATTTTAAAACGCGAATAATAAATTAATAATAAGTAATAACCGGTTTTATATCCTTATTGATATTCACGGAATGCTTGCGCTTGGGGGAAAGTTTTAGGATTATTGTCAAATCTGAGACGGACCGGTCCTTCAACACATAAGGGTGAGGCCAGACGAGCGTAATTTTTTGAGTTGTGAGTCGCATAATTTCATTTCACACATTTCAGACAACTCATTTTGCGTCGCCGTGTTAACGAAACAGGATTTTTGTATGAAACCGAATGTAGCAGAAATTACGCGACTCACAACTCAAAAAATTACGCTCGTCTGGCCTCACCCTAAGAGTCGCACATAGACTATTTCAATATAAGCTTTGTATTAATTCAGCTACGGAGAAGCATCAATAACTTATATGAGTCTTGACGCGTAAATCGAACGTTGTACCTATCACTTCACGACCGTCTCTTCTACTGCGCTACGATGACTCTACGCTACATATCTGAAATTGAACAAGCGATCTTCTTACTAAAAAAGTTTAAGCTAATATATCTTATATGGACTAATATTTTGTACCTACTTTTAAATCGTAATAGCTAAGCTTTACCCTTATTAAATTATTTTTGTGATCTAGTGCCTCTACATTTTGAGTGATCTCCAGGAAAATACATAAAACTTATTCGCAAATATGTATCTAAAACAAAAATCTCTCAATGAAGCAAATTCTATGAGATTTAACATCGTCGTTGCTAATTTCCATATTCATCTTAATATAGGAAGAAAGATATTCTAAATGCAAGCTTTTTCTCTCTTATGGTGCGCGAGAAGCAATTAAAACAATAAGGTGGGAAGAAATAAATCATCGTAACGATGTATTCAAATGATGATAACGCAAAAATTGATGAACAATGTGAATTAGATTTACAGATGTTGCGTAATGACTCTTCTGAGAAATGTTTTTGTTTGAAGAAAGTTCCAACCAAGATTTGTCTAGGAGATTTGTGAAATATAGAAAAGGTTGGAAAGTTTGCTCTAGTTACATAATATAAGTCATGAAATTGGTATTTGCAGTAAAATTATTGGGTGATTCGAAATTAGAGTGCATTTGTTTGAGCTGAATTTGGCGACAGACTGCTATGGGGCGAAAAGCTCGGAGAAATATCAGTGAATTAGTTTTACTTTGGCCTACTCTTTGGAGGATTCGTTGGTGAGATTATCTGTATAATAATAATGAGTATGAGAGTGTTATGGGGAAATATATTTAGAAGGATATACAGAGTTTCATCAAATGTGGAGCTTTTTAGGCTATCGATTTGATAATATTATAAGAAAAGTGCAATAATATGTCAAAATGCAAGAAGGGAAGTATTTTGTATATTAGCTCAAATAATTAAATGTATAGCTGAAAACAAAATATTAATATGTTTTGGATGAAACTAAACATATTTTATACTGAGGCTAGTTAAATAGTTACTATTGAATAACAAAATATCGATACAGGTTTTAATTGCCGATACGATCGGTAACTGATATATTGTCTTAGTCTGGCAATTAACCTTTTTCTTATTGATCTATTGATGCCATAGATTACATTGTAGGGATAAATTGAGAGCGAAAGTAAAGCATTATTCGTTCTGAGTATCGTTCTGTAGCGTCACTAAATTGGCCCAAAAACACACGTGAGATCAATTTTCAATGGATTCAAAAAAGGAATTCGATTTGAATTTTCTATATTTCCAATTATGAATTCAAAAATAGAACACCGCCCTCAACTCTATCAATACCATCAGCCCTACGTTAAAAACGAGCAATCCACGATCGATCACTTATATCGATTTAAGAATTCACTTCACTAGTCCACTGGCACAACACTACACTGGACTTACCGCTACGTAGGCTTTCATGATGCGTGATGGTGATTCACTGACGATGCTGTGTGGCCTGGTGGATGGGCAGCGTGGATATATACTATAGCGGACGGTGGGGCGGCGAAAGGATGAGTGGCGTTGTGTAATCTCGGGAGATGTCTTACTATAGGAAGTTAAAGTTAATTGGAGGGCGCCGTTTTCTATGGGTCAAGGGGTTTGCGATTTTCAGCCAGGGTGCAAAAATTTGCACAGTTTTTGAATTTAGAATCGAATCTAATTTAAATAAATTACCGATTTCGATTATGTTTAATATTATTTAATTCGTGTCGAAAATATTTGAAAAAATTGTATAATTTCTGAGACAAATTAATTAATTTAAAAAGTAATATTAGAATTTTAAGCTGTTCTTACGTTTATCTATTTTTATATTTGATATCATTTTTTTTATCAATATATAATACTTATAAATGAATACCTTGAAAACAATTTACAACGTCTCTACATTCTACATCCAAATATCTTCTTTCGAAAGAAAGGGACGTCTTTGCTTTGCAGCGGAACAGAATAATGACTTTTTCGAATTGAAGAAAGCCTAAAAATGTAGGCTTTTATCCATAACTTATCAGTCGTTATCATTATAATTATTATGCCGGCATAGAAAGCCGGATATAATGTAACTAGTGTTATGGTACTCGCGATAGGATTTATCGGCAATCTTGAGAATTTTTATTATGTTTTGTTTTGACTACCTTATTTCGTCACATAAAGGTTGCTTATTGTAATCTTGTGAGGATTGGTCGCTTCAGTACCCAACTAACATTTTGGTGTTAGTTACAGGTAGTTTTATGACCTTTAGTGCTATTATGGACATTTAATGGTTTCAATAGTCGTTAAAAGAGGTAGAGGTGAGTTAAAAAAATAATTTAGGACCAACAGCCGTATCTATATAAAAATCTTTAATAAAATATTTTTTTTATGGCATTGAATGACGAGACGAGCATCCGTTCGCATAAACAGTAGCAACATCATTCAGCACTTTGAGTTACAAAGTACTGTGTGGTATTTCACTGCGCTCGTCATCTTGAGAATAAGATGTTAATACTCATTATGTCCAGTAGTTACACTGGCTACAATGTCCGTCAAACTGAAACACAACAGTGCATGCACACTGCTGCTTGGCGGTAGAAATAGACATTGCGGTGGTACCCAACCAGGCGGACATTTGCATACGAGAGTCCTACCACCAGTATTAGTTTATCAGCAAAATACTATATTTTCTGCACTTTTTCGACATATTTCACGAATGACGCTGGTTGTAACTAATCAATACTTCAGAATCAATCCTAATTAATTTATGTTAAGAATGGCACCTTCATAATTTTTATTCACTTCATTAAAATTGATAATCGTAGGCGCGTTTAAATTGAGGTGAGAAACATGCTATACTGTTACAGTTTTACAAGGGCAGTAATTATTCATTCTATAAACACAAAAGATTTGAAATTGATCACTTATATGTAAACGCCATTAATGTCAGTATCAAAAGTATTAATGTGGATAGGTAACCATTTCTTTTTGTTTTTTGGTCTTATCGGAAACCGAAAACAGTACAGTTGCTTTATAAAGTATCAAAAAAGCGGTGATAACGTTATCTCACACAATTATATTTAAGATTTTAATAGCTAAAGGCATCAACTAACCCTTTTTAATAATTTAAATAAGGTTTTAAGTTGCAAATCATTTTTAAACTAACGACATTTTAATGTTTATTGCTGTATTCGAAAGTTTTTGTCACCTATGATGTTAGATGATTCGACTATAATATAACTGTAATACCTTTCTAAGTAGTAATTAAAGCTTTTATAAATATCTTGTGCAGGTACGGTAACACCTGTATATCTCCTTTGTTCAGACTTCATACAACTTTTACCTGTAAATTCGTGGGCCTCTTCCGTGCGTATAAGTGAGTTATAGCATGCTGTAACTCATTTATACAGCAATACTTTAAGCACTTTAAGCACAGTATATATATTCTATACAGTAGAACATCTTCATACAAAGGCTCGGAACCCGAGTAACGCCTACGTGCCTCGAGTTTGGTACATATTAAGTACCTACACAAACAGTCGCGAGTGCACCGCAGCTCAATATGAACGAACGCGTCGCACTGTGGAACGTCCCCATAGAAAGAGCGTGACATGTACCGGTAGTACTGAATGTCTGATAACTGGAAACTGAAATGCATTGTGGAAAGGGGACAATATGACCTTTCAAGTTTTATAATTTTCACCCCTCTAATCACTTTATTTTACCTAATATATAGCATCAAAGTTGAAGTATCGAACACTGTCGAAAATTACCTCACTGTTTAAGAAAGATATTTGTGGTATTCGCAATAGTTTGGAGAAGTATTTTATAAATAAAACGGTTTAATAGGATAAACTTATATAAATGCAACTGTTTCTTTTTAAAAAGACGCTTTATTTTATGGTAGAATTAAAGTTTAAAAAAGTAATCGAAGTGTTTTATAAAATCTGTCATATAATAAAAACGCCACGAAATCCGACTTAATGATACTTGTGCTTGATAGTTCAGAGTAATTAGGAAATTTTGCTAGAACATTATGTACCCCCCCTTGTCCCCCTTTCGAAGAAAATTAACAAAATAGGTCACACGCCTGATAAAAATGTCAGAGCATCTACATTTTTCATCAAGCTGACTACATTTTGTGAATTATGAATATTTCATCAGGTGTTGATATTACACGAAAGCAATCAAGTAGGTTGGTGTAAATAATTTTTAACATTATGCTTTCAATTGTTTTGTCGGCGTAAATTCGCCAACTGTCAGAATATGTAATCAATACAATCTTGTGAACAAGGGTGCAAAACATCTTGATATATTTAATGATAAAATGAATACATTGATGAGTAAAGTGTCGAAACATATTCGTAAATAAATTTTGTCATATTCTTGGTAGATAATATACTGTTCACATAACACGTTACATATGTAATTGGTGAATGCTGAGTGTACCTGTTATTGGCATATTTATCAGCCACATTATCCCTAAAAGTGTTTCTATATAATTGTCTCAATATTTATGCTGTTGGTATACCTTAAATAAAATAAAAAAAAAAAAAAAAATTGTTGTGTCATTTTAATCCATCCTAATATAATAATATTACTCGAAATAAGTTTTTTAAAGAGTTAGGAGACGCCTGACAATTTCTTTTGAGTAAAGTCCTTGAGATCGTAAATTTAGGCGATTTTAAGACATGTCTATTTTTCATTAATTAGGTTATTATATACCCCATACTGTTTTGAATTTCACTTGTTTAATTGCAATAATGTCAAATTATTGTGTATCTATCCTTAATTTGGTTTTAAACTCCCTTGAAATATAGGCATATTTCAGTATTTTTTTTCATAGTCATATCAGTATTTTTCAAATAAACTACATTGGTAATGGATAGGTCTATTATTCAATAATACACGTAAAAAAAATCACATCTTTACGTTGTTCCGTTGTTGAGTTATCATAAGATATGTAAGAGAGATACTCATGTCCCGCCCTTTCTATAGGGACGTTCCACTGTGCGACGGTGTGATGGTTTTGTAAGCAGTAAGCGTTCATTTTGTGAACATTTGAAATAAAGTACAAGTACTTACTTAATATGGCAAAGAGCAATTTTTTTTTACTAAATCTGCTAATCAAAGAAACTCTACATGTATGCAGCCCTGTGGTGTGTTTACGTACCGCGCAGCTGTAGGTAAAAAAAATTCAAGGACACGGCCGAGTGAGACTACTTTTAGTCTGCTTTAAGGCAAATACTTCAACCAATATGCAGTCCTGATTATAGCTATTTATTAAAGCTAGAATTTTAGTATTAGGTATTGTAGTGCTACGGATCAACTTTTTCAAAAATACCTTGTACAGTTATTATAATTTTAGTCTTTGTAGCAAAAATAGCCAAATCCATGTTGCCTAATTAAAGAGATTGGCATATACGAAGGGTTGTCAATGGTCGTCTTTCGAAACCCAATGAGTTTGCATTAGTGCTAACGTCTGCGACTGTGGTTCAAATCATATTATGCGTGCCTAGGACCTTCGGTATAAGGAAAAATGCGTAACTTTACAAGGTTTTAGTCAAAGTTTCTGATTGTGAGTACCTACGATGTAGGAAAATAAATTTCGCCGTGTTTTATCAACGAGGTCTCAGGTTCGATCCCCGGGTCGAGCATAGTGATATAGGATTTTTCTAGAATTGAGTGTCCGCCCGGAGTCTGGAATTTGTACTTGATAGTTACGTGTGTATTTTTATCAATTATTGTTCACTTTAACGGTGAAGGAAAACATCGTGAGGAAACCTACATACCTGAGAATTCTTCATAAGAATTTCGAAGGTATGTGAAGTCTACCAACCCGCACGAGGCCAGCGTGGTTGACTAAGCCCTAAACCCTCTCAGTAGTAGAGGAGGCCCGTGCCCAGCAGTGAGCAGAATATAATACAGGGCTGGTATTATTATATTTTATATTAGGCGCCATGTGTGTTCTGTGCCATGATGATGAAAAATTCTAGATTCCGGGCTGATATTGAGTAGAAAAACCCAATCTCACTTTGCCCGACAAGGAATTCGTACCCGGGACCTTAGAGCGTGATCTACCGCACACGCAACACAACTACGCCACCGAGGCAGAGTTATGCATCACGCTTTTTATCTTCTCACGGGTAAGCAGAGATGTAATCACGCCCACTTTATGTCTGCTAGGTTACGTTCCATTTCAGATGCGCTAGCCTATTACTGTTTGCTGGCCACCATTCCAAACTCTATGCCCATAGCAGAAAAACCGAACATCACTTTACTCATCTGGGGATCGAACCCGAGACTTCACCGCAGCAGTCGCACCGCGATACAACTAAGCAGTCTGATTGGAAGAATTGAAGATAGTGACATTCTAGTGATAAAATCACAGTTTCTAGCGCATCAAAGTGCTCGAAGAATACATAATGTTGCCGAGAAGCGAGAGTGCTAATTGTTTTAACTTTAAATATCTTCACTGGCGTAAATCACACCTCGTGAGATGGTAAATCCATGATGATATCATAGAAATACGACGTGGAACGATAATATGACTAATGCAGATAGAAATAGACTGAAAGTACACTGGATGTAGATAAATCCTAATTCCACCCGCTACAAAAGTACTTTAAAACTGCGGCGCCATCGATTTAAAAAATCTGATATAAATGCCATTATATCTCATGGGAGCAAATTACCTGGATAAAGTCTGTATGTTGATCAAGGACATGACCTATCTGTGTGCCAAATTTCATGAAAATTCGTTCAGGAGTTTTCATGTTTACTTCTAACAAACATCTAAACATTTTAACAAACATTCACATTTATTATATTAGTGAGATAAGATGTGTAAGTAAAAATAAAATGTCTAAGTCAGCTGAGCTGAGGTCTAAGGTTTGTTCCCCGGGTCAGATAAAAGTGAAGTCACTGCTTGAGGTTTTGGTATAGGATATGAGATAATATACGATAGCTGTTCTTGAATTCCTAATTAGATGGGCAGTGCTTCAAATTGTTTTTGATATTGTAACTATTTACGGGCGATGAACAACAACTAATATCAGGCGACCCACTAACTCCTTTGCTATCCCATGCTATAAACACTTTCGCTATTTATGACCGACATTCTTTAACTACTCTTCATTGTCTTAACAAGTCGAAATTCTGTTCGCATAGACGCTAGAAATCATTTTGCCTTGACCCTACTAGGACTACTTACGGCAACCTAGATAGACAACTAGTTTACCGACGTGTGCTACAAACAAAGTACGTTTTACTTATCATGCTAAGTATTATAAAGCTTAAATAGAAATTATAGACGCATTAAAGCATATTGTCACTCAGCTGGGTTACGGGGCTGCTTAGAGTTGGATTTAGGCCTTAGTCCACAGCACGAGAGAACTGTCGCATACGCAAGACATTTATAATATCTTTAAACACAAATTTCCATATTAATACCAACATTTTTAATAAACTTTCGTTTTTAAATTCCACGCATAGGCCGTATTCATTACGCATTTAAATATCAAATTAGGATTTTAATATATTCTTTAGTCGTTGGTGTGAAATTACCTTCGACGAACTATAGAGTTCGCGGGCAAAAGGTATAAAGGTGCTCACTGCGATACTATATATTTCGCGATATGTCGACTATACTAATCCTTCACTGAGCTGACTATATTCATCGATTTTTTTATGTTATCGGTCCAGTTTGATTTAATGTCCTTCAAGAAAAAAACAATGTAAAAGCTCATGCATTGACAATTCTTCTGGTGCCTATAATTATATATGTTTATTATTTTTAGAATTTGGTCACTTGTCATCAGTCATCAAGTTGTTCTGCTGGTGAGCCACACATATAGTACGTACATTAAGCTATATAGATTTCACTTATATTCCCGCGATGGCTGTATAAATATTTAGCAGAAACACATGTTGTTATTAGTGTTTGATTTAGATACGTTTTTTGGGCCGCCGTAGTGCGCGCTCACCCTAAGACCTGTTTAACCTGCTTCCGGTAACAAAACAAGTTTGAATGTCATAACCGGAATCATTCAAATCATCTCATTCATGCTTTGAATAAATCATTTGTCTCATAATGTAATGAAACAATAGCATAAGGCACAGTTTTGCTATAAAAAAAAATATGGAAAATATGTCGAGACTTGGAACCCGCGTTGGTGACAAAACGCCTAAACTATGGACGGCACGGGGCCAGTGGTGGGGATTTAGAATATAATACAGGGCAGATATATTATGAGAGCCCTTTAACACACAAAATATACTTAAGATACTGTGCCTGCGTTGTATATCTTTGGAAGAGGAATGGGATATTTATTGATCAGTGATCAGTGGTGATGATTAGTGGTCAATTTATTGATCTTCAACAAAATTATGGTTAATGCCACCATAATTGTTGCCTAGTGGCGTAGTAGCATTGCGTACGACTACCGCACTTAGGTCCCAGGTTTGAATCCTGCGTCAGGCAAAGTGATATTGGAATTATTCTACTCAGTATTAAGTAATAAAGCAAAGAAAGAAAGAAACAATTTATTCAGCCGCAGTCTAGAATTTTTGCTCGGTATGACGATAGGTTAGCCCCCACCACATCATGGGACAGAACCCATGGCGAAAAGTGAGTGTCCCATAGTTGCTCGTCTGCCTAGCCCTTACGGGATAAAAGAAGTGATTTGTATTTGTGTGTGTAATCTCTAAAGTTAATTGACACAAACCTCTCCAAAAACTATTGAGCGCGAACTTCAGTGCATCCAGTTAACAACCTTTCGAAATCTATACGCAACGTCTAATTTAGTAATATTTGTTTGCTCAGAAGGTAACGAGTGAGTACACAAATACATGTATTTGATGGACATAGTACTTATGCCCGTGACTTCACTCGTCTGGAGTCGAAAGTCATTTTGTGTCATAGATTTTATATGACAACCCACTTCACTCAATGACAATCATTTGTTTGTTATTAAAATTAAATAATTTGGATCGTGTGCAAGACTTTCCTCGGATAAAAAGTAGCTTATATTTATATATTTTTTATCGATTCTCTTGATCGATCTGTATACCAAACAGCATACAAATACATTCAGCATTTTAACAACCAGCAATAAATTTAAATATCTCTCCATATTTCTCATTCATAATGTAGGATGTACCGACAGACTTGTAGAGTGTTTATGCAAACACTGTATGTATGTATGTATGTATGCACATAGCTGACTATGTCTTCCAGCTGTAATATTGCGTGAACCGTGACTAAAATAATCTTAATTGATCATTGTATCGTTTGCTAGAAAATATGGAATGTTTGAAATCTTCACGGCTTTCATATCGCTTCTCAAGATAGTTTGAAGCAAACTATACACCGCAGGCTAGTTATGTACTCCTGGTACCTAGGAATGTAAGATCTTCAACATTCTGTATATTAGTGGTAGGGCTCTCGTATGCGATCCTGGAACGTGACACTTACGTGGGCCAATTTGGCTTTATAATTTGTTTAAGGTGGTCACTATTCGACGAATATGCTACCACCACCTACTGCTAGTAATGGCAATTATCAGAGATTGGCGCGTTCAAAGGAATGAATAACAAACTTAAGTTATATTGCCAGTGGTAGAGTATATCATGTATACATTGATTCACTAAAAAAGCCGCTACAATGTCCTTCAAACCGAAACACAACACTGCATGCACACTGGTGGTTAGCTGTAGAAATAAACATTGCGGTGGTACCCACCCAGACGGACTCTTACATATACGAGACTATCCCGCCCTTACACCCACCACTGCAACTCCTGTAAGCGAGGATCAGCAGTGGCACGCATTTTATGACACCGAGCGGTGAAGCTCGGCGAGTCTCTGGGAGCACTAATTAGTCTTTACCCGCAACGAAGTTAATCAAATAGAAGATTAGGAGGAGTTAGAAATATATTTTTCCACTTCCCTCCATACCAAAGCGGGAGACACAATAATGAACTAAAAGTGTGTTTTTAAACCTTATTTATTGAGACTTTTACAACTGGAAAAGCCAGACGTAAAGCACCACGGATAATTTTTTTTAAAGTGGTCCTATCATTTGAGCTGTTAGATTTTATTCCAATAGTAGTTACGACAAAAACGCCGGAAAGCACGGAAATTCTGTCTAGTCTCCACAAGGTCCATGTAGTATACAACTCCAGATGTTATTTGCATACTATCGAACATAATGTAGCGCTCATTTTGACAAAGACTACACTCCCAAAGTATGTGATGCGCAGATTGTTCGTAGTTGCAGTCAGTAGGCGAACATAGACACGCACGCGAATCAACAAAAATTACCATGGCGTGTAAGGACTCTTACATATGAGAGACCTACCACCAGTGGTATCGCCTTGATAGCGATCTTGTGTATGACCTTCAAACAGGCCGGCATAATTGTGTCGACTCACGAGGCATTATCATTTCTCATCAGTTGACTTTATCTAGAGCCCTCTCCCCCCCACTTACCAACAGGTGCATTACGGTCACTTTGCCGTGCAACAAGAAATATATACAAATGTATAGGTACATGATTGCCTCGGTAGCGTACTTGTATTATGGTACGACTGTAAAACTGAGGTATCGGGTTGGTTCCCCGTGTCGGGCAAAGTGATATTGGGTTTTTCTATTCAGTATCAGCTCGGAGTCTGGAATTTGCGTCCCATATGGCTATAGGATCGATCTCTATCACATCATGGGACGGAATACCTACACACGGCGAGAAGTAGGTGCACTAGTTGCGCCTCTGCCTACTTCTTCGGAGATAAAAGGCTTTAGTATGTGTATAGGTAAAATGCATAGCATAGCACAGAGCATTATAATGTTTGTTCAATGATTTAATTAATCACTGTTTTGTTACTTTCTTCTTTACTTTAAATAAATCGAGATTCATTACAATACGCTGATTAGAATAACATGCATTTTTGTAAGATTTTGTGTTTGATCGCCGCTTTGTTCAGAAGGTGACATAAAAATAACAGGTCATTTAATTTCTTAGACCATATTTTGGCATTAACGTAAATTTTCATTATGAAAGTGCATTTGTAACAATTTAAATAAAAAATAAAGCTGTTACTTTCATGTATAAGAGACCATTAGGCGAGTAATAAGTGTGGCAAGTAAGTTTTAATGTCTGCGAGTAATGTAATGTTTATAATGAATATTAGTAAATGCATAGAGAGAACTATGAAATTAATTTTTTGAAGTGAAACTTGTTTATCGACGTGTGGGAGAAATCTATATTTAAATAAAATTACAATAATCATGACGGTGTAGTCTTCTACGGCCATTATTTCGAAGAGAATCTTAACATCGCGATGTAGGTAGTAATTAGTTTAAATTGTACAGAGCCATCTATTGTCGACAAGTGTAAGCAGTTTAAATATTATGGTTTGCTACACTTATTTAAATTCATTTAAATAAATAGTGAAAGCAAGAGATTATTTTTTTATTGTTTTGAAAAATTATTACTTGATTGTGATTTTGGTATTATTTTTATATTAACTTCACTTTTGATTGTAAGTATTAGTAAATGTATAATATTAATTTATTGAAATTAACCATCATTTAATAATATGCATTATAGCTCCGCCCGCGGAAATGAGTTTTTCCGGGATAAAAGTGGCCTATGTATTAACATAGGCTACTTTTGGCCATGATCTACCATACCAGCCCTATATACCCTGTAGGCCTGCATACCAGCCCTGAGGACGGACCTCCTCTATAACTGAGAGGGTTTTAGACCTTAGTCTACCACGCTATCCTAGTGCGGGTTGGCAAACTCCACATACTTTCGAAATTCATATACAGAACTTCTCAGGTATGCAGGTTTCCTCACGATGTTTTCCTTCACCGTTAAAGCGAGCGATATTTTACAAAGAATACACACATACCTTTAGAAAAGTCAGAGGTGCGTGCCCTTAAGTTTTTAACCTGGGGACATTCGTCTCCGCAGTCCGTTCCACTCCCAACTGGGCTATCGCTGCTTGCTAGCCATAATCTACTCGTGTGCCAAATTTTATCGAAATCCGTTCTGTAGTTTTTGCGTGAAAGAGTAACAAACAGCTTTCGCATTTACAAATATTAGTAGGATTTGTTAATATTTAAATGGGTAAATTTTATCGCAAATGCAAATTAACACTAAAAATATACTCACAATATAAAAACCATTAGATAAGTGTTATAATAATAAAATTATCGGTGTCGACGAAAGTGTTTACGGAATATTGGAATGTGCAGTGTCAACCGCACAATAGCACCACCCAACTATAAATTCTAACATTAATATCATAATACTTTAATTTTTTTATACCATTTTCCTGTTTAGCGTTCTCTTGTCTATTATAAAACTGTGTCTTGTACAGCAACTATAACTTTCATCCTTACACGTCTACTAAACAAAGTCCCTGCCGCACCTGTCTGTCTGTAAGCGATAAACTGAAAAACTACCTTACGGATTTCAGTGAAATTTTGTATGGAGATAGTTTGTGACTACAATTTTTTAAGTTTTTAACTTATATCCCGGAAAACTTTCACACCAGCGAAGTTGCAAGCAATAGCTAGTTTAACATATTTATTTGGATTTATGACCTCTCCAAGGGACAGACCGTTGACTTAACTGTTTTAGTAAATTGTATGCCGTAAATTGCCACCTAATCATAAATATTGCATGTCATTTTGTTTATACTAAGAAACGTCGTACAATTACAGTATGACGTAACTTAAACGGTAAAAATCTTGTTAACTATTCCGAGAGGAAAAGTCGAAAGGTTACATTATTTTTGACATTTTAATACATCGTTTTAATCATGTGGGTTAGTCAAACAGCAACGGTCAACAAAATTTTTGAAATCCAACATTTACGTGTATACCGCCCTATCAATAATTATTAATTATTGAGACATACACAACTTAAAACTAATATAAGATTTCTTCTATTTGTGTGAAACTTGGGTCTTCAATACCAAACTGAATCAAAATGAAACACTCCAATATTTGTCTCGTAGCGGGAATTGAACCCTCGCGCACATTGTACACTAATTTTGAACACTCGCTGTGCTACCGACTCTATAATGATATGTACAATCACCTAATTTCTTTTACATTAAATGACGATACGAGTATGCCGTTCGCCCGATGGTAGGCGATACGACCGCCCATAAACAAATTACAGCGTGGCGCTAAGCGCTCGTCACGCTGAGACAAGGTGTTTGTGTTTAAACCTCATAATGCCCAGTTATTACTCTGCTACAGAGTCCTCCAAACAACACCATAACAGTGCATGCACACTGCTGCTTGGCGGTAGGAACAGACGTTGAAATGATATCTACCTAGACGGCGCGGCGCGGTCCATCGCTTACGAGAGACCTACGTACAACCAGTAAAAAATAAATAAAAACAAAAAACCCAACTGCGTCAATATCTGCCGCCATCTTTATTGAATTCATGGCAGAACTCAAAAGATAGAAACAAGATTTTAACTTGAATATTTTATTTTGGTTTTGAATAATCTTAGTTGACAAATTTTACAAACAATACCTACAATACAATTTTTAAGTTTTCTTTTTTTTTATAGACTACCTGTGTGCCAAATTTCAGCCAAACTCGTCAAGCCGTTTTACCGTGAAGAAGTAACAACTAACACAAACTTCGCATTTATACTATTAGTGTGAAATGTGACGTGATTTATTAGCATTTCCTATTCCAAACTACAACAAAACATATAAGTTGTATATATATTCGTAATCACCGCTAAAAGTCCTTTATTTTTATACTACACTTGATGTATTTTGAAAACATTATTTTTTTAAGATATCATTTTGCCACCAAAAATCCTCAATTTTGTTTTTTTTTACTTTCATGTACTCAGTGTCACTCTCGGTTAAGACGAAATTATTGATACCCTCACATATAAATACGACAAGCCGTTTAGGCTCTATCTAGGGCGTGCCAAAGAAATGTACATACATACATACACTCGAAAAACATAACCCTCCTTCTTTCGCAGTCGGGTAAAAATGGTATTGGGTACTACGCTTGAAAAGCTATTAGATAATAGAAAAGTAAGACGTGACCTGAGCCAACGCCATGCAACACCATGTAAAGCTACGAATCATCTAACATTGTTTTACATACACAAGATAATTGTATGAGGTAACACAGTGGGAACAATTTGTATGTAAAAAAAGTTCACATCTTACAAAAGCGATACAAAGACGCAACGCGAATGTTGAATTAACTAAACAGTTATTTTTTAGCCTTAACCGGAGTGAATACGAATTGAACGGCCGCTCCGTTAGAATGTTTTTACAGTTTCCGATACGATCAAGATGTGTCGTAACCGATATGTCGTGTCGTTTAGTTGTCCACGATTTAGGTAAACGGACTTGTTTAAATGTGGTTATTGTATTGCAATATTGCATGCAATTAACACGAACAATTGTCCGTTAGCAGTCGCCAGAATGATGTCTGCATCACTCGCATGCCTCGCACCCATAATGCAGTTCTACAGAACCACTATAGTATGATATGCGTGCAATATATTCATATGTATTTTAAATAATAAAAGACATGAGTGTATGTATACTAAGGGCCTGTTGCATAGGTTTAAAGTAAACTTTATTTGACACTTATCGTATTAAACAACTAATATTGATAGTACCTACTCATCGTATAACCACTTACTTTGTGGCACACATTAGAGACTTTTGTATTTGGTCGACTCATACATTTATGTGACGAATAGCATTTATCAGCAAGCGGGGAAATCGGCCCTACTAATTTTTCTACGATAATATCGACTTCAATAAAGAACGTATCGGCCTTCGATCGCGGTCTGTTTTAGAATAAGCAGATTCAGACCACGCTCGCGCCGCAACACTTGTTTATCAATTCATAATAATTACTACACGACCTTCACCTCCCATGACCACAATTATTTCACCACAAGGTTTTTGCAATCAGCGAATGTTGGATGATTAGGATGGTATATTTGTTCATAAAGTAGCGTTTGCTGGCGGCTTTTCTCGCAGTAATCTCTTCTTGGGTCACAAGGTTAGTACCCGTGCATTATTCGGCATTAGAATACCTATAGGTATTCTCAAGTCCATATACTTTGCGTAAAATCAGGTTTAATGTTGTAATGGCCATTGTACCGTGAAAGGACACATCAACAAAGGCAATTTCACATTTTATTAGGATAGTAAGAATTATAAGTCGGGACTATTAAATGTGATTAAATTAGTTACACCTTGTCATCACATTTGCGATGACGAAGTCTATGCCAACTACTCAGAATCTAGATGTTACATTGTGGACTAACACAAAAGATAAAATCTAAGAAGATAACATTGGCAGTAAAAGAACCGAGATAATTAATATTTAATAATATATGTACACAAATATTGTTGAAAAAAAAAAACGAATAATAGAATATTTCCAACAGTAATTTTGTCAATAGATGATGATTATGCCTGGAATTTTCAAACAAGGTTGCATGAAGGTCTAGTTGAATAAGCACGCAATTAATTTTATCAATATAAATATAATCTCTATATTAATATAATCTTGCATAATTCTAACCGTTCTATAGTTTACCTTGGTATAACATTCAAAAACGATCTCCATATTCCGTGAGTTGTCGGCTCTCGGAATCTTGATTTGAGATTAGTTCTCACATTAAATCCGAATCCCCAAAAAAGGTATCATTAAAATTGATCATATAAGAGACTGAGGAGACCAACTGCTCCCTCGCCTAGTATATGCAGCAATAGATAAAATTGTTGTACATATATAATCCAGATGGATATTTGCACTCGGAAGACTGGTAGTTGTGGTGTTAATGATTCTGTTTAACACTGTGGTCTATGACCAAATTAATGGATACTGTAAGACTTAAAATGATAAAGAGCACAGTGCAGTAATATGCAGTTTATAAACATCTGATCTGTGGAACACTAGTGTTCACAGGCAGTACCTAGCTTCCCATCAGATACGCCACTTGCTCATTAGTTATTTTTACACACTAACAATTTGAAATATTGTGCGGTGTCAGTAACCTACATCTCACTGCGCTGTGTTTTTTTTATGGCATTGAATGACGAGACAAGCAAGCCGTTCGCCTGATGGTAAGCGATACGATCACCCATAATCAGTAGCAACACCATACAGCACCTTTAGTTACAAAGTACTGTGTAGCATTCCATTGCGCTCGTCATTCTGAGAAAGATGTTAAGTCTCATTATGTCCAGTAGTTACACTACCTACAATGTCCTTCAAACCGAACATACCTAGCTGTGCATGTACACTGCTGCTTGGCGGTAGAAAAGTTGTGTTAACACATTTCGCCGCACGTATTACTTTTAACCCTTGTATGTAATTTCCACAACCAGTACGCGTACCATACTGTTTGGACTAGTTCAGAGTGAATAAAGCATAATTTACCACAACACTATTCTATTTGTAACACTATTCTATTTGTCGGCCGATGTAGTTTGATAAAAATATTGTATTTTTGTTAATATTGTATTATTGTGTGTATCAAATTCTTGAGGGGTATATGTATTTAGCTGTATATTAACCATGTTCTATTTAGTAATAATTACAGATGACGGATGATGTAGATGTAGGTACACAAAAACTTAATCTAGTTTATGCTATATCTCTTGTAAAATGAATTGTTAATTGTTTTGATAATAGCAATAAATAAAAAATAAAAAAAAATTTACCATACGTAAATCCTTGTACGGATACTTCACCCCTACAATTATCCTGGCTTTAATTTATTCCTTGATGTTACCGTAAGATCTATTTTGTTGTACAAAATACTTCCGTTCTTAAGCAACATAACGACAGTTCTTTATATTTTGCTGTACCCAATACTTAAGATCTAAGATACATTTAGTTTCAGCCTTGAAAATATGCTTAATATTTTTCAGGAGAACGGTAAGACATTCTAACTTCAAAAATGCATTCGTAAGACGTTAGCAATAAAGCAGCAAGTGTTAATTAACTCTTACGATTTCAGCATTTGAACTGCATTTTACGAACATTGCATGATGTAAATAGAATCGTCAAATATAATGGCCCTTGAAACAATTGGCAAATAGTTTAGCGTTGTCATGAAAATTAGCTCATTGACCTACATTCATATTGTTTGGGGTCATATGCAAAGATGCAGCAAGATTTTTCCAAGTTTATGCCGTTACGGTACATTCCGCTAACAAAATAACTATTTGATGAAGGTATGTAGTATGATTCGTTTAGGTTCGCGATGCTACCGAAAGTATAAAAACCTACAACGTGTTGAACACTCATCTATTTGACATTGCGGTGGTTCATGACCTAGGTATATAAATCATTAGAACATTAGGATTCAATAATCTACTATTGTATAAAAACATTCACTTGGATACAACCAATCATGAAACATCTGCCAATCACGAAAATGTATCGGATTAAAAATACAAGGCTAGAACAACAATTGCAAGTAGCGAATCAAAATTTGGCGCCATTTAAATCTGCAAGTTTTCATTATGTTTTACATATAAATGTGATTACGCTATCACACAGTAAAATCAACTTAAATGCCAAAAAATGCAAAATACTTGCAATGTATTTGTGTTTACATCAATAAAAACTATAAAATTTACATAAAATCACGCACTATGTGCAACAGTTGCATAAAGTATTATGAGCGGGTTCTAAGACTCCTCAAACTTATTTAATGTAGAAAAATATCCGTGGTCAGTCTATTCAAATGCAACAAAGTACATCGTCCGCATCGATATAAATCAGTGAGGTCGGTGAATTACATGCTTTGGGTTTCGGGTTTTGGGTTTTCTGAGACTGAAAGACGACGACTTGATAAAGGTTGCAAGAGCATGCTGGATAAAGGCCGCTTTTGATGGGTCCATCTAGAAATCTTTAGGGGAGGCCTATATTCAGCAGTGGATGACAGACGTCATGTGGCTGATGATGATGAGACTGAAAGTCCCTTTAACACTCTGCATAGCTTCGTAATTATTAAATTTTGATGTTAGACCATAATGCCGTGTATGCTGGGCGTTGGGTATGAGGTCGTTTAAACTAGAACATTACATTGTTGAGATGCTGATTGTGGCAGAAATAGACCATACGGTGGCTCTTACCTAGACGGATCCAGGTAGGAAACCTCTAGTAACACCACCAATCGAAATAAGCTTAAAAGATTAAAGACAGCTGTGAGCCAGCCAATTAAACAAAATATAGGGCAACGAGAATAACAGTAGACGATGCCTATAAAATAATAACGCACGACGGTCGGTAAACACTTTCTATCAAGATTTGAATGCAAATTTTTAATCTTTTCAATCGATACAAATATATTAATATTATTGTTATAACGTAGATAATGATTAACATACCGGATGATTTATGTAGACTGGACCCTGGATAATGACCTCCACGTCGTAATAAAGGATAGCCGCGCCAGAACATCGTCCTAATAGTCAATCGTTTGCGTTCTGGATCCAGTAAGTTGGGCCGATATCATTTCAGTAGGAGAGGCATACATCCAATAGGAAAACCGGATATACATAATACGTCCGGCAAGACAAGCTTATATATTTTATTATACATATATTATATGCTGCCCACTGCTGAGAGTCTCCTCTACTACTGAGAGGGGTTTAGGCCTCAGTTCACCATGCCGTGCCCAGCCTAATGCGGGTATGAAGACTTCACATAGTTTTTGAAAACCAAAACCTCGAAATTGTTGTGGAGAATCCTAATGCTATATTTAATGCTTCCTGTAATATAGGCGTATACATTGTATTATATATTGCCCACTGATGAGCACCGGTTTCCTCTACAACTGAGAGGGTTTAGAGCTTAGTCCACCCCGCTGGGCTACTGAGGGTTGACAGACTTCACCTTCGAAATTCTTATAGAGAACTTCTCAAGTATGCAAGTTTCCTCACGATGTTTATCCTTCGCTGTTATATTAAAGCGAGCGATAATTCGGAAATAATAAACACCTAACTCTTTTAAAAAGTCAGAGGTGTGTGCCGTTGCGTTTTGAACCTGTGGACATTCGTTTCGGCAGTCTGCTCCACTGACAACTAAGCTGGCGTCGCTTATACTGCATTTTAATATGTGGACTAAACTGTTCTTCTATGTAGCCAGTTTACGAGGAATAAAAATAACATTTATATGGCTGTGTACGTAAAATAATATGTAAGAATCTAACAAAATATTTTTTATTGGTTGTATGGAATTTGATTATGTAAAAAATGAATATTCATCGTTTGGTATTAGGAAAAAATATTTAGTTATGTATTATTTTACTTTCTCTTGTATTGCTTTGACCTCCGTGGTGCAGCGCGTGATAAGCTGCAAAATCGATATGCTGTAGGTACGAGTTGCTTAGGTGCAGATAATGGTTTATAAAGCTACATTATGCCTTTCTCCTGACAGCTGTAGGTTTTTTCCGGGAATGGACATTAACCGGGGCAGATCCGCAAGCATTAATATCTAATAAAAAATTGTTTGCCATCTACTTACTTCCTTTTTGAGCTAAGCATTGTTAGTAGGTTACAGCTTAATTATGATAATACCACAGATACGATATTTTGTTGTTTTTTTTTAGAACATTTTAACCTGTAGTTATTGCACCTAATCATGAGAAGATACTAGAAATCTTTACTTAGTAATGGCTCATATTAGTAAAAAAAAGCTATATCCACAAGTTACATCTAAAAGCTACATCGCTCAACGACACTTCGGGCTTAACCAGCGTGTAAGTATTTCGCAAGCGCAAAATCACAAAAAAGATGAGCTAACCATTTTAATTACCTATTGAAAAGGTAATGTAGCATATTAATCGGTACCCTATGGTAACAGACCATACGGCACAAGGCCATGCATTCACTTTTCAAACCAATATTTGCTTTAGATGTTTCCATCGAAAACATGTTTGTATTAACATTATTCAATTTTAATTTTCACTTTTTTAGCGTTACGTGTTAAGTGTGGGCGGGGTTTGTTGCATTTTTTAGTTTTGTTGTCTATGTTTCAAGTAAGATTCATTTTTACCTGCTAAGTAGGTTCTGGTTTGACCAACTGTGCCAACAAAACGCTACTTAGTTTTTTTTGTTAACAGAAAAAATGTGATTGTTTAATCTTATCTGAGACGCGGTTTCTTGGCAATATAATGTAAAACAGTTTGCCGGCAAACGTGTGAAACCCAAGTTACAATATTAATTCTTACAAGCTGAATGCAAAGAAGCAATAAGGCTGGTCAACAAGATATCTACATCTCTACCCACTTATAACTTACAAAACTAAATGAAGCCATGTACCGTAAATAGTAAAATATAGGAAATGGTTTTTGAGATTTTTCAGTGACCTGATACATTTTAGAATAGGAAAACGTTGATAGTTATTTCTTGCTATAGAGACGTGATCTTTCATCATATGAAAGACCCATAGAGTACGTATGCTTTAGAATATGGTCCGTAATTGCTTGAGGCGAAAGGTGAAATTCTATTTTTTACTTTAAGTAGTGTGGTCTCGCATGACCGCGGGCTTTATAATTATATTTCCTAATTTTCCAAATGACCCTAGACATTGTGGTTAAGATTAAAAGGTCAGTTCCAATTGGCACGCAGTTTTTTAAATAGAAAGTCGAAAGGTTGTTGGCGCGATTTTTAAAGCCTAATAAATTAAAAAGTAATAATGCTATCAGATGATCAGGTGCTGCTCTCGTTATCCTCAAACATCAGACGTCAATATCTTTTAAACAGGAAGACTATAGTACAAACTATTGCTTGGCGTCAAGAATAGATAAAGCTAAAGTACCTACCTCCAGATAGATCCTCAGTAATGTAGACTGGTAAAATGTATGTTTGTCAATATATTTTTTAATTAAACTGTACTAATAATTATTTAGCAGTGCTAGGTAGTAAAACTAGGTAACGTGTCTACCTCATCATTCATCTGTTATGTCATAAACGATATTTTCTCATAAAACGTTAATGCAATATTCATAAACTTTATTTTATTGTTATAATTATTTGTAAATGGTTATAAAAATGTTAATTGATTGGGCAGAGGTCGTGATTGCGAGTTTGTTGCAAATTATGCACATGTACGCGCTTGTATGGGGCACGGTGTATGCCTCAAGCATAAGCTTATTTAGGATAATGTTATTTATCTTAAGCGAAGCTAAGCTCATGACAAATATCTGACGTAAATCTGAAACGACTTTTTCTGCTAGATATTTCCTGTGAAATCGAAAGTAGTAGTTTATAAGACGGATGACTCCCAAATAGGCTAACAGGGACTTAATCAGCATGTGGTGAATTCGGTCCTTAATATTCTATTACTGCCAACCCGGACTTGGCCAGCGTGGTGGACTATGGCTGAATCCCACTCACTAGCAACGGAGACCCGTACTCAGCAGTGGGTTCTATATAATACAGGGTCGGTATTTTTATGTATGCTTTTCTACTGATTTGGTATTGTAATAACCACATGTTTTTAGTATTATAATCTGTGATGAAATAAATAAACACTATAAATATTATGTGTTGAAAATGAATCCACATATTCTATCATGGCAAAATAAGAAGAGAAAAAGTTTAAAATGAGTCTAGATTACAATTTTTAATTGTATTATAATCGAACCGTCAGTAGAATGAAAGGCAGTAGGTTCAACCCTTAGGTTCAACCCATGTCAGTTTGATGTTGCGTTGGGGACTGCTTGTTTTTGTACAGTTCCTGACTAGAAATGACTTCTATGTGTTAGATTATAAGTTACAACTATACAATACCTATGTGGTTGTTGAGTGTATAATATATGTCGTAATTAGTACTACATAGATAAATATAATTGCCGTGTTTGCAAAACCACTGGAAGCTAATAGCGATATCAAAGGATCCATTCCATAAATATCCTTTCCGATCATCAAAAAGTCATCATAATCCGACGGTGCGGTATTTAAGCGATTAATATTCTAAAACCGTTAACATTATCGTAGATGACCGGTATATCCGTATTATAAAAATCGAATAAAATATAAAATGAAGCAATAATTGATTCGGAGAAAATCGAAGTACCTAACTAAGAGCGATCTGCGCAGCAATGCAATGCAACCAGCCCTGTAAGCAGTGGGCAGTATATAAATACTGCTCACTGCTGAGCACGGGCCACCTCTACTACTGAGAGGGGTTAGGCCGTAGTCCACCATATTGGCCTAGTACGGGTTGGCAGACTTCACATACCTACCCTCGAAATTCTTGAAGAATTTTCAGGTATGTATGTTTCCTCACGATGTTTTCCTTCATCGTTAAAGCGAACGGTAATTGACAAAGAATACACACATAATTTTTTAAAAAAGTCAGAGGTGTGTGGAGGCAATCCATTCCACTGCCAATTAGGCTATCTTCTCTCAAAAGTCGGTGTAAAATCGGACACCAATAATTATTATTATTTGAATTACTGATAAATTCAAACATTACAGATGTTTACTTATCACCTTGCGCTCCTACAAAAAAGTCGTACGTCCATAAAATCGGTCACCGACAAATCGGTCGTATTGCACTTCTCAGATGAATTGGCAAATGATAAAACGGTACGTTAGCTATGAAGAGTAGTTGAAATGTATTTTGTAAGGTTCGCGGAATCCTAGAAGTGAAGGGAGGTTCGTGATTTGCATCGGACCATGGGCCACCGATATGTAAATAATTGAATCTTCTTACATACATTTTTATACAATTGTGGGTCTCTACTATCCTATCCGACGGTCCTTTTGATTAGTTTGAATGTACATATTTTTATATATAATGATTCTCTCGGTAGCGTAGTTGTATTACGATACGACTGCAATACTGAGGTCTCGGGTTCGATTCCCGGGTTGGGTAAAGTGATAATGGATTTTTCTATTCATTATCAGATCGGAGTATAGAATTTGTGACCGATATGGCGATAGGCTCGCCCCCTATCACATCATGGGACGGAAAACGTACGAATAAAAGTGGGTGCAATAGCTGTGCCTCTGCCTACCCCTTTGGGATAGAGAAGCGTGAGTGTGTATCTTTTTTTTTCACACAAAATAAAGGTGATATATATTTGGTTGCACCGATGCCGCACGCAATACACGGCACATAGTAATAGTAAGTTGCAGCCAAAACAAAAATAACTGCAAGGCACAAAGATGTATAAACTCTTAAGTTAAATTGAAACTTTTTCCTTTTGAGTAAGTATAGTAAAATTTATGCCTTTAGTTTTATTTTTGTGAAGAAAAAATAAAAATTGGTAAGAACATAAAAGTGTTTAGGCAGTTTGAAATTATGTATTTGTTCAGCCACTTATGGGGCTGACTATACGTTAGTAGTATTTTTTATTTAGGTTACAAGGTCTTTCTACTAAGCTCGTTGTAAACGAGTTTTTATCTCAGTTCTATTCATCGGTTGTTAATTCTAAAATAGGTGTGTACTTTTGCCCGCGGCTCCGCCCGCGTGAATAAGTTTTCCCGGGATAAAAATCCCGCTTTATTTTGTCCCGGGATAAAAAGTAGCCTATGTGTTAATCCAGAACATGATCTACCTGTGTGCCAAATTTCATCGAAATCTGACCTGCGGTTTTTGTGTGAAAGAGGAACAAACATCCAGACATCCATACATTCTTATAAACTTTCGTCTTTATAATATTAGTAGGATTATCTTGTTAGACCGACCTCTACAGCGTGTTTCCAGAATTCATACAAAGCTACTTATATATGGCAAAAAATCTCCGACAAGTAAACATATTATATTATAAGTAGTATGTCACAAACAACCGATCTGAAATGAAAACTTTTTGCGTGAGTACGAGTGAGATTTCTGAAAAAATCTCTTTCTTTTATGGTTTTTAGCTCATTCTTTATGCTTTTGTACCCGTGCTTAAGGGTTGACCACATCAGATTCACCAACTACGCAATAAAAAAACAATAATTTGTGTTCCGTTCTAAACCGCGATTCCCACGAAAGTGATGGTCCACTGGTCAGCAGTTTTATTGTTAATGACCGTTTCATAACTCTTACAAACGGTCAATGTGATGTAACAGAACAATATTAGGCGCCGACATAGGGTGAATGTAATATTTTGTTCTTTCGTTCTCTTGCATTTTTAGAGTAGGCGTGCACGGATGGTTAATATATTTGTGCGTACACTTGCATTTAGGTCGTATTTCACCAATTTCTTATTTAACGAACGTTAATCACGCATTAAAATTAATGAGATTTTTTTAGCTTTGAATGACGAGACGAGCATGCCGTTCGCCTGATGGTAAGCGATACGACCGCTCATAAACAACAACAACACCATCCAGCACCTTGAATTACAAAGTACTGTGTGGTATTCCACTGCGCTTTCATACTGAGACATAAGATGTTAAGTCCCGTTATGTCCTGTTACACTGGCTACAATGTCCTTCAAACCGAAACACAACAGTTCATGCACACTGCTGCTTGGCGGCAGAAAAGGACATTGCGGTGGTACCCACCCAGACGGACTCTTACATATGAGAGACCTACCACCAGTAAAGAGAATGTTGAAGTATCCCATGAAAGTACGTCTAGTTAAGGAAGATCATTGCCGGTTAGGGCAAAGTGGGACACTCAAATACCTTAACAGTCCGTTAAGGCAGTTAATAGGCTGTTAAAGTAACTAACAGAGGATGGTGAAATTAGACTTTAGGATTTTAATAGCGGAGGAAGTACAGCCTTAGATCGTACCCGCGTCTGCCTTTTCGAAGTTACCTCATTTCATTGTTAATTAGAAAAACATGGGAGGTATTCTGCATAGAGTTCTTTATAACGATTCCGAAGTCTACCAACCAGCATCAAGCTCTCATGGTGCGTAAAAAGTCTTTCCATTGCTGAAGGAGATCCACGCGCACAATTTGCATATTTTATTATGAAGCTACTATTTAACACTATCTTGGTCCAACACAATCGTGACAGCACACCAACAGAGAGCATTCATGTATGTAGATTTCCTCACGATGGAAAATTTCACATTAGAGCTATGAATAACAATATAATACATGAATACACAAGTAACTTCGAAAAGTCATATCAGGAATCGAACCAGGGACCTCCGTCTCGGCAATTTGTTGTACTCATCGCTAGTCTAGCAGCCGCAATTAAAAAACTATCTCGTTCTAGCTATTTGCAGATCGATCCCGAAAATACAATTCTTCTGTATGTATGTCAAACAAAATTTATTCGTCTGATCTTTTTTTTGCTACTGGATGACGAGATGAACATGCCGATCGTCTGATAGGTAATAAGTGGTACTACCGGCTATAAACAGCAGAAACACCATACAGAACTTTTAATTTCAAAGGTACTGATACTGGTGGTAGGGCTCTTATATGTAAGAGTCCGTCTGGGTGGGTACCACCGCAATGACTATTGCTACCGCCAAGCAGCAGTGTGCGTGCACTGTTGTGTTTCGGTCTAAAGGACATTGTAGCCAGTGTAACTACTGTACATAATGAGACTTAACATCTTATGTCTCAGGATGACGAGCGCAGTGGAATGCCACACAGTACTTTGTAACTCAAGGGGCTGGTTGGTGTTTCTGTCGTATCGCTTACCATCAGGTGAACGGCAGGCCTTCTCATCATTCGATGCAATAAAAAAAAAGTACTGCATGTCACTCAACATTTATAAAAAAAACCTCATAAATCAATGATGGTCCTACACTGCACACGTCACCCTAAATCATTAAATGTTAATTTTCGTAATGCCCAGTAATTGCGCTGGCTACAATGTCCTTCAAACTGGAACACAACGACAACACATAACTGCTGCTTGGCGGGTGAAATATACATTGCGTTGGTATTCACCGACACGGCCAGGCTCCTCGCATACGACAGAATTAACACCAGTAAGATAATGATTGGGATCATTTATTAAAATTCACCACTAGAGGTATTAAGATTAGTGGTTGCCCAGTCTTTAATATCCTGTCTCGTCGTATCTAGATTGCCTCGGTGGCGTAGTTGTATTACGGTACGACTGCAATGCTGAGTGTTGTGAAAAGTGATATGGGATTTTCCTAATCAGTATCACACATCCGTATGCATATAATATAATAATAATAATACCTGCCCTGTATGATATACTGCCCACTGCTGAGCACGGGAATCCTCTATACCACTAAGAGAGGTTTTAGGCCATAGTCTACCTACCACGCTGGTCTAGTGCGGACTGGTATACTTCACATACCCTCGAAATTCGTAGGCATGTAAGTTTCCTCACGATGTTTTCCTTTACCGTTAAAGCGAACGATAATTGATAAAGAATACACACATAACTTCGAAAAGTCAGAGGTGTGTGTCTTGGGTTCGAAACTCCAGACATTGTCTCGGCAGACCGTTCCATTCCCAACTAGGCTATCGTCCACGTGTGCATAATGTGCTTAAAACGGGGCACAAAGTTGTAATCTTCGCTTATTAATATATGGATGTGCCATAAAATCCATAATTATGTATCTAATAAGTTGATATTATAAAATAGCACTGATATGAGGAACTAGGTAGAAGTTTCACCTCTGACCACACAGAGAAAGGCGCGAGGACCTTCCGTGTATATAAATTTGCTGCTGTCCGTCTGTCGATAACTACTTGCCTTACCTTTGCCGTAACCTCTTACGTCGGCCGTCCTTACGGGAGTGATGTACTCATCGATATTTTTATCCGATGAAGTTCACATTTAAGTATAATACGAAGGTTTATGCTTTTAATTCAGAATTATAAGATGGTACTAGGGTTGTTTTCTCGGTAAACAAGCCAGTACAGTATTAAGATAGGAATTTTATTTCAAATTATAATGGAATTTCCTAAATAGACATATATTTCATGTACATATAAACCCTTACTGTAAAAGTTGTAGTGCAAATTGCGTTGATAGGGGTAGTCACTTATTTTAAATCTATACTTAAGAATGTAGTTGTTTATTGTATAAAAGTGGTGAACGAAAATAAAGATCATTATTATTTTTATGTGATTGCGTAATTTTAATAATATGACGTAATAAGAATAGGCTAAAACTTAATAAATTCATAGCTTACCGCGGTAAATGCAATCAACGATGACATAAAAATTATAAAGAGAAAGTTAATTAAGTCAGTAATTGAATACTTAATCTTGTCGGTAATTTACATATCGATAATTATTTATCGATATACAATTTTGTAGGGTACATGCGTTTATCCCAGACGCAATAGAGGTGTAAATAGTGCATCTACTGTTCTTCGATATAACTTCCATCCCGTGATAGTTAACTAGTTTAATACATTTCTAATTTAAAAAATTAGAAACATTGGTGTTTTGTTTCGATAATAGAAATCAGGATCTCACCCATTCCGAAGCTTTACTACTAGTAAACCAATGAGTAGATTGTTACGAGTTTCCACAAATATCGATAATAGTACGAGCCTATCACTAGTTAGTGGTGGAACGATAATGTCAATGATTATGTCACATTTAGATATTACCTACTTGATATAGCTGCATTACAAGATGATTAGAAGGGCCTTCTAATGCAACCTTATTCATATTAATCATTGCGTGTATTACCATTTGTTTTTATATTTGATTTAGAGCTTTGAATATTACAACAAACTAAAATAAGTATTACAATATATTTTTTTTACATGTCATCACAATTCGGACAACTTTTTTTAAATAGAGAAGCAATATCATTAGCTCGAAATGTCTTGAACGCGATCTAATTTTATTCTCAGTTACTTCGATTGCAAAGAGTTTTTTTTTAATGTTTTGAATAAGGAGACGAGCATGCCGTTCGCTTGATGGTAAGCGATACGACCACCCATAAACAGTAGCAACACCATCCAGCACCTTGACTTACAAAGTTACTGTGTGGCATGCCACTGCGCTCGTCATCCTGACTTATACTTACACTGGCTACAATGTCCTTCAAACTGAAACACAACAGTGCATGCACACTGTTGTTTAGCAGTAGAAATAGACATTGAGGTGGTACCCACCCAGACGGACTCTTACATATTAGAGACCTATCACCAGTAGAGTGAATGATGAAGCCTAATTACGCTTGGAGCTAGTTCCTTCTTCGAATTGTCATCGCCTTCCTTCTTCAACTTGTTACTACTCAGATAGCTAGTGAAAGGCTGTAAGGTTAACTAGGCGAACACCTGTATCTTCACAGAGGGCCTACCTTTCCCACGATCATTACGAGTATTCTAGTTACTCTATTTTGCTTGCAATAGCCCTATTCCTGATCTATTCTAGGTTTCAGATCAGGTATTTGAAACTTCATACATACATACACACTCACGCCTATTATCCCCGAAGGGGCAGGCAGAGGCGCAACTAGTGCACCCACTTTTCACCGTCATTCCGTCCCATGACGTGATAGGGGGCGAGCCTAGCGCCAAACCGGGCACAAATTTCAGACTCCGGGCTGATACTGAATAGAAAAACTCAATATCACTTTGCCCGACCCGGGGATCGAACCCGAGACCTCAGCTTTGCAGTCGTACTGTAATACAACTACGCCACTGAGGCAGTCAGTCTTGAAACTTCATCTTTAAAATAAAACTTGAAACAGCTATTCGGATAATATTTGGCACAAGGATACATCATGCCCTGGATTATCGTAGGTATAAGTTACTTTTTATACAAGCAATTTGCTCCCTTGAAGATAATTCAAGTATATAGCATCTGAAAGCTATTTTCTTACGTTGATGTTTATCAATTATAACAGCTTTACAATAACAAGATTATGTACTCACTTTACATCTCGATGGCTAACATAATTATGGTTTCTTCATATTATGCCCACCTCAATTTAGGTCATCTGTGTCTTAACTTCTGCTAAAAATGTAATATCACAAAAAACCCCTTTTGGACCTCGGGTGATAACAAAAATAATCCTTTCCAAATCAGAGAACTTTTACGAACGATCAGATTGCTTGAAGATACAATTTTGGCAATCTCTTTGCACGAGATGAGATGTCATTGGCCCCGATATTCGAACGTAATTGCCAGACGTATTACCAGCACATTCACCATTTTCGGCATAAGGAAGTGCATGTATTGTCTGCTAAATTGTTTTTTTTCCTTTTGTTGGAGTTGGATTTGGCAATACCGTCTGTTCGGTGATTTATGAGATATTTTGATATTTTGTCAGTTTTCCATTGAAACACACACATATGCCTTTTATCTCCAAAGAGGTAAGCAGAAGCGCAACTAATTAACCCACTTTTCGCCATTGGTATTGCGTCCCATGCTATGATAGGGGACGGGCCTATCGCGCCATATCAGGCGCAAATTCCAGACTCCAGACTGATGCTGAACAGAAAAATTCAATCTTACCTTGCACGACTCGGGTTCGAACCCGAGACCCCAGCATTGCAGTCATATCTTAATACAACTAAGTCACACAGTCAGTCAATTAGCCAATTGAAAACACTCACAATAAAATGAGAAACCGAGGAATAATAGTAAAATTAAACCTTTAATAAATAAATGATTTTTCGTGGCTCTACACTGAGCTATGTAGGTAAGTACTACGAGATAAAAGTACCTAAGGCTTTCAAATATAATTTTTAAACATAGGTACTTATGTTACAAGTTACAAGAATATAAATTGTAATGCAAATGGAACTTCAATAGTAATTTTAAGAAAATACACGATATTTATTTTAATTTAAAATGACTGTGTTGCTACTGTTTTGCTTATAAGACGTGGCGAATGACATTTTCGGTTCGTCGTATAATTCTATTTACAAAAAAACATTTAACCATTCTAATCTTGTAGTAAATGACATAACGTGATTACCATGCTGTTGAAGTTGGGCACTATTCAAGGAGCGAGTTTCTGTCATAACCTGTTTATTTAGAAAACTCATCAGTATGTGCAGAAAATGTTAGAGATGCAACGTCGCGTCCACAATGAGCAACGACTTTCCTACACCACGCAGAATCCTTGCGGTGGTGTGCGGCAGAGACCGATGGAGATTGTTTTCATGCACAGCCTGCAGTTATTAATTGGTAGTGTTTTGTAAATGATGTGGAAATGACTTCTACTATGTATTTCATACACACACACACTTACGCCTTTTATCGTGATAGGGGGCGAGCCTATCGCCATATCGGGCACAAATTCCAGACTCCGAGCTGATACTGAATAGAAAAACTCAGTATCACTGTACCCGACCCAGGGATCGAACCCGAGACCTCAGCATTGCAGTCGTACCATAATACAACTACACCACCGAGGTAGTCTATGTATTTCATATTTGTATTATAGGGCTGCCATAGTCTTCTAAGACACTGTAAGTCTCTAAAGCAATAAAGAAAGAAAAAATATAATTGAGACACGCAGTAGATATGAGTTTACAGCATGAATGGCCAGGCTGAACCAGCGTCTGACAGAACTTGAAGAAGGTACCTGCTATTGCGTATCGTATGGTAAGTGAGGTGTACGGAAACCCAAAACCTTGTCCTTTTTATTCCAATACTTTTTCCTTCTTTTTCAGGTCAGCAGCGCATCAATATTCTTTTAAAATTGTAAAAAATCATAATCCAGTTTTACACACCTATTCAATTGTTCTCTGTATCTCCGCAATATCCCATCGTATCATGTCAGTCTGATATCTTAGGTTGACGAGCGCAGTGTCATACATTTACATACTTACATACATACAAAGTTTTATAATCATTTGTTACCGTTTAGTATTATCATGTACTATAATCAACGGGATGAGTTTTCTCATTATTAGCTTCTATAAAATATAAAGAAAATATAACCAACGATTAACCACATGCACAAGCCCCTGACTTGAACCACGTCGTGAGAGATTTGCGCAATTCACACGGAAGCCGACGGATTGTGACTGACATAATAATTTGATTACGATAGACAAACATACAAGTGCATCTGATACCTTTCCTCATTAACATTTGCTCAAAGACCTCTCTTATTGGTCTAGCGTACTTAGACTGGGAAATCGGTGACGTCACGGTTTAGGTCCCCTTAGCAGTCTGCAAGTTTTCCGATTAGAGAGACCGTTTGTTTTGAGATTGGAATTTGTTTCTCATTATAGACTCGTGCTCATCATTTGAGATGGAAATAAGCTTAGTTGGGTACTTCCTTGTGTAGGAGAAAATCGAGGAGGGAAAAAAATATGGAGGAAATAGAACAAGGTGACTATGGGAGTCCACCAGTCATTATCATAGGTTTCATCCAGAGACTAGTAGTTTGCTAAAGCTTGGTTCTTCAAAAACTACTGGCGAGTTTAGCCCAGGTTCCGATGTTTAAACTATAACTTATTACATGTAATAACTGATAAGAATGACGTCATAAAAACCATTTTGACAGGTGATGTAATTTAGTGACATTTCTGTCACGAACTGGGATTTATTGTTTGTATAAATCGGTTGAACTTATCTCTCACATGAATTGAATGGCCAATGAGGGTGAACTCGAACACGATTTTTCTTAAAGAAAGGAAGCATTTTGCATTTTTAGTACTTAGTAAGGTCAAAAACCCCAATGTTTATTTTAAGATTTGTGAGAAATGGCAGCTTTCCAAGAGTATAAGGGACTGGTGGAGAAGGTACACAATATATTGTTTCAAAAAATAAAAAAATTACAATAGTAAAATAATGATCTTAGATCAGTCTTAGTATAGATTATAATATGTGGGAGCCTACACAGTGGTTCCCAAATTTGATTCGACCGTGACCCACGGTACAAAAACTTCAAAATCTGCATTCACATCTTGACAGATATGAAATAACGGGGCATAGATGAATGAAGGACTGTTGATAGAAGAAAAATAAACGTTCAGTAAAATAATCGTACTTTTATACTTAACTAGCTTCGCTCGCGGCTCCACCCGCGTGTAAAAGTTTTTCCGGTATTAAAGTACCTCTTTACATTTCCTGGGATAATAACAGCTTATCTTACTCGCTGATAACGTATATTGGTGAAAGTATTTCTAAAATGAAATGACTGTTTCAGTGCCGTTGTTATATTACGGTACGACTATACCTTATGCTGAGGACTCAGGTTCGACCCCGGGTCGGGCAAAATGATATTGGGTTTTTTCTATTCAGTATCAGCCAGGAGTCTGGAATTTATGCCCGATATGGCGATAGGCTCGCCCCGTATCAGACGGAATAAGCATGGCGAAAAGTGGGTGCATTAGTTGTGTCTCCGCCTGCCCCTTCAGGGATAAAAGGCGTGAGTGTATACGTATATATGTGTGTTATTTTTAAAATTGGTCCAGCGGTTAGTTTATTTGTTACAAACATACAAAAATACAAAATTTTATAATATTAGTAGAGATTAAATTCCAAAAGTGCTGTTTCATGTTTATACATATTACAACAAATACTATTTTAAAAGTTAAGACTTAGATATTGAATTTTAATATTGTATTAAAAAGTAATTAGGTAAGTAGGCGGTTTCGCTCGTTTTATATTTACAGCAATTATAATTAAATATTAACACATCGTATGTAGTAGTCATAATTTGGGTACAAATTTTGGAGTGCAATCTAGATTGAGTACTAACCATAGCCATAGTCACTATTGTAGGTTTTGATTGTATTCTGTGTGTGTCTTAAATAAATAAAAAAAGGTTACTGTCAGTTGACACTGGCAGTAATATTCCTCAATTCAGAGGAATCAGTAGCCATTATTAATGTTACTAACCCGTTTATGGATCTTCGATGTCCGAAATAAAATGATTTATTATTATTATTAAAAAAGGTTACTGTCAACAGATGGCTATCCCTCGCCAGTCGACACAATTATGCCGGCCGGTTTGAAACCATATTATGTAATATACAGGCTGAGCCCGGAACGCGACACATTTATGTTTCGTCCAATGCGGGTTTTACACGTTATTTCTTAGATAAAACTCCCTTTATTTTTCGAAGATATTTTTTCTGATACAGGAATATCTAATGCTTATATTATATCACATTGTTAGTTAATATCCACTATTAATTTGTACTGCAATGCAATGCAATCAACCCTATATTATATTATACTGCCCACTGCTGAGCACGGGCCTCCTCTACTACTGAGAGGGTTTTAGGTCTTAGTCTACCACGCTGGCCTACTGCGGGTTGGCAGACTTCACATACCCGCGAGATTTTTATGAAGAATTCTTAGGTATGTAGGTTTCCTCACGATGTTTTCATTCCCCGTTAAAACAAACGATAATTGATAAACAATACACACGTAACTTGTAAAAGTCAGAGGTATGTGTCTTGGGTTTGAACCTTCGTACATTGTCTCGGTAGACCGTTCCATTCCCAACTAGGCTATCGTCCACTATTAACTTATTGCGTACTAATTAATTAATACGGTTAATGGTATTGCTTCACGCTATATTCCGCGCCAGATAACTTGGCAATAAAGCACATTGACCCTTCAGAACGCTGCGACAGGTAAAATGTAGTAACTTAAAAACAAAATAAACAACGTAAATAAAAAAAAATATTACGATTCAAATTTAATACTAAAATACATTAGTTTTTTAATTAATGTCACATTGTTGATCTTCTCGTAGTATTCACTGATATAAATCAGAAATCAATGGTTCTTGTCACATTAATTTCATTTATTTTATATTTAATTTCATGGCATACGACAAATTATACTTTTTAATAATTATGCAATTTTAAATAAAAAGGTTCAAAACATATTATTAATCCATTTTTTGCATGTTGTATTGTGTAAAAACGTATTGTACGTATGTTTTGAACCTTTGTATTTAAAATTGCATAATTATTAAATTAAGTATCAAAATCACTGCATTGAAATAAACAATACGTAAGTTACATCAATCTGTTTATTACGGCAGACGCTCGGGGTATGCAACCATTGGTCCATTTTAATGTTGTATTCATTAATTCGTGTTCGGCTAGCGCTTGTGTGTGTACGTTCTCGGGTGATTAGTTGAATTTGGATTTTACGTTAAATTTCAATTATTACATTTGTAATGTTTTAGTTATTGTTTCCGATATTGTTATTTCTGTACATAAGAACTTTATTTTGGTTACAGGAGCTCATGTAACATGTTTGTGTATCGCATTGAATGACGAGACGAGCATGCACGCCTGGTGGTAAGCGATACGACCACCCATAAACAGTAGCAACACCATCCAGCACCTCGAGTTACAAAGTACTGTTAATGAGCTTTGTGTTCAAAGAACCGCCGCAGTCGCTTCAATAGCCAACTTACATATAACATAGCTTATTACATACGTCTGACAAAAGGTCATTTTCTGTGCATTACAATGAGCCAAGAAAGGTTAACTTCGAAAAATAAATAATAATAATGTAGAAACAGGTGACAAAAATCAGAGGCGCTTCATAGATTTCGCACACAGGTGCTATCTTGGATCGGCGTGACCCTGAATCCTTACTTCCTTATTTATATACTTATATACTTATTAATATTATAAATGCTAAAGTAACTCTGTCTGTTTGTCTGTCTGTTGCGCTTTCACGCCAAAACTACGGAACCGATTTAAATGAAAATTGGTACACAGATAGTCTAGAGCCTGAGAAAGGACATAGGCTACTTTTTATCCCGGAAAAATATAAGCCGGGACTTTTATCCTGGATGTTCTTTTCGCGCGAGTGGAGCTATCACGGCCAAACCACTGAACCGATTTCGATGAAATTAGGCAGGGAGACAGTTTAAGACACTAGGAAGGACCTAGGATACTTCTTATCCCGGGAAAATCTTTTTCTGCGAGTGGAATCGCAAGAAAATAAGTATGGAGATAGTTTAAGACCCTGGAAAGGACCTAGGCTACTTCTTATCCCGGGAAAACCTAAACCGGAACTTTAATTATGTAATTAAAGTTCCGGTTAATTATATAATTTCTTCATAGCGCTCATTTATTTTACTATTACTTATAACAATGAAACCTACATTATAAATTTATATAGATATTAATTATAATATACAAGGTTGCTATGATCCAGGGGCATTAAAATGGACAGAGTACTCCATAGCGGCTCGGAAATAATTCGAAACTGTCAAAAACTCGATAAAGATTGAAATAGAAAATCACTTTTTTCTAACAAGTTCTATCAATTTAATACGCAAACACCATTTATAAATATTTACACTAACCTGCGGTCATCTGCGTGACAAAACGGCAACGTCGCATTCTGTTGTCTTTCATGTCGCCGATGAGCCGACCGGCAAATACAAATAGGTAGCTCGGCGCACAAGCGGGTGGGTCTCAAGTACAAATTTAAAATTTTTCGCTGTCACAAAGTTACAGAAACCAAATACAAACTTACAAAAGATCGGTGCTCATATCACACAAAGAAATAAATAAACACTATCACTTTTTAATACATTTACATTAGTGTCCTATCACATAAACAAAAAGCAATATTTCTCAAAATGGCGCGTAAGCAATAATAAGATTGTACCTAGGAAGCGGCTCAGGCGCTTTCGCAAGGCGTCTCATGTCCCGGAGCAATTACGGCGACACACTAAAATAACTAAAACAGTTCTTTGATTTTTTGAAGATTTGAATGACCCACGTCTATGTATTAATCGCTTCTTTGTTTGTGTTACAAAGTTATGATGTAATGTTATTGTGTTTTCGTTCTTATTTCACTAAGATTAAGACTCACTTTGACGTGATTATTGGCTGATAGAGGGGCAACGTCTCCTTATTTTGTTGATATTTAAGGTCACGCACCTGACATGACCTTAGATAACTATGTTTAGGCTCTCGGTCAGCTGTTAGGGCAGATATACATCCCGATGTAGTTTTGCAAACATGAAAAATCTATACTGTGGCTAAACTATTCCTCCTATTGAACTGAAATTTGGTGTAGAGCTTGTATATGGTACATTACATATGTAGCTAGAAATAAAGCCTCACCGTTTAATCAACCTTGTATACTTATGTACAAATAATAAAAATATATTTTAATATCTATGTGTATACAAATATAATATTTATAACCACGTAATTACCTCAATTAATAATAAACTTAAGTATTTATTTGAGCACTCTGTATAAAACTTTTACAGTCTACCTTCACTCGCTCGGTCCACGCACAATGCGATTGCATCGAGTAGCTGAGAGCCGGGAGCTAGTGAGTACGCAAGGTGATAAGTACTATAACTTTGTCGTTTTCGAACACTCGTTTATTAGTTAAGCAAAAAATATCGTTGATGTAGCTTCGAATATTAGGTGCCAAGACAAACCCTTCTAGGTTTACTGGTATCGGTGAAATGAAATACATTTGTAATATGTAATGTAAAGGATTTTATAAATAAAATAAAATAAAAATAATCCCGGTTAATATTTGTTTGTGGGTGGGTCCGTAAACAAATAGGTATGGAGATAGTTTGAGACGCAAAGAACGAAACAGACTACTGCTTATCCCGAAACAACATAAACCGGAACTTTTATTCCGGATTTTTTTCTCCCTGTTTTTTATCTTTTTATTTTTAAAGATATTGTTGGGATAAACGTTTTTTTATGGTATTTGTGACGGTATTTGTGGCGTGCTAATAAGTTGTAGAAACCAGTCGAGACGTCAAAGTAATGGTGGGAGTGACGGTTGGGTGTATAAAAAGGCAGCCCTGCCGCCATTTGGATTCATTCGTGTTCCGACTCTCGTGCGCGCTTGGTCTCTCTGTTGAGTAAGTTGAACATTGATTTTCAAGCTGGTCGGTTAGTTGCCGATATTTTTGTAAAAGTATTTCTGTTACATGTTCTTATGTAAAATTAGTGAAAAGTGTGTTTATGTAAAATCAGTGATAAATTGTTTTTATTTTAATCAAACTCGCTTCTGATTTCCAACATCAGAAGTGGGATGTGTAATCGATGCCCACAGAAATAGATTGTGCTCGCTACATATGTACGCTATGTGGAATACATGCGTGGTACGATGGAGATATTCGACTACCCGCAATTTACGTGAAGAAAAAGAAATTGCGCTGAGTAATATCAGGATAAGAACCAGACTACAACGTGAATAAAAGTGGACAAGTGTGAAACATAACCATCGTATGTTCGTTTTTGACGTCATGTGTGTACGACTTCGAATGAACAAGTGTGTCCGTGTACCACGACTGAACTGTTCGTGCTCAAGCATTGTTTTGGGTGTTGAAACGTTCCTGTTGGTGTGCAAACGTTCCTGTTGGTGTGCAAGTGTTCCAGTAGATGTGCTGCGTATGGTGTCACAGTTGGCGTCCTGGGCAAAGTGACTGCACGGATGGCAACTGACGGTTGAAGCAAACTGCTCCAGCACAGAGAATGATCATCGATGACTGTAAAGGAAGTTTGGTATCGTATGACCCATAATCCTTATTTGAAGGTTATGGTTTCCTTTATTATTTCTGGTGATCTCTAAAAAATATTGGGGATTTTGTTTACTAGTCATGTACCTAGATTTTGGACGTAATAATCAATTTGTGGATGTAAGTCAAGTACCGTATAGTGTAAGAAGAAAAGTATAGCCATTTTCATGTGTAATTCGCATAGTGGATGTGTGTTTGTGGCAATGAGAATGCTGACCAGATATAATGGCAGTGAGTGATATTTGATATTTGATTTTTGAGTTGAATAATTATGGGGTTCAAATATTTTCCGTTAAATGACAGTTTAAGTAAAAAATATTGTACATGGCTCCAATGGGTAAAACTTTAATTTTAATGGATGTTGCCAAATAGTTTCAACTACTTAGCACAAAGATTGCTTAAAGGGAAGTCCTAGCTTAGTTCAACTTATGTGATTTCTTTAATTTTTGGTAACCTTTACAAAATATTGAGATCTTGTTTAACAAGACATGTGCATACATGGATTAACGAGCAATTCGTGGTTATTGTTAGTACAGAGCCGTCCTTAAACTTAAGGACTTTGAGAAAAGTATCTGTTGTAGTAAACAGTGACTGTACATGGCCTTGATTGACAAATTATCTAGGTACAAAGTGTTCGGTCTGAAGGATTGTTGGCTTTCCTTGGTCATGGTTTCGGATCGCAGTATTCCACTATTTAAAATTTTGGGATTAAGAGCAAGACCCACGATAATTTTGAGGTTGTCTTCATGCTAAGATGACCACTGAATTCTTAGTCAAAATTTAATGCGAGATATGATTAAAGACTGAGATAGAGTGAACCATTTGATGCTGTTGTGATGTTTTTGATTGCAAGATACTAAAGATTCTTGCAGGGAGAACTTGCTCGATGTTTCCAGCCTTAAAAGACTTCGTAAAGCGTGACTACTAAAGAGCCTCTATGGGATCCTTGGAGGATCTGACGTTTACTGCGATGATAGAGGATGTTTGGTATCGTCTTACCCGTAACCATTGTATTATTTTTCTGTAAAATTCTCAAATGTTGGGATCTCGTTTTACCACGTAGTGGTAACTGGAGATTCTGCCGAAACCACTTTGCAGGTGGATTCACTTGTTGTAGTAATGAGATGGCTGTTCAGAAAGTTTAACGCCAGATTTTATTTAAGGTCAGAATAGGCCGAACGGTGTGTTGCTGTTGTGGTTTTTATTTTTGCAGAAATTGGAGATCTATGCAGTGTGTGTGCACTGTCTTCGCAATGCGGAGCGGCGCGGAACGACACGCTTCAGGCTGTACGAGTGCGGAATATCACGCTCCTGGCTGCGCGAAGGCGAATCAGCGCGCTCTGCTCCTTACGAAGAAGCTAGCCTCGTGTTATGGGTGCAGTTGTACCTGTGCTCTATAACATCCATGCACAGTCGGGTGAGAAGTTTTCATTCTGCCATTATGCTTCGATGAGTTCTTTATAAAGAGTCGATGTTTTTTTTGCGAATTTAGAAGATTGATCAGAATACAAAATTATTGGCAAACCGTGTATATACCAAGTTTTGTCATTATGCCACTGGTTAGTGATTAACACAGTTCGTATACAAATCCCTCCGTTCACTTGAATTTGTCTGGTTTAGGCCAGGAATGGTTGAGTCATGTGATGCTGCTGCGTATATTTTCTATTGGCAGGAATTGAAAATCTCTCATGGCGATGCGGTGCGCTGCTGAATTGAGCGCTCCTTGTGCTGTCGAACTGCGCGCTCCTTGTGCTGTCGAACTGCGCGCTCCTTGTGCTGTCGAACTGCGTGCTCCTTGTGCTGTCGAACTGCGCGCTCCTTGTGCTGTCGAACTGCGCGCTCTTTGCGCTGCCGAACTGCACGCTCTTTGCGCTGCCAAACTGAGCGGTCCTTGCGCCGCCGAACTGCGCGCTCCTTGCGCTGCCGAACTGCGCGAATGCGAAACAACGCGCTCCATCATGCTTCAAGTGGCATGGATATCAGGTGATTGCGGAAAAGCGCATTGGGTGCTGTATATTTTGTAAAGCTAAAGTTTTCATGAAAAAGTTTCTTAAGGGGTGAACACATTTTGAAGGTTCCTAAGGGGGGAACACGTTTTGTTAAGGTTTCCTAAGGGGGGAACACGTTTTGTTAAAGTTTCCTAAGGGGGAACACGTTTTGTTAAAGTTTCCTAAGGGGGAACACGTTTTGTTAAAGTTTCCTAAGGGGGGAACACGTTTTGTTAAAGTTTCCTAAGGGGGGAACACGTTTTGTTAAAGTTTCCTAAGGGGGAATACGTTTTGTCAAAGTTTCCTAAGGGGGGAACACGTTTTGTCAAAGTTTCCTAAGGGGAACACGTTTAAGGGAAGTTTAGTCTTGCGGTCGGTATAGTCAATGTCTTATGTCAGGCATGCTATCCTGATCGACGGATACACTTCAAGTGAGGTACGGTTTCATATTATTGGATGCTATTTTCGACTGCGCTCGGGCATGCGATCCTAGTATATGGGACGTACTTTGTGTGGTTGTGTGCTCGGACACTGTCGAGGATTGCTCAGACATGTGGTCCTGGAGCCTGTAGTACACGCAGGGTTGTATCATGGACGGGTTTCTGGCGTGTGATGTGTTCGTTTGGCAAACATTATTAGTCTTACATTGAGAAGTTCGGTTGAAACATGTTTTTATGTGGGACGAATCACACACGCAAAGCTATGTCTCACGTAGACCTCTAACGAGTCGTGAGAGGCACTCCCCCGACGGGAACTGCCACGGGTGATTGGTACAGATATCAAGATGTTTCATATCCGATGTGCTTAGATTTTATGATGACGGGACCTGACATGGGTGATTGGTACAGATATCAAGATGTTTCATATCCGATGTGCTTAGACTTTATTATGAGGGGACCTGCCACGGGTCATTGCTACAGATATCAAGGTGTTTCATATCCAGTGTGCTTAGATAGAGGTTGGGTGGAAACATGTTTTTATGTGGGACCGATTCACAACGTAAAGCTATGTCTCACGTAGACCTCTAACGAGTCGTGAGAGGCACTCCCCCGACGGGAACTGCCTCGGGTGATTGGTACAGATATCAAGATGTTTCATATCCACTGCGCTTAGATTTTATTATGACGGAACTGCCACGGGTGATTGGTACAGATATTAAGATGTTTCATATCAGATGTGCTTAGATTTTATTATGAGGGGAACTGCCACAGGTGATTAGTACAGATATCAAGATGTTTTGTATTAGCTGTGCTTAGATTTTATTATGACTGGACCTGCCACGGGTGATTGATACAGATATCAGGATGTTTTATATCCGCTGTACTTAGATATTATTACGCTGATCTTTTTGGACATGTTTTTGTGCTCTGTTTTATTTTTGTACACAGATGCAAATGACGAGCTTGAGGCTGACGCTGCTAGCATTACCCAGCCTTTTGCCAACGAGCAATACGGGACGCAAAGGTGCACTGAAGAGCCTGCTGCACCATCCAACGCCTTGTTGAACGAGGAAAGTTTGGGAACATCAGTGCCGATTCTCGAGACTGATCTCCAAAGTTAGAAGATGGAGCCCGAGGACGGACTCCTGTCAGGAAAGGCCGTGTTGGGATAAACGTTTTTTTATGGTATTTGTGACGGTATTTGTGGCGTGCTAATAAGTTGTAGAAACCAGTCGAGACGTCAAAGTAATGGTGGGAGTGACGGTTGGGTGTATAAAAAGGCAGCCCTGCCGCCATTTGGATTCATTCGTGTTCCGACTCTCGTGCGCGCTTGGTCTCTCTGTTGAGTAAGTTGAACATTGATTTTCAAGCTGGTCGGTTAGTTGCCGATATTTTTGTAAAAGTATTTCTGTTACATGTTCTTATGTAAAATTAGTGAAAAGTGTGTTTATGTAAAATCAGTGATAAATTGTTTTTATTTTAATCAAACTCGCTTCTGATTTCCAACAATATGTATTACATCACTACTTATTATAAAACAAAGTCCCCTATCGCATCTGTTTGTCTCTTGAAGGCGATAAACTCAAACACTATCGAACGGATTTTCATACGTTTTTCAACAATGTGATTCAAGAGGAAGGTTTATGCGTATCCTACTACTATTATAAACGCGAAAGTTTGTAAGAATGTATGTATGGATGTATGTTTGTTACTCTTTTATGAAATTTGGCACACAGGTAGATTATGTCCTGGATATAATTATTTAACACATAGACTACTTTCTATTCCGGGAAAATATAAAGCGGGACTTTTATCCCGGAAAAACTGGTGGTAGGTCTCTCCTATGTAAGAGTCCATCTGGGTGGGTACCAACACAATGTCTATATTCTACCGCCAAGCAGCAGTGTGCATGCACTGTTGTGTTTCGGTTTGAAGGGCATTGTAGCCAGTGTAACTACTGGACATAATGAGACTTAACATCTTATGTCTCAGAATGACGGGCGCAGAGTAGGTAATTCCTCACAGTACTTTGTATTGTAACTCAAGGTGCTGGATGGTGTTGCTAATGTTTATGGGTGGTCGTATTGCTTACCATTAGGCAAACGGCATGCTCGTCTCGTCATTCAATGACATAAAAAAAAACCTACTCATTCACGCGGGCAGAGCCGTGGGCAAAAGCTAGTCCTCTATATTTGAATATAGAGGACTAGCTTTTGTCCACGGCTCTGCCTTGAGGATACTAAATTAAAATTTGACAATATGGTTAATACAATAAAAATACAAGGTGTGCGTGCGTGCGTGTGGGTGTGTGTGTGTCTGTCTGAGTGTCTTAAAAGCACTGCGCAGTACTCTTTCTAATACTGATACTACTGTTAGATGAACAGTAGCATAAAGCCTAGAAATATCTACTACAGCTTGATTATCGTACTGTACCCGGGATGGTATTGTTACGTGCTGGGGCTCGAGATAAACAATTAAAATACCGGTATTGCGATAAAACACCAATTAGAACTTTATTAGCACTAGAACACTACTAAACTAACAAAAACACTAGATACAACTATAACTAAACACTGAAATACACTTATTAAAACCACTCACTATACGTTCAAACGCAATCCGCAATATTCGCCTCGAAATCGCTTGGATTTATCGCTCGCAGTCCGCTTATCGCTCGCTCCTGTAAACAAGACTGAATCCTGGAGGCTTTTTTTTGTACCTGACATTACTCTTTCTAGCCTGACGAGGGTCGGCTTATGAAAGAACACCGGTCTTTTGGGTGAGTGCAGAAGGCGCTCGCAACCCTTAAAATTTAAGCGACCACGCTGAGGGCGACCCACTAACGGGTCACGAACCTCGGCTCAGGGCGGCCACTGAGAGGATAAGATATCAGCGTTTGGGGAAGATGGTTTTTAACCTAATCCTATTAAGTGGTATCGTACCTAGTAGTCTTCGGCGCGCGGGCCGGAACTGCTAAGAGAGGTCAGGGTGACGGGGAACGCGACGAGGTCTTCGACGGCGAGGCCGGTACAGCGGTCTTGTGGAGTGTGTGAGCTTTTGATGCTCGATCTTTTCGCGAATGGCTAGAGTGATTTCGTCCTCTGGATCTGTCAGTACTGAACGCGGTCGTCTCCATTTGGCGCGATCAAATGGAGTATATATAGACGCTTTACGGATAAGCGTGTTTCGGTATCCTGGAGGCAGCCGCGCGCCGCCTTTTATACCCGGCCGCCGGTACCGCCGTAGTTTGTGGAACGTTCTCGAAGGATCCAGAATAGTCGGGAACTCTCTCGCAAACTAAAGTCGGTTAACGCGTTTTCATGACATTCTGGAGACATCGAGACCCTTCGAGAATGTCCCATCGCCGAATCCTTCATAGTCAGATAGCCCCGCTGCACGCCTACAGATGGCGCCGCTTATCGACGAGTACTAGCGCGCGTAATAGTATATTAGAAAAAAAATATTTTAAAAGCTTTAATATTCGGTATTAACTAGTAAGGTAGTCTAAGACCTAACATATCTACCTTTACCCAACAGTAAATTATTTTGTAGTTTCAAATACTGTAATATCAAACTAATAGTTTTCATTTTCGCGTGTACGTGCTACGTTACACGTACTAAAAGTTATAGTAAAATATTAATATTCTCTGCTTATTACCTTGTAAACACTGCGAAGTCTTATCCTGATGTTGCACAACCGCACTCCTTAATAAATCTGTACTAGGTATATTTACACCTTAAATAAAATATTAGTGACAGGCTTTTATTTTTCTATTGCATGCCATTAATCTATATTAAATTGTTTATTTTATAGGCCAATGGTTCATGCACACCTTAAATAATTTACCACACGCACAAGAAGCATGCTCTCTCGATGCACATCGGATATCTAAAGAAATTGTGGGGAGGATTTCGCCTAGCAAACGAATATTTTTAATCAGTAAAAAAAATGTTTTGTACCTTTATGTCGATTAATAACACACTAAAAGGCATGAAAATATTCACGCTATGAATTCAGGTCTATCAGATAATATTATCCAAGCGGGCTCCACTTTCGTCATAATTCTGCACTCCCTCCCAATCTTCTTCCCTTGAGATTCTGACTAGTATCTTTGATTCCTCCCAAAGTCTTCTAGTTAGCATAGTATCGTTCGCAAACCAAGAGCTGTAGAATTCTTTGCAATCTCTGAAGTGTTTTCCACTCTCAGTGTCGAATTTTGGATCTACTGCCAAATACACTGGCATCGTTGCCACTCTGTGCAAAGGTCTGCCGAAATGTAGCAACGCAGAGTTCAAAATATTCTTCAAAAGTTCGTTCTCGAAGTTTCTAAAGAATTCTGATCTGCCTAATCCTGGGTCCATGCTGTTCACAGTCACTCCACTGCCTGATATGCGTTTGTTCATTTCCACTGAGAAGAGTACGTCAGCCAGCTTTGCATTGCAATAATATCCGAAATTAGAGTACTTGTTAACATCGTTCCAATTGTCAAAGTCTATGTGACCCAAGATTAAAGCTAGAGAAGATACGTTGATTATCCTGCTCGGTGCTGATCTCCTCATCAACGGAAATAGAAGAAACGTCAGCAAAAACGACCCGAAATAGTTCACTTGCATCATGAGCTGCAGACCGTCTTCCGTCAGCCTGTCCTGGAGTCCAATTGCTCCTACGTTGTTAATAAGGATGTCCAAACGGGGTTCACTCTGCATTTCTCCAACAAAGCTCCTCACTGAAGTTAATGATTCCAAGTCCATCTGCCGTGCCACCACATTCTGATTTCCAGAGTCTTTGATAATGATTTGCTTCGCCCCAGTGAGTTTCGTTGCATTCCGACTGGCAATGATGACTTTGGCGCCACGTCTTGCCAAGTTCTTGGCGATTTCGAAGCCAGTGCCAGCTGTAGCACCGGTGACGAGGGCTACCTTTCCGTCTAACCGGATATCCGTGTCACAATCACTAAAATCGTCTCTACTATACATATTGTGTGTGTGTTCGTTATTAAGTTACGTTTAGAACTGTGACTGATTTAACATAGTAAGCCAAGGTTGAGATACAAGCTCAGGCAAGGTCAAAGGTATAAAACGGTGGAGAAATATGCCTACTAATAGCGAAGAAACATTAGGGTACTTGCTACTTAGCGGATTAACATAATAATACATAAATATACATATATACTCACGCCTGTTATCCCCGAAGGGGTAGGCAGAGGCGCAACTAGTGCGCCCACTTTTCGCCGTCAGTCCGTCCCATGATGTGATAGGGGGCGAGCCTATCGCACTATCGGGCACAAATTCCAGACTCCGGGCTGATACTGAATAGAAAAACTCAATATCACTTTGCCCGACCCGGGGATCGAACACGAGATCTCAGCTTTGCAGTCGTACTGTAATACAACTACGCCACCGAGGCAGTCATAATAATGTTAATAGTAATTTTTATTGAAGTTCAGCATTTGTATAAAAGGAACACACAACAAAGTATGAAGAAACAATTTACATAAATGAATATGAATAATCAATTGACGTGAATTATTGAGTTGATCATTGAATCAAACATCATCTCGTGTAATTGCACATTGCGTGATCCTATCACGCGAGATATCGTATTTGTAACTAAATATACTGGTCGAGCAAGATCAAATATTTGTTTCCCAATGTGATGAAAATGGCTTTGGTTTCGTGGCAGTACAAGCCGATTTCAAGCCGAGATTCTAAGTTCGATTTTGAAGAACAAGTGATAACCATACCATACCAGCCTTGTATTATATACTGCCCACTGCTGAGCACGGGCCTCCTCTACACCTGAGAGGATCTAGGCCTTAGTTCCCCACGTTGGCTAAGTGTGGGTTGGCAAACTTCACACACCTTCGAAATTCTTATAGAGAACTTCTCAGGGATGGAGGTTTCCTCACGATGTTTTTTCTTCACCTTTCATACAAACATAACGTTTTTTTAGAAAAGTCAAAGGAGCATACTCTTTCGTTTTGAGCCTGTGGGCATTCGTCTCGGCTGTAAGTTGTTACACATCCAGGATATTGTGTAAGTTGCATGCATGTGTAAGTTGTTACACATGCAGGCGGCTTCGCTCGATTGAAACGCAATTCCCACTACAAAAGTCCCGAAATCTCTGTAGCGATGTATAGCACCAGCTGTATGACGCCAGCGCTATCTAATCAGGTTAGCAATTTTTCCCACAAGAGTAAATTACCGGGATGATAAGTAGCTTATATGCTAATCCTAACTATTGGACACAATGAGTCTTAACATCATATGTCTCAGGATGACGAGCGCAGTGGCATGCCACACAGTACTTTGTAAGTTAAGGCGCTGGATAGTGTTGCTACTGCTTATGGATGGTCATATCGTTTGCCAGCAAACGGCATGCTCCTCTCGTCATTTAATCATTTAACTCGTCAAGCCCCGCTTATATATGTAGATGCATGGAAAAACCCAATATAGGTATATGGACACCGGTGTCCGTCGCGGGGCTTAGATTAATGCAATAAAAAAATCTCTTCGTAGCCAATTTCGGCCACGACGGCCAATCTCAACAGAGATCAGCAAGGTACGCAGGAAGTATTATAGTGTTCAAATGTGTGCGCAATACACAGGTGCACTCGCTATTCCTTCACTCTCATAATCTGGTGAGATGACAATCCAACTTGATGACAGAGAGGTCAGGCGCGGGACCATTGGCTTTACGTGCTTTCCGAAACACGGGGGTATCTATCACACCGTCAACTTCCTGACTCCGAGGTGTGACTGAGTATTTTTTAAAATGGAAAAACCCAGTCACAATGTTTTTAGCCCGACCCGGGATTCGAACTCAGTACCTCATTGCGCAAATCGTACTCTTAATATCGTAGTTTCATATGCTACAGGACTGAGGACATGGTCTATCCATGTGGCAAATTTCATACAAATCTGTTCAGCAGTCATTGCGATTAAATATTTCTAACAATCATCCAAGTTAAATACATTATAGCATCAAACCAGTGTTTCCAGATGTATGATGGTTAAAATCAATACAATTCATCGTGAAGTAGCCTAAAGCCACCTCATCGTATGTGGAATAGATTTTTTTTTGTCCCTAAGGCTAAAAATGGCGTAAAATTTGACAAATACAAGGATTATAACAGGAACTTTCCAAGGCAGCCTAAATTGGTGAAAAGTCGCCTGATCTGGCACCACTGCTGATCTACTTATCCTTTTGGCGAAAATGCCATCATTATCAAGGCATTCTTAGTACGAGGAAATTGAAATACTGGTCTTTTGTTTATATAATATGTAGTTTGTGAAAGGCAATCAATGTAAAGTGTGAAAAATGACCTATTCCTTCAGGCGAAGTCCATACTCCATAGTAGCGTAAAGCAAGGCAGTATTTATAATGACGTTGAGCGATGGGAGGTAATACTTTAGACGCAGACGAGACGATTGCCCACGAGTAATTGTTTATACAACTAGATAACGAGACCAGCAAGACTATAACTCCTGGCAGTGATGCAGCCTAGGTTTTTGTCGCCTGAGGCCGAGCGAAAATTCACCGCCCCTTTTTCTGTGGCAGCCGGCGCAAGGCTCCAGGCGAGAGCAAAAAAAATTCCCTGATTTTAAAAAATCTCTGATTTTAACTGCAGTAAAAAAAATACGGCACGCATCGCTCCTTTTTCATGTGTCATGCCTTTTTTAAGTGTCGCCTGGGGCCATAACTCCCCTGGCTCCTCGGTCTCCTACGCTACTGACTGCTGGGTCTGCACCTGAGTAGCTGAGGCAGTCGGTTTGATTCGGCTTTGTTGATTTCGCACTTCACAACAAGGAGTAAATCCTGGTGGTTAAACCTCGTTGAAGATTTTATCAATATTCTTTTTGTATTTTATACGTCTATAGTTCCGTCCAAGAAGCTTATTATCGTCGTTTGTATTTTTGTTCTTGTTTATCCCATATGTTGAGAAACCCTGCAGTACTTATATCAATCAATAAGTCTAATCGTTCGCTGTATGTCCGTTGCGTTATATTAATAAATCAAGTCCCTCGAAAATCCTATAGTTGAGAAGTTGCCTTATCATTCAGTTTGTGTCCCGTGTACACGACAATAACAGTTAGTTAATAACACAGTGCGCAATGCATGCGAATCAGACCGTGGGATGTAAATGACCTGCGTATCAGAATATTTTAATATGTCCGTATTAGTGATGTAACGAATATTCGCATTCGCTATATTCGCAAATTTTTTCTTATTCGGAATCGCATTCGCATTCGCAATAAATTGTGCGAATACTTTTTGCTATGACATGTGCAGGGCCTGATTAACCCTTAGGCTAATTAGGCTGCAGCCTAGGGCGCGAGGATCGGGGGGGCGCGCTGAAATCGTGTAATCAAATACACTATTGATCTAACATCATTGCATCTACCCTACATATTTCAGCTAGACCGAGCCAAAATACTAAAACTACATGCGCTGTGAACTGAAAAAGCCTGGGACTCCCTGATTTGTTACTTTAAAAAGCGCGCGTTAAACAAACACTGATTTATCACTCTAATCGGTCGGTGGTCGAGCAACTCGCTCGACTGCGATGTTGCCAACTCACTCGTCTCACTCACTCGCTCCAAGCAAGTGAATGAGTTGGCAACAACGCAGCTCGCCGCGCGCGATGAAACACGTCTACGACGCGCGGGGACTCCTTGGTGGTTAATAGTTAGTATTCCCGTAGTATTATAATGCTCTTTGGTTAGTATACTTTGCCGCGCTTCATTCTCTTTCGTTAATCGTTGTTCGTCCGTCATATTATCACGCACTCGAGTATATTCGTTTTTCGTGATTGATATTTATGGTCCTTTCCTCCGTATTTCAGTATTTTTTAAGACTATGAGTAGTAATGAGAGTAATTCGATAGTAAAAAAGCCAAGTGGAGCAGAATACAGAAAAAAAGGAAAAGAAGAAAGAAAACATTTTAAAGAAGAAAAGCCATCTATTCCGTCAAGTGACCCTGCACTGTGGCATGTAAACGATGAATTTTGAGATTATATTGTTAAAAAAGGACTGCAACAAAACGAAGAATTTGACTTTTTCTAGATCAGAAAGGCAGTATAAAAATAAAAAAAGATTTCTATATAAACATATGTTTGAGATAAAGCTTGTTAATGGCGAAATTGTGAAGAGAAGCTGGGTAGTATAGGTACTCAGAATCCACAGGTCACGTGTTTTGTGGTCCTTGTAAATTATATGGAGGAACATCCATATTTGCCAAAAGTGGATTTAATGACTGGAAAAATTCTAACTTAATAACTGATCATGACAATTCTCCGGATCATCGTAAATGTTTGGGACAATATTATGTATGTAGAGGAAACTTTTACAACGATTGGATACCAAAATAATCAAACAATATAATGAAGAAATAACTTATTGACGAAATGTATTACTACGTGTAATAGAAACAATTAAGTTTTTAGCTTCTCGTGGCCTTCACTTTCACGGTCAAAATGATATTATTGGATCTGCACTAAACGGAAATTTTCTTGGCTGTATTGAGCTTATGTCCAAATTTGATCCTTTCATGGCTGAGCATTTGGTGAGATTAGGACAAAAAGGAAGATGTGCTCCATCATACTTGTCATCCTCTATAATCGATGAATTTATTTTACTTCTCGCTGAAGAAGTTCGACTTTCGATTATTGGAGAAATAAAAAAAGCAAAATATTATTCGATTACCATTGATTCTAGTGCAGATATTTCACACACCGATCAGTTGACATTTATAATTCGCTATGTTTTGCCTGACGGAGAACCTGTTGAACGTTTTATCACCTTTTTACCCAATTGCGGTCATAAAGGTGAAGACATGGAGAAGGCTGTTCTTGCGACAATTGATAAAACTTTGGAACTTGATATTAAAGACTGTCGTGGCCAAAGTTATGATAATGCTATCAATATATCTAGTCAATACAAAGGTCTTCAGTCAAGAATTAAGAGGCCGTATCTAAAATTTCGACTATTTCACTTAACTCCTCAACGTGATATTTTAAAAAATAAATTTATCTGATTAATTTATAATACATTCTCGGAAAGACTATTTCAACACTAAAGGAATAAACGAGACAGATTTTTCATATCTTTCTTTAATTGCAATCTAGCCACCAAGTTCCAACGTCTGTTTCAGAAATTTTGTCGTACGGAGACTCAACTTGTTGACGTTTTCAATCAAAATCGCGCTTGAAACTTACTAACAAAAATTACCATATATTGGTATAAAAGTCGCCTAAAGGATAAATGCAACTTCACTCAATAGATTACCACGCACATGGTCAATGGCCGCAACAACTTACTTCTCTATAGAAACTAAGACAATACAAGTCATGCGGCCAAACACGACATGGATTTGGTTTTCTACTTGGTAGCCTGCAGTCACTTGTCATGATTTTAGTCGTATAATGCGCGAGGTCGTAATAAGACACCTTTATGTACGGTCAGTTAAAAAAATGGTTTGCCACGCTAAGGCTGAATGTCGTGTAGATTAATGGGCAACGTTAGTTTCACTTTCACATCGATCTGAAAACGTTTATAGGTAGTATGAGCCATGTTAAAATTTTCACATCTATACAAATATTATAAAGCTGAAGAGTTAGTTTGTTTGAATGCGCTAATCTCAGGAACTACTCAACCGATTTTGAAAATTCTTTCACTAATAGGCAGCTACATAAGTCCTGAGTGCTATCGGCTACTTTTTATCCCGGGAAAATATTTTTGTCCCGGAAAAACTTTTTCACGCGGGCGGAGCCGCGAGCACTACTAGTTAGTAAATAAAATCAAACTATTATGCTACTTTTTAGGCCGACTGTATCACTTACACCTGGCGGGGGCGCGTCCGCATAATTAGCCTAGGGCGGTCAGAACTCTTGATCAGTCGCTGGACATGTGACAATAATTATAAAATAACACTACAATATTATGTTTAGAATGTATAAGTATTATTATATTATTATGTTTAGAATGTATAAGTAATAATTTTGTTAGTATTTATAGTACTCACACAAAATAAATCCTACTATCCTACTAATATTATAAAGGCGAAAGTTTAAGAATGTATGTATGTATGGATGTATGGATGTGTGGATGTTTGTTCCTCTTTCACGCAAAAACTACTGAACGGATTTTGATGAAATTTAGCACACGGGTAGATCATGTCCTGGATTAACACATAGGCCACTTCTTATCCCGGGCAAATATATACCGGGACTTTTATCCTGGAAAAACTTTTTAATGCGGGCGGAGCCGCAGGCAAAAGCTAGTATTATATATTTTGATAACAATAAACTTGCAACTTTCTAAAGGCAATTAAGTATTTTAAATATATTTTTTTACCGAGATTACAACTTGAAAGTATTTATGTTGTTATTTATACAAGATTTCTCTACGCTTAATCTATTATTAGTTTATATAAAATTATTTGAAAATATTATTAATTTACCACAAATAGTTTTTGATGTTTTTTTTTATTAAGATGATTAAGTTACCAACGTCGATATATGGCGTTGCAGTCTTCGGAGGAGGCTGAAGCATATCGGAAGCCCGATTGACAGACAGAGAAACCTTCCTGACACGACGTCTGTGCTTACAATGTTGAATGCATCAAAAAGACGATCAAGCGAAACAAAGGCTCCAAATTGTTGAGGGCCATATTGATTATTGGTACATTATAGAACTGAGGTGCTTGTACAACATCGCAGCCATATCAGTCTAAGTACAAGAGCAGAGCACGAAGGCTATTCCACTACATAGAGGCGTGAGACAGGGAGATGTTATTTCTCCGAAATTAGTCGCTGCCGCGATAGATGACATCTTCAAGCTTTTTGTTTAGAAAGGATTTGGAATTAGCTTCAATGACGAGTAAAAAAAAAAGAAGATGACAATAAAATAACCACGCTGAGTTTCTTGGTGCTTCTTCTCAGGTCAGTGGGCTTTTACGAAGCACTGGTAGAATCATATAGTTTAAAAAAAACATTGTTAAAAATGACGAGTAAAAGTGCCCCTAGGGGCCTAATTACATAATAAATGATTTGAGTTTGAGTTTGAGTACATTACTCACTTTTTTGCCGCAATATTGTCATCTTGTCAGAATCATTTGAAAACCATAGCATTATGCTCATTTACTCAAAGGGCTTAACCAAGTTTCCTACGTGGTAGATCTTAAAATGAACAAAACCGAAATCTTGTCCAATGCTCATTTTGTGCATATGCCAATTAGTGTTGAAAACGCAAATCTCGAAGTTGTCGACGAATCTGTCTATCTAAGAAAACTTTTCCAGTTAGGCAAGTCCAACTTCAAGATAGAGGTCAAAAACAGCTCAATTGAGCAGTGTTCGGGAAACTAGTCAAGTTCTTCTCATCTAATATACGTCGGTGCTTGAAGACAAAAATCTTCAATCAATGAGTGTAAGCAGTGATGACGTAACGCTTGAAACGTGGCCTCTGACTATGGGCTACCCAAGACGGATCACAGTCCATCATCGAGTTATGAGGATGCTAGGTATTTCTCTGCGCAACCAGATTGGAAATGAGGAGATTCGTAAGAGAAGGAAATACGAATATCGCTGAAATATTTCAAACAGGCCACTCTATCTGGACTTCATGACGCTTACTATCAGGTGCAGTGGGGCCACTTTGCAGCCATTATAATTTCAGGTAACGTGCGATAAAATCTTTTGATGCCAAACAAAAATCCCATATTCGCATTCGCGAATGTTGGAGTCAAATATTCGCATTTACATTCACGAATATTGGAAATTGGACATTCGTTACATCACTAGCCCGTATCAAAATGATTTCGCTCTACGCATAATGTAATGAGGGTATAGAATATTTTTTTGCCCGAATGGTATTTTTAGGGGTTCGGCGAAGTGAAACCTCTGCTGCTGATGGTAACCAAACAGAGGTCAAGACAGAGTGTCGACTGAGGAGATATGGTTCAGTTGACACAATTAGGGGGCGTTCATAAAACACGTGCGATGTTTAAGGGGGGGGGGGGGAGGCGGTCGAGTCAAATATCATCTAATCTTACGTTGGAGAGAGGGGGTCCCGGCAAATACCACGCAATTTTTTTTTTGATTGAAAAAATAATTATACTATTTTGGTCCATTTAATCCAGATTATACATGGTTATTACACTTATAATTAAACTCTCGGCAATATTGATTATTAGTCTTAAATAAAAGCACGAAGCAATTCTTTTTACAATAACAATGCAACGCGTTTACGTAAGAAATCCAAATTTTGAAAAATCTCACATGAGATTGAGGGATGGGGAAGGGGGTTGAATAAAATCTCACCAGGGGGGGAGGGAGCTACAGAAAATTAAAAAAGAACACCTCACGTAATTTATGGACGCCCCCTTATGCCAGGCTGTTTACACAAAGCTAATCCCGGAGTGCAAAATATTGTATCCTACAAGCATCATAGATGGCTATCATCCTACAAAATAATTCATGGAAAAAAATTCAGCTATAGTGAGCAGACTCATCTCATCTCATTCAGGGGGTTGAACTCAGACGATGCATTCCGTTATTCTAAAGTGACGTGTGGTGTTAGTGATGGTAATATTTACTTTTAGAGAAAATAATGTAGAAGCTGATGCAAAGGCATTTACCATATTAGGCTATGACACCTCCACTGCACAAGTACTTACGTGCAAAATTAATTTGCTTCAACATTGCTATTTCATTTCGCTAGCAGCTACATTATACTACTCTTATTAGTCCATGATTATACTGGTAAAAATTAAAACAGGTCCTGAAATGGGCAAGTTACTTCTTCAATAATAATGACGAGATTTTGTCTCTAAAACAAATAAAAATACTCTGGAATCCTAAATTTACTAATGATACATTGCAAAAAGTATTAGCAACACCACCTGATTATAAAACAAAGCACGTCTTCAGAAAACGACGCGAAGATGCAATTTTGCTGATGGATTTCTCACAGGCAGTAAATGACTGAATAGTGAATGCATTGCCTCTCCTCAGCGGCGCCGTGTTCCTGAGGAGTAAGGTAGAGTGGGAGATGTGGTCGCCCTAAGCTACAGGTAGCAAAGAGCGACAAAATGACAAATTCGAAAAACAATTTCAAGCGAAAATAATGTTTTTATAGTCCCTTTCAAGAGGGACATGGCTAAATTCAAATAAATAATTTTATGAAGTCCAAAACCTCTACATAAAAAAATGAATGCGTTTATTCGGATTAAATATGTCCAAGCTTATTATAGTTACAATTTTTTGTAAAGAGTTTTCTTTTAGTGACCATAACTTTATTTAATACCTGTTAAATGCTTATTTGGGGCGTACCCCCTTTGATTCACAAAAAAATAGTAACTGAATACAAAGGGCGTCAAAAGGTAATCTCGCCCTACCTTGATTAAGGGCTAAGCCGCATCTCCTTGTCAATTACCTATCCTGGGTAGGTAGTTAAATTTAAATGTACTTCACCCTAAACTAATCCGGAATAAGCATCAGATAAGTGACCCGATAGGCAGCGGGTTGGCTGTGCCTAGACAGTGCTTAAAGTCTATAACGGCGGGCGCCGACTACCATCAGGTGGGCCGTTTATTCGTTTGCCTACTTAAGAAATAAAAAAAATAGCATTCAACTGAAAATGGGCTATAATTGTAACAAATAATTTTATTGGTGGTAGGTCTCTCATATGTGAGAGTCCGTCCGGGTGGGTATCACCGCAATGTCTATTTCTACCGCCAAGCAGCAGTGTGCATCCACCGTTGTGTTTCTGTTTGAAGGACATTGTGGCCAGTGTAACTACTGGACATAATGAGACTTACGCCCGAATACTCAAACGCTACTCAACCAACCAAGTTATCTGAGGCCTACTTAATTTTAGCCGGCTTCTTATTTTAAATGGTATTCTCAAACGCACTTTAAAAGATTTGATGGAAAACTCAGCCGAAGAGCAGTCATTTTGCTACAGATTATAAAAAGTTTGTTTTCGATTACAATTTTAATAAATTTGATATTTATGTGTCGTTTCACGCAGTATAATTTTTAAGATGTTAAATATAAATAAATCGAATAACACAATGCGCAGTTTAAAAATGATTTACAATGTTATAATATGTCTATTATATTTAATTTTCGTGTGTATTTTATGTACTATGTGCAGATGCTACATAGTAAAAATGGTAAGTACATTTAAAAACCATCCTAGGTTTTTAATATGTAGGAATGGCATATTCATTATTAGAAATAGTTTATATTAATTACTATATTCTTAACATTGATGTGATGAGCTTATATTGGCATTATATTGCCACTTGGCAGTATGTCAGGGTTGACATCAGCCGCTTTAGAAAAAAAAATAAACAAGTCAACAACAATAATATTTATAATTCTTATTTCAGTTTTATCATTAGAAGTAGGCATATTTACAAACATTTACAAAATATGCTAACTCAACTGCCATACTACGCACAATACGATGCACCGTTGGTTGTTTCCCGTGAAAAATAACCCCGATGACCTTGGGCTATCGGTTGGATTGTTTGGTTTCTTTTTGTGTTCGGCTGGATATAATCCGGATTTTAAAGAACATAAATGAAGAACTGTTTCCTTGCTGAGTTGGAATCTTCTTTTACGATAAGTTAAGATAAGATATGATATATTTATTTGTCAAACATTAACATTAAATTATCATTATTGTATTCTTCGAAAGCGTTTAATTTATCTCGATTTCTTCCTTTGACACCACACTCCTCTTCAGACAATCATGATAATGAAGAAAAAAACCATTTATTAAATCCAAAGAGAGTATAATAAGTAGTTATTACGCAAAAAAATTATTAAAGATTTGAACGTAAATATTTGAGACTAGTCTGAAGCACTCTCAAATTGATTTCGATTAACAGCCATATTTGGAGGCCTTACATAGCTGTCAAACGTTAAGCAGTGTTTGTGAATACCGTTTGAATCAATAAGCGGACCTTAAACTGAGTCGCCTTAAATTTAAGGTTAAGAGATAAGTGACGTTTCAGTATACCAATTTCACCAATAACGAATGCTTAAATCCGTAAGGCCATCTCAAATATTTAAGTAGCGTTTGAGTATTCGGGCGTTAACATCTTATGTTTCAAGATGACGAGCGCAGTGGAACGCCAAAGCGTACTTTGTAACTAAAGGTGCTAGATGGTGTTGCTACTGTTTATATGCGGTCGTATGGCTTAAGAGCCTATGTGAAAAACAAATGGAATCGTGATGGGCGTGACTTAGCGTATTTCAAATGCGAAGCGCCGCACGGCCCCGTTGCGATAGATCGCGCGCCTCGGCCCTCGTCGCATCGCGTCGTTGCGACAGGTCGTTGCACTCGCGGGCTTGTCATTGCAAATGCATGTCTGCGTTGTAAATATTAGAGTTATTATAATTTCTAATAAATTTATAACTTATCTATACATCTATACATATAAATAAAATTGGAGTGTCTGTTTGTAATATTGAAATAACCGTTTTTTAATACATGTATATGAATATATATACGGGGCATACACCAAAACAACATTTTTTAAAATTTTTGTCTGTCTGTCTGTCCGTCTGTCTGTCTGTTTGTTCCGGCTAATCTCTGAAATGGCTGGACCGATTTTGACGGGACTTTTATTGGCAGGTAGCTGATGTAATGAGGAGTAACTTAGGCTACGTTTTATCCCGGGACATAAAGCGGAACTTTTATCCCGGAAAAACTTTTTAACGCGGGCAGAGCCGCGGGCAACAGCTAGTAAAACATATAATTTATTTTAATTCGTTTATAGAACCATTATTATGTCACTATTAACTACCTAATTACTTGAACATTATGTAAAATGACATTGTAAGTTATCTAAACTCATCGAAAGTATTATTCACTTATAGTTGACTTTTGTTGACAAGATAAAATTTGGTGTGGTGGTAGGTCCGAGACTTACCCCTACGTAGGTCTGTATATAAAAATCAAAGCAGTATGAAACTTCTATAATATGTTTTAAATTATATTTTGCTTTGCTTTGATTTCTTGTGGACCTTCCTAACTTTGGTGGACACCAAATAAATAATAAGACAATAAATGCAGTAACTATTTTTCGGCCCGACTCGGGATCCCAACCCGGGACCTCAGCGCAATAGGCGTATCGTGTGTGCAACTACGCCTTGGAGGTAGTCAAACATAGCATCACACCTTTTCTCCTCACATTTCGTTAGCTATTTTAGGTCTTATGAAATAGGGGACGAGCTTATTGCCACATACCGGGCCCAATTAAACAGTCCGAGTTGATACTGGACAGAAAAAAATAGTATTTGCCCGACCCGGGATTCGAACCCGAGACCTCAGCGTGGAAGCCGTACCGGGCACGTAATACAACTACGAGTTGCGACATCACGGTAGTTTCGGCAAGTCATTCACGATAAAGCTTCTTCCCTGGAATGTCAGGTCTATTTTACGTAATTATGATGCTTCACTCTAGTGCCACCATACAATTGAAAAATCGAATTTTGTATGTAAAGGATGTTCGAAATTTATGCACAATAAAATTACATAGTTTGATATGAAGATTGATTACATTATTATGGTTCAATAGTCACTATATAGGATATAAATGTTAGAAATGTTGAAGGCTGCCGCTACCTATCTAGATCATTTTTATAATTTTTAATTTGAACTGTATGTAATGTGGGGTAAGAAAAATATAGCAAGGTCATTCTTACTACGCGGGTACTTATGCTTATAGAAAATTTGAAATATTAATTACTTACAATTTTTAAAATATTTTTGATATTTTCTACAGAAGAATTGACTGCTGTTTGCTGTCACAGCTACTTCTTCAATTCCAAGGCATTCCTTTTTTTGTTGTGCAATATAACAAAGCTCCGATATCCTTATTGAACTGAATGAAAAACAATGATGGCCATATTTTAAAAGGAGACGGGCAAAACTTCATAGAACTTTGGGCTTAGTGTTACAGAGATAATTTATGCATTATTTTATACTTATATTAGAACTATTTCCAAATGAGAAAGAAAAATTTGTCTGTCGAATGGGAGTAAAGAAATAACCGCTGTAGAGTAGAGCTTCTAAATCATTTTTCGGTGAATAACTTTTTTTACCTGATGACATAAGATGTTCACAGTACCTAACCATTGCCCATTGGATTGCCCTATTGAATAGTGAACAGAGCTAGCTTAGACAATAACCAGAATTGAACATATCACATGGAATCGATGAGGACTGATATAAATATATAATGGCTCATTTACACTCTCGCGCGAGTGGTGAGCCGAACACAATACGAGCCACGAGGCGAGGTGCAAAGCTAGAGTGTTAGTGAGTCATTAATGTATTTCAATTTGACATTACGTCGGGAGCGCTGAACAAAGTTGCCAGTAAAATAAAATAATATCGACCAATATTAAATATCCCAAAAAGTGAAAATGTCATTTTAGTTTAATTTCTAAAATACCTATAGTTATTAATTCTTATTCTTTTTCAGCCTTTAAAAGGCTACTATTGAACATAGGTCTTCCCCGAAGAATTATTAATAATATGTCAATATTATGTCAATATTATTCTTGTTATACATGCTTGGTATTTTTTGAGTATGTAACCAACGTTCTAAGTTGGTATGTGACATAAACGATGATAAAATAAATAATGGAAGAAAAATTCCAAGACGAAATAAGTTTTAAATCGATACTACTAAATTCGTGTTAATAATAATATTATTAATAATAAGTTTATTTATCATAACAAAGTTTTGGCGTTTACAATATGTGGTCGCTGGAGCCTCCTTCATAAGTGCCTGTATTAGGAGACACCGCTCTTCCAAAACTTAAACTAGATAATACTTCTTTTAGTTTTGTATATAAGAATAAAATTAATAAAATCTTTATAGATTTTTTACAATTATAGTAAACTTTACCGTAGATATCCAACTCCTTATGAATTTTGTTGTACAGTTGGGCTGAACGTTTAGCAAATTGTATATCCGCAAGGGTTGTATTTGATTTTGGTATTTTAGCAACCATATCTTTCCTTCTTTTAGTTTGATTGTCTTGTCCATACTGAATAGTTTTGTGCTTTCTTAGTACATAGCTAGTAACATTGTAGAGGACAGCCTGATGATATAGATACAGGAAGTTAGTTATAATTCATAAAATAATTTATTTTCTTTCCCCTTTGTAATACAATCTAATCTAGACACGCGGCAGTGTGTCAAGCCACATCCAAGCAAAGGAACTGGCTAGCCGGCGCCGTGTGTAATATTACACGAACCACTTGGTGCCACTTTTCACCTTTCTATAACTCAAAACCTATTTAAAGTAAACACATAAAACTGCGTGAGTTTAATTATATTTATAAGGACATCTAGAAGCCCAAATTTCATGAAGTTAGCTCAAACGGTTATAAAGATATGAAGGTCAAAATCTTAGGACTTATAGTATCTAAACCTAACCTACTTCCAGATGACCTAGAAGTATGAAATTTGGAATCCAGCTCGGTAATTATGTGTAAGCGTAAGAAAAAATCTAAAAATAAAAAAAGTTAAAAAATAGAGGGTCTCCATCCAAAAAAACTATTTTTTAATGGTAGCGTTGGAACCGTTACAAGCAAATATTTGAAACTATCCCAATATATGTTTTATTATATTTGCTTTATAACAGAAATATAAAAATAAAGTTAAGCCAAAACATTTGTGGTGTCCCCATACAAAAAACTTGTAATACGCGCTAAACAGCCGGCCAACGGTGGGTCGTCGGCGGCGCGCGGCACCACACAACTCAATACCTACCTAGTTTTCTTTACAAAAAAGTAATGATATCCCACCAAAAACATAAATGTAAAAGATCTCACATTTGTAAATACCAGCAACTATTATAGGTATGCAATAAAGCAAACAAATAGAATTTAATACTTGTTCATAATGTTATTTTGTTCCTATAAATACATATTTAGATTTTGCATAAAACTTGGCACACATTTAGATCTCCATTCTTTTTGCGGCGAAGTCCACAGCTAAACATAATTTTAGTATTGAACTTGGCTATCCTTTTTTACATTTATGTTTTTGGTGGGATATGTCAGCGGTCATGTCCAGCGGATTTTGATTTTAAAGCCAATAGCCTTTAAAGAGAAATAAATCTAAATGGCGGCTTTTTTTTAAATTCTAACATTACATCTGCCTTTTGTGCACAAAACAATGTCCAGATATCGATTTTGAGTTCGATTGGCCTTAATACAAAAAACTTCAAAATGGCGGTTACTTTTTTCAATTCTGACATTGGATCACTCTTTTGTAAATAATGTTACACCGAGATATCGATTTTGCGGTCGATTAGCCTTAAAACCAAGAAATTCAAAATGGCGGCCACTTTTTTCAGTTCTGACAGTGGATCTGCCTTTACTAACTAAAGTGGTGCTCAGATACCGATTTTGAGGTCAATTGACCTTAAAATAAAGAAATTCAAAATGGCGGCCACTTTTTTCAGATCTGACATTGGATCCGTCTTTTGTACCTACAGGCCTGCCTAGATATCGACTTTGAGGTCGATTGGCCTTAAAACAAAGAAATTCAAAATGGTGGCCACTTTTTTCAATTCTAACATTGGATCCGTCTTTTGTACCTACAGGCTTGCCCAGATATAGATTTTGAGGTCGAATGGCCTTAAAACAAAGAAATTCAAAATGGCGGTCACTTTTTTTAATTCTAACATTGGATCCGTCTTTTGTACCTAGGGGCCTGCACAGATATCGATTTTGAGGTCGATTAGCCTTAAAACAAGGAAATTCAAAATGGCGGCCACTTTTTTCAAGTCTAACATTGGATCCGTCTTTTATACCTAAAGGCCTGCCCAGATATCGATTTTGAGGTCGAATGGCCTTAAAACAAAGAAATTCAAAATGGCGGTCACTTTTTTAATTCTAACATTGGATCCATCTTTGGTACCTACAGGCTTGCCCAGATATCGATTTTGAGTTAGATTGGCCTTAAAACAAAGATATTCAAAATGGCGGCCACTTTTTTCAATTCTAACATTGGATCCGTCTTTTGTACCTAAAGGCCTGCACAGATATCGATTTTGAGGTTGATTAGCCTTAAAACGAAGAAATTCAAAATGGCGGCCACTTTTTTCAAGTCTAACATTGGATCCGTCTTTTATACCTAAAGGCCTGCCCAGATATCGATTTTGAGGTCGATTGGCCTTAAAACAAAGAAATTCAAAATGGCGGCCATGTATACCAATTCTAACATTGGCTCTTAACATTTTAGTGATTATTGATTCATAATGTATAAATAAATGAGTACTACAAAAATTCATACTAAAATAATTTTATGGTGTAAAAATTTGAACAGCCTCTACATGCAAAATACAAATTTTTCAAATGTATGAGTGGCACGCAAGCGTCATTTACGCAAAATTGGGCCGGCATTCCAGGGCGTCCCTAGCTATGGATTACGCAATATAAATAATACATACATAGACTCTCACATCTTTTATCCCCAAAAAGGTAGGCAGAGGCGCAACTAGTGCACTCACTTTCAGTCGTGCGTATTCCGTCCTATGATGTGATAGGGGGCGAGCCTATCGCCATTTCGGGCTCAAAATCCAGAATTCGGGCTGAAAAGAAAAAAATCCAATATCACTCTGCCCGACCCAGGGATCGAACCCGAGACCACAGCATTGCAGTCATAACGTAATACAACTACACCACTGAGGCAGTATAAATAACAAAAAAAAAAAGCAGTGACTATTGTTTTTCAATCAGGGATTCGAACCCGGCACCTCAGCGTACCGATCACTAAATATAACTAAAGCAGGTCTCCGACTAGAAACAATTTACAAAGGTGAAAGGATGTAATAATTACGCTTGCTGCCTATCTTATAGACCTAATAGAGCCTATAATTTTATATTGATACACGGACGTGAGCTGGATACACTATAAAACAGAATTTCCAGGGCACCTTCAAATTTGCCGCGCGGTAGCGCGGACCAATCCCTACACTAGACGGCCAATTCGAACTTTGAAGGCGTCCGAAAATTTCGAGCGCACGTCCGTCGTCAGTAAAGATTCCGGACGACTGAAGCCGGCACGGGCCACTCCCATAACAGCGATGGCGTATTTGGACGTCGCGGATGAGAGAAAGTGACGGGAGGCGCACGCGTATGCCGAAATGAAATGGCGTAAGCGCCAAAACAATTTTCTTTTAATTGTGATTATACTATTTAATTCATTTTAATTGTGTATTGATAAAACTTTGAAAATATTGATTTATTGTATTTAAATCAAGTTACGAATGTATATATTCCACCATTTAGAGATAAAGCGTGTTTAAAGAAAATATCAGAGGTAACTTTGAATTTTTTTTCGATCGAGAAAATTTGTAGCAATTGTGTTTTAGCTTTGACATATCATTGAGTTATATGTTCAATTTACACATATCCAAAAATCGAACTTCTGATCTTAGTAGTTTACGAGAAAATTGAATTTAAAAGTCCTCAAACTTCCTGACATAGGCTCTTAATATCTGGCGAACGGCATGCTCGTCTCATCATTAATGCAAAAAATTCAGATAATATGACTCCGCGCTACTAAACATAATAATAAACCTAGGTAGTGTGCAAAAAACATCATTGTAACTTGTTGTTTATTGCCTTTAATTAACATTGAAATGATATTTTATACGTTTGGATTTTTAGTTCTAAAAATGTGTTCTAGCGTCACAAGATACTTCATTTGTGAAAAAAAAAACAACTTTTATTGGAAATATAAACATGTTCATGCATTTTATTTTTAAATTTTAATCAGTATCCAAACCTTCATAGTAGTCACGTCTTGTAGATGATACACTTTTTGTAACTAAGAAATAAATATCAAAATAGTTTTTAAAAATATTTCTCAGATTTTGGAAATTCGGTCACTAACTTGAGTGCTAACTGCTACTACAGAATATTCCGCAAGTATACGTTTAAGCGGGCGGAGTTGCGAGCAAACTAATCCTACTAATATTATAAAGGCGAAAGTTTGTAAGAATGTATGGATGTTTGGATGTATGGATGTTTGTTCCTCTTTCACGCAAAAACTACTGAACGGATTTCGATGAAATTTGGCACACGGGTAGGTCATGTCCTGGATTAACACATAGGCTACTTTTTATCCCGGGAAAACATAAAGCGGGACTTTTATCCCGGAAAAACTTTTTAAGGCGGGCGGAGCCGCAGGCAAAAGCTAGTTATAATATAAGTATAACAAAATCTCGACAGTCCTCGCAGATTGTATAAATGTATTAAGCACGCAGATTCTTTTTATAATCTTTATATAATATTAATATTACTATTATTTATACAGTAGGCAAGTAAGTACCTATACAAAATATGAGAAAATGTTTTATGATACAGCGATACGATGTTTCTTAAGCACAAAAAAAGTCTAACAAGTTTTACTAGTTCTCACATACAACACTATTACTAGTTCTCAATTTCCCAATCTTCTTCAGGACTGAGTTTCACCATTTTTTTTGATTCCTCCCACAACTTCTTCGTCAAAACATCGTCATTCACCGACCAATGAGTGGGAAACTTGCCACAAAACTTATAATGCTGTCCACTGATCATCTGGAGTTCTGGCGCCGCTGCCAAATATCCCAATTGTCTCCCGACGTTCTCTTTAGGTTGTCCTATAAAATTTACGAAAAATTGTGTCGCATCTTGCAAGTATGGGGGTAAGCCTAGAAATATGTCCGTACCACGAGCGATGAATGGATCATAACTGTTTGCTGTGACTCCAGTACCTTTCAGACGCTTGGTTAACTCTGCATTGAACAAAACCATCGCTAGTTTTGAATTAGCAAGAACTCCTATTGCTGTATGTCTGCCGACGTCGTTCCAATGATCGAAATCTATAGATCCAATGTACATTGACGCAGCCGATCCATTTATTATGCGGCTCGGAGCAGAGGCTTTTAACTTAGGCAGCAATAGAAACGTAAGTAGAAATGCTCCGAAGAAATTCACTTGCATGGTAAGATTCAGTTCATCTGCTGTCAATCTGTCTGGTAATCCGATCGCTCCCGCATTATTTATTAACACATTAAGTCTTTCTTCACAATGAATATCACTAACGAAGCTTCTGACTGACTTCAAAGATCCTAGATCAAGTAATTTATACGCCACATTGTTGTTTCCAGTCGTATTTATGATTTCGGCTTGTGCATTTTGTAATTTTGTTTCGTTGCGGCTTGCGATAATTACGCGGGCTCCACGTTTCGCTACATCCTTGGCGGCTTCTAAGCCGATTCCTGAGCTGCCTCCAGTGATGACGACTACTTTCCCGTCCAGCCTCGCCGTGGTGTCGCACATCGTAATTAGACAGCACGAGAACAAGCGCGAGATGCTACTGATGATATAGCAGGAAAACAAAGTCCTTTGAACAACTATATTCTTTTAATTGAAGACAAAAAGGGTGAGCGTTACTACGTGTTTTCGATGCAAACGCGCCTTATGACAAAATGTAAACAGCTATCGAAATATCTTAAAAACATTCGATGTCTGATTAACGGTAAAATTGATTTGTAAAGTGTCACAGACTTAGTAGGTCAAGACATAACCGTAGACTTCGTTTTTAGTTTCATCAGAACACCGCGATATCAATAGCAATTGATATCACGGTGATGATGATAAGACAGATTGATAATATTAGATCACATAATAGAAGAGAAACAAAGCCTTTTACGATTTTTTCGCAATAGGTACATAATATTACGATGTTGGTTAGGTCCTCAAGTCTAATGTAGACGTTGCAGGAAGCAGGAAAGCATAGATATCAGGACAGGACAATTACATTAGCGATGCATTGCAACATGCATACTGCATACTTATATCCTGAATCTAATTTTTTATGCAGACTTCAGGGTTACAGTCTACAGTTGATTTTAATACCTTTACATACGGTGTATTATACGCCGCTTTCGGAAAAGCAATAAGAATAATAAATCGTGGGTTAAAAACAGCTTAGTGCTCCCAGAGAATCTCCGAGGTTCAATACTTAGTTTCATAATACGTTCCATTGTTCCTGGGTCACATGAGGTGCAGTAGCGGGTGATACGTAGGTATTCCATAACTTTAAATAATCCAGAATAAAATAACACGTTAGCTGTAATTTTAGTTGAAAGGTTACCATAGTATAGGTAAATGCTAATGGGTAAGTGATAAAAAACTAACGTGGAAAATACAACTAGGAAGTGACGATTAATGAAAACGACGCGATTAATGTGCTCGAAGTTATATACCATTCAATTTGATGAAAAACTTACACACACACACACACACACACTCATGCCTTTCATCTCTGAAGGGGTATGCAGGGGCGCAACTAGTGCATCCAGTTTTCCCATGATGTGATGGGGGCGAGCCTATCGCCATATCGGGCACAAATTCCAGAGTCCAGGCTGGTACTGAATTTAAAAAACCCAATATCACTTTGCTCGACCCGGGAATCGAACCTTCTTAGGTTCGATTTCTTTCAGGGTCTTCCTCAGTATTACAGTCATACCGTAATACAACTACGCCACCGAGGCAGTCCTCGAAATCTCCGATCTCGAATGAAAAACTTACTGCCAATTAATTTAATAGTTGTTTATGTAGAGATCTGTTCAAATCCGCGATTAATTCTTAATATTGGGACTTTTCTTAAATTTTTTCGTGGACTGCGATGGTTTAAGCTACAAAGAAATTAAATTCAATATTTAATGTAATTTCTTAATTTAATTTATAATCTGAAATTTGTGCCCGATATGGCGATAGGCTCGCCCCCATCACATCATGGGACGGAATACCGGCGAAAAGTGGGTGCACTAGTTGCGCCTCTGCCTACCCCTTCGGGGATAACAGGCGTAAGAGTGTGTGTGTTTTTAATTTAATTTATAGCTTTTAAAAAGAGAGGATGAAATCATTGGAAACAACCTCTGCCTCCGTAGCGTAGATGTTTGTGTGCGCGGTGCGCCGCGTCGTCCGCTGCGCCGCTTTGCGATCCCGGGTTTTAATCTCGGGCACAGTGATATTGTTTATTGTGTTTCAGGCCGGCGCGGGGTCTGGAATACGTGAACGATACATGTTTGTGTTTTGAAAAATAACACCTGGGTTTTTTTCAAGAAGATGCCAAAGTTATGCATCTTATGAACCTAAAAACTTTGTTGTGCCTCATTTAAGAACCAACGATTGAGCAAACCAACAAATATAAGCTCGTCAATCAACTCATTTTCTAAATCCTACCATTTTTAGTTCCTAAAAATATTTTTATATGGTGATTTCCCGCAATAGGTCAGTTTTTAAATTTAATTTTCCAAGTTACATTCACGGTAAAAAAAGAGTAATATAAAAATTAATTATGAATGAATCGAGTTTAAAGTTTAAATAATGCACAGAAGCAATTTGGCAAATGAGTTTCTTTAATCGACTTTAAAATAAGGAGGGGTTCTACGTTCGACTGTATGTATCGTTTTTATGTACGCTCATCAACTTCTTCGCCTGTTGTGGACCAGTTATAATCAAAATTATTTTTTTATTCGTAAGCCTATACTTTGAGGTAATCCCATTGTCATCAAGTCAGAATCTTAGATATGAAGGGATTCCAGGGAAATGGAGCTAACCCGCAAATTTTATAGGCACATATAATGTTTTTCATATACTTTCTAACGCAATCCAGATATTGTGCCTGGTAATCATCATCTCATGTTGCTGAGCTGATGATGGAAAGTATAAGGCGTGATCTGATGATGGGATCGCATGAAAATCAAAATGATTTTCATGTTCTTTCTTTTTACTTGCACAAAAAACCGAAAAATAAATATCTGCTTAACAAAAAAAATATCTCCTGAAAAAAACACTACATGCCGAAAAACAATTAAATATTACCTGGATTAGGATAAACAATTTTGGAGTCGGTGTCTAATTAAATTTAATGACCCCTGATTACGCGAACGTTAGACATTGAAATTAAACTGCTATAAAGGATTTTATTGCGGTTTTTTTATTTTATTTTTCTCCTGACGTTTCGAAGGCTTTGCAGCACTTTATGGACACAGGGCGGACTAAGGCGTAGGTGGTCCGAAAACTGTGGTGGTCTGTTACTTATAGAAGTTTAATTTCAATAATAAACTCAATTATTATTCCCGTATATTTATTCCTGTAATTACCTAGCTTCGCTAACAATAATCGTATTAGTCGCATACTCCAATATCAGTATTGTTAAATTATTTTTGGCTTTTAGTCTTTTTTAAGGCAGTTTTATTTTTTGTTAAAAAGATTTTATTAATAAGACAAATTTACTGCATGCCTGGAGTACCCGCTACACTTGATGGTAAGTACATTGCTCTCAGATACATTGCTCTCTGTAATTAACCTTCAAGATGTTTTTTTTGCAATAATATTGACCGATTATGATCGTTTTACAAATCAGTGTTGATTATTAAATCGAAAATAATTAAGACGAAAATTCAGACCTGTTCATGTTGGTTTTGGTAATGAGCGACGATTTTTGGGTGGAATTTGGATATTAAAGTCTAAATATGAGAAGAATTCTTAAAATGCAATAAAAACTATACTAGACGCAAAATATCAGCTAAAAACATATAACAATATTGTCATTAACAGGATCCGACAAATCTCATTTTAACGAGGCGGTTGACCAAGGTCTAGTTTGGTCAATATGGACGCCAATTGGATCAATGTTAATGATGATGTTATAATAATTATTGTTATAGAGTTATTCTGTTCTAGACATTAATTATATAACTAGATGGTAAATCTAATATGCGAAGATAAGCGTGGTATCGCCTTCTAGTAGACAACTTGGAAACAGGGCCATAGCTAGGCTAGAATTTAAGGTAGGCAGCTGTTGTTACAGGTAGGGCAGAAGTAAAAATGTTACTTGACCTGTTCTGGCCGTCTGCCGTCTGCTGCGTTCTGCGGAATCACAGCTTAAAGGCCAATTGTACAGCGTGCTGACAATCGCTATTGGCCAGATAAATCTGACACTTGTGTAGTTACTACATGTTGCTCCCGCCCTGTGGATTGGCGGCGTTTGGAGAATTCCACCACGGTGTCCCCTGCCTGTCGTAAAAGGCGACTAATAAGGGCCACCGAGGGTCACGGGTGGGCGGAAGGGGCCGTCCACCTATTAGTCTAGCCAACTTTTGTGACCCCCGTGATGGACGGCAGCGTGGCGGTTAGGCCTCACGCTGCCGTTGACGCCGAGGGCGTCCTTCGGTGTGCGGGGGCTTCTGAGCCCCCCCAACAACAGGAGACGGACCGCAATAGCGGTACGCGCAGGGGCGGTTGCGGACGACAACTTAGACGTGAGTCGGAGGAAGCCCACAGCCGTCCCTAATGCGCCGAAGATGGCCACCGCGGAGTTTTGGTTGGTATGCCGTGCGGTGTACATAGGTTAGGGACTCGGCCCGGCGGTCGCCCGACGTTTTCCATTCTTCCGGGCTCAACGTCGAGTCGTAAGGCACAGTGAACCCAACATAACCGCTCAGTCGTTCCCCTTGAACACTGGGCGGTAGTAATAATTCACTTTCTCCGCGTAAATAAATAAAAAAAAAAACTAGATGTTGCTCGCATTTTTGAATGACGAGACGAGCATGTCATTCGCACCCTAAAACACAGGTTTTAAGGATTTTGTAGTGAGAACGGCTTCTCATGCGGGTGGTAGGTCTCTCATATGTAAGAGTCTGTCTGGGTGGGTACCACTGCAATGTCTATTTCTACAGGCAAGTAGCAGTGTGCATGCACTGTTGCTTGGTTTCGGGTTAAAGGAAATTGTAGCCAGTGTAACTACTGGACATAATGAGACCTAACATCTTATGTTTCAGGCTGACGAGCGCAGTAGAATGCCACACAGTACTTTGTAGCTCAAGGTACTCGATGGTGAAATCCTCCTAGCCAGTTTCGGCCACGGCGGCCAATATCAACGGAGATCAGCCAGGTACGCAGGAGATATTATAGTGCACAAGTGTGTGCGCAATACACAGGTGCACTCGCTATTCCTTCACTCTCATAGTCCGGTGAGACGGCAATCCGACATGACCGGAGAGAGATCAGGCGCAGGACCAACGGCTTTACGTGCTTTCGGCACGGGGGTATCACACCACCAACTTCCTGACTCCGAGCTGCGACTGAGTAAATTTTAAGATGGGAAAACCCAGTCACAATATTTTTTTTGGCTCGACCCGGGAATCGAACCCAGGACCTCAGCGCGCAAATCGTACTCGTAAACCGTACGCAATACGACTACGCCACCGAGGCAGTCAAACTCGATGGTATTGCTACTGTTTAGTGGTCATATCGCTTACCATCAGGCGAATGGCATGCTCGTCGCGTCATTTAAAGCAGTAAAAAAAGTAGCCTGTGTGTTATTCTAGGACATGATGTACCCGTGTTCCAAATTTCATCCAAATCCGTTTAGTCGTTTCTGCGTTTACTTCTAAAAAAGATCAGAAACATTTCATAAATCATTTTCACAAACTTTCGCATTTATAATAATAGCTGACAATCTGTCAGCGAAATTTATATCTATTCGTCACGTTCTAATGTGTAATCTTAGTATATTAATATCGTCTCAATATTAATAGCTATTTACAATCGTTTTATACTTCTAGAATGTTCTAATCGGTGTGTAAAGAATCACCCAACATTTTAAGCTGACAGGCGATGATACATTATTTCGTACTTTGCATATTGGTAATTGTCATTTTGTATCAGAATCAAGTAACACAAAGATCTACAGAAAACAAATTAAATACACGCAAATGCACTGCAGAATTTGTATTTGTTTGATTATTTTATTTTGTTTTGGGTATTTGTATGGTGTAAGTATATACGTCTATTCTTTCGTTTTTTTAAATGATATCTGACAATCACATGTAACGTCTGTATTAAAACATTAATAATGTCAGAAATCAAAAATAAAACGTAAGGTAAGCGCAACGAAAAATCGCAGTTGCATGTTTAGGAGTTGCATGTAGGTTACTATGAGTGTTTCTGCAGCACTTTCGACTGTCTGATAAGCTATAGTCGCTTTTTAGTAAATAAATACCATATTATGTTGTTAGCCTTGCTATAACTACTTAATTGGCTATTATTATCTATGAAAACACTAATTTTTTTTCCTTAGGATTTTAGCCATGAACAAACCAGGGTGAAAGTGTGCAATCCGAAATATGTAAAGGACTGTGCCGTGATCACTGGCAGAAAGAACCGGAAGGACAGGGTGTACCGCACCAACATGACTGCTACTCTGCTCGTACCCTTTGGGAATAACGTCTCGGTGGGTATTTGAGTTAATAGCGTAGGATACTTTTCGAGATTTTTTCAATTTACAATGATTTGGATTACTTTTGAAAGATTGTCAGTATGAACATCGTAAAAACTGAGGTAAATATTTTCTAGTAACATCATACTGTAGCCAGTATGTAACGTTAGCCGAGGAGCGTGTTTAAGAGCCTATGTAAGGAACTTTAAGGACTTTCAAATTCAAATTTCTCGTAAACTACTAAGATCAGAAGTTAGATATTTGGATATGTGTAAATTGAACGTATAACTCAATAATATGTCAAAGCCAAAACACAATTGCTATAAATTTTCTCGATCGAAAAAAAATTCAAAGTTACCTCTGATATTTTCTTTAAACACGCTTTATCTCTAAATGGTGGAATATGTACATTCGTAACTTTATTTAAATACAATACAACAATTTTTTCAAAGTTTTATCAATACACAATTAAAACGAATTAAATAGTATAATCACAATTAAAAGAAAATTGTTTTGGCGCTTACGCCATTTCATTTCGGCATACGCGTGCGCCTCCCGTCACTTTCTCTCATCCGCGACGTCCAAATACGCCATCGCTGTTATGGGAGTGGCCCGTGCCGGCTTCAGTCGTCCGGAATCTTTACTGACGACGGACGTGTGCTCGAAATTTTCGGACGCCTTCAAAGTTCGAATTGGCCGTCTAGTGTAGGGATTGGTGATTGGTGTTGAAGGTGCCCTGGAAATTCTGTTTTATAGTGTATCCAGCTCACGTCCGTGTATCAATATAAAATTATAGGCTCTATTAGGTCTATAAGATAGGCAGCAAGCGTAATTATTACATCCTTTCACCTTTGTAAATTGTTTCTAGTCGGAGACCTGCTTTAGTTATATTTAGTGATCGGTACGCTGAGGTGCCGGGTTCGAATCCCTGATTGAAAAACAATAGTCACTGCTTTTTTTTTGTTATTTATTCTGCCTCAGTGGTGTAGTTGTATTACGTTATGACTGCAATGCTGAGGTCTCGGGTTCGATCCCCGAGTCGGGCAGAGTGATATTGGATTTTTTTCTTTTCAGCCCGAAGTCTGGATTTTGAGCCCGAAATGGTGATAGGCTCGCCCCCTATCACATCATAGGACGGAATACGCACGACGGAAAGTGAGTGCACTAGTTGCGCCTCTGCCTACCCCTTCGGGGATAAAAGACGTGAGAGTATATGTATGTATTATTTATATTGGGTAATTCATAGCTAGGGACGCCCTGGAATGCCGGCCCAATTTTGTGTAAATGACGCTTGCGTGCCGCTCATACATTTAAAAAATTCGTATTTTGCATGTAAAGGCTGTTCAAATTTTTACACCATAAAATTATTTTAGTATGATTTTTTGTAGTACTCATTTATTTATACATTATGAATCAATAATAACTAAAATGTTAAGAGCCAATGTTAGAATTGGTATACACGGCGGCCATTTTGAATTTCTTTGTTTTAAGGCCAATCGACCTCAAAATCGATATCTGGGCAGGCCTTTATGTATAAAAGACGGATCCAATGTTAGACTTGAAAAAAGTGGCCGCCATTTTGAATTTCCTTGTTGTAAGGCTAATCGACCTCAAAATCGATATCTGTGCAGGCCTTTAAGTACAAAAGACGGATCCAATTTTAGAATTGAAAAAAGTGGCCGCCATTTTGAATTTCGTTGTTTTAAGGCTAATCGACCTCAAAATCTATATCTGGGCAAGCCTGTAGGTACAAAAGACGGATCCAATGTTAGAATTGAAAAAAGTGACCGCCATTTTGAATTTCTTTGTTTTAAGACCAATCGACCTCAAAATCGATATCTGGGCAGGCCTTTAGGTATAAAAGACGGATCTAATGTTAGACTTGAAAAAAGTGGCCGCCATTTTGAATTTCCTTGTTTTAAGGCTTATCGACCTCAAAATCTATATCTGGGCAAGCCTGTAAGTGCAAAAGACGGATCCAATGTTAGAATTGAAAAAAATGACCGCCATTTTGAATTCCTTTGTTTTAAGGCCATTCGATCTCAAAATCGACATCTGGGCAGGCCTGTAGGTACAAAAGACGGATCCAATGTCAGATCTGAAAAAATTGGCCGCCATTTTGAATTTATTTATTTTAAGCCAATTGACCTCAAAATCGGTATCTGAGTACCACTTTAGTTACTAAAGGCAGATCCACCGTCAGAACTGAAAAAAGTGGCCGCCATTTTGAATTTATTTGTTTTAAGGTTAATCGACCGCAAAATCGATATCTGGGTGTAACATTATTAACAAAAGAGTGATCCAATGTCAGAATTGAAAAAAGTAGCCACCATTTTGAAGTTTTTTGTATTAAGGCCAATCGAACTCAAAATCGATATCTGGGCATTGTTTTGTGCACAAAAGGCAGATGTAATGTTAGAATTTTAAATAAATGCCGCCATTTAGATTTATTTTTCTTTAAAGGCTATTTGGCTTTAAAATCAAAATCCGCTGGACATGACTGGCCACAAACTCTAATAGGTATAAAGGAGACGGCCTAAATTGGGCTTAACCTTACACTTTTGAAGCATGTATCAATATTCTTCTATTTTTATGTCTTCCATTTAAAAATATCCCACCAAAAACATAAATGTAAAAAAGGATAGCCAAGTTCAATACCAAAATTATGCTTAGCTGTGGGCTTCGCCGCAAAAAGAATGGAGATCTAAATGTGTGCCAAGTTTTATGCAAAATCTAAATATGTATTTATAGGAACAAAATAACATTATGAACAAGTATTAAATTCTATTTGTTTGCTTTATTGAATACCTATAATAGTTGCTGGTATTTACAAATGTGATATCTTTTACATTTATGTTTTTGGTGGGATATCATTACTTTTTGTAAAGAAAACTAGGTAGGTATTGAGTTGTGTGGTGCCGCGCGCCGCCGACGACACACCGTTGGCCGGCTGTTTAGCGCGTATTACAAGTGTTTTTTTATGGGGACACCACAAATGTTTTGGCTTAACTTTATCTTTATATTTCTGTTATAAAGCAAATATAATAAAACATATATTGGGATTCCAACGCTACCATTAAAAATATATTTTTTTTATGTGGACCCCTGTATTTTTAACTTTTTTTATTTTTAGATTTTTTCTTACGCTTACACATAATTACCGAGCTGGATTCCAAATTTCATCCTTCTAGGTCATCTGGAAGTAGGTTAGGTTTAGATACTATAAGTCTGTCAGTCAGTACAAAAATTTACAATTTTGACCTTCATATCTTTATAATCGTTTGAGCTAGCTTCATGAAATTTGGGCTTCTAGATGTCCTTATAGATATAATTAAACTCACACAGTTTTATGTGTTTACTTTAAATAGGTTTTGAGTTATAGAAAGGTGAAAAGTGGCACCAAGTGGTTCGTGTAATATTACACACGGCGCTGGCACCAACTTAGAGCGTTGGTTACATACTCAAAGAATACCAAGCATGTATAACAAGAATAATATTGACATAATAGTATTAATAATTCTTTGGGGGAGACCTATGTGCAATAGTAGCCTTTTAAAGGCTGAAAAAGAATAAGAATTAAAAACTATAGGTATTTTAGAAATTAAACTAAAAAGACATTTTCACTTTTTGGGATATTTAATATTGGTCGATATTATTTAATTTTACTGGCAACTTTGTTCAGCGCTCCCGACGTAATGTCAAATTGAAATACATTATTGACTCACTAACACTCTAGCTTCACACCTCGCGTCGTGGCTCGTATTGTGTTCGGCGTACCACTCGCGCGAGAGTGTAAATGAGCCATTATATATTTATATCAGTCCTCGTCGATTCCATGTGATATGTTCAATTCTGGTTATTGTCTAAGCTAGCTCTGTTCACTATTCAATCGGGCAATCCAATGGTTAGGTCCTGTGAACATCTTATGTCATCAGGTAAAAAAAAGTTATTCACCGAAAAATTATTTAGAAGCTCTACTCTACAGCGGTTATTTCTTTACTCCCATTGGACAGACAGATTTTTCTTTCTCATTTGGAAATAGTTCTAATATAACTATAAAATAATGCATAAATTATCTCTGTAACACTAAGCCCAAAGTTCTATGAAGTTTTTCCCGTCTCCTTTTAAAATATGGCCATCATTATTTTTCATTCAGTTCAATAAGGATATCGGAGCTTTGTTATATTGCAAAACAAAAACAAATGCCTTAGAATTGAAGAAGTAGCTGTTGCAGTAAACATCAGTCTATTCTTCTGTACAAAATATCAAAAATATTTAAAAAATTGTAAGTAATTAACATTTCAAATTTTCTATAAGCATAAGTACCCGCGTAGTAAGAATGACCTTGCTATATTTTTCTTACCCCACATTACATACAGTTCAAATTAAAAATTATAAAAATTATCTAGATAGGTAGCGGCCGCCTTCAACATTTGTAACATTTATATCCTATATAGTGACTATTCAACCATAATAATGTAATCAATCTTCATATCAAGCTATGTAATTTTATTGCATTGCATAAATTTCGAACATCCTTTACATACAAAATTCGATTTTTAAATTGCATGGTGGCACTAGAGTGAAGCATCATTTACGTAAAATAGACCTGACATTCCAGGGAAGAAGTTTCATCGTGAATGACTTGTCGAAACTACCTTGATGTCGCAACTCGTAGTTGTATTACGTGCCCGGTACGGCCTCCACGCTCAGGTCTCGGTTTCGAATCCCGCGTCGGGCAAATACTATTTTTTTCTGTCCAGTATCAGCTCGGTCTGTTGAATTGGGCCCGGTATGTGGCAATAAGCTCGTCTCCTATTTGATAAGACCTAAAATAGCTAACGAAATGTGAGGAGAAAAGGTGTGATGCTATGTTTGACTGCCTCCAAGGCGTAGTTGCACACACGATACGCCTATTGTGCTGAGGTCCCGGGTTCGAATCCCGAGTCGGGCCGAAAAATAGTGACGCCATTTATTGTATTATTATTTATTTTATGTCCACCAAAGTTAGGAAAGTCCACAAGAATAAATCAAAACAAAGCAAAATATAATTTAAAACATATTAGAGAAGTTTCATACTGCTTTGCTTTTTACCTATATACAGACCTACGTAGGGGTAAGACTCGAACCTACCACCACACCAAATTTTATCTTGTCAACAAAAGTCAACTATAAGTGAATAATACTTTCGATGAGTTTAGATAACTTACAATGTCATTTTACATAATGTTCAAGTAATTAGGTAGATAATAGTGACATAATAATGGTTCTATAAACGAATTAAAATAAATTCTATGTTTTATAAGTTATAAATTTATTAGAAATTATAATAACTATAATATTTACAACACAGACATGCATTTGCAATGACGATCTTTTCGCGGGCTTGAGTGCAACGACCTGTCGCAACGACGCGATGCGACGAGGGCCGAGGCGCGCGATCTATCTCAGCGGGGCCGTGCGGCGCCTCGCATTTGAAATACGCTAAGTCACGCCCATCACGATTCCATATGTTTTTCACATAGGCTCTTAAGAAAGGGTTTTCATTGTTCGATTCTCGTCCCAAATAGAGGTATATAAAATATATGAGTTTATATTTTTATGGGAATTTTAGCATTTAGGTATTTTTGCCATCCTAAGCCAGGTTTGAAGTATGCCAACAGATCATACTTGGTAGCTTTACTTTGCTTAAAGGTTATATTAATCCATTATGAGCGATAAAATTGGTGAAATAACTATGAAATGAAATAACTAGCTAGCACACGAGTTGCCACATGTTGGGAGTAGAAAAAACGCGGCGGCCAGTGCTGCCAGATTAGGCGACTTTTCGCCATTTAGGCTATCTTGAAGAGTGTCGGGGCGACCAAAAATTGCGAATGGCGACTGGTCGTCGTTTAGGCTACGCGAATGGTGACTAGTCGCCAATTTATACTTCGGAAAGTTCGTGTTTTATGCATTGTTTTTGTCGAATTTGAGGATATTTATAGCTTTGAGGGTACAAAACGTGTACTCAGATCCCCCTTACACACAATAATTGAAAACTGGGACCTTTTTTTTTTGCTCTCCGCGTCCACACACAAGTGGGCGACTTTAGGCTACTTAGAATTTTCGCCGCATTGGACCACTATAAATTAGAAATAAGGGGGGTTTGTTTAATTTGCTCCTTCACCTCTCCATATACGAAGAGGCGACTTTAGGCTACTTCACAATACATTTTCGGCGACTTCAACCGTCAAACATCTGGCAACACTGGCGGCGGCAGCGTGCTGATTATTTTGGTCGGCGGCGGAGGCGCGCCGGCGTCGAATCAGTTTGGAAACATATTTGTCAGGCCTTAGAAAAAAAATGTACTGATAAACTACTGTCATATAGCTGTAGACAAGTGGGAGCTGCAGACAATCAGCCCACTAACGAAATTTTCCTTTCGAGACCCATGCTCTGTGACATTTGCGAAGTACCTAGTTATTTTTGTTTATTAAATAGAAATGCGTATTACCAACCAAAGTCCAACGTTGCGCCTTTATGTTGCATTAGAAATGACATTATATTATATTAGCGTTTACGGTTACGGACTGGTCAAAATGTATGGAAATGACATATGCAATTCATGTGACTTGTCTGGAGCATATGTCATTTCCATACATTTTGACCTTTCCGTAAGCGTTAAAGCTAACAGAAAAGGGATTTTGCCTAGACCCCCTGCGCGGCGGCGTAAGATGTCTCAGAAACCAATATCAGCTATTACTTAGTACTAAAATCGCGGAACAAATAGAGGGATCAAGTATTAGATTTTATACATGCAAATAAAATTGTTGCTATCACTAATTGCCAAATACAGGAGTTACGCCCGAATACTCAAACGCTACTTAAATATTTGAGATGGCCTTACGTATTTAAGCATTCGTTATTGGTGAAATTGGTATACTGAAACGTCACTTATCTCCTAAACTTAAATTTAAGGCGACTCAGTTTAAGGTCCGCTTATTGATTCAAATGGTATTCACAAACAATGCTTAAAGTTTGACAGCTATGTAAGGCCTCCAAATATGGCTGTTAATCGAGATCAATTTGAGAGTGCTTCAGACTAGTCTCAAATATTTACGTTCAAATCTTTAATAATTTTATTACTTATTATATTCTCTTTGGATTTAATAAATCGTTTTTTTCTTCATTATCATCATTGTCTGAAGAAGAGTATGGTGTCAAAGGAAGAAATCGAGAGAAATTAAACGCTTTCGAAGAATACAATAATGATAATTTAATGTTAATGTTTGACAAATAAATATATCATATCTTATCTTAACTTATCGTAAAAGAAGATTCCGACTCAGCAAGGAAACAGTTCTTCATTTATGTTCTTTAAAATCGGGATTATATCCAGCCGAACACAAAAAGAAACCAAACGATCCAACCGATAGCCCAAGGTCATCGGGGTTATTTTTCACGGGAAACAACCAACCGTAGTACATCGTATTGTGCGTAGTATGGCAGTTGAGTTATTATATTTTGTAAATGTTTGTAAATATGCCTACTTCTGATGATAAAACTGAAATAAGAATTATAAATATTATTGTTGTTGACTTGTTTATTTTTTTTCTAAAGCGGCTAATGTCAACCCTAACATACTACCAAGTGGCAATATAATGCCAATATAAGCTCATCACATCAATGTTAAGAATATAATAATTAATAAACTATTTCTAATAATGAATATGCCATTCCTACATATTAAAAACCTAGGATAGTTTTTAAACGTACTTACCATTTTTACTATGTAGCATCTGCACATAGTACATAAAATACACACGAAAATTAAATATAATAGACATATTGTAAATCATTTTCAAACTGCGCATTGTGTTATTCGATTTATTTATATTTAACATCTTAAAAATTATACTGCGTGAAACGACACATAAATATCAAATTTATTAAAATTGTAATCGAAAACAAACTTTTTATAATCTGTAGCAAAATGACTGCTCCTCGGCTGAGTTTTACATCAAATCTTTTAAAGTGCGTTTGAGAATGCCATTTAAAATAAGAAGCCGGCTAAAATTAAGTAGGCCTCAGATAACTTGGTTGGTTGAGTAGCGTTTGAGTATTCGGGCGTTAATTTGATAAAATTGACCAAGCTATTAGATCTGATCCAGTTATTACTATGTTGCAGTTTGCGTTGACTTTTACTATGAAGTCCGGCGGTGATTTTCGTGTAGTGTCCAGGTCGTGTGACACTTTTAAGACCAAGTGGAGCCGCGATTACATGCAGCAGTTCACGAATATACCGCTTGACCGTTGCCCCACCCCCCCTGTAAGTAATTTTCGCCTATATCCTACTAATATTATAAGGGCGAAAGTTTGTAAGAATGTATGGATGTAAGGATGTTTGTTCCTCTTTCACGCAAAACCTACTGAACGGAATTCTATGAAATTTGGCACATGGGTAGATCATGTCCTGGATCAACACATAGGCTACTTTTTATCCCGAGGAAACATAAACCGGGACTTTTATCCCGGAAAAACTTTTTAATGCGGGCGGAGCCGCGGGCAAAAGCTAGTTTTGCATAAAAGTGTCATAAACACGAATTAAATATTAACATAGCTGCCTCGGTGGCGTAGTTGTATCACGGCACGACTGCAATGCTGATTTTTCTATTCAGTATCATCCCGGGGTCTGGAATTTGTGCCCAATATGGCGATAGGCTCGCCCCCTATCACATCGTAGGACGGAATACGCACGGCGAAAAGTGGGTGCATTAGTTGCGCCTCTGCCTACCCCTTCGGGGATAAAAGGCGTGAGTGTGTGTGTAAATAATAACATTAGTACAGACTTGAGATCCACACACACGCCTTTATCTCTGACAGGGTAGACAGAGACGAACTAGTGCACTCACTTTTGGATTATCATGTGATTCAAATCTGGTAAAAATGTTTTAAGGGTACATATCACTACACGAATTTGGAATTGCCCCCGAAGAACGTCCCGATTCCCTTGGCCGATAGTGATTATTCCCTGCGGATGGAGCTTTTCGTCACCGCCACTAAGGAGACTATAGTCGACGTCTTAACGTTACTGCATTACGATGACAGGAAAAAACGCAAGGGATAAATAAATATTATCTGATTGTTTCTAATTTTTTCTTATATATACTTTCCCGATAGATAATTATTCATCCTTATTAGGTAATTTTTAAAAATCTTTTTTAGTTTAAGTTTTTCTATTTGAAATAAAGTGGAACTTTTGTAGCTCACTTAATGAAAGTAAAAAATATAATATGTAGAGAAAGTATCTGCACAAATTAAGATTTGAATTTGTCCATCTGTTTTTGTAGCAAAGTGTACTGGAACGCAACCTATCGGAAGGACACGCTATAGCGGAAAAGAAAAATGGTGTTTTCAATATAAATAGGTCACGCTTCGATATTTTGACAATTTATATGCCATAACCATTGATGTAAAAAACCCAAGATGCACAATTCCTTGCAAACAAAACATCAATAAGTATCGTCGATAAGTCCTAAAAAAAATTACAAATTCTGATTGACTAAACACAAATTCGAATCATACGTCTACCACATAAAGTAGATTTTTAAACGCGAGCAACGCACGTTTAGTCTGGTTTTTGATAAATGCCAGAAATGCAATGAGCATCACAACCAAAGTAGAAGTTTCACGGTGTCGAATTGTTTTTCTCTTTATTTTATTTATGTGATAAAATAAGGTAATAATATTGCCATAAAGTTTCTATTTTTTATATGTTCTGTCAATGTTGAGAATATGAATTACTGATAATTGTGTAATTGTAATAGTTACAAAAAAATAAGAACTTAAATAAAACTCATAAGTGCAAGGAACAATGCCCATCTATGTATGGGAGTCCCCATAATTTAATTTTGTATAATAAAAATTATACACAAACGAGAAGGAATAACGGACTCTCACATAAAATATCATTCTATTTTGTTGAGGGGTTTTCGTACAGTAAATATTTTCATGTTTATTTTAAACTTCGTTTCGTACAGAAGTAGGCTTAGACCATCTAGGCGGCACGTGCCATGTGCTTAAATCCGCGAACTCAAAATTGACAATTTCAATGTAACTACTATATAATATGAAGTGCAACACATAATATACTATACCATTTAATACATTCAATACCATTTCGTTATGAACGCACATATAAATAAATCTTAAACAGTTGTCTTTTTCGCAACATGAGCATTTGTTTTGTGCAGAAAGAAAGATCATATACCTAAGTCTTTCTACTCCGATCATATAATCTTTAGAGATTGACAATACTATAAATGATAATTATATAAGTATCTATATTGATGATCAAATATAATTAGAATTCAAAATAAAAACATTGATATTATGTGTCGTTTTAATGTGTTATATAGGTACGTTATCATAATGATAGCAAAATATATTTATTATGTATATCATACAAACAAGTTCATACAACATTGCTCTTTTATTTCAGTACTTAATACATTATTATTAGCGACGAACGCAAAAAAAGACATAATAAAATATTCATATACAGTGTCATTTCAACATTGCGTTACTAAATGACACCACATATTCAGCGTGACCTCTGCTAACATCGTGCAAAATATTATCCATGGGTAACGCATACTTTCGCCAATAATCCCGATTATAGTTTTATAGTTTTTTGATCACGCTGTGTTTTAGCGCGCTTGACTTTATTCAGTGAATCATGTCACAGCTGACGATGTTATTACAAAACCTACAGGATTAAGAAGGGCAACTCACAAATTCACTTGCAATACACTCACATAGCTGCAGCAGTACCGCTTGAGACGTGGAATTTGAAATAAAATAATTAAATTGCTACTAGAGCAGTCCCTACTCCCTAACTAATACGTTATAAATATCAACATGAAATAAAAAGTTGTCGTGTTATTGTATGAAAAGGAACTAATTATTTTTTAAGTATTATGCTGTAAAGAAAAGTATTAATTCTTTAATAATAAACTTTGTTTTCGTTAATAAATAAGTTTACCTACCGAAATAGGTAGGTACTTAACAACTCGCAGTCACTATTAAAAAAGTTACAGGATTTTAATCTATTGATATCATATTTTTTATATTCCGTATGATATTTCAACGTTTATTTTAATTTTTACATCAATATTTCTGGACGGCATGCCTAAAATAGGTTTACGTAAATACTTTATACTACCAAACGCCTTATTATGCCTTCTGTACCTTTTAATCTCTAGCTACACTTTGTATCGCGTCAGAGTCGTTGATCTTGTTACTAACACATTGAAACTAACGTGCAGATACCAACATGTTATGTCTCTTTCGCACGCCATTCAATACCAACACGCACTCAAACACGCTGTGTTGCCAGTATAAACATTTTTACCGACAAGTTTGCTAAAATGACACAGCTTTTCAAAGAATCGGATATTAGTTTATTTATCACGTGGATTTCTAACACACTTAAATAAGTGTATTAAATAATAAAATAACTAGGGCAATTATGCTAATGAAAAGTCTACTTAAACGAATACGCAGCAATATCTTTGTATTGTAAAAATAACATTACTTTAAGCAATAAAGCATACCAGAGCTCTAACATAATTTAATTTCAATATGCATTGTGGTACGGTTTAAATAGCATAGAACAATGTAAAACTAAAATTGCAAGATATTGCAGAATAAGGTAATAGTACCAAAGCTTGGTATCCCTGTGGGAGCACGTGTAACACGAACATCAGCTGGCGGGGCCAACGATCGCGCGCGCCAGCGGGCGCACGGCGCACTTGTCGGCATGTTCTTTGTATAGGGCTGCCATTACCTAAATTGCCGACGCCGCACAAACACGGCAAGAATCCCGGACATTTGGGCGAAATATAGGTTTATTTCCGGACATCTCTGACAGAGTACCCCAGTATCTCCGCACCGCAATAACAATCGTAATTTTTAATAGTTCCTGCCTGAGTAATAATACCTAAAACTGGCGTTATTTACTAACCACTTATAAAGTGACTCGACCAAGTGCACAAAAATCCTTCTAAATACCTATGTTTTACCTACTTACAATAATTTTGGTTATTAGTCAATTGAATATCCTGGTTATCTTAAATTAAGTTCAGTCATTACTCACTATTGGAAGCTTTAGTATTTAACTAACTAACGTACGTAAATGTTACTTATTCTTGACAAAAGTGTGCATGTATTCTATTGCGCGCTTTAGACGCTCACTCAAACGGCATTCAATTCCATTACTCATGACTGGCGGATGATTTATGAAAACAAAGTGACATTACACTATCACTCAAAATTCTCTTCAGTCATACGCAAGATTTTGCGGAGAACACACGTTTTCACTTGTTTTGGTATGAATACTTGTAAAATAAAAGGGAATTGAGATTAAAAACGTGTAACAAGAAGGCGTTGGGTAAAATATTGACTGAAAAAGATAGTTTTATAACCATACTTTTGTTTTATCTACCTTTTATTAGCGGCCACGCCCCACAGTGGAACGTTCCCATAGAAAGGACGTGATATGAGTATATCTCTCTTACATATCTTATGATAACTCAACAACGGAACATCGTAAAGATTTGATTTTTTTTACATGTATTATTGAATAATAGACCTATCCATTACCAATGTAATTTATTTTAAAAATACTGACATGACTATGAAAAATAATACTGAAATATGCCTATATTTCAAGGGAGTTTCAAACCAAATTGAGTATAGATACACAATAATTTGACATTAATGCAATTAAACAAGTGAAATACAATACAGTATAGAGAATATTTTAACCTAATTAATGAAAACTAGACATGTCTTAAAATCGCCTAAATTTATGATCTCAAGGATTTTACTCAAAAGAAATTGTCAGGCGTTTCCTAACACTTTAAAAAACTTATTTTGAGTAATATTATTATATTAGAATGGATTAAAATGACACAACAATTGAAAGCATAATGTTAAAAATTATTTACACCAACCTACTTGATTGCTTTCATGTAATATCAACACCTGATGAAATATTCATAATTGACAAATTGTAGTCAGCTTGTAGATGCTCTGGCATTTTTAGCAGGCGTGTAACCTATTTTATTACTTTTCTTCGAAAGGGGGACGAGGGTGGGTACATAATGTTCTAGCGAAATTTCATAATTACTCTGAACTATCAAACACAAGTATCATTAGGTCGGGGTTTCGTGGCGTTTTTATTATATGACAGATTTTATCAAACACTTCGATTACTTTTTTAAACTTTAATTTAACCATAAAATAAAGCGTCTTTTTAAAAAGAAACAGTTGCATTTATATAAGTGTATCCTATTAAACCGTTTTATTTATAAAATACTTCTCCAAACTATTGCGAATACCACAAATATCTTTCTTAAACAGTGAGGTCATTTTCGACAGTGTTCGATACTTCAACTTTGGTGGTATATGTAAGGTAAAATAAAGTGGTTAGAGGGGTAAAAATTATAAAACTTGAAAGGTCATATTGTCCCCTTTCCACAATGCATTTCAGTTTCCAGTTATCAGACATTCAGTACTACCGGTACATGTGACGCCCTTTCTATTTTTTATCCGGAATAAAAGTTATATATATTTCCAGGGATAAAGGTAGCCTATGTGTTATTCTATACTATAATCTATCTTTGTGCCAAATTTCATTCGATCTGGATGTTTAGCCGTTCTGATGTGATTGAGAAAAAAAAGCATCAAGGTTTTCGCAATTATTATATTAGTACCTATAGATAAATTTAGTCTGAAATACGAGATACAAAAGTATGACAACAATTTTTTTAATTATCTTATTGGATAAAATTATCTAATAAGATAATAAAGAAAAAGTAGCCTATAGTACTGAGGAGTAATGTATCTTCTTATTAGTGAAAGAATTTACAAAATGAAACAAATCTTTCCTCTTTATAACATTAGTATAGACTAACTATTAAAGATTCGTGGTATACCACAACTCGGGGATGGCTTCAAAACTTAAAATAAAATTTTTCTGCAACTGTCGGAGAAGGTAATTGACCGCGCGGGTGCGCCAGCGCCTTTCCGACTCAACACAATATATCCCACCAGAGTCAAATAAACAAGATATCCCACTCCACCGCTATCCACGCGCTGACTGACGTTTGCGGGACGGAATGCCATTAGACGATCGCGCAAAAGTCATGACTGATGGTTGCGCGACGCGCATATCAAAAAATTCAGATATTCGTCACTCAACCGTCAATCACCACATTAGACGATAGGTTATTCGTCACTCACGGACGTGACTGTGGTAAAACGGACAGCAAAACCTAATGTCTAATGTGCGCTTAAGAAGTGGTAAAAATTAAACGTTTTTTACCCTACTAGTAAATTACGACAATTCCAGGTAATAGCAATAAGTACAAGTGATATTTATTAAAATGTGTAACGTGTCGAAATACATCGAGATTCGCGGTCCGGGATTCGTGGACTTTATGCCTATCCCGCGCGGCCTAAAATATGGCCCCGCACTGGCTCCTCCAGGCGCATGCGCCGTGGGGCGCGGGGGCCTGCGCGCGCGTTGCCCGCCAGTCGCCCGGCAGCAACACGACGTGGCGTATGTCGATTTACGTACTGAATGTTAGGCCGATGCTCCCTATGTACTTACCGGTACCTATTGTAATTCTATTATTAAATCGTTTTGTATCGATCCTAGTGACCTTGCCTCTGACATTGCTTCGGGAGACGCGAGCCATGTGTAGGTAAAAACCTATTATTTTAGTCCTTTGTCGGCTTTTATGCGCACACGATCAAATGTTCTCTAATTGTAATTATTATTCTATTGTGTTAATTTTTAAGTTTCTGTTGTGGTAAACTATGATTTACATTTACAAAGCTCGTGAATAAAGTGTTAATGTTTCCTTGAAGGTCGTTGAAATGTCTTTTGTACTTTTAGGAATTACTGAGTAAATGTTCAAAATTCCAATCTTCCAGAACCACGTTGACACTCGTATCTAAACGGTAGCATCATAGTCGGTTTCACGAAATCGATCGACGAATTTGACGGCTTGAGCGTGCGATTCTTGCTGATGTATCGTGTGATAGTTGATAGAATCTTAGGGTTGTGAGGCTTTTTGATAAGCTACGTGCGATGTACGGACTGTGACCATTATCGAAGATGCCTCAGTGATTTCAGTCTTCTAAAGGAGACATAACTGGCTTTGACAGAATCTAGTAAGTGACTGTTGTTAAGATTGACCTATGTGACCTGACACAGAAGCATTGGTAATAATAGCGAACTCATCTTTACGGTTTGGAATAAAGCTTCTTGGTTACGATGGCGCGATGTGACAGCTTATCGTTGCGCTCCGTGTGTGCATCTCTTGTTCGCGTGTGCGTGAGCATATTATCAATAAAACACACATACCTCAGTGCGATGTTGACGCTCCGACGATCTCTCGTATACTAGTAGTGGCAATAGGATGTCTAAAATTAAAAGACCTTTTTTGTTATTTATTTTGTTTGAAAAATGTACTTCTTTATTTTACACTTATCGTTTAATTAATTAACTGCATGGTGTTTCTTTCAAATTGATTTTATCGCAGTTAAATTTATGTATTCGATTACAAATTGACCCTGTATATTCATATTTTCGACATATAAAAAAAATAAAATATTCATCAATAGATGGCAAAACTAAAAAAAATATGAAGACGGGCTCAATGGACTAGTATCCAGAGCCGTAATATTTAAATAAAAACCTCTTTAAACAGATATAAAATAAAAACTTTTAAAAAATTCAAACTTAGGATCACGTCATCCCGCCGCGTTTGACATTTCGATATGTTTCACTGACTGGAACAATTTCTAAATACACGGTAATTTCGACCTTTAATCGTTTAACATTCAGCTCATATGCTCTTACATATTGTATTCTTACAAGACTGCGATATTAAATTTACTTTTGGAATTTTACACTCTACAGGGTTGTGATAGAGTTGAAAATAGAATATCACCGCTGTACCGGTCGGAGTGAGGGGTGACAGGTTTTTTCGTTACGGCATTTCTGGATTCGGTCTCCACGCTCAAGGCCCGCGATAGAAGCTATGCAATAGCTTAATAATAGTTTAAAAAAAAAAAACACGCTTTATAGAAAATCCCATCATATTTCTGTAGTAAATAGATATATTATGTGACGTTCTTATAAAACCAAATAATATTGATTTAGGTACTTTCAGAACGTTATGATTTACCGAACTATGTATTGTTGATGTTTATGGATTGCTGTTTCCTAATTTGAGGTACTCCTCTATCATTATAAACACTTGGTGTCTTGTATTCAATTTGAATTTATTACTTCTATATATATTATATACTAAGCAGTTGTCGCCAATATCATGTCTGCAGCCTTCTCCGCCATGGCGACGAGCACCGAGTTAGGGTACAGAGACAGTGGCGAGGGGAACACGCTCGCGTCCACTATACGAACCCTTGATACCGACTTCACCCTGGAAAGGATGATAAAATATAGCTAGAGATAAAAAAAAAAGTGCCTATTACTGTCACCTCCATTTGCTGAATATTATGTTATTTGCATGAGGCCACTAACAGACAAAAAGCAGACTTAATATTTTAATCTTTTAATGTAAGTATACCTAATTATTATTTCCAAGCCATAAAGAAATAATAAAGTGTAAACAATTATCTACTAACTTTTTAACTATACTACATATTATATTTTGTATCTATAATTGACAGATCCGAAGTTATTATTTTAAAAGAAGGCACTGTTTAGTTACAGGTTTTTTCACTGTTTGGTTACAGGTTTTTTCTAATAATAAATATAATATTATTGCTAATACAAACTTGAGTTCATCATCGACCACCGTTCCACCGGAGCACGTGCCACTGGCGTGATGACCAGTCACCGCGACCTCTCTTATGATACATTCTAAGTACGCGTCTGGGGGTCTCTCGGGCTTTTTTGGTTTGGTTTGCTTTGGTTCTTTAGGAACTTTACCTTTGGAGCTGTAAAAAAAAACGCTTTTCGGTTTATCGATATCGGTAAATGAAATTTACATGTATTTGATTTACCAATTTTTTATTTATAAAATTTTTGATTATGCTAGTTTCAAAATTTGGTATTATATCTATTTTTGATTGTTTATTTCGGCTAATAAGCGGAATTCATGGATCAATTTCAATACGAATTCCATTGACATCTTATTATGATGTTTACTACTCTAGAACTGTTTAAGGTTCAAAGCTAAACATAATTTTAAGATGCGGGTCCCATGAGACTTATATCCCAGGAAAACACATTAAAACTGTTTTCTGAAAAAATCTAAGAAAATATCTTACAATCTTTTTCTCTTCGGCGGCGTATCCATTTGATCTCTCAGTGTGTAGTTCCAGAACGTGAGGCATCTCTCTGGTCGCGGCCAGTGGACCCTAGCGCCTATGTCTTGAAACGCCTTTGAGGATATCAATTGCTCCACTCTCCTTATAGCTAGAATGATAAGTGAAAACGAATTTTGTCTAGGCTTTTTATTTTAAACATACCTACTGATATTATTCCAGTTAGGTTTAATAAACAAAAGTAACAGTTATTTTCGGATTGATCCCCACGCTGCTGAACAGTTAGCGATCAGTATTTTCAGAAAGGTTTTCCGTATATTTTAATTTTTCCAAATATGATTTTACTATGAAGTCGTATAAAAACGATATTATTACCTTGAATCATGCATTTAACATCGCTATATTGTTCTAAGTACCGAGGATCGACTACAGGTGGCACATTGATTGCAGCGCTGGACAGAGTGACATAACCTCTACTGGCGGGCTGCGTGCAGGTCGAGAGGAATATGAAGCCCTCCTTATGAGTTGAGTTATAGAACGGGAATGTTGAGCGGAAAACCTAGAATTTTATGGCCAGGATAATCTTTTGTAACATTATTATTCCCGGTGTGTGCATTTGCGATTTGTTGAGCTGAAATATAGTAATAGTAGGCAATTGTAATAGCCTGTAAACAACTTGAGCTTGAAGCACAAATTATATATAAAAATCCCCATCATATGGTAATATGCTGAAGTTGTTTGCGCGCTGTTATACTAGCAAAAGGTTAATTACGAACCCAAATCACATGGCACGGAATATATATGTCGAAAAATAAGGGACAAAGTTGCACCTCTCCCTACCCGAACATGGGAATGGTGGAAATGTTAGGTATTCATGAAAACCATACTAACTTACCAAAGGTTTGTAATTGGACAGATCTCGGAGCAGTCTCTCGCTGGCTGTGCCCATTGAGAATAACATAACCAAGGACTTGTTCTGATGTTCATATCCCGCTAAAGGTGGAAACGATAATAATCCTAAAAACAAGTAGTGTTAGTCTTTTGATAGATTTATATATCAAAAGACTGGCGAAAAACAATAAATACATTTTAAATATTGCCAAAGCAAGCTAGTAACAAAATACTAGCACCCACAATTCGACAGTCGTGGAATCGACAAATGGTGGTCTAATGTCTATTGACAAATCAACCTTCTATAGAATGGCTTCTTTGAGCTCCTGTCTATTGTATGAATAGATTCTAAGTTTGGATACGCACCATCGTTGTTAAAAATGTAGTCCCATATGGTGCTGAAGGTGAATACTTTAGACAAGGTCACGCTTATCGGTTTCTTGATGCTCACATACACAGGCATATTCATGTGGTCATGATAGTTTCTGCCTACATGCCTGTTCTCCGATATTACCTTTATACGTAAACTGAAACAATTATAAAAACTTAAGTTATCATTTGCTTTTGTATGTTGCTGGTATGAAATTCCATTTTTATATAAAAATCAGACTTGAATATGTAATACTAAGGACCGCTATGTGTAAATAGCTGGTAGCTTCCCTAGTCTTTGGGCACACAGTTAGCAAGAAAATTCTATGAAAACAAATAAAATATCTAGTACCTAATACTCACCTTTCTAACAAATTTCTTGGTCCAATACCCGACAGCATCAGAATTTGTGGGGATTTGATTACACCAGCACACAAAATGATTTCTTTATTGACGAAAATGTTGTTTAACTCTCTGTGATCCTGTAGAATATAGAGTGATGACGCTGTGGTGTTCTCGAAACGAATCTAAAGTAACAAGATAGTTTGTATCAAACATATACCCAAATGGCAATATTTGGTATTAAGCTACGTTGAAAAAAATGATCGAAATTATCATCTTATAGTGGCAGCGTGCATTTTATTTTTAATTCTAGTAAACGACAGGGCTTCCTTAGGAAACAGACTGCATTTTCGCTCAGGAGAGCGAAAATACTCGTGGTTGGCGCTGGAAGTACCTATGCGATGTGCAGTTTAGTATTTAAACGTGTAAGTTACACGTGTTTTGCAGGTAAATATTAAAAAAGGGATTTACATCTTCTCAAACATGAGGACCACTTTTCACAACATTGAACATTCCTAGTAACGAGCAATACTTCACCCATCGATAGTTACAGAAACAGCTTGTGTCCTCAACAGAATGTGCAGATTCTTCCTTCCCATCACTGGCTTCAGATAGGCGTCCAGTGTTCCATATCTCATGCTGTTGACCACTGTTGCCGTCGCCTTCCTGAATACGGAGTATTTGGTCTTCAACTGTTCCGAAGCTTTCTTGAACGTGTTCATCAGTTCATCATCCTCATTTATAATTTTGAGTTTCATTGGGGCCTAAAATTAAATTCTGATGATGAATTTAGTGTGAAATAAAATTTTGCGAGGAGATTTTAGTTGGCTATAGAAAACGGTAGGTAGGTAACAATTAGCTTTCCCCAAAGTGGAATTTGAAAAGCCTTGTCGGTTTGATAGCATTGTATGTATTTATGAGCCATACAAGTCACTTTAAGGGACGTAAGTCACACTTGTCCGTTTAGTAGCATTCATTAATACAAAAAAGAAAACAAATGAATAAAAATATAAAATGAATATGACCAACCTTATCTCCAGGGCATTCTCCATCCATCGAACAATGACCCGAATCGAAGTCACTTCTGCTGGTGCCAAACGCTTTTATAAAGTAAGGCCTTAGGTCATCAAAGGACCATCCACTAAAGCCCAATTCAGGCCATCTCTCGTAGTCCTGAGGCAGGCCAAATCCGTGGAGAAGGAAGTTGATTTGACCTGAACCTCCTAAGCCTTTGCCCCGTGGTATTATAGACGTCTATAATTTGAGTAGAATTTTCTGTATTATGTTGATTTGATGACTTTTTCTGTAATAGCGTCTAATACTAGGCACTCTTAATAAAACAATGACCTAATCCAATATTTTGGCTCGATGAGTTTTAGCAAAATATGGACCCTAAAGAGCAAGCTGCATCGACTAAAAAAAATGCGTCTTTTCAATAGGGGGAATAGGGTCAAAATTGTATAATTTTATGTTTGTTACCCGCACAACTTGAAATGTCGTATAGTTAGTTTTTGTGACGATTCCCACAAGTTAACGATTTTGGATTAGGTCATTGTTTTATTAAGAGTGCGACTATGCCTCTAATATTATAAATATTTTTTTTAATGGGCACAACAAAATGATCCCACTGCACTTGGTTGTAAGCGGAGAGAGGTCCAGATAAAGCCGAATGGCGAGCGATGGTTATCCATCGTCAGTCGACACAATTATGCTGGCCTGTTTGAACTTGGTATACGCAGACTAATAACGGAACGTGGCACTGTTACGTGGGCCACCGTGGCGGGCTATACTATGAATATAGGTAGTAGTAGTACTAGTAGGTGGTCATGGTGGGTATGAATAGTGGTCACTATAATATGAATTAAATAGTTCAACCCCGGCATAGCAATTGTCTCTCATAAAATCTGCATGAAATCTTTACGCTTTACTTATAGTCCAGTCAAGTTATGCAAAAAAACGTGCTGAGCTTGCATTAATTCCTAACAAGCTGGATTTTTGTAGACTTTAAATACGTCATTACAAATTCTATGTCAAAAGTCCCCATTGATCCCGTTTGTGCGTTGTTTTTTATCCGAGGTTAAAGGTTCTAACCTTTATTTTTTTGCGTATATCTCTGAAATGGTGAGAGCTATCGGAAAGTGATTCAGAGAATGTTTATAGATCGTAAAATATTCAACAAAAAGGTATTAATACTGTTTTCTTATAAAGCACCGTTTTCGAGTTATTGCGATTTCGGACCATAGGAAAGTAGTATTTTCAATTTTTTCTATTTCCGTTCAGTAGTTTTTGCGTGAAAGAGTAACAAACATACATACATTTTTACAAACTTTCGCGTTTATACCTAATATTAGTAGGATAGTAGGATAAATTGTTCAGATTAAGCAGACGGTAATAAAAATTAAGTCAAATCGTTTTTGTGTGTTACGCTGTTACCATAATATTATTAGACACATACCTATCTATCTGTATTCGAAAAAGGCAAAAAGTGCACAATATGAGAATAATTGAACCAAGACTTTACCTGCTTCCACATGCCAAAAGACGAAAATTTCTGTGGCACTGTTCTTACAGACCAATCGTTAGGTCCTAGTTGCGCTGATGTTGCTGTTAGTGGTATTTTAGTGAGGAATCCCATTTGATCCCCAGCTTCTACGAGTAAGACCTTAGTTTTGGGATCTTCTGAGAGGCGGGCGGCAAGCACGCATCCTGCTGTACCAGCGCCGACTGAAAGGTAGGTGAGAATTCGAAATATTATATCAAACGACATCATTCAACAGTATCTAGCTATTATACGAGCGCAGCGTGGACTAATGCAGACGTGGGCGAAGGCGCGTCAGCGAGGCCCCTTTTCTTTCGTTCCCAAGATCTATCCTATTTCCTACAAAAAAAAAACCTACTCATGATAGTGAAAAAATATAAACTCGCGGTGGAAGAGTATGTGTATAGAGTTAAAAAAAGGTTTTATTTTGTAACTGACATGATCATATTTTTTTTACAAAAGCAACGTTCATCGGCTTTTGTAAAAAAAAAAAATATTACTTTACTGAAATCTTCGATTAGAGATTTGTAATTAGTTTTTGCAGCTAAATCTGCTTTGGTTGAAAGTATTACTAAAGTACAGTCGGTCCTGCTTCATATTGTTTCTTAAGTTGTTTTTAATAATTTTTTACTTCTTTCTGCGGAAGGTGTACTTTCAGGCTTTATTTAATAGGGCCTCGTGAGGCCCTATTAAGTGCAAGGCTGTGGGCGAGGACCCACTTCGCCCATGCCTAGCTACGCCACTATATATTTCATAGTATATGCCAGGTAAGTCTTGAAGGTCTAAGTCAAGTTTTACTAGACGATTTAAATTTTTTGGGCTCGTAATTTCCTATTGTTTCTATATTCTATTTTTAAATTTGGAGCACAACAGTGCACCAAAAACGGTTTAAGGGCTTTAAACAGGTAGGTACTTTTTTAACGCAAAAGCAAGCCGGCATAACTGTTTTGACCGTCCGGGGATGGTTATCAAGAGCCGATTAACATGTTATTGGGCTTCACTTCAAATACTATCAGGTACAGTAGGTAAAGACAATTGACCGTAACTTCGATAAACCAAAAAACAAAATAACGCGTTCTAATCATGTAAGTAATAAGCATGATGTTGATTCCAATATCAGACTAGGAGTAATTACCCAGACTGTTGACATTATGAACATTACTTACCTATAATATAGTCATATCGTTTCTCCGGCTTTACAACGACACTGGTGTAAACATTAACATATTTTTGATATACTAAATAAGAAGCGATCGCCAAAAACACACCAAAAATGTAGGAATACACCGGCATGATCTACGGAACTAGAAACATTTACCGAGTTACTGGACTTTTGTGATTTCAGTAACTTTAATTTGATACTAATTGAATTAACAGTGGTTGTGAACAGTTTTAGTAGGCGTGTAAGGAAATACTGTAGTTTTGCAGACTATTCTGGTATTCAACTGCTAACGTTGCCTATGCAGGATGTATAAAGATATAAAGCGTATTATGGGATCTTTCAAATCATTGTTAGAATTAAAGGGGATCATTGAAGTATTGTTGGATTTATGGGCGAGTCAATGCTATTTCTCTATGAACCATTGTATCTACCTACAGCCTAAAAATGTTGACGCGAGATACGCGGGTTACCACGTATGTGCCCGTACCTATGTCGGATAACTATATATGTCATTACAGGCTATATTAAATGATGGAAACTCGATCATTCAAAATGAGACGCGCGGATCTCGATTATAAAATAAAATAACATAACGGATAACTATAAGGCCTCGGTTTCGGAGATGCGGGGCGTCACGCGTCGCGTGTGGCGTGGTGTCTCCCGGCGCGTTGGGTGATTTTATCCGTTTACAGAGGCGGCGCGTGCAGCGGCCCGCGTCATCTCACGTGAAAAGAAAAAACGTAAGTATGACAATTCACGATGTTGTTTATAAAGATGCGAGGCGTGAAGAGTGGCACCGCCCAACGCAACGCGCGACGCAAATGAGGCCTAAGGTCGTAAGGCAAGTCATTGAAGCTCACGCATATTATTTAGTGAGGGTTCGGAAAATTTAGTTTCGTCCTGTTTTAAAACTGGCGAACCATCGCCAAATCAATCACACAATTAAATTAATTAAGTACATCCCAATAAATTACTGCATTAACGCCAATCGAAAATGTTTCCAAACCCTGTCCTAACATAAGAGGATTAAGGCTGTCTGGCAGATCAATAGTACTTCCATGATGTCACGCAATGTATGGACTTTTTTGCATCACCTATTAAACTATGGCGGAAATGATGAAGGAATTTATTGAGAAGCAACCTGCATAGGGAGCGTGCACAAACTATAGGTAGTGGGCAGCACAAAATCGACACAAGAGCCACAAGTGGATAAAAAGAGAAACTTTTTAGAATAACAATTTACTTATTATATTCTTTTAATAAGACAAAAATGATAACAATATATATTCAAACTATGTAGCACATTTTTGTCATTTTTAATCCTCCTCCCCCCCTTGATGACTTGGTTTTAATCATTTTTTGCAAACGGAAAGTAAAAAAAATAAATAATTTGACTTATATTATCACGTGCGTCAATGTTGCCAACTGTGTTTTAAAAGCGCTGAACTCTGCGCACCATAATTGCATATGGGTCGAAAAAGCTCTAGATTTTTTTAGAGGATATTGACTATGTGACAACCTAAACCCCATCCCCTCCTCACTGTGACCAAGCATGGTATTTCAAAGACCACCCTTCCTCCATGAAAGGGTCATGTAGTTAGGGGTACGTTCCCCAAGTTAGGGCCGAATCTATCACCATATTGGGCACACATTTTAATTTCGGTTCTTTCACGTGTTTTTCGAATGGACTAAATTCATACAGCTATTATTAATTGAGAAAAGAACTCGGAACCTCACTCTTGACAGCTCAAGTTTGCCATCTCTAGGGCTCATAATCTATGCTCCTAGATTGGAGTGTGATCTGTGTTTGGCCGCTTAGACATTTATGTAACAAAAAGTGTTTATAAGCAAGCAGTCAAATCAACTCTTATAGTAATATATTTGTACTTTTATTACAACATAAATATGTATAAGTAAACAAAACACTATTTTATGATTTAATTTATTTTCAGATAATATGTTGTAAAAAGACACAACTACATTTACAGTAGAATGTTATCCTTAGCAGTTTCAACAAATCAAAATTACAAGTATCTGTTGCTGACAAAGTAAAAGTGTTATATTTAAAAAAAATCTGACATTATTTTGTACATCTGCCTACCATGTAATGGTAGGCAGATTTGCTTAAATAAAGCAAATCCTTCAAAAACACCATATATTGTGAAACAAGAAAAGTATTTTTACACATAATGTCATAAAATGAAAGGTTTACTTAAATCATTTTCTACTTTGACATCTTAAAAATAAAAAAAAATCTAGGGTAATTATAAACGATGGCAGCCTTCAATGTACAAGATAATATCAGCAAGTTCTCATGAACGTTTTAAATTCATGTACAGTTAAACATTCTTAATTTGTGCCCTTATAACTCAATGTCTCCACCATCCTCAATCATTTCTCCAGTAGCAGGCACCATGACTGGAGCCTCGATAACCTGTTTCCTGCCCTTAGCATCAACCACTTCAATGGTTTCAGGTTCTACTTCCATCTCCATTGCTTCTTCAGCTTGTCTCTGTTTCAGACCGGCTGCTGGTGATCTGGAAATGGAATTAATAAGAATGTTAATCCTACTAATATTATAAAGGCAGAAGTTTGTAAGAATGTATGGTTGTTTGTTCCTCTTTCATGCAAAAACTACTGATCGGATTTCGATGAAATTCAGCACACAGGTAGATCATGTCCTGATTAACACATAGGCTACTTTTTAACCTGGTGAAATATAAACCAGAACTTTTATACCGGAAAAACTTGTTAACGCGGGCGGAGCCGCGGGCAAAAGCTAGTACATAATAATTTAGTGATTTAACATTTGTGATTGGATTTTTGTTTAGAAATAATTTTCACTAAAGTAAATCTTTATTAAGATAATGTTTGTTAAATACATTCATCTAGGATAGCTTATTACAACTTGTTTGTGCACAAAATATTGCACAATACGATTTTAGCTAACGCATTCAACATAGCTAATGCATTCACAAGTCTTTCTTTATCCAATTACTTAAATTGACGGACACTCCACTTTATCAATAAAAAACATCAAATAGATTTTATAAAGGATAATGTTGGAACTCACTTGATCAATGAAATATCCCGTTGAACTTCCCGGACGTCTCTCTGCCACTCCACCTCGCGGCCCTTCCTCAATCTCTGCATGATGTAGTTGTTACTTCTTCTTTGTCTGATTTCTTCCACCTTTTTCATCGCTTCAATGGTCTTGGTCCACAATTCCCTGTTGTACTTGACTGGGGCATGGCGACGTTTCTCAAACTCAAACGATGGATCAATAGCCAATTCCTTGCCTGCAGTCTTACGGTAAGCTTTAGTCCATTTGGTTTTACGCGGGTTCTTCTTCTTTTTGAACGCTGCGTGGCATTTTGAACGGCAAAATCTGAAAATCTACCAAGGTTGTTAGTGACAGAAACAAAGTGCAACTTGAAGATTTTCTCAGTAGAAAATCTTGGCAAATAGACTTACCTTACAGTCGTTTCTGACGAACTGTATGCCGTGGCCAGGATATATCCTGGATGAGCAGAAATAACACGTTTCTATACGCATTTTTGTGTATTTTTACACGTGTATGCGTGCTCTGTTGTGACAGGCACGTCAAAAAGAAAAAAAATGTCTGACCGAACAGTGAACTCTTTTTTTTTTTTTTTTGTTAATTTATTCATGTCCATGGATACAAAGTCCTTCAGACGCATACTTGTTTCTTTTTTAATTATCCTCAGTACTTACTAACTACTATGTCAAAGTAAAGCAGTGGTTACCTTACCAAGACTTTATCGAGGAGTTTTGGCGGCAACAAAAAAGCACTTGATTAGCACAGTTATTTCAATTCACTTCATTTGAGCACTTTAATAGAACTATATTGGATAATATACCACCATAATTATGCAACATAACACTAAGTATCACCAAAATAATGAATTAAAACAAGAGCACCTCATGACACTACCAAGTTCCCGCCAAAACTCCCAACAGTGAACTCCGAAGAACAGGGTTACCAACGCCTAAAAAAAATAGCCCTAAAATCAACATGAAAAAGCCCCAAATAGCCCTAATTGTAAAATTCAAAAACCCTGTACTGTCAATATTACTTTGTATGGTGTAGTATATGTCGCGGAACGAAACTCTAGCGCTGAGCGAAACGTGGAGGGGATAGCTGCGCATGGGTACCGTCGCGCACGCAATACAAATTAGTAATTTAATTGCTTAATTAAAAACAGCAAAATAATGTTTTAATGTAAAGTCAAATAGTAAGTCTAGCGGTGAACAAAATGTGAAAGATTCAGCTGTCCTTTTCTGAATTTTCTGTAAGTCACTAATTATACTATTTAATTTTATATTTCCCGCCTGAATAACTTCTGCAGTTTGTTTTATTTCACTTATATCTACAGTGCTGCGGTCAGAATCGAGTAAAATACTCGCAGCTTCGCCAATTTCACTTTGAATTTGTTTCAGGGAATTAATGAAATCATTCGATTCCCTTTTCAGAAAACAATGCACGTCAAACACCATTTTCCGTGCCTGTCTTTTCAAAACAGTATTCCTTCTCGGCCTCGGCATTTTCACTGTTTAAAAACTGTTCAAACTTAATCAAACAGTGAATAAACTAACAAACACAACAAACAAATCAACAAAACAAACTTAACAAAAAACAACAACAAAAATTAACGATGACAACAAAACAATTCAGAACGCGACTGTACACTGGAAGTGCGCGGAGCGTCGTATCGGCACGGGGGACGGAGTACGACTGGAGAGCCAATCGGCGCAACGCACGCTCGCCCTTCACCCCTGTACCCCGCCAAGACACCTTATTTTTTACTTCTGCGCAATAACGGTCAGCGCTAGAGTTTCGTGCCGCGACTAATATATACCTATATCTAATATTTTTTAAATAAGTTCCCTGTTCTATTAAGGTAAATAACACACAACTAAGTTTATTTTTAAAACGTGTAAAAAGATCTACTTTGTCAATGATTTTAAACAATTATTGTTGTGTTTGCCGCCGTAGGATGGAGTGTCTTTGATGGCATGCCCATAGAGTATTATGCCAGATTCACATTCTCAGATTTGTGAAGACTCGTACACGTTCAGCGGCAATGTGTATTTGGCATTATAGCATTACACCTTGTGTAAAAACTTGAACGTTTTGCCTTTTTTTATGTTCAAACAGTATTACATGAAAACATTTTTATGGCCCTAAAAATAGCCCTAAATTCACTTTGGCCCTAAAAAATGGCCAACTCACTTATTTGAGCCCTAAATTTGGGGCTACAAGCCCTAAGTTGGCAAGCCTGCTGAAGAATGAAGATTTGTGTTGTCTATTCTTTTTGAAAGCTGCACTGCAATTTGCATGTATTCAAAATCAATTCTTAAAAATAATAAAACAACTATTAATTATTATGGTTTAAGTATCATTATGGTTTTATCGAGGTATAAAATGCAAAAAAATTAGAACTTAAAACGAGTTTTGTCGGTTTGATGCACTGCCATCTAGTATTTATTTTGAAAACGAAATACGATTAAAAATGATGTTTGCTACTCGACACTAGATGTCGCTATTGCATAGTTTATAAGAAATACACAAGATGGCGTTACCATATGCGCAACCAACTGCAGCAACTATGCAATGCAATGTTGAAATTACCTGCCCAAAGCTGTTAATCTTTTTTAGTAGATTGTTCCATATTTAGTCTGTCCGGAAATAACCGCTGTTGTTTATTCCTTGGGATGGATGGTTAACTTCTTATTAAGTGTTACCTATGCACCCGCGCCTTTGTTTATTTAGATTAAGAGCACTCGCAAGGCATAACGAAACACTTGAAGTTTAAAGATTGAGTCAGTAGTTATCAGATCTTAAGAAACGAAGTGCAAACGTAGCTAAATTATGCTAATGCACGTTTTGTAGCCACATTGCCTATTTAATTTATGATAAGCATGCATAAAAGAGTTTATAGGTAGGTATAAGTCTGGGTCTGGCTTACAATATCGATAAGAATTTATTATGTGTCGATAAAATTCAATTTTGGGATAGTATTCATGAAGATTAACAAATTCGTTTAAAATTGGTATGATAAAGCCAAGAGACAGAATTAATTACTTTTGGGTCAAAAAGGAACAAAATACTTATCTAGTAGGTATACCCATGTTTAAGTTTACAGGTAACAGTTTTAAATCTCATCTACTTTACTTTTACTGGAATGAAGCAAGTTTTTTGAAGGAGCACGAATTTAATAAAATTACCGAAAACTGGTCAGATTGCCAATACTATTTAATTTAATACCCGCTCCAATAAGTACCTACCTTCATTTTTATTAAACTATTCAAAACAATAAAAGTATTTCAAACTTTTTAACACACATAAAACAAACGGCATACGAATACCAATCCATAAAATGACCAGCCGTCGCGTTGTGTGAATCAGCCCTTATCTACATAACCTAAAAATAATCCCGCCAGAAATGCCAATATGTAAATCCAACCTACCGCGCACTCGGCACCGGCCATAAACAACAGACCACGCGAATAAAACACTATATTGACCTTTTAAAAATATATTTTCGACAAATTCTCACATAAGTATTCTGCTTACGTGTGTGTCGCATAATTTGTGGTTATTTAATACATTAGGAGGTATAATGGAGGTATGGCGAATCTAAACGCATAGCTCATTAGCAAACAAGAGGCGGGCGGGACCACCAGCGCTCTCATTAACATTGTTATATCGTTTAAATACAGCACATGATATTTACACGTTTATTTAATGTTATAGGACAGCGTTCCTAGAAGAATGTATTGGGGATTCAAGTATGGATAAAATTGTTAGAGAGCACACACAGACTCACGCCTTTTTATCGCCGAAGGGGTAGGCAGAGGCGCATCTAAGTACACGCACTTTTCGTGCGTATTCCGTCCCATGATGTGATAGGGGGCGAGTATCGCCATATCGGGCACAAATTTCAGACTCCGGGCAGATACTGAATAGAAAAATTTAATTGCACTATGCCAGACCCGCGGATCGAATCCGAGACATCGGGATTGGAGTCGTACCGTAATACAACTACGCCACCGAGGCAGTCGTTAGTCGCAGTTATTAGAGTGATAGAATATTATTGCTTTATGTCTAAGGACTTTTAATGAACACGTACCCCTCTGGGTACATCAGAGATCGTGAGTACGATAAAATTCTCGTTGCGGCTAACTGAAAACATGAACTTACTTGTGACAACTATTTTGAAACGAAGTAGGTATAGGAATCGGCTTCAGTTGTCATTAAGCAAAATTGGAATTTGCAATTACTCAAGCTGGGCAAAATACTAGAACTTTTATACTTTATTTTGTTACATTTTCCTTAGTTTTTAATAGTTAATGGGCTACGCTTATTATTTTTTTAAATTTAATAAGGGGGCTAACAGTTTGCTCTATGATATAAAGAACATTGAGACTGAATTGTATACCTACTGTCATAAAATTTACCACTGTAACTCAGAAATGTCTGCCTCGAGATGGAACCCGAGAACCCAGCCTCGTTCCCACACTATTATATCGCGGCTTTGTTTTCCATATATTTTATTCTCAATCTAGCGTCGGTATCTCTAAGTAGTTGAATCAGAAGCCAGATGCCATGTCCTCCTTGTAGACTCATTATAAGTCAATAGCAATAAATTATTATTTTGTTCTTGATAGGATTGAGGATAGTGATCATTAGCCATTTTCCTTATACTGCCTTGGTAAGTAAGTAAGTCCTTATACTGCCCTGGTAATCCAAATAGCAGTAAGTCAGAAATAGGCCACCATTGGACAGGAATGTCCAGTCGATTACTACGGCAATATAGAAAATCTGCCAAACAGCTTCAATTGCAACCAACTACTTAACAACGAGTAAGATAGGCCGGCAGAATATTGAAGTGTTCGATAACCTACTTGGGAATGGAACGGACTATTGCGACGAAGGTAAGCATGTTCAAAATTCATAACATACACCTCTAACTTTTCGAAGTTACGTTTTTATTCTAATAATTATCGTTTGCTTTAACGGTGAAGGAAAACTTCCTAAGAAAACCTGTACCTAAGGATTCTTCATAAGAGTATCAAAGGTATGTGAAGTCTGCTAACACAAACACTAGGCCAGCGTGATGAACTAGGGGCTAACCCCTCTCATTAGTAGAGGAGGTCCGTGCCCAACAGTGAGGCAATATAAATTACAAGCCTGGTATTATAATATTGTCAAGAACAGAGACGCAATAATATAATCATATATAATAATACCAGCCCTGTATTGAAATCCTCCTAGCCAGTTTCGGCCACGGCGGCCAATCTCAACGGAGATCAGCCAGGTACGCAGGAGATATTATAGTGCACGAGTGTGTGCGCAATACACAGGTGCACTCGCTATTCCTTCACTCTCATAGTCCGGTGAGACGGCAATCCGACATGACCGGAGAGAGATCAGGCGCAGGACCAACGGCTTTACGTGCTTTCCGAGGCACGGGGGTATCACACCGCCAACTTCCTGACTCCGAGCTGCGACTGAGTAAATTTTAAGATGAAAATACCCAGTCACAATTTTTTGGCTCGACCCGGGATTCGAACCCAGGACCTCAGCGCGCAAATCGTACTCGTAATGCGTACGTAATACCACTACGCCACCGAGGCAGTCCTGTATTATATACTGTCCCACTGCTGGGCACGGACCTCCTCTACAACTGAGAGGGTTTAGGCCTTAGTCCACCACGCTGGCCTAGTGCGGGTTGGTAGACTTCACATACCTGCGAAATTCTTATAAAGAACTTCTTAGGTATGCAGGTTTCCTCACGATGTTTTCCTTCACCGTTAAAGCGAATGATAATTGATAAACATACACACGTAACTTTGAAAAGTCAGAGGTGTGTGCCTTGGGTTTTGAACCTCCGGACATTGTCTCGGCAGACCGTTCCATTCCCAAGTAGGCTATCGTCCACTCAATGTCTTTCCTTAATCGATATTCAATTTATGCTGCCTTGTAAAATTCCAATTTTATTATATTTCTTTATCGAATGCAATAGTTTGATTGATGCCCGATTCAACATCTGTCTACACGTAGTTATTTTCACTCATATCGGAAGTTGGTGGATTAAAAATAGCAAGCATTCCATCACGGCGGCCAATAAACTTGGGAAATACATGCGTGTGCTGCGACTTTACTTCTACTGCGGAGAATTTGATAAGAGGTCATTATAGGTTAGGTTAATTATTAAAGGGATAGGTAAATATTGACAAATTTAGCATTCTAGTGTTTTACTTAGGTTTTTTTAAAGTGTGACTGCCTCGGTGGCGTAGTTGTATTACGGTATGATTGCAATGCTGAGGTCTTGGGTTCGATTCCCGGATCAGGCAAAGTGAAATTGGGTTTTAAATTCAGTATCAGCCCGGAGTCTAGAATTTGTGCCCGATATGGCGATAGGCTCGCCCCCTATCATATCATGGGACGGAATATGCATGGCGAAAAGTGGGTGCACTAGTTGCACCTACCCCTTCGAAGATAAAAAGCGTGAGTGTGTGTGTGTGTGTGTGTGTGTGTGTGTGTTTTAGAGTGTTTAGATGGGAATTATATGTCATCGTTCTATCGACGCCACGAGGTAGCAGTGTAATTCTGAAGATTATAGCGACAACCGTGTGAAAGTTGAATAACCTAATAGAGGAAACGTATCCAGACGTCGATACGAAAAACGTCAATCGTCATGCCCATTCCGGAATACATTATCGACTGATTGACGGCCCATAGACAATACAAATCATAATGTAGTTATCACGATTCATCAGAATGTACATTTTTCAATTCCCACAAATGTGTAAGCGAGCTCATTTGCGATTCTCCAGGTGGCTTTATGCAAATGTCTGGACGTTTTTTCTCGCTCGAGAGAATCACGTCCGCGCTTTCAATGTTGATAAACGAGGTGACATCTGAGTAAAAGTCACGATGTGCATTCTTATTTTATGCATTGATCCTTAGGGTGCATTCTGGTTGGACGGTTTTATTTTGTGGATGTGTGTAAGCTATTGCAGAACGGTTATATTAACTGAGAAAGCCAGTAAACCCCTAAAAGGAGAAGTAACTTCTTTAAACATGACTAAAAGAAGTTACTTTTTGTTGAAACCAGTAATTGTTTGTCTAACATCACATCCATTCAGGACTTGAAATTACAAAGTAATGTCTGCCAATGACTACCTCGGTGGCGTAGTTGTATTACAGTACGACTGCAAAGCTGAGGTCTCGGGTTCGATCCCCGGGTCGGGCAAAGTGATATTGAGTTTTTCTATTCAGTATCAGCCCGGAGTCTTAAATTTGTGCCCGATATGGCGATAGGCTTGCCCCCTATCACATCATGGGATGGAATAACGGCGAAAAGTGGGTTCACTAGTTGCGCCTCTGCCTACCCCTTCGGGGATAACAGGCGTGAGTGTGTGTCTGCCACTGCATTGAGGTCGTCACTACATTAGATTAGAAGCTTCTTAATGTGTAGTAATTACAATGTTTTATGGCAAATAACTGCCATCAGTGATCAGAGGGTGCTCAATGAAATTACAAGCGCTTCTGTAACTGATCTATGGGCCTAATAGCTTACCTCTTATTACATTCAATTTGCTGTCGCTCAAAGGCAATAATACGACGTTCCCTCTTTGTCGATATTTACGAGAACAACATATACGTAATCTTTTCTTTTTGGTTTATCCTTCTTGATACCTTCGCACTCTAATTCTCTCGCATCATCTGCAATTGTACAAAATATTATATGACGTTAAAAAAGTGACACAGGATATAAAAAACTGATAAATGTACACATAATTGTTCGTGATATGATGCTTTTCATAGTAAGCAGGTGTAGATTTTTAGCCGCATTCGGAGGCAGCTTTGTCTGCTGCTGAATATTAAAGTTGGACTTCATTATACTACCATATTCAGTAGCATTCTGACGACCAGACAAATACACACACACACACACACACACACACACACACACACATGCCTGTTATCCCCGAAGGGGTAGGCAGAGGCGCAACTAGTGCACCCACTTTTCGCCGTTATTCCGTCCCGTGATGTGATAGGGGGCGAGCCTATCGCCATATCGGGCACAAATTCCAGACTCCGGGCTGGTACTGAATTGAAAAACTCAATATCACTTTGCCCGACCCGGGGATCGAACCCGAGACCTCAGCTTTGCAGTCGTAATGTAATACAACTACGCCACCGAGGCACCAGACAAATATTCAAGTATATTCCAGTCATAATGTCTACAGCCTTACCAACCGTTGGCCAAAGTGACAAATGCTGCTCACAAGTCAACAAAACAACTGCGAGCGACAACTCAGCATCGCTTTACATAATAATGAGGGCCTTTGTCACTTCGCTGGGGATGCTGTGCCGCAAATCTGCAACATATTGTACTGTACCGTTAATTACTATGGGATTGTTTGAATCGGACTTAATGGCTTATTATTATCTGGTTGAGTGGTTTATTATTCTTTATGTTTAGTTGTTGAATGAATCTTAATAGAAGTTTGAGTAATTTTGGAACTGGAAGTTTGGAATTGGAAACATGGAATTCTACGTGGAGTTTGCTCGGATTGGATAGGAATAAATTAAGTTTATTGTAGGAAGTAGAATTTAAACTGAGTTCATAATATGAGTTTCAAAAATAAGTACACTTATGTAATAGTGAAGAGTACCTATAAGAGTATCTCTCTCTATCAGAAAATGAGTTATATCAATACAGGAAAATGAATTAAATTGATACATAAAACGTTTAATGATGTCTGATTCACTAGCATTTGCCCGCGGCTCCGCCCGCGTTAAAAAGTTTTTCCGGGATAAAAGTCCCGGCTTATATTTCCCCGGGATAAAAGTAGCCTATGTTATCACATAGGCTTAACATCCAGGACATAATCTACTCGTGTGCCAAATTTTCGAAATCCGTTCAGTAGTTTTTGCGTGAAAGAGGAACAAACATCCATACATTGTTACAAACTTTCGCGTTTATAATATTACTTAGTATATATATTATATAGGGAACGTGAACGAACTATAGAGGGCAGCACAAAATCGACACAAGAGCCACAGGTGGATAAAAAAAGAAACGATCACTAACACAATAATTTGTTTATAGGTATATTCTTTTAATATGACCAAAATGATAAAATGTGTGTTCCGGCCGAATGTTATTGATACCTAGCGTGTCCAGAATATGCTTTTTTTAGATGGGAGCTAGTTATTTGAGCTAAATTAGGATTTGTTCCCTCAACTATAGATATTTTTGTATTTCATGTTATCTTCAAACCATCTTTAATTTTATAAATTACGTAGTGAGACATTTCTAAATGCTTTTGGAAATCATGACTATATATGTTTTATATAGCTTTTATTATTTTTGTCGATTTTCACATAACCATGGAATGTAAGTACTTAGGTATTATTCTTGGGTACATAATACAATTTCACACTATTTGGTTTCCTTAATTTTATGTTTTGGAGCATCTAGAGACACAGTAATACATTATCAAAAAATTAAATGTAATTTTTCATACTTTTAATGAATATTTTACGTCAATCCCAAGTATCGATGGGCTGAAACACAGTCAGATTGCGCCACCAGATGGCAGTGCTTACGACGTGCATGTTCCCTATCAAAAATATTCCCGGGAGTTTTGGAGAATATAAAGTAAGTTTATAGTGGACGATAACCTAGTTGGGAATGGGACGGTCTGCCGAGACGATGTCCGGAGGTTCAAAACCCAAACACACCTATGACTTTTCAAAGTTATGTGTGTATTATTTATCAATTAACGTTCGCTTAAATGGTAAAGGAAAACATCGCAAGAAACTTTTTTTTTTACGCGGAGAAAGTGACATTACTACCGCCCAGCGTTCAAGGGGAACGATTGAGCGGTTATGTTGGGTTCACCGTGCCTTACGACCCGACGTTGAGCCGCCCGGAGAGATGGAAAACGTCGGGCGACCGCCGGGCCGAGTCCCTAACCTGTATACAACGCACGGCATACCAACCAAAACTCCGCGATGGCCATCTTCGGTGCATTAGGGACGGCTGCGGGCTTCCGATTCACGTCTAAGTTGTCATCCGCAACCGCCCCTGCGCGTACCGCTATTGCGGTCCGTCTCCTGTTGTTTTCTCAGAAGCCCATACCAGGGCTACCGTGGCGGAATTCTCTAAACGCCCCCAATCCACAGGGCGGGAGACGACGGTCAGTCGTCCACCCGACGCCTCCTAATCGCAAGAAAACCTACTTACATACCCAAGAAGTTCTATATAAGAATTTCAAACATATGTGAAGTCTACCAACCCGCACTAGGCCAGCGTGGTGGACTAAGGCCTAAACCCTCTTAGTAGTAGAGGAGGCCCGTGCCTAGCAGTGGGATAGCATATAATACAGGGCTGGTATTATTATGTTATATTATAGTCCCCTGCTACATTACCATACATGATTCCCCTGACATTGTAGGTATTCATGGTCATGATCGAATGACCCACTTACATCCTTCTACTTTAAAAAAACTAGATCAGAAAAGAAGTCGGTCAATGAATTTCAATTTTTTGGATCTGCAACTGACAGAATGCCGTAGTCTCCTTGGGCGGCAATGGCTTAAATGAATATGTATATTAGAATTAATATTTAAGCGGTAGGGGAGACCGGGGATGGTTGGCGATAGGGGCAGGATGAATAACAGCCAATAACTCGAGCTATTTAAAAGTCTTGCATTGTCCTGATATACACAAAAAACCGTTAACTGTATACGAATCTTCAGCGCAAACGCGGCACCGCAGGCGCACGTAATCCGGGAGAAAAAACGATTTATTGAAAAATGATACCTACGAGTAATTATTTAGCTCTTAATATTATTTGTATTGAAGCCTCTATACTCGATGTTAATTACTTTCGAGCAATTAAAAATAAGAGTTTGGTTATTGATGATTATTTTAGTGTATTTTTTTAAATATTTTGCCACGGTTTTGAGGTACTTACACGTGGTTGAAAATTAAAAAAGTTGTTTGGGGCTGGTAGACAAATTTTATATTGGGGCTAGTTGGCTACTTAGAAAATGTACTACGTAGTAATCCAAATACTCTTCACATGGAATAAAGTGAGTTTTTTTGTCAATTTTATCAAAAATTTGTTATTTCAAAACCATATGAAATTACAAAAGAAGAAATAATCGAAACAGTTAACCCTCTGCTTGCGGCAGGATTTTAGTTTCCGCCCTTATAACCAAAATCGTACAAAAAGTGTCAAATTATATGTTTATTGAGTAAATGTTGATGATAATTTGTCTCAATAAGACACATTGATAATAGTAAATAAGTACTTGTGGTGTTTTCTTTTATTTTATTGCCGTCTTTTATACCAATTACTTCATAGGTCAATTTACCCCTAATGAATAGTCCACCAACCCCAGGCATGGGGTAGGTTGACTCAATTTTCTCGTTCCACCAAATGGCTTTTGTACAGTATGTTATGAACAATCGCTAGGTTTTTGGTATTTCTTTCGAAAGCTTATTAGTGCACCTATCGAACCTGTAAGTTTTTTTTACATTATATACTATAACTATAAAAATATAGGCGTCCAAGCTAAAATTTGGTCAACTATCCCCGGTCTCCCCTAGAGCACGGGCAGAGAATAACGATGATCCTTGCGAGGATAATTGAGGGATTTTCTGAGACCACCACGATAGTTTAGTGAATTTGACTAACTTTGCTGAAAGATTTTTTTTTTAATTTCTTTTCATTTCTGCAATTGGCTGTATTTTATTGATACATATTCAAACTTTCAGGTATTTTTATAATATTGCTTAGGGTGTTTTAGTAACATCAGCGTTGTTAGTTTTATAATAGAACTAGCGGCCCCGACAGACGTTGTCCTGCCCTAAAAAGGAAATAAAACCCTAGAACCCGAGTACAGCGCTACCTACCGGACACACAAAAAAATTTCATTCAAATCGGTCCAGCCGTTTTTCCGCGCAATTTTCTTAATTTTTTCTTTCATAGGAACCTTCTTCTGACAATAATAAACACGTCAAAAAAAGAAATAACGAAATCAGTCCAGCCGTTCACGCGTGATGCCGTGACCAAGGAAAATGGGATTCATTTTTATATAATAAAGATTAATAATTTAACAGCGTCTAAGTGACGTAATAAATACTTTGCAACCTAATTTAGTTTTCCAAGGTTAACTACTTGACGGAACATCAATAAAGAAGCTAATGATACTTCATGAGCTTCGCTCTAGTATCCTAGAGTATCTCCTCCCCATTCCTGTTCTGCATCTTTGTCGTCTTTGACATCTATAGGGCCAATGACAACCAAGCCATACTGTCTTCAATGGTGACCATGGTGTCACTGACCACACTCAACAGATAATGGTCACGTAGCCTGCGTCTAGACCCTCTGTCCCTCACATAATAAACCTGTCCGAACAGACGGACAGACTTATGTGAATATCTTGTAAAGCACGATTTTTAATTCCATGTCCCTCGTGCTGTGAATTGCTATTTGTTTTTCGTATCACAAATGTGGTGGTCTCTATAAATTTCTTTGATTCATATTTTTTATAAATGCAAAGCTATTTTTTACTATTTTTAAACACGTTTTCCTTTATAGACGCTATTACTATCTAGCTGTAGCAACAAACGCCAGATATTTTAATTATAAATCCTTTTCTACTCGAATAATGGACAGTAACTTGATAACAGTCCTTAAATACTGCAAACCTGTTAGACAAAATGGTTTACAAAATTACTCGTTCTTTATATTTTTACAACAGAAAGTCTCAAACTGTCTAATTGGTTACTTAATATTAAGTGTTTCTAAGGCCTTTGTAGGCCTAAAGCAGTAGGAATCAAGGCTACGGGCTTAAACTCAAAGGACTAGCTAGTAAATACTATTTATATTTCCGTTTCTTTCTGAATTATCTAATACTAGCTTTTGCCCCTGGCTCCGCCCGCATTAAAAAGTTTTTCCGGGATAAAAGTCCCGGTTTATATTTTCCCGGGATAAAAAGTAGCCTATGTGTTAATCCAGGACATGATCTACCCGTGTGCCAAATTTCATCGAAATCCGTTCAGTAGTTTTTGCGTGAAAGAGGAACAAACATCCTTACATCCAAACATCCATACATTCTTACAAACTTTCGCCTTTATAATATTAGTAGGATTCAAAGAACACAAATTTTATGTATGATTGAAAAATAACTTTGAAATTTCGCTATCTCATTTCCCTGTACACATAATGAGAGTCTAGTTAGGGAGAGTTAACAGCAGCCGTAGTAGGAAGCGCGTGCAATACTTATGGATTGAAGTGTGACGGCTCTGAGGGGTGAAGCGAGATCCGTTATTGTGCTATCCGTATCGAGCAGTTAGCTCGCTCTCTATTACATGCGAGGAATGGACGGACTTGGATGAAGATTACACTACTTTTCAGAAAAGAGTTTTTATGATAGCAAGATAAACTAGGGTTGCAGTATTCCGCCTGCCTCGGTGGCGTAGTTGTATTACAGTACGACTGCAATGCTGAGCTTCTCGGGTTCGATCCCTGGGTCGGGCAAAGTGATATTGGGTTTTTCTAATTAGTATCAGCCCGGAGTCTGAAATTTGTTCCCGAAATGTAGATAGGCTCGCCCCCTATCACATCATGAGATCGAATACGCACAGCGAAAAGTGGGTTCACTAGTTGCGTCGCTGCCGACACCACCTATACTAATAATATTATAAAGCTGAAGAGTTTGCTTGTTTGTTTGTTTGTTTGAACGCGCTAGTCTCAGGAACTACTGAACCGATTTTGAAAATTCTTTCACTAATAGGAAGCTACTTTACTCCTGAGTGCTATAGGCTACTTTTTGTCCCGTGAAAATATTTTTATCCCGGAAAAACTTTTTCACGCGGGCGGAGCCGCGAGCACTACTAGTCGGGGATAAAAGGCGTGAGTGTGTGTGTGCAATATTCTGTATGTAACCTCCATTGCAAATTGTTTCAGTAGTACCCTGAAGCACCTGTAATTCTGGATTGATTAGCACGTTTTGAGAATGAAATCGAATACTCGATGAGCGTCTAGGTGCAAGGATATAATATTTTCAGGCAAGCCATGGACACAACAGTTCTCTGAGAAATTTCTTTGTCTGATGCGTTAAAGGTATCCATTCATACAAATTTCAGACTTAGTCCAATAAAATTACCACTTTGCTTCTAAAACGAGGTTAATTTTTGTAAGTGGAGTGATTCCTCAAGACATAAGGACACAATGTACTTTTTTAATGTCATCTAATGACGTGACGAGCATGCCGTTCGCCTGATGGTAAGCGATGTGACCGCCCATAAATAGTATAAACACCATCCAGCTCCTCGAGTTACAAAGTACTGTGTGGCATTCCACTGCGCTCGTCATCCTGAGACATGATATGTTAAGTCTCATTATGTCCTGTAGTTACACTGGCTACAATGTCCTTCAGACCGCAACTTAACAGTGCATGCACACTGCTTCTTGGCGGTAGGAATAGACATTGCGGTGGTACCCACCCAGACGGACTCTTACATATGAAAGTCCTACTACCACTTGGGCTACTGAACTTAACATCTAGCCCAGAGTAGGTACTCTGCGATACTCTGTTATCTAACCGAATAATAAATTCGATGGAGTCTAATAAAATCAAAACATCTATTCTTATAATAATGATCGTCATAGTCATTTAGATAACAATCACGGCGCCTGTTTTAATAGCGTTTTAAATATTTATTAAATAGTAATTGTACGAACGAGTCTACAGATATGTTAACAATACTATGTAGAAGGAAGGCACCTACTGCTCCTTACGTGAAGAGATCCATGTTGAGGAGGTAATGAAATGAAATGAAATAATGAAATGAAATGAAATAAATTTATTCGAACTCATAAAATGTTATACATTATTTAGATTCAGTCAATATTATCTCTACCACCAGTTCGGAAACAGTTCTCACTAGAGAAGAACGGGCCAGAAACTCTAGTGTTGATCTTTTCAAAATCATTTCAAGGTATAAAATATAATTAGGAATAAAAAAATAAAAAAAATAACATGATATAGATATATTGGTTATTTTTGTTTAGAGCAGTTCATTTATATACTCGCAAAAAAGGTAATAAATTTTAAAATCTTATACGAGTGCATAACCCTCTATGCCGGACCTATGCCAGTTAGGGTATCTCCGTGTTCTAGTTTAAGTGTCTTCAGTGTATTTATTGTTCATGAGAGCAAATCGCTCTACCAATGTTAAGCCTTATAATCTATACTTATGTCATAAAGAGGAAAGATTTGATTGTTTATTTGTTTGTAATAGATACCTACATTAAAAAACTACTTGACCGATTTTGAAAATTCTTTCACTAATAGGAAGCTACATTACTTCCGAGTGCTATAGGGTACTTTTTATCCCAGAAAAACTTTTTCGCGCGGGCGGCGACGCGAGCAGAGGTCTATTGTTCATAAACAGCAGTAGCATTCTCTAAAAATTTTAACCACCTAGAATTCATAATCAGAATATGCAGTCCCAATTCTTTGTAAATGTTTTGGCCACAATATCTTTCTGAGAGTACCAAACAATTCATTATTAAGTTTGTCGCTAAAGTACGGAAAATGCGTTCAAAATCCATCTCTGCGTCATACTTTCGCGTTCTTGCACGCCCAATCCCTGTGCGTAAAATCCACGAATGTAGTACGAGGGATAACTAATGTTTTGCGATTCCTTACGCCACATTACTGAGAGCTACTTAACTGAGTGCGTACTTACCATTAGCTTTCGTTGTTAGAAACATAGATGATAGGTTGGGCATGCGGATTTGCCCGGTTTTCTAATAAGGTAGTTATAGCGAATTGGATTACGGAAGTTTTATTTTACATAATTTAAAGTGAAAGAGGTAAAATAATGCTAGTTGAATTCATGGCGGCTAGTAATAATTAATTCATTATCATACGTAATGAAATACAAATTAAGAAATAAAAAGGTTTTATCGGTATAAAAATTTAATATTGATTTCCTGAATATGTAAAATAGAGAATTATGTAATTTGTACATAGCAAAATTAAAAAAAAATAAAATCCTCATAGTCAATTTCGGCCATGGCTGCCACTCTCAACGGAGATCAGCCAGGTACGCGGGAGATATTATAGTGCACAAGTGTGTGCGCAATACACAGGTGCACTCGCTATTCCTTCACTCTCATAGTCCGGTGAGACGGCAATCTGACATGACCAGAGAGAGATTAGACGCAGGACCAACGGCTTTAGGTGCTTTCCAAGGCACGAGGGTATCACATCGGCAACTTCCTGACTCCGAGGTGCGACTAAGTAATTTTTAAGATGAAAAAACCCAATCACAAGGTTTTTGGATTGACCCGGGATTCGAACCCAGGACCTTAGCGCGCAAATCGTTCTCGTAACGCGTACGCAATACATCTATGCCACCGAGGCAGTTAAAAATATATATACAATTAGATTATGTACAGTGTTTTCTTCACTACGTAAAAATACGGATTACGTAAACTCTTGAAGAATTTAAATCACCAAATATCATTCACTTAGGTACAGAACCCGTTCAATACCATTCGTTCCGCATCCCATTCAAACAATTCAACGCATACCGAATTCGAAATGAATGTGTTCGATTGTACTGAGAAACGGGCGGTAAAATCGATTTAAATTATTTGCTCGATAATAGAATTGATTTTACGAGGTGGATATCGATTACAATATGGAAGTGTTAAGCGTTTCTCACATTTACTTTATCTTTAGATCATTCTGTTTATTCCGAAAGGAGATATGAGGAACATGGGACTATGTTTCTTTTTTGATTTTGTAACTTGATAACTGTATAACATTCTGGAGGAATTATGCGTGGTGCTACTATATATAAAAAAACAACTCGGTACATAAATGAAAAGTATATTGCAAAATTAAACACTTACTGTTACACATCACAGACAAGAACGGAAGAGGGGAGAGCAGCGCTCCCCGTGGCAAAAATGAACATTATAGTTCAGCTGCGTTCCATAAATAAGAACACATTCAAATCTTATTTTTCGTCAAAAACGGTTAGACATAATTTGCTTCCTGCACTTCAACTTAACATTTTCAAAAACTTGTCTAATAATAATAGTTATGCTAGTGTCGATTTACGAATAAAACTGCATAAATGTTTATAAATATGTTTCAAACAAGTTCTATAATATCAGCTATAGAAGAAAGGACCTCTCCATAAACCCTCCATCATAGTTCATTCTAGATTGATAGACATAAACATGGCAAATGTACAGTGACGTTACAGGTTTCGTTAGTGGACGTTATATTTTGGACCGACCGGAATTGCTGTCATACCAGGACCAAATATTGAATGATGACTAGTAGTGGTAGGACTCTCTTATGTAAGAGTCCGTCTGGGTGGGTACCACCGCAATGTCGATTTCTACCACCAGCAGTGTGCATGCACTATTGTGTTTCGGTTTGAAGGGCATTGTAGCCAGTGTAAGTACGGGACATAATGAGACTTAACATCTTATGTCTCAGGATGTCGAGCGCAATGGAATGCCACACAGTACTTCGTAGCTCGAGGTGCTCGTTGGTGTTGCTACTGTTGGGTTGTATAGGTTGTCGTATCGCTTACCATAAGGCGAACGCACAATCGCAACGAGTCGCCATCGTATCGCATTGTGCTGTCTGCCTTATGTTAAACATGTCTGCTATGCTAATCTAAGCTGTGTTAACAATGGCACAGTTGTTTTACTTAGCCACTGCTTTATTCTTTTGTTTTGATTTTAGATGAAATCTAAATGAGTGACTTTATAGTACGAAGTGATATGTCATATCAATTACCAATACTACAGGAATATTGAGCGCGTTACTATGAGGAAAGATGAGAGAGAATGAGAAGGGAATAGGTTAACGGCATTATCATTTAAAATTAAACTCATGCTGAACGTACGATTTGAGTGAAACATCCAAGCCGCTCTTAGATTTTGCCACTTCGTAGCCTAGCCGAAATTTTTTTTTTTTTTTTTTTATTATAAAATTCTTATACTATGTTTGTGTAATAATATTATGTGAAACTTTGATTAAATATAGCATTTCGCTATATGATATACCCTTTAGAAGAAGATGCGTAAGCAAAATCTCAGTTGATGCAGGGTCATTGCTTTTAATGTTATTTGTGAAAAGAATACTTCTTTAAAGTTAAAAATTCTTTTTAATCATATTTGGCGGAAAGTGAGTGCAAATGTGACTTTTAAAAGAAACATACGGTGGCCGAAAATAAATACCGCGTATACAAATTGCGATTAACGTTAAAGACGATGTATTATTTATAATGTACCTACTAGCCTTGTTTCCGGCTTCATCAGCGTGAAAGACTTCCGGGATAAAACTGACGCTATAAATTTCCTCGGGATAAAAAGTAGTCTATATCCTTCCCAGGGTCTTAAACTATATACTAAATTTCATCGAAATCCGTTTGAAAAATTTGAATTTGGAATTTGTGCTCGATATGGCGATACAATACTGCCGAGACAATGTCCGGAGGTTCGAAACCCAAGGCACACACCTCTGACTTTTCGAAGTTACGTGTGTATTGTTTATCAATTATCGTTCGCTTTAACGGTGAAGGAAAACATCGTGAGGAAACCTGCATACCTAAGAAGTTCCTTATAAGAATTTCGAAAGTATGTGAAGTCTACCAACCCGCACTAGGCCAGCGTGGTGGACTAAGGCCTAAACCTCCTCAGTAGAGGAGGCCCGTGCTCAGCAGTGGGCAGTATAATAATACAGGGCTGGTATTATTATTATTATTAAATGGCGATAGGCTCGCCTCTCATCACATCGTGGGACGGAAGAAGGTGCACTAGTTGTGCCTCTGCCTTACTCTTCGGGGATAAAAGGCGTGAGTATGTATGTATGTGTATGTGTGTGTGTGTGTGTGTGTGTGAAATTCGTTCGGTAGTTTCTGAGTTTATCGCATTCAGACAGACAGACGCGGTGGGGGACTTTGTTTTATAATGTGTGAGGAAGAATGGTTTCACTTTAATTATTCTCTGTGTAATGAAACCTTAAGAAAAGTTAGTACTGTACGGGATCTGGGAATTACTCTGGATTCTAAAATGAATTTAGATGTTCACGTCAACAATATCACTACCAAAGCCTATGGGATGTATAAATTTGTTACCAGGTCATCTATTAACTTTAGACAACCATCTACTAATCTCTACTTATTTAATTCATTAGTTAGGCCACAACTTGAGTATTGCTGTCCGATTTGGGATCCATTGTACAATAAATATGTTAATGTTATTGAAAAAGTTCAAAATAAATACCTTAAAAGTATGCATTACAAACTGGGCGGTCGTGAGCGACTATCATATAATCATCTTCTTAACAAATATAAACAACTTTCTCTACATTCGAGACGTATACTTCTTCAGGCTATGTTGCTATATAATATTTGTAATAATGGACTCGACTGCATTGACCTGAACAGTCAGTTGGTCGTTTCAGTACCCAACCATTCTCACCAGCGGAGCACTAGAAGCTATGCATTTTTTTATACGCAATTCTGCCATACTAACGCTGGTGAACGAATTCCATTAAGACGAATTTTCGCGTTGTATAATTTATACTTCTCAAATTTAGATTTATTCTCACTTACCAGGAATAGTTACAAAAAGGCAGCGATTAACGCATTAATCACACGTGATGCGAATATAGGACACTAGTACCTATACAGAAATTTCATTATAATTGTGTTATGTTTATACTTGGTGCAAATGTGAATTTCTTAGTTATGTATTTTTTTTTATGTCTCTTTTGTTTTTTAATTTGTGTCTACGGCAACTTGTTTCTTTGTAGTAAACTGTGGATAATGGTGTGGGCTGCACATCTATGTAAATGTTGTTAAATACTACTGTTTGTATATTTTGTTGTGCAGCTGTTTGTTATCCCTAAATAAATAAATAAATAAATAAATAAATAAATGGTGGATGTACAAATGAATAAATTAGTGGTTATTTGTTGGCATAACAGTGACCACACTAAACCTGGCAGTAAGCATAATTTAGTAATATCGATTATCAACAGACATTGAGTCCCTTGACGGTTGTTGACTTTTTCTGGTTTAGTCATTGATGTATTAAAAATGGGTTTAGTATGTTATTATGCACACTAGCTGAACCTGACGTAGCTCGTCCAGACCATCCACTGTAGTGCGTTCGCTGTGTTCAGTTACTATTCAATTGGTATAAAAATATTTGATACGAGTACTAAGAGCTAAGGTAAGTTGGGTTTTTATTTTTATTTTTATTATTTTATAAGGACATCCAGTGGTAATTACAATAAAACTTATAACTAAATAAACATTCAAGTAAAACACGCGTTAAAGGCACTACCTTCAGGCGTCACAGCATGCACTGAATGGAACTACTTTTTTAAGTTAATACTTAACAAATAACAAATAGAGGAAAAAAATTAAAAAAGAAATCAAAATATGCAACAGTTACAATTGTAAGAGGGATCAATGATTGTCAACATCATTTATAATAATAATCATGGTTTGATTTAGGCATTGCATGATTTGGGCCCTATTTTACTACTACTGATAAAATTCCTGATAGTCTATTCGGAACTTATCCGCCATATAAACTACAAATTTTGGCATCGATATCACCGCTTGCTGATAAATGCTACACGTCACATAAAGGTATAAGCCGACTAAAAACAAAAGTCATTCTCTAATCAATGCTCTCAAATATATTGATGAATAGAAATATTTGATAGAAAAAGACACTAACAATGTATCAGATTTATTTATTAGATAACGTTATATGGCAGATTTTGAACTTTATCAGGAACTGGTAGAACTGACGCTTAAAATTTAGATATAGTTAGTGAGCAGCGAGAAGCCATAATTTACCTACATCTAAAGAAGTATTCATTCAGAACTTGGGATCTAATACGTTCCCGGAAAGCGCAAAAATTTAATCCGTACATCACGGTGACGTTAAATAAATAATTCAAAAATTCCGGACAATTTCACCGCGTGAAGCGTGCGTGAGTAATTTTTGATTGTAAATCTTTTGTGTTGCATTGTTGCAAAAATGATTTGCGCTTCATACGCCCTTAGTGGGTTACAATAAGGTTCAATTTGCGTGTTTTTTTCGAAGGGCTTTTGATTGTATCTCGTCCAAACCTGCATATGGCCCCCGGGTGACGGGCGCTTGAGCTCTTGCGACGTAATTGTAATGCTATTGTATTTTTTGATTAATTGATTGTAATCGATTATTATGAGTGTTTACTATAATCGGATTTATATCGGTCGTGGAAACAATCGATAACACCCACTAGTCTTATCTAGATTAATAAGTTAATAAGCTGCTATATAACGCCAATAAGGCATAATATTTGCATAGACCCAGTCATCCCTATAAGGAGCGTGCACGAACTATAGGGAGCAAAACAAATTCGACACAAGAGCCACATGTGGATAAAAAAATAAAATTTATGAACAATGATTTTATATTTTTATAGACAACAAATTAAATGTTTATCAACAAATTAAATGTTATTTTTCTTCCATTAAATACGAATATTTTACGTCAATGCCAAGTATCGATGGGCTGAAACAGAGTCAATTTGCGCCACCAGATGGCAGAGGGAGGAGGAGGAGAGAGATAGGGACGTGCACGTTCCCTATTACAATGTGGTTTAACATAGTTGGCAAAATGAGGGTGTCTACGCCTCGTTACTCCTAGAAAAGTAAAAAAGCGTAATGTTATGTATGTTGTTGAGTGAAATTTAAAGTCAAAGGAAGCAAGAATACAATGTTTAAATATGACAGACGTATGAAGCGTTTGAAGTGGCCATAGTTGAACGGACTGCCGAGACGAATGTCCGCAGGCTCGAAACCCAAGGGCACGCACCTCTGACTTTTCTAAAAAGTTATATGTATATTCTTTGTGAATTATCGCTCGTTTAACGGTGACGGAAAACATTGTGAGGCAACCTGCATACCCGAGAAGTTCTCTATAAGAATCTCAAAGGTATGTGAAGTATGCCAACCCGCACTAGGCCAGCGTGGTTGACTAAGGCCTAAACCCTCTCAGTAGTAGAGGAGGCACGTACTCAGCAGTGATCAGTATATAATACTGGGCTGGTATGGTATGGTGGTATAGTATACCGCCTTACTGATAAACGCTGTATGCAGCGTACATAATATTTCATTCTTCCTGCACCATCTATCGTTGATGTTATTTACTAAGAGAACAATTTTAAAACGGTGAAAAATCACATAAATTAGCCCTTAATAGTATACTGCATACGTTATTAATTACTACACGTACATAAAACGTTGAAAAACTTTGTGCTGGTGTGACATACAAGAATGCAGTTGGATGCGCGTGCGCATGTGAGGCTGTGTGGTAAGTAACTGTAGAGTGAGTCGTGTTTCGTAAATAATTCTACAATTATGCTGTATCCAAAAGTAAAATTAGAATTATTATTGGAGATATGGCTACAATATAATAATATTAACTTAGAAAAGTTTTGATAATTGTGTTTCCTCTACCTTTGGTTCAATTTTAAAGCAAATGTTAAAGAGTCCGATACACTTTATTTAAAACTGCTTACCATTTATTCTTATGTTTTAGAGTCTTAAATACTAAGGTTCTTTTCAAATTTGTAGCGCTAACGCAGTCAAGGTGCACTCGCTGCACGCTTCCTACCTTACTGCACCCACACTGACGTAGCACTAACTTACGGCACCCAGTTTCCAGCATATTAAGCAGCCATAATTATTACATAAATTTATTTAAATATGTATATTTACTGCTTAATATTAAGTGGTCACTGATACCTTATCTCAGAACATATAGAGTCGTATAAAGGTGGCATAAATCTCACTAGTAAGGAAATTTATAGAGAGAAATACGTATTTTTTTCGTAAATCTGATTGGGTGAGCGTGGCTTTTTAAAAAATTGATAGCTTAAAATGCTTGTAAGAGGACAACTGCTAATATCTTTCTGGAGAAATTGACTTAGGAATGGAGATCGAATATGTATTTTAAAAATAGTTGAAACAACAATGTATTGAAATATCATAGATTCCTTAGATATGATACTAGGAGTATTGCAATTTATCAAAAATATTTTACTTTTTCTATTTATATACTTTTAAGAATGTATGATACAGTAATTCTACAATGTATAATGATAAAAATAGAATTCTGGAAAAATAAATTCATTTTTACTTAAGATCATACTTAAGTAGGCAGGTTAAATTGATAACCGAATATAAATTTTTAATTTGCACACTCAACCAACCTTAAAATTGCTCGTTAAAAAATCATTTTTAAAATTCGAACTCGACGGATTATCCCGTCATTTGTGACACGCATGCATCCGAATTAAAGTGGCCGAAAAAAACGAGGCAAAGGAAACCGCACAGTAAACTGTAAGTCTGGCAGATTTTCATTAAAAAAGAAAAAAAAGAAAAGAGGTTTATCGCTGTCTCGTGTCTTCGATAGCTCAGTGTGAGATTTGAACGCTCAGCGTGCGCCCGCTCCTGACTCGCGCCATTTTCACAATCCAACCGTCGCGACACGTTCCATTTTCAAATTCAAATTGACAGATTTTTTATGGAATTTTAGTGTGTGAAGTGACGTGTAGTGCTTCAGAAAGTGTGGTTATTTCTTAGTTTACTTTTAGTCTGTGCTTTTTTTACTGTTTTACAGTTTGATGGTTGAAAAAATATTGAAAATGCGAGTTGATTTTGGTAAGTCTTAAAACAATTATAAAATCTTAACGACTTTGTACAAATATTTTTTTACAATTTTGAAATTGTATTTTCAGGAAGGCAAAATAAAAGTTTTCAAATATATTTAATAACTAAAAAATTTCAACGCAAGGGTTGTAAAATAAAATTATGACCGTCAACGTGGTAGCCCATCCCTTTTCCTAACTTATAAGCTCACCATTAATGACTAAACGCTATTCTTTATTGATACTCGGCATGTATATATTTGAAACAATTTCAATGAATGAACAAAAAGACCGGCGACGCGTAAGCACCGAGTGACAAAGCCACGAATAGACTACTACCATGTGACTAATGCTTTTGATCAGCTGAAGGCAAAAAGTTGCGAGCGAGGCGAAACGGCGTTGAGAACAACCGACAGTTTACACCCTAAAAGGAAAATACATACGTACATACATAAACCCACGCTTAATCTCTGGTGTAGGCGCAGGTACAACTCTAGCACCCACAGGTATCAAGTAAACGTCTTTCCCATGGTGTGATGCATTAGCACATCTCTATCGCCAATCGCTATACAAATTGGGATCTTCAAGAACTCACATGTATAGTTAAATGAGAAGAATTCACATTTGTGTCCTAACGCAGAGATATGCAAAAGCTCATTACCCAGATGTTGCTTAACCAGTGATTGGAGAAGAAGGAAACGGGTTTCGTAAAAGTATAGAGCAACGGGAGTTAGTGATTGATGGAGGAATGACAAAAATGTTAGTTGGATAAATAAATGTTGGTAGGTCTCTCATATGCAAGAGTCCGTCTGGGTGTGTACCACCGCAAGTCTATTTCTACCGCCAAGTAGCAGTGTGCATTCACTCTTGTGTTTTGTTTGAAGGACATTGTAGCCAGTGTAACTACTGGAATGAGTGAGACTTAACATCTTATGTCTCAGGATGACGAGCGCAGTGCAAGGCCATACTACTGTTTATGGGCGGTCGTATTACTTACTATCAAGCGAACGGCATGCTCCTCTCGTAATTCAATGCCATAAAAAAACGGAAAAGGTTCTTCTGAATGACGGTGTGAGTGTTCCTAACTGAAATGAAGTGGTGGTGGTGGTTACTCAGATACACTCTCACGTGAAAGGACCCTGCTACTTAAATCAATCCTACACTAGAGGAATTGAGGGTAATGCTCTATGAGGTGGAACGAGGATTCAAGTATGTTTTGGACCTCTAGCAAATGTGTCGGTCAATTTCAATATATCACTAACAATATGAAGATACAAAGTTTGTTTGTATTTTGAATTTTTACAGTACAGAATCTATGAAACAATTGTATCTGAGCAATATTCTCCGTGTTTTATTTGAACTTGATTTCGGGAAGCACAATGAAGCACGCGCGGTCGCGAGCACAACTAAACTAGCAGATAACGAGCTGTAATCGTATTGAATCAAAAACGAGTTAATACGTCACATTGATGATAAATGAGTCGTTATTATAGACACTGTTGATAATTCATTAAATTTATTGCTTTATATGAAAATTTAAATAATTATACGATAATGTACACAAATGAAGCTGTTTATTCAGTGTTTGCCGTTTATGTAATGATTGCTGAATTTAGGATTACCCAATGGATTATGATTTATGTGCCTTTTAGCTAATTGATGATATTACAGGTTTACAATAAATAGCCTTGCCGTGCAACCATCCGCTTGAACGATATTTTCCAAAATGAAAATCAATTTCTGATATAGTCTAATGCATTAGAGGATAAAGCTTTTTTAAGAATTCTAAATCGTATTAGTGGTTTAGAAGCTTCTACTTTATAATAATAATACAGATGTCAAAAACATAATTTTAGTATAACAATCACACTAAGGTATCATACAAAATATATTACGAACTGAATTATCACTTACCCACTATTAACTCATACTAGAGTGGACTCATATCTGGACTCCCCATTGCCATTAATCTTGAAATAGTCGACTCAATCTGATCCAATCCCTACTCGCTTCTTTGTCTTACCAGAGTAATATCTGGATCCCCCATTGCAGCTATCTTGTGATACGTTGAATATAGAATGTGAAAGATGCAGTTTTTAAATCATAAAAGTCTTACTAGTTAGAATAAAAAAAAGATAAACTGATGTAGGTAATAGGCTAATAGCATTAATTAGTCAAATATTTTTCAACGAGACAAAGTTCCCACAATAAATGAAGGGCGCCATATTTCTTTTGCGCCCACGTAATGACTATTAAAACGTTACTTAATTAAATTACAACACAAATAACTAGAAGGAATACATTAGTATCAGTAATTGCAAGTAAAACAGCCGAGAGTCGACGCTTGTTAATAAAACTCGGTAACTTTCTATGTACACTCTCGCACGAAGTTTATTTTATGGAGAGAAAAAAAATTAAGCCGTTTCAAACCGGCGGATGTATGACTGAATGTTTATATGATTTTAGAGTTAGGTACTGGACTGAATTTAGAGAAAATATAAAAGACTGTTTACTTTTATTATCCTTATAAACTGAGCCTTTTGCATCAATATGAGTGAAATGTAATCTTAGTCATTAGATTTTTTATGATTGCAAATAGTAGAGGACACAAGAAATACAATAGCTTCTCAACTTTTTTTTTATTTTACTTTTTAATTATGCGAATACAAGTCTACATTAAATTATGAATGTTTAACAAATTTCAATATGTTTCTAAGAATATAATTACTAATAATTATTGTAATATTTAAATACATTACCAAATAAATATATCCTGAGTAAAAATGACGTAACACTTGTGTGACCAGCAGTACAATCATCAGTCGCAAGCTGGCTAATACAATGCAAATGTTTAAGTTAGGGAAAATTGTAAACGATCTGCGTTACACAGGAAAGGTATAGTCCTTGACATGGTTTTAATGGGTACCATGTGCTACCCACTACCCGCCTACCGCTGTCCTACTTAAAGTAGTCCCTTATAAGTATTGGGGTTAGACTGACGTGTTAAAATGATGTGGAATTAAAAAAAAATCCCCTGGCAAGTTTTGGATCATGACAATTTGGCTTGATGAATTCTTTTAAGTGCATGCAACGGTAAGTATCTTTATATCATCTTTGAATGGAAACTGACTTTACAGCATAACATGTTTATTGTAGTTTAGTAGTAATACGACCATAAGAGACTACGTCGCAAGCTTGGTCATTAATATGCTGGTAAATGGATTTACGCAATGTGCAATAATGAAACTAGCATGGTAGTTGTCAAAACTACCCATTATGGTAGGTTTTCTGAGAGGCTACTGCGAAAAACGGAATCCGTAGTTTCGGGTGACGGATCGCACGTTTTCTTACTACGAAGTGTTACGGATCCGACGACGGATTCGAAGACGGATCCGATGTTCGGATTTTGACACTAATGACATTTTTACTTTCGTTGGCCCTACTTTGAAAACCAATTTGACAGAAAATACGTCGTTTCTTCGTTCGGAGCATAATAAAAAAAAAAAAAAATAATCAATAAAAATAATAAAATAATAATTGGATCCGAAAGTAACGGTGACGGATCTGAAGTAATTTGGTAGTAAGGTTAAATCCGAAGTTCGTCGTTTCTTCGTTTCGGACCGACGTTTCGGATTTCGTTTTTCGCAGTAGCCTCTCTGGTTATTTTTCGCCATCGGCTTATATGGGGGGTCCGGACCCCCCCTTAGGTTACAACGAAAATAATCTGGGCCACACATTACTATTTTAATTTTTTAAACTTTTGGTGACAAAGGAGGGGGGGGAGAGGCGTTGCTGTGTACACGTGACTTATTTTGTTGTTTGTGTTTCTGAAGTTTTTTTGTGTCATGGGACGGCAAAAACCCACACTCCACTGACATTTTGGTATCCTCGGACCCCCCTGTAGCTACGCCCGTGTTATTCGCAAGGGTAGATTAACATACTACATCAGAGACCAGAGACGAGTTGCAAACGTTTCTGTTCTCTTTCTATAGTTATTTTCTTATCTATTCGTTTACTCTTACCACGTCACTTATCCCTAAGATATGTCATTCCTATATTTTTCTTATTTCTCAATGGCATCAACTATTAAATAAAAGAGTCTTGCCTAAAACTCCAGGTGAGATACAGCTTAAAAAGAATTTTAACGCTTTAAAGTTGGGACACGTGGATAATTCAGGATTGAGACGATAGAGAGTGAAGTCGGGACGCGAAGCTATCGTACAATGTACGTATTTATAAACGGCATACGGTATCAGTCGCGATCGGCCACGTTTTATCGCCGTCTATTTTTGTAGTAGACGTGTTAAATGCTGCGTGAAAGTATTGATTGCGAATTATACACTGATTTTTGTGATTTTTATTGAATAATTTCCAAAGATTCGAATAAATGAAGTTATTTCATAGATGTCATTGACCATACTCGGTCTTTATAGACTGAGATCGGTTTCGGTCTGTATTTATAGACCGAGACCGAAGAGATTAATTTATTATTTTCAATTATATCATACCTTTATGATATAATTGAAAACGATAAATTAATGAAAAAAATAATTAAACTGTGACGTCAATTTTACTTCTTAACCTTTTTCATTATCTTATTATGTCAGTACTATGTCTTTCGTATGTTTGTTCCAATACAATCTCTGGATTTCTGCAAAGATCATCTTATAAATACGAAGTTATCCTTTAGAGCTTTAGCTTTAGCTTTTTTAATACGTCAATGGCTTTAAGTTACCTTTTATCCTGAGAACTTTACGCAAAAACCGCAAGCAAAATAAATTAATACATAAAAATACCAAAGCAGGAATAATAAAACTTTTACTAATATGATTCCCAGTTATTAACCCTAGACATTAACAGCACCAGTCCACGTGAACTTTATGTTCAAACCTGTTCTGACACGAATGTGAATATCATTTGGTGTATCTAGGTTCGATTCTTACTGTTTTGTGTCTTAGCTATGTTTGTTGATAAAGGTTTGAATTTATACATTATGTAAACTCGCGGCGTTTCTTTGGAAGGATAGGTAGAGGTGCAACAACTGTATATCGAAAGTAGTTTTTATAGTTACATAGTATATTATTAATATTATATTAAAAAGTGAAGTGGACCATAGCCTAGTTGGGAATGGAACGGTCTGCCGACACAATGTCCGGTGGTTCAAACCCCGAGGCACACACCTCTGACTTTTCGAAGTAACGTGTGTATTGTTTATCAATTATCGTTCGCTTTAACGGTAAAGGAAAACATCGTGAGGAAACCTACATACCCGAGAAATCCCTATAAGAATTTCGAGGGTATGTGAAGTCTGCCAACCCGCACTAGGCCAGCGTGGTCGAGTAGGGCTTAGGGCATAACCCCTCTCAGTACAAGAGGAGGCCCGTGCTCAGCACTGGTCAGTATATAATACAGGGCTGATTCTCAAAAGTTTTTCGTGACTCTACTACGCTTTACCATATACTATATATTATGGCTATTAATAACTGGTGAATTTAAATATATCGGGTTATTCTTCGAGTAAATATTATTTGACAGTTATCGTATGAAGGTAGTACTCATTATCCATCCAATTATTTGTGAGTGTAGATTAGAGGGCTACTTTTGCATTTGGTCGGTTTATACATTTATGTGACGAGTAGGTTTTATCAGCAAGCAGTGAAAATGGTCCATAATAAGGTTGTCGCTTTTCATTTAGTCACTTTTTCATACGTAGCAAAGTGACTCTACTACACCTGGTAAGTATAGTAATAATAATAATAATAATAATAAGTTTATTGGCCAAAAAAAAAATTACAGTAAATTTACACTAAACACAGGCTGTAAAGAATTGCGACAGTATGAAAAGTTAAGCCTCCATGTGCCGAACTAGGTTAAAACCTGTATCTCAGCACACAGCGCCGTTCCCCACAGTTTTATAAAAGCCTCAAGAATTCATGTAAACAACTATTTTAATAAACTTACAGCTACATGTAGAAGTATAATGAACCTCTCTGAATGTGTATATGTTGCGTGTGTGAGTGTGAGTGAGTGTATGTGTGAGACAGAGAGGGTGTGTGCATGGTTTAAAACCAAATCGGCATGTATTTGTAAATAACAAATAGTGACTTCAAGATAGAGCATTGACTGACTAGAGATGATTCATCGTCTGTGGACACAATTATGCTGGCCTGCTTAAACCTGATACAGGCCGATATCGAAACGCATCACATTCACATAGCTCAACGTGATGGGTTAACTGTCTGTGTACTCACTCACATAGAGTAACGTACCGTCGACTGACTTCCTCGGTGGTGGTGGTATTAAGGTACGACTGCAATGCTGAGGTCACGGGTTCGATCCCCGGGTTGGGCAAATATTGTGTATGATGTTGGGTTTTTCTACTCAGTACCAGCCCGGAGTCTGGATTTTGTGGCCGATGTGGCGATAGGCTCGCTCCCTCTTACATCATGGGACGGAATGTGCACATTCAGGAGTAACTTCAAATACTCCAAAAAAATAGACTATAATTGTAATTAGTTCTCTAAGTTATTCGTCGACTTGCAGACACACATATAGACACACACACCCAAAGAGAGATAGAGAGACACACACAGAGAGACAAATACACATACATATTTATTAATATGTGATATTATCAGCCGCGACATAAGCTTAGCTTTGTGCAGGGAATGGTAAAAAATAATTTGTAAACATAATAATAAAATAAATAAATATTTTCATCTGTTACAAGTCCAAGTTGCCATGACTAACACTGTATGGTTTAATTTGCAGTTCAAAACATCCTGAAAGAAACTCATCGCTAAAGCTCAACTCAAGCTTTTAGGCCGAGATTATAAAGGTCTAAATCTAGTATTTAGGCGCTAAATGTCACATTGTTGGGTCCTTTAGTCCTATTCAACGTTCAATACTTAGCTACTGCAATACGCTTGGGTGTTTATTTTATAGTCGTTTCTAATATGTCTAAGTATGGTTCTTGCTAGGGTTGTCAAGTATTAATCACAATAATTGTATGGCCTTCACCTATAGTTTAAGCGCGGAGATAAATTATTACATATTGTAAAGACTGTCTATCAATAATTGAAGTTGGAAAAGGTATTGCTTAGTTGAACCATTGAATCTGGGTATCACTTGTAGGTTTAAATTATATCTAGAGGAATGAAACTAAAAAAGCCCGATAAAATCAGACAAACTGAACGTAATGTAATTGTTTTTTTGCCATGGAAAAATGACTATTCTGTTTCTCATGTTAAGTACTTAGTAGTCGAATTATTAAATTGTGCTAAAATACGTCAACTAGGTATTTATCCGCGTGAGTGACAACCCTAGCGGAGCCTCATAGTGTGTGATGTATGTAAGACAATATTTATTGATGTATGAAAGTTGACACTAACGTCTAAGTTATAGCGAATATCTTTACAATATCCCCAGCGGGGTGGGAGAAATCGAAATTTCAATTTCCGGTAAGATCTTATTATTTATCACCTCCTTTATGTTGACTTCACATTTACAACTTGCACAACTAGGACCTATGTTACTTGTACAGTTTAGATGGTGAATGGAGTGGCTTATGACAGGGTCAATGTTGGAGGTCCAAAAATGGACCACCCACTTTACTTACATTTCGTTCGTTGTTACTATTTCCGATGCAGTTAATAGCGCAAACTTCTTAAATTTAAGATCACTCCAATATACAGACTTAAAAAAAAAAAGTTATACAACTTCCTTCCCCGATTAACCAAGCAATAATTAACGCATAACCTGAAAAACTTACAACTGCCTCGAGGATTCGAACCTGCACCCTCAGTCGTCTGTTTCTCCGAAATCTGTCAGGTAATTTGGCTAACACCCCTTATTTAACACGGGGAAATCCATTTCTGCCCGTCTAAGCCGTCTTACTGTCGAAAACCCCGGCATATAACCCTATCCCCCTTATATCGAAAGTCACGGGGTGCGCATGTGCATGCAACTCCAACCCTCGCAGGAGTCGGCTCTTGGATAGAGTCTCTCAATAACTGAGACCCTGACATAACCTTTACGGTGGCATACCTAACGTACATCAACAGGAAACTGTCTCATAGGGCCGAGTTAATATTCCTCAGTTGAACAGCGTGTGATCTCGCCGCCGATACTTGTCAGTCGTGTTATGCATAAATAAACAATAAAGCGTAGGTATTTCGATAATGTTTCACACCGTTATTGTTATAGTTATGGCTTGAGCCTGCCGAAATAGCTTCCGTTAGGGATTATTGTCGGAAGTTAACTGCACAATAGAACAATCAAAACCCACTCGTGGCTTTATAAAGTGAAACTAAAGAAATTACAAATTGCTCTAATATAACCTAGACGTGTGGATGTCCTCCTACAAGGACAGTAAACTTTGTAAAGGTTGCAGGAAACATCTGAATGCAGGTTACTTCTAGCAGATTGGTCTGGAAATCTCTCGGGAGGCTTTGTCCAGCAATGGAATTTCAAAGGCCGAACCAGAAGAACATGTACACTGTTTTTTATAACTTCAGCAGTTAGAATATAGCAACTGCCAACTTGCAATCGTCAGTATACGTAATGCTTCTTAGCAACAATTTGGTAGCGTCTGCGTGGCGCCTAAAGTAATACAGAACTACACGAGTCAAGTATAAACAAAACTAACCATTCATATAACTGTGTCAATACATTAGTAATTCAATACTTCCTTCAAAGGCGCCAGGGGCCATATATTTTGACACTAAACTGCTCGTAAATCTTGAACAAGTTAAACGTACAATTTTATAGGAATTACAACCAGATTATTTTTATGTTTTTTACAGAATTCCTTTACTTCGTGTTATGTTTTTTATACTTGAGACGGGTAAGCTTTTGGTAAATGACACGACTGGTCATAAACAGTAGCAACATCACACATAACTTTAGATTTCGTGGTACGAATAGCTGCGCTGAATGGAATTGCAAACCAGATAGATTTTTTGTTTTCGCGGAGGAAGTCTTTAGTACTACCTCCCAGCCTTAAGGGGGGCGAGTGGAAGGTTATTATGGGTTCACCGGCTTTTCGACCTATTTTTTTTCGCGGGGAAAAACACGTTATCGCCATCACCACTGGGGGGGTAGTGGAAGTGTTAGTTTCACCGGTCATACGGTCCAATGTCGACACTTGGCAGTGTAGCATCATCCAAGTGAGCATTATGACCTAGTGTTGAGCAGCCCAAATAGATTTTACACGTTGTGATAAGTCCCTACCACTTCTTAACCGGAGATATCGATGGTATAAAGACATCGACATCGGACTTCCCGGTACACAGCTCATATATAGTGGGTTGCCAGTGGTAAGATATTTGTATCCATTCAGGTGGAGACCTCTGCGTACACAGGTGCAATACTCTCCATTATGGTCCGCATAAGTGTGTCACGTTCTGAGATCAGCTCATGTACATCTAGCATTGAACAGGCCGGCATAATTATGTCAACTGGCGAGAGGCAAGCGTCTGTTGGCAGTCTCAACTCTATCAGAAATTCAGAACCCCGCTCCGCTTACCATAAGATGTAGAGTAGACGCTTTGATGCCATTAAAAAAAAATCTGCCACTACAACTGGTGACAAAAGAATTATAGTTGAATGAACCGTAGAATAATATTGTTTGAGAATTATGCATACAATAATTTGGGAGTATCTCAGCGTAGGTCACGAGGAGCTGTAAGCTATTTACCGATGATTAATGACCGTTGTCATGAATGGACGACAAACAGGGCGCGGGACACGCACCAATATACAGGGTGATGTTTATACGAAATTGAGGTTTAATTGTTTTTAATTAAAACGATCAGTTTTTGGAATAATACTATTATGCGGATTTTATGACGGTTTTTAAATTTAAATATTTTAATAATTTATTTCCAAAATAACAGAATTACACGGGAAGATATAACAAAACACCCTACACCAGGCAATGCCTGTCTCGTAGAGTGTATTACGTAGGAATGACATTTTGGACATGTGTGCCGTGCTTAAAACATTGGTAAGAGACTACAAAGTAGGCTCTGATTAAATCTAATAATAACTAAAAAAAAAAAAAAAAACTAGAATTAAAATCAAGTAAATATATCTAGTAAAAATAAATGACCACGATATTAAACTTAGTTCATGCTTTTCATAAAGTCTTCAGCGTGTAAGTGGGACCACTTTAGTTATTCTTTTGTGATATTATTTTTAGCTTCCCAGTAGTTGAGTTTGTAGATTTTGTGTTTTATAAATTAAAAAACCACGATAAAATCCGCAAAATAGTTTTATTTCAATGTTTAACATTCGCGTAAATATAAGAAGTCATTACGATCGTTTTTATAAATGAGGTCTTAGAATGTTACTTTCGTATTGTATATTTGAAAAAAAAAATTGTTAATGCGATCAATATGATCGTTTTATCGAGATTTATATTTGATTCTGGAAGCGTTCATTTGAAAGATTTAATTGGTAATATTGAGGCGATGACTTAGTTTGCTTATTTCCGTTCCCCCATTCTTAATCATACCAATGGTCGCTAAGGAATCTATTACTTAAGTTTTTTTTTTATTGTATAGAATGACGAGACGCGCATGCTGTTCGCCTGATGGTAAGTGATACGACCACCCATAAACAGTAGAAACACCATCCAGCACCTTAAGTAACAAAGTACTGTGTGGCATTCCACTGCGCTCGTTATCCTGAGACATAAGATGTTAAGTCTCATTATGTCCAGTAGTTACACTGGCTACAATGCCCTTCAAACCGAAGCACAATAGTGCTTGCACACTGCTCCTTGGCGGTAGAAATAGACATTGCGGTGGTACCCACCCAGACACAGGGATATCAGTGGATCACCTTGGTAATAACTTACTTTACTGGTGGTTGGTGACTTATATGTAAGAATATATAAGAGACCAACCACCAGTAAAGTAAGTTATGACCAAGGTGATCCATATTATGCTCGTTTATTTCCTCTCCTATAGAAAAGACAAAATGTTTAATTCGAACTTAAGTCGGATCACAGTCGTGTCATTTTATTTCAGAAAAAGAAACACTACGTATATAACAAAAGCGCACATTTATTCACAGTTTCACATACGGAAGATGTTTTTAGATGCAAAAACTCATCACGTTAATCTCTAGGGATTATAATGTGGGGGTCCTAGACTGAATCTATGATGACTGATTTTAGACCGTAGACCTTTTTCATAAGAAACAGATTTCAATAATTGAAATCTAAGTCACATTAGGCCATTGACATTGTCCGGATTATATTCGGAATACTATTGTGTACGTAAATATATTGTACTATTATCGTCAAGGCATATAACTAAGGGTGAAATAGGTCCAATAAGGAGAACTGATTACCCGTCTGTAGGGCAGCACACGTCTCCACCAAACATACATGCAAGTTATATAATTTGTACATTGTACGTAGTCGCACAGAGTTTGGAGAATGGCCACCCACTGACCAGTCGTGGACCATCACATCTCTTTTTTTATTTGCACTAACGTATTAGCATGTAATATGTACAGTGTACAGGCGAGTCCTTAATCTTCAGACATATACAAACATGCTCTTTATCCCCGAAAGGGTAGGCAGAGGTGCAAGACGTACACCTACTTTTCACCGTGCGTATTTCATCCCATGATGTGATAGGGGGCGAGCCTATCGCCATATTGGGAACAAACTGACCCTGGGCAGCTACTGAGTAGAAAAACCCAATATCACTTTGCCCGACCCGGGGATCAAACCCGAGACCTCAGCATTGCAGTCGTACCGTAATATAACGTCACACAAGATGCCTTCAATTGTCATACGTAAGCTTGGATGATAAAGCGAGAACGTTTACTCAACGTACTTGAAGATCATCACTACTCACTTCTTAATCCAAAACTTACACAACAATGGAAGTTATATTCATTCATAATGCAAACAAAAGTATCTGCCACGCTCTACTCTGCACAAAAATAGAAATTAAAACCCGTATCTATAAAGGTTTGATATGTAATGGATATCGCTTAATTATCTTGCGGTAAAGTTTTATTGCCCAGGATTTTAAAGCATTTATTAATAAAATAATTCCATTTTGCATTTATAACGGGCGTTGTTAAATAAATTGGATCTACACTCTGCGATGAGGTAGTCTTTATTCTTATTTTATATTTCGAACTTTACGTTTTAATGAGTTGTGGTAATTCTATTTCACATCACATGCCTTATGTTAAGTACCGCGATAAATAATCATCAATTCAGATCTTTAAATTACAAAGCTCTACATGGCACTAACTGCAGAACTGCTGTTGTCTTATGGATACAATATTATGTAATAGCTTTTGCCCGCGGCTCCGCCCGCGTTAAATAGTTTTTCCGGGATATAAGTCCCGCTTTATGTTTTCCCAGGATAAAAAGTAGCCTATGTGTTAATCTAGAACATGATCTACCCGTGTACCAAATTTCATCGAAATCCGTTCAGTAGTATTTGCGTGAAAGAGGAACAAACATCCAAACATCCAAACATCTAAACATCCAAACATCCATACATTCTTACAAACTTTCGCCTTTATAATATTAGTAGGATTATGATATAAAATTATTATTACGTGGTATAATTTCAACTGCCTCGGTGGCGTAGTTGTATTGCGGTACGACTGCAATGCAATCGGGCAAAGTGATATTGGATTTTTCTATTCAGTATCCGCCCAGAGTCTGGATTTTGTGCCCGATATGGCGATAGGCTCGCCCCCTACACCTCGCATCATGGGAAGGAATATGCATGACGAAAAGTAGGGGCACTTAGGTGCGCCCCTGCCTACCCCTTCGGGGACAACAGGCGTGAGCGTGTGTATGTATAATTTAGATAGTGTCTATGTTAACACAAAATTCTGCTTTGATATAGACGTAAGTAAACTAAAATATTATGTATTCTGTGGTAATAAACAGGGTGGTGACTATCCAGAGGCGTTCTCAGACACCAGTGACCAACCATTTTGATACAGTCATAGCCAAATGACGACAAACGTTTTATATTTTTTAGACCTCCCCATCCAATGCTAGTTTGTTTCTCCCTCACACCACAAGCAGAATTGCAAACCTAAGACCTAAATCCATAAATATGGCTTTCACGTCGGTTTCCTGCTCGAAACGCGGTAGTATTTTCAGAATGTATTTTTCCAAATTGATATTCAAAGCTGGTCTTGCCTAATTCGCTGCGGCCGACTCACGATTGCCATGTACTTTTACATTGTTCGATTGTTGTTGCCAGTGCTGTGCCAAAATGTACACGGTTCTGCTCTTTTTGTGACAGTTTAGAAGGTTAATGTATGCACATATTTTAGGATTTGCAATTGCAGGCGATTGAGATATTACATTTTGAAATTGCGAAAGTAGAGGCTTTAGGAACTGAAGTCAGAAATCATTCCAAATAATTACTTTTGCCTTTATCACGGCAGATTATTGTGGCATTAAACATGTCTTAAGTTGAACCTCAAGAGTAACATCAACAGCTGCTGCTTCAACGTTACAATAATTTAAGAATCTCCCGGTATGGCAAGGGACATTTTTCTAACTTGGCATTACAAAGTGATGACACTAAACCCGATGAATAGTATAGTGTAAGTCTTGACGTGGCGTTCCTTTACTTCTCGAGATTTATGCTAACTTGTCTTCTCGATGTTACCCACTGATCTAAAATACAATGTCCAGTACCTTCATATCACTAAACAATATCGTCCTATAGGTCTCTCTAACACAGCTAACTCTCGTAGGACAGTACCAAGTTATCTTGCAGATCTACCGAAACACGTTTCTTGGTTTACGGACCAGTGAAATAAACCCATTGGAGCGCGAGTATTATGTCCTGTTCCCTTGTAATTGGGATACAACGGTACCAAGTGGAATCGGATATAGTTATAGAGTTTGTTTTGAGTTCACAAGAACTCCATACAAGTATTTCCTAGTCAAAATGTGAAAGGGTTTTAGTGTGAGTCAGTTGAAGAAATCAGGCCCAGGTAATTTAGAAAAGTATCAATGTATATTTTTTATTGCTAGATGAAATAACTAAGTAACAAATATATTTTTTATTTTCGTTTATCCTTATAACAATCCGATGTAGAGTCGGCGGAATACACCCTCCAAATATACTGCACAACTGATTTGGTTATAGTGTTAGAGCCAGCCATAGTGGGCCACAGACATACTTGTGGTAGGTCTCTCATATGTAAAAGTCCATCTGGGTGGGTACCACCGCAATGTCTATTTCTACCGCCAAACAGCAGAGTGCATGCACTGTTGTGTTTCGGTTTGAAAGACATTGTAGCCAGTGTAACTACAGGACATAGTGAGACTTAACATTTTATGTCTCAGGATGACGAGCGCAGTGGAATGCCACACAGTACTTTGTAACTCAAGGTGCTGTATGGCGTTTCCACTATTTATGGATAGTCGTATCGCTTACCATCAGGCGAACGGCATGCTCGTCTCGTCATTCAGTGCCATAAAAAAAACAGGGTTTATGATCTATGGGCCCATGTAAGTATGCTCCGTTCCGGGACCAACCTGCGTTTACCCGGTTCGAACAGGCCGGCAGTATTGTATCCACTAACGAGGGATAATCATTACTCCTCAATCGAGACCCTATGTGGTTAGCATTAAGCACAGTGGGGGTCACTTTGCTGTTCCGGTATAAAAAAAGCAAAAAAAGAAACATAAAATAAATCTGAATCTGGGATTCGCACCTAGGACCTCCCGCTTTACAGACTATAATAGTATATTGACAATATGCAGTAGAAACGACTTTCACATTTGAATCTAAGTAATTACAAGATAAACTACTAACGATTGCTATATCTTATAAAATACTCCCTAACAAACAAAATAACTGTAACACATTTTACAAAAGCTTATTACAAGCTGTACAAATATTTATTAATTTCAAACATTTGTACAGGAATTGTATGTCACAGTGGAAAGCTCCCTGCTGTTATTTACACCGGAGCTTTGAATGCATAGCTTATCAAACACTAAGGGCCTACGGATATGGAATAACGACATACCTTTCCGTACAGGCCTTTTACAGTACTGGTAAGTGCGTGGTGTAAATAAATCTTAATTACGTAGTCTAAGGTGATGAAGTTGTCAGTTTGGTAGTTAAGTTTAGTCATATTTACCATACCAGCCCTGTATTATATTCTGCTCACTGCTGAGCACGGGTCTTCTCAACTGAGAGGGTTAGGGCCTTAGTCCTCCACGCTGGCCTAGTGCCGGTTGTAGTATATCACTTATCATACGTATATACACATACACTTAGGCAGAGGCGCTTTTAGTGCCGTGTGTATTCTGGCCCTTGATGTGACAGGAGATGAGCCTCTCAACCTAGCAAAAATACCTGACTCCGGACTGATACTGAACAGCAAAACTCAATAGGACTTTGCCCGATCCAGGATTCTAAAACCGACACCTCAGAACGATAGTCGTACTGCACACGCAATACCACTATGTTACCGAGCCATTCACGAAACACTACTTCATCAAACATACTCACTTGATCTATTATATGTTATAGCTTTGGTCCGCGATTGCACCTACGTGATAATTTTTTTTCGGGATAAAAGTCCTGTTGTATATTTTCCCGGGATCAAAATTCTAACACTCAGGAGTGATGTAACTTCCTATTGGTGAAAGAATTAAAAAAAAGACGTGTGGTACACGGAGACTGCCGCGGTACAGCTATTGCATAAATTCTAATATTTATAACCTCTTTGAACAGATCCTTACTATTATTTTATTTATTATTATATTATAAATGCGAAAGTAACTCTGTCTGTTGCGCTTTCACGCAAAAACTACTGAACCGATTTAAATGAAATTTGGTACACAGATAGTCCTGAGAAAGGATATAGGCTACTTTTTATCCCGGAAAATATAAGCCGGGACTTTTATCCCGGATTTTCTGATCGCGCGAGTGGAGCTATCACGGCCAAACCACTGAACCGATTTCAATATTTTTGTTAGGGAGATAGTTCAAGACCCTGGGAAGGACCTAGGGTACCTACTTCTTATCCCGGGAAAATATAAACCGGGACTTTAATCCCGGAAAATAGTTTTCTGCGAGTGGAACCACAAGAAAATAACTATGGAGATAGTTTGAGATCCACAGAAGGACATAGGCTACTTTTATCCGGAAAAAAAAACACCAGGAATTTTATTCCGGATTTTATTTTCTCGCGTTTTGAGTCGTAACGACCAAACCAAAGAATCTATTTCAATCAAAATTTTGTAAGGAGATAGTTTAAGACCCTGGGAAGGACTTACCGAGCTAAGGTTTTTCACCAATGGTCGGTGTTATTCAAGAGAAAAGTTTATGTGTATCCTACTAATATTATAAATGCGAAAGTTTGTAAGAATGTATGTATGGATGTATGCTTGTTACTCTTTTATGAAATTTGGCACACGGGTACATCATATCCTGGATTAACACATAGGCTACTTTTTATCCCGGGAAAATATAAAGCAGGACTTTTATCCCGAAAAAACTTTAAAACGCGGGCGGAGCCGCGGGCAAAAGCTAATATAAAATAAAAGTCATTAAAAGTTTCGCTATTCATCGATAGATGGCAAAACTAAAAAAAATATGAAAGACGGGCTCAATGGACTAGTATCCAGAGCCGTAATATTTATATAAAAACCTCTTTGAACAGATATAAAATAAAAACTTTTTAAAAATTCAAACTTGGAATCACGTCATCCCGCCACGTTTGACATTTCAATACGTTTCACTGACTGGAACAATTTTGAAATACACGGTAATTTCGACCTTTTCTCGTTTATCATTCAGCTCATATCCTCTTACATATTGTATTCTTACAAGACTGCGATATTAAATTTACTTATGGGATTTTACACTCTACATGGTTGTGAGCATCATCATCATCATCTTCCTGCCCTGGTCCCAAATAACTTGGGGTCGGCGCAACATGTTTTTCTCATCCATTCTCCTCTATCTTTCGTCATCAAGTCATTCACGCCCTTCTCTTTCATATCATCTTTAGGTTGTGATAAAGTTGAAAATAAAATATTACCGCTGTGCCGGTCGGAGTGAGGGGTGACAGGTTTTTTCGTTACGGAATTTCTGGATTCGGTTTCTACGCTCAAGGCCCGCGATATAAGCTATGCAATAGCTTAAAATCGGTTCAGTAGTTCCAGGGATTAGTCCTGACAACCAAACTCACAAACTTTTCCTCTTTATAATAATATTAGTGTAGATTGAAGGTACGTAACCCTACAAGTTTACACCCTATGATCAGCATAGTATCACCGATAAAACCAACGACATGAAGGAGATGGACGCGTTTTTAACAAGGCTCATGTTTTATGCAGGCGGCAACACGAGGAGGATGTGGTTATCACAAGGCGGGTGCGACGCACAGGGCTGTGTTTGCGATTACAAGTTTATATAAAAAAGATTACATGTTCGTTTAGAAACAAATAAAAAGGACATTCTAACAACTATAACAAAAAAGTATACGTCGGCAAAGAAGATAATGCATAAGATAAATTCTTGTGGAGAATTCTCAGGTATGTAGGTTTCGTCACGATGTTGTCCTCCACCGTTAAAGCGAACGATAATTTATAGACAATACTCACGTAACATTGAAAAGTCAGAGGTGTGTGCCTTAGGTTTCGAACCTGCGGACGTTGTCTAGGCAGACTGTCTCTTTCCCAACTAGGCTATCTAAGAAATGAAAAGTGTATGCTCGACCACCTTAAGGTTCTAAATTAGGCGCGTATGCGTCGTCTATCAGACATGCAACTCACAACTAAAAGAGACGTTAAGAGTCTGCGGTTTCCTATGTTTGTACAATGGACAATCCTGACTCCTGGGATCCACAACGATGATCGTGAGGTTTCTTAAAACGTTTGCAAGTTGCACACACGACCTTAAAAGCGTGGTACAATATGAAAAATGAGTGTTTTATCTTGAGTAAGTATATGAGCACCAATTTGGGTGATTATACGATGGTCGCTTTCCGGGCGGGGATATAAATTATGTCTCATTAGCAATAAACAAACCTATTGCTGGTCATGGGCCTCCACCCTAGCCTAGTGCGGCTTACCATAAAACTTACAAGAATCCGGGTAGGTACAATCGCTATGTCAATTTCTACTGGCAAACAGCATTGTTAAAGCGCTGTTGTGTTCCAGTTCGCAGGTCATTGCGGCATATATATATAGAGATTATGAGACTTAACATCGAATATCTAAGGGCGAAGGGTGCAATGCAGTGACAACACTTTGTAATCCAGCTAAAGATGGTATTGCTATTGTTTGGGGGCGGTTGTGACGTTAAATCAGTTAATAAAAGAATATCCTATTAGAACTTTTAATTCAATAACTGTCTTACAGTTTGATTGAACTTCGGGAGCCAAGAAACCGATTTGACATCGTAAAACTGGGTATAGAAGTCAATAATGCCATTAAACTCGACTCAGCCGGTCTCAGGTTCAAATACACGTGCGTTTAATGAACTGGTCGATAAATACACGATTACAAAATCCTTATGGATGGAAATAGCTTCATTCAAATAGTAATTTAATGTTATTATGAATAACTTCGTAAGGTATAACGCAGTACCGTAAGATAAGACTCCAGAGGTCAAAAGGAATGAAATTAATTTTGAATCATACTCAGAAACAGCAAATTATGTAATCTAAACAAAAATAACCTATCCGTTCTCAACTAGAATCAATGTATCAAGAATTGAAGTTAAGCTTTATTTAATTATAATTTCGATGACACTTTCACTCTTTTGCAACTTCTTGAACAATAAGTCCTATTCGCCCCATTTTACTGTTATAGTTCTATTACTTTTCGAATTTCGAACTCCATGTAGTTGCGTTGGATAGCGCTTACGGCTGCTGTCATTACCAGCTTGAAGTTAGGCACGAATAGCGGCTTCTATAATATTGATATATTGATATACTAGCTTTTGCCCGCGGCTCCGCCCGCTTTAAAAAGTTTTTCCGGGATAAAAGTCCCGCTTTATATTTTCCCGGGATAAAAAGTAGCCTATGTGTTAATCCAGGACATGATCTACCCGTGTGCGAAATTTCATCGAAATGCGTTCAGTAGTTTTTGCGTGAAAGAGGAACAAACATCCTTACATCCAAACATCCAAACATCTAAACATCCAAACATCCATACATTCTTACAAACTTTCGCCTTTATAATATTAGTAGGATTATAGAAGCCGGTGTTCGTGTATTATCTGTCGACTTTTGTCATATAATTGTTAAGATAAGTCTAACTGATGCTTGGAGACAGAAGCTAACGAAGCAAAACCCTCCCTGATAGAATAAAGACTCTTGCATACTTACATACTCGGGCGATCGATTGAGTATTTATAAATGTAAAAAAACGTTTGAGCCCGAGTTATTTTATAGTTCAAGTTGTTTGATGAATTCTTATCGCCATTAGCGTTTTACGAAACAATTTTTCTCTTATAATTAGTGGAATTTGTTCAATGACAATAATTTATTGGTGTTCGTTAGTGCCGTTTTATTAACCATCGGAAATGAATAAAGTAGACGAGATTAATTTTATGATGTAGTTTTTTTACTTCCTTGCATAGATTAAATAAAATGGATTTTTGGTCTTTTTGTTTGCGGTGACTATTTATTATTTTTTAAGACTTACTTCAGAAGTGGTAGGATGTGCTTATTTGTTTCAAAACGTTATGTAGATAAACGTTTAAAAATAAAATATTACTTTAAAACGATACCGTGAGAGTACGTTTGTAATAGTACATTTTAGAACCAAGAACGTTTTCAAAAAAGATAATTATTTAGTTATTTAATAATTTAATATTAGTGTTTTAAGTGTAATTATTAAGTGCAAGTTTTTAATTTAGGAAATACTTACACGATTCAAGCAATACAGTCCACAAGATTTTCTTATTGGCATAAATCGATCTCAAAAATACTTTCGAACAAAACAAACAAATTCACTGAAACGATACTAAAGTATGGTTTGTTTTGTTCATTGTTTTTGGAGTGATTATTGCTTAGTGCTTGGTGTGCTCTGCCCGTATGTGACAGATTAATGGCATTCATGTCATAGTGCTTAGTGTCTGAATTGTTGTCAGCACGCTCTTTAGGATTAAAAGCACTGGATTTATTACCGACTTTTAAGTAAAACGTGAATAAGAAATTAAATTCATATAGTTACTAGAATACTGCTTCGCATTGTAATGCTAAAAGTAATATTTTTTATCTGCAACGAATGAATGAATTTAATATTATAGATAATGTATTTCATGCTGCATGACTGCCTCGGTAGCGTAGTTGTATTATGGTACGACTGCAATGCTGAGGTCTCGGGTTCGATCCCCGGGTCGAGCAAAGTGATATTGAGTTTTTCTATTCAGTATCAGCTCGGAATCTGGAATTTGTGCCCAATATGGTGATAGGCTCGCCCCCTATCACATCATGGGATGGAATAATGGCGAAAAGTGGGTGCACTAGTTGCGCCTCTGCCTACCCCTTCGGGGATAAATGGCGTGAGTGTATATGTATAGCATATGTATTTCATGACGAGTTTGGCGCTATAAACTATGTTAGGTATAACATTGATGATCTAATGCTGGACTACGATGAAAGATTTTGAAAATGTTTGAGTGTTTATACCATCACATTTCACTACAACTTCATTAAAGTTCTCAATCCTTAATGATTAATTAAGGTATTTAGCACCATAGTTGCAACTGGTTACACCAAATCGACGTTTCCGAACGTATCGACTATTGCGTATAATTTATTCAAAAGTACGTGACTCATAAACCACAGTGGACGGTAGATTAATCCACGGCTTCCTATTTTCGCAATGACAATGTTAAAATCTCGCCGCGACGTGGCGCCGGTGTCGCGTCGATACACTCGGGCAAATCGACAAACTTATATTTGCGGTTGGTGAAGGACGTAATTGAATTCATTGAGTATTATGTTAATGAATTACTACTGAATTGGTACTGTCTCGATCCTATCAGCTTTCAAACAAAAAAACGCATCAAAATCTGTCCATTCATTTGGGATCGACGATGCTACAGATTCACACGTTAAAATTAGAACACCTCCTTTTTGCGACAGAGGTTAAAATATAATCTAACTGAAACAGTACAATAGATGATCTATAACAAGACCTGCCACACAAAACTGACTGAACTTTGTTTTCTTTTATACGACACTGCACTTTCCGTCTTGATATTTTAGATGTTAAGTTTCATAATACCCAGTAATTACACTGACTATAAACCTTCGAACCGGAATAAAACAGTGATTGTACATCCATTAGCGCGAAAAAGAGAGATGTTGCGATCAAACCTCTTTGTGCAGACGTTCAAATATCAATAAATATTATATTCATTGAGTGTTAATGATAAAATTGATGATTCGTTAGATTGCAAATGAGGGCTTTAAAAGTTCTGTTATACACACTGTCCTAGAATATGGGCTTCAATTGTACGCAGATTGAACAAAGTAATTACGAAGACTCTAGCCTCAAGGAGCATAACTAACCCTGATGGTCACGGTCGTTGCATAGGACACCAACGCTTATAAAGTTCATTCGGTATCTAGATTTTTAATATACTAACTTAGTACCGAGGAGTGTCATTATTCACTGAAGAAAGACACTTTAAATTAGTGTGGTATTTATTTGACACTCAATTAATCGTAAGGATTAGCCTTGGATTAATAATAATATTATGTCAGGTTAGTATTATAGATTTTTGTCATACACGTTGAATTTGTAGATATATAGTATAGTGACCACAGATTACGACCACGTTCTGTGGTCAGCCTCAGGGTACTTTTGTCCTGACCTTTGGCAAGAATTTCAGATATCTGACTACTGATTTGTAGTCACTGACATAGCCCCGTGGATTAGTAAGCAGGAGTGGCAGTGGGCAGGGCACATAATTCGAAGAACTGACGGTAAATGGGTCAAAAAAGTTCTCGAGTGGAGGCCACGTACTGGCAAGCGCAGCGTCGGCCATCCACCTGCAAGGTAGACAGACGACTTGGTAAAGGGCACAGGAACGCGCTGAATGCGGTCCGCTTTGGACAAGTCCGTTTGGAAATCTTTAGGGGAGTCCTATGTTCAGCAGTGGACGTCGAGTGGTTGATGATGATGATTTATAGGTTCGGTGCGGTCAAACCTTGCTGGTCTTTCATCCACATTTGCCTTATATATCAGCTTTGTCAATCTCCTATCATCCATTCTCTCCAAATGCTGGACAAATCTGGCAACCATTAATGACGTAATAATATATTTTGTTGATTAACAATATATTTCGACTGCAATGTATTTATGTTCATATTAATGTGCATTTCCCAAGCCATGATAAAAAAATATAGGGCTGAAATGGAAGTCCCCACTCTCACCGTATAAAATTCGTAGCGAAAGGCTAAGAAGGATGGGTGAAGGATACAAATACAATGACTTAATTTTGTATGTCATCTTATTGAAACTGCCTTGCTTGGATTAATACTAGGTGGCCTTGCAGTAAGAACCTCCTTATGTTATTAAGATGCAATTCTCCGGAGTAGCATACTTGGCAGTTACCAATCTCGGCGCAATTAGCGATCGCGGCTTGCGATAACGTTTGTATCTTAATTTGAGATTCCAGTGCTAAATGTTAACTAAAGCGATTTGTGATAATTTAAAAAGGATAAAGTGCCTTGGTGTGTTTTTTAGGAATACTTTATGTTGTTTTTTTCACCATTGGGTTATTTTGAAAGATATTTTCATTTGAAGGTATTGCTATGATAGCCCATTATTATATATCTGTATCTTTCTACATATTTCACATTTTGCAAGAGAAGTATATTCAGTAAATAACTATGAAAAACTTCTTGTACCAAACTTAAATTCTACGCATTTAATTTAACATAATTCTAATAAATGGGCCAATGACGTATGTTCGAAATTATTGTAGTAGGTACTTAATTATTTAACCGGAAATTATGAATCGAATCATAATAAATATTAAACGTGTGGGATTTACTTTACCCGAATGTCATATTAACCTTTAAATAACTTTATAACAATATATCTTAATATCAAGCAGCCATTTAAATCTTAATTATATCGGACGATCACGATGTTTTAAATCATTGTAATCTCGGTGCTAAATTATATTTAACCAACCGCAGTTGTATCTTTGTAATGTCATATTAGTGCGGCAATCGCTTGGACTGTATATTGAACTTAATCAATTTATAACATAGTTCATTATGGACTGTGCAATGAAGCAGTAATCTGAGCATGCGACTCTGCATCTGTGAATCACACGAGTATTACTGTTAGCATTAGATTTGATATTTTGACAGCGGGTTTGCTCCTCGTAGAACTGTCTTCTTGAGTAAGAAGTTTCTTCGTAAATCATCTTCCAATAATGTGGATATCAAATCGTATTACCTTTATTTCTTACTAGATTTTGCCCGCGGCTCCGCCCGCATTATAAAGTTTTTCCGGGATAAAAGTCCCGATATATATTTTCCCGGGATAAGTAGCCTATGCTGCCTCGGTGGCGTAGTTGTACGACTGCAAAGCTGAGGTCTCGGGTTCGATTCCCGGGTCGGGCAAAGTGATATTGAGTTTTTCTATTCAGTATCGCCTCTGCCTACCCCTTCGGGGATAACAGGCGTGAGTGTATATATATGTATATGTATATGTAAGTAGCCTATGCGTTAATTCCGGACATGATCTACCCGTGTGCTAAATTTCATCAAAATTCCTTCTTACAAAATTTCGAGTTTATGATAATAGTAGGATTCGTTTATTTAACGTTATAGGGAGTTTTTTATATTGTAACCGTTTGAGCGATATTTGGTGGAAAATAAAAGGTAGCCGCTGAAAGGTGCTTAATGATAAAAATATGACACTACATAACATGAAAAATTAATGAAAAAGAAAGAGGTAGGTCTTCGTATTGAAACACAAATAGATGCAACTAATAATTTACTTCGTACAACGTATACATTTAAAAAAACATAACATAATCCACCTAGTCTAATGGCTCCCCTTATAACAAGGCATCACCAACTCGCGGCCTACACTCAGACTTGTTTTCGTTGGCTTTACCAAGTTTTTGACAATAAACCTAGTTATTTTCATAATACCAACAATTATTTCATTGGCTGCTTGCCGTGGACAATAAAGATCTTTAATATAAAACGGTAACTGAATTCATCAATTTCATGATTCTGTTGAAATACTGAATTATCGTTTACAAGGGAAGCACATGTAAAATAAATGATTGAAAGAACCAAAAAACTATATACAAGATCCATATTGTGATGCACTATGACTATGATAGAACTATAATATTATTATCTAGGGCATCAATTACTTAATAAGACTTTGATGAGCTTCAAAACAAATATTTCCACACACAAATGCCACAAGTTTTCCCAAACATAGCTGAATGCACAATAAAGTTGGATACAAGACACATGATAATTTATGCGCCCGTTTTATTATTGATGTTGTATGAAACACAAATTATAGATCCGCGCGTGCGCAGATAAAGCTCGGCTTCTTTACTATTGGTACCGTGTGATTTATAGTTTTGTTTCTTTAAATTATTAACGTATATGCGTTATGAGGTATGGCGGAATCAAATTGTTGATGAACGATTGTGGATAGGTAAATGGTGCGAATGGACTTTGAGACTTAAGGCTTGTTACATAACTGAGTGCTACTCATCTATATTAATATTATTTATCAAAAGCTTGTGAGTTTGTAATCGATGAAAATGCTTTCACTAATAGTTACATTACCATACGTGCTATAAGCTATTTTTTATCCTGGAAAAAATTTTACGCGTGCGGAGCCCAGGGCAAAAGCTAGTCTAATATGAGACGACCAAAAATAAAAGTCTGCTTCGGTGGCTGGTTGTATTAAGGTACGATTGCAGTTTTGAGATTGATCTCCGGGTCGGAAAGTGCTATATTGGGTTTTCCTACTCAGAGTTAGCCGCCTGGAGTCTGGAATTTGTGCCTGATATGGCAATTGGCGCGTCCCCTATCACATCATGGGACGGAATATGCGCATCGAAAAGGGGGTGTACTAGTTGCGCCTTTGCCTACTCCTTCGGGAATGAAAAGCGTGATGTGTTTGTATTTTTTTTATTGCATTGAATGACGAGACGAGCATGCTGTTCGCCTGATGGTAAGCGATACGACCACCCATAAACAGTAGTAACACCATCCAGCACCTTGAGTACAAAGTACTGTTTGGCATTCTACTGCGCTCGTCATCATGAGACATAAGATGTTGTCTCATTATGTCTAGTAGTTACACTGGCTACAATGTCCTTCAAACCGAAACACAACCGTACATGCACACTGCTACTTGGCGGTAGAAAGAGACATTGTGGTGATACCCACCCAGACGAACTCTTACATATGAGAGACTTACCACCAGTAATTTTTTTTATTAAAAATGTTAAATGAGCTCTAAAATAAATTGTAATCAAAGGAGTATTCTCTTCATTAACTGTGTAATATAACGATAACTAGCAGTAATATTGTAGGATTCAAAAGATTTTTAATCAGCGTTCTTTCTCTTGAATTTACGAAAGGCGTGGTCCCAATGTAGTGATCCAACATAGGACGTCAACAAGGTATCAACGCAGCCTCAAAATTGGGAATCGCCAAAGCAAGTTTAACGTTGATTCGCAAAGTTTTATGCTACTCTTTTTTTACTTTATGTTTAAGATAATCAACAATATAATTACACAACACATTTTTTTCATGGTTATAATCATTTATTACTAAGAACCTATATGTATCCGGTACATGCAGTTTTAGATTCCTTGTATATTTTTGTCATGGTACAAAAAGAGCGTCATGCAGTCTGGCCGGAGATCGTCCTACGCGAAATGTCGACTATTAATCATATTCTTGATAACGATACCAGCCTACGTCTTTTGAATGTGTCTAGGGGAGTTATAGTTTATTGCAAATTACAAATATATGCTAAATATTTTAACTAAAAGTCTAGTAGTATGTATATCAATAGTTGATTTTTATATGTTTCTAATATTTTATTGACTTGTCATGAGTATTTTTGATTGCCTACATAATCGTTAACGAATTTATATAAATTTCAGTAGGTGACTAGGTAGGTATTTTGTTGATTATGATGGACCCACATATTTGCTTTTTCCGATTAAGTTTTCGGCATCTGGATATATCTAATACTTTGTCTATTAATTTAATAGTAAATTCGATTGTCTAGACCTACGGCCATAGTCCAATTTTGATCCTTTAACATTAGGAGACCTACCTGATACTAATTTATGACGATCAAAAAAACCTGGTTATGGAAGTTCCATAGTTTACAATGTGGTAGCTACCTACAATTCATTGTTCCACTAAGTACACAGCCAACGATCCAATTTCCCGTAACCCTTATACGTGATTCTAGTTAATTCAAACACTTAACAAGTTACAAAGTCGGCAACCCTGCATGAAATATTAAATGCGTCGTCGGCCATTATCGCGGCATAATTGCGGGTGGTAAGACAGGTTTACAACCGCAGCGATTAGCGATTCAAACGTCGTTCAATTGACACTTCCTTTATTATTTCACAGAAGTAGCCTCGCGTGCCTTTGAAGAGTCAGCACATTAGTTAATTCTAATAAGGCATGCACAGTTTAATTTCTAAGGTTCATTTTGTGGTTTAAATGGGTACAAACGCTTGGAATAACGGAGAAGCAGTTATTGTACAGTTAATTTATTAAATTGATTATAAGGAGTAGTACCCTACTGTATGATCCATTGAGTTTGAGTCTTTATCTTTTCCTTACCAGTTTAGAACCTGCATCATATCATTTGTTCTATTTATCAGGCCTCAATTATAGAATCAAAATAGAAACTGTGTTTATAAGTTGTGACCGAAGTCTTTCCTTTCCTATAGGAAAGTCAAGATTTAGGCCGCAACTGACTGTAAATTGATTAATTATCTTTTAGTTTCCTTATTGTTCCGTATCTCCATTATAAGCGATTAGGTATTAGCTCCAAATATTCTTTTATATATCTCATGAGGCCATATCACAAAGATAATAATTGTTACCTTATGGACGGAAGAATCACCAGCCACTTTTGTCCTCGAACATTTTCAAACCAGAATCAATAAAAATCAATTCGCCCGCAGTATAACCGAAGGCGTATCGAAGGTAATTGCAGGCCATCCGCAGCGAATTGGGGGTGTGTATAAGTTTGTTTTCGCTTTAGTTTGTTCAAACGTATTACCGAGGCATGTGGTTATGCTAAATAACCGGTCGTGTTATAATCGCTGTTCACGGTATTGTAAATTGATGTTCTGATCGGATCGGCATTGGCTTCTTGTTGGAGATTGATACGTGTTTTGTGAAAGGTTGATAAAAATATTATATGGACTTGTATACATTTTTAACGCCATTTTGTGGAACAGTTTATATAATAAAATAATAGCAAGAAAATCCAAAGATTCTCTATGTAAATAAAGGTTCAACTTTGTATCAAATAAATACTATATTGATTTCGCATTGGGTTGAATAAAATATCGGTAGATAATTTATACATATAATAAAGCAGTAGAACCCGGTGTGTCTGTGCATTCAAAGATAAATAATAAAAAGCAAAAAGACTGCCTCGGTGGCGTAGTTGTATTATGGCACGACTGCAATGCTGAGGTCTCGGGTTCGATCCCCGGGTCGAGCAAAATGAAAGCTTTTCTATTCAGTATCAGCTTGGAGTCTGGAATTTGTGGGCGATATGGCCATAGGCTCGCCCCCTATCACATCATGGGACGGAATACGCACGGCGAAAAGTGGGTGCACTAGTTGCACATCTGCCTACCTCTTCAGGGATGTAAGACGTGAGTGTGTGTGTAAAAAGACGATTAAAGACTCTTCTTTAATAGAACACAAATCACCGTTTTTTAGATTTTTTTCTGTCTGTCCATCTGTCTGTTTTTTGTTAGCGCACATATCCAAACTTACCAAACAGATTTCTATGAAATTTGGTATGGAGATGGAGACCCTGGAAGGGGCATAGGCTACTTTTCATCCCACAAAAACTCTTTTACGCGGGCGACGCCGCGAGCAATTGTCTAATTATTACGATGTTTCAGCACTACTAATGAAAATAACCGATATCAATAAAATACATTAACAATACATAATTTACCAAACAAATTAGCCACGTAACTGAGTAGCCACGAGACATTAATTGGATATTTAATCACACTACTTAAATCTAAAGATAACTATTTTTAAACACATTGTTACATTCATAGTACCTACAGTCAATTAGGAAACTTAAAAGCATATCAAATACACTTGTTTTCAAGCGTCCAATTTCTTTTGGCACATGCATTCTAAAATAACTTTCTTCTCGCCTGTGAATTCACGTAAATTAGGAGAAGCAATGAAGATCACTATAAATTGGCCGCTTTCTGAAACCTGGCAATATTCCAAACCAAAAAACCGCAATACTGATGAAAAAAAAATGTCAAACAATTTAATCTACTCCACGCGAAATCTTCGAAATGTATTTTGGTTTCTAGGAATTGATAGTAATGGTGATATTTATAGACACGTCTGCGATCGTATTTTTTACGCTGGCAACGAAAAATAAATTTATTTAACCCTTTTTCGGGTAACGGCGTCTCTAAATTTATAGACTGTTTCTCCTGATTTTATTTATTGTACATAAGCAATACATTTGTCTGCCTCGGTGGCGTAGTTTTATTTGGGTACGACTGTAATGCTGAGGTCTCGGGTTCTATCTTCGGGTTAGGCAAAGTGATATTGGGTTTTTCTACTCAGTTTTAGCCCGGAGTCTGGAATTTGTGCCCGATATGGCGATAGGCTCTCACCCTATAACATCATGGGACGGAATAGGCACGGCGAAAAGTTGTGCCTATGTCTACCCTTTTGGGTTAAAGGCGTATGTGTGTATATAAGTACAAGCAATACATTTATATGGATGCAGTATAAAAACGATTAAGTAGATCATCGTAAGAGAATTATTTTTCTTAGGTATTGCGAATGTATTTACATCTATAACCATATTAGCCAGTATACTGGACAATAGTAGTCTTTAGTAGATAATGCCTGTGATTAGCCTCTTCTTTATCTTGTTCTGCCTGTCCAACTAGTGAAGGTTGGCAGCCAACTCAGCGTATCTTCGTTTGTCAGCCTCGGAGATAATTTTGATAAATCACATCAAATCAAATCAAATCATTTATTCACTTGTGATACATAGGTGGTTACATTGTTGAAATTAAAAATTATATTACTGCTTTTTATACTCCATATTATAGTATTTTGTTTGCCTAGCCTTGTTTTTTTTTTTAAATTAATCAATTTATAGATCGATTGAAGTACTTTACATTATAATTTTAATCACGTGATCTATCTTGGCGTGGCAGTGACCATACTTCATCTAATGGTGGGCAATGCAAATATATCTATATCTTCAACGTCGCCTGCATTATGTTCGGTTTACTTCATACACACCTACTGATCAAGGAATCATTGGGATGTGCCCCTATAAGTATTCCACCATGTGTGTTCATCTAATCGGATATGACACTCTCACTAAAAATAGTTAGACGATTAGCAAGAATCTATCTCGAAGTAAAGTCAATAATAAAATATTCATTTCGGTATTCTTGAGTATAATTTTCATTAATTCAGATATTAAATGCTCACACAAGCGGACCTTCTGCATAACTTATGGAGATAACCATCTATGAATGTGTATTTTTATGTAAACAAAACGTCGAAAAAGTCGTCAGCATTTGAATTGCCTTATTTTGTTAATGATTGTGATGAGGTATGCGGATTATGCAACTTGTAGCAGTTGTTGTATTTTGATTTGTGGGGGGAAAATGTTCACTTTTTGCTTGAACTTATCGTAGTGGTCGTGGTTGTATAAGTGTCCAAGAATTCTCAAGAATAAGAGATTTTACCTTTTCGATCTTATCTTTCTAGAGCAACTTTCAAATTAATTACTTTTACTGCACTATTGGTGGCAAAGGGATTACCCCTTAATAGATGGGAAGGTTGTTTATCAATTATCCTTCACTTTAACGGTGAAGGAAAACATCGTGAGGAAACCTACATACCTGAGAATTTTCCATAAGAATTTCGAGGGTATGTGAAGTCTGCCAACCCGCACTAGGCCAGCGTGGTGGACTCAGGCCGAACCCCTCTCAGTAGTAGAGGTGGCCCGTGTTCAGCACTGGGCAGTATATAATTTCAGGGTTGGTTGCAATGCCATTGCATTGTAGATGAGAAGGAATATCATTCCATCATGCTGAACGATTAAGATATTTTATGCATCATGTGTTTAGTTTCGTTGGTCAAATTTGTTTTATTAGATCTGTAATACACAGACAAAATAATAACAGGAGTTCATAAACTTAAAACTAGATTGCATTTCAAATCTCTCGTACAAAATTAATAAGAAGTCATGGGTCGGCCGAAACTCGAAGGCAAAATAGAACAAACAAAATCCGTATTTCTGGCAACTAGCGCCATTTGAAACAATTTAATGGCGATACAATAAACTGAACACATTTTTACATTATACGCACGAAGGTCAAATACCGTACTCTTATCGGAAATCTTAACATCGATTCTTTGGAAAATATTTTCGGAATTTATTCGATCATCGTAACGTCTTCGCAGAATTGGACAACTACCACGGAGACCACGCTTAATTTTAATATGAGCATCGGTTCCCGAAATGATTTTCAAAGGACATAAGTCGGTGGATTAATGATATCAATATATTTAATGATAATGTACTGTGGGATTTATGTAAATAGGTCGTTAAGATGTTAATTTATTTGTCACAACTTTTGTTTGGGTTTAAAAAAATACGCACATCTTTTTATGATAGATTACTCAGTACGGACGGGTGGACCAGACTGGAATTACCATAGTCTCACGGAAAACTGACGTATGATAACAGTTGTGTTTTTGCGATGCGTGCGGTTAATCTAATTCCTAGAAATTCCAAATAAAATACTTATAGGTGTGACATTAAATGTCTACTGGGTGCCTTCGATATCAATGATGGATGAACATTTAGATACTTTCTATAAAAAATATGTGAAGTTTATCAACTTAATAAAGAAATACAAAATGGCCAGTAAACCTCAAATCTATTTGGTACTCTAATAATATACACTACGTTTCTACTAAACAATGCTTGTCTTGCTAAGATTTGCGAATGACGAAAGGTTTGCAGGCCAATATCATTACAAGATGATTAATATAGTCCTGAACAAAGCGAAGAATCCGGATGTCATTTTAATGTAATTAATAACAGACATACAGTGCTATTAATCTTCCTGGCAACACCTCGCAGACAAGAATACAACGGGACGAAATGTCAGGTTTGTTAAAATTTGTCTGTGGTGGAATGGAATACAACTTTAGATATTTTTTTTAATATATTTCGCATATTCACTTAGATAGAACATGCTCAATGTTTCGATATGTGTTTTTGTCTGAATTTGAGTAACGATCAACCTGAAGCTGAATATTACTGTTGCTTTTAACTATTCTTATTCACTTTAGTTAGTTATTATGAGCTTGAAGGATACCAAAAGTTGTTGTAATGTTTTATATTTTAAACAAATGAATACTATTGTTATTTTTTCCAATAAATCTGTTTTTTTTTTCACTTACTTGATGTTTACCTCCACTGCTATTTCTCTTGGCATTTATTCACCTTCATTCAGATTAACCTATTCGGTTTCTTAATTTAATTTAGAATCAATTTCATTGGTTTTCGACATATCGTTATAACCTCACGAAGTACTTACATTAATATGAATTTATAGACTTTATCTCAGATCGAGTACAAACTTCACTAAGTCTATTGGCGCCATAAACTTCGCACACCATAAGCCGATTTAAATGAATTAATTTACTGAATGATATAATTTATGTCTTTTACCGTAAACGCTATGCATTTGTATATCTACATAAAAATCAAAATGTTTTATTTTGGAGATTATATATGTTTACATATGGCTGGGAAGTTGAAATTATGTGACAGAATCTCAACTCGGAGTATCTAAAACAGTTTCATTTTTGTAAATTCCGCGGAGTTCAAGAATATGTTGATCTACAACGATTTAACGAAATGTATCGACAGTAATGAAACTTATATCGCCATTGACCATATTATTGTGCCAAAATTGTTGACCTTATTCATAAAAATATATTATGATATATCATCTTGCCCTACCAACACTTAGACGATATAGAACGCGAAACGTCTAAAATATACACCAGACTCCATTTCATTATGTTACAACTCATAATATACCTACGTCATAAATGTAACATATCCCACAAAAATACAATCCAACAAGGTGTTACATTCCATATACGATATAATTCCACTTGAACACTACAAAGTGGCTCAGCGACATTAGGAAGTAGACCGTGAGATCTGTCCCGTTAGATAACGACTAATCAAACGCCATTACCTTAATGAGATTACCTAACTTATATCCGACTAAGTGCTATTATAAATTATCTCGAGTCCCGGATTTAAAGGGCGGCGTGGTTCGGTGTAGCGGGAGTTCGGTTTAGCGAGACTTTGAATCGATTTTTTTTATCATCCTGGCATGAAAAGCAATACACCTGATGGTGACGAAAGTACAATCCTAAGATAGTGGCGACCAACGAGGGACTTAAATATTTTATGATTCTTATAGAAAAGGACTAAATGAAAAAGAAATATAAAAAGAAAGTCCAACTTGGTGACGACGAGTGGGAATCTAGAAAAAAAAACTCGATGAACCCATCTATTGAGTTTTTTCCACCCTTTATAATATAGATGAGCAATAGAATTTGCGGAGAAAATATTATTGTCTTCCCATAACAATCCAATCTTCCTCTAAAACGTTATTTCGTCTTAACAGAACCGAAGTGCCATGATCCCATTATATTTTATTTGTGTTTATCATCGCTCTTGTAGGTAAAGGCTTTACTTCGTCTGATTTGTGGCTTGTTAACATGCGACCATATATCTTTGCTTTATTTATTGCCTATTATATACAATTCAGCTTCCCGTTTTACAATATTGTTCAATTATATTAACATTAAATACTTTACTCCTTTGGTCAAGCAGATTTATTGAGCGAACTATTTATTGGATGTTGTATTAGATTTGTGATTTAAATTAATGGCTGGATATTGGAAATTATGGAGAAATAACTTGAGGCTAGTCTTCAATTAGGATGAATTTAACTCATCATAGTCTACGCCAATATTGATGTAGCGTATTCTTCTGTTGTAATACTATGTACAAATATAAAGCTTTTATTATTTTCTATTGGTAGCAAATTGTAACGAAGTTGATTAAAATTCATATAGTAAACGTTCAACAATGAGCTATGCTCGGAGTCTCTTTGAGGGATAAAATTTGGAAAGAAGCGATCCGTCAAAGAACCAAGGTGACCGACATAGCTCTGAAAGTTAGTAGGTTGAAGTGCCAATGGGCTGGCCACATATGTCGCAGAACAGATAACCGCTGGAGTAAGCGTGTTTTGGAGTGGAGATTGCGTCTAGGCTAACGTAGCGTGGGACGCCCTCTGGCCAGATGGCGGGACGACGTGCACAAGAGGGCCGGCAGCGACTGGATGCATAAAGCAGCAGATCGGGCTCTGTGGCGTGCCTTGGTAGAGGCCTATGTCCAGCAGTGGACTGGAACGGGTTGATGATGATGATGAAACGTTCAACATACTTAAAACGTATACTGAGAAATGCAATAATTAATAATTAACAACAATATCATAAAATATAGCCTCTAGTAAATTAAATTCAATTGATGGTCATGATTTTTTAAAAATCGACTTCTTTACATAGGCTATTTTCTACGAATCCTTTCCATAGATTGGTAAGTATGCATGTTTGATTTTAGTATCGTATCATTACAAGGATAAAGCTGGTGGAAATTTACAAATATTTGTATCGGGCCTGAGTGTTGTCACTCAGTCGCTTCTACGACACTTGTATATTATGATCAGTATGATTGTTGGGTTTATTTATTTATTGTTTATTATAAATGACTGTTGATCGATCGCATAATCATCTATCTACTTGATTGATTGCTTCTGATTGTTTGTCATCAATCATAATCCGTTTATAATACTTCCGTCAATATAATAATATCATAGTAGCTTTTATAAAAACTGCCGTACTATGTACTAATAAGCGTATTGTGTATTTCCATATGTTATTAAGTGTTCTAAGTGGACGATAGCCTTGTTGAGAATGGAACGTTCTGCCGAGACAATGTCTGGAGGTTCAAAACCCAAGGCACACACCTCTGACTTTTTGAAGTTACGTGTGTATTGTTTATCGAAATTATCGTTCGCTTTAACGGTGAAGGAAAACATCGTGAGTAAACCTACATATCTGAGAATACTCTCGTATAATATAATAAGAATTTCGCGGGTATGTGAAGTCTACCAAACCCGCACTAGGCGAGCGTTGTGGCCTAAGGCCTAACCCCTCTCAGTAGTAGAGGAGACCCGTGATCAGCAGTGGGCATTATATAATACAGGGCTGATTACAATGCATTTCATGTTTTTCACCCAGGCTGATTGACCAGCTAACCTTGGTAAAACATTCGTTGAAATCAACCATTGATAGGATTCTCACCATATATAGAGTTGGTCACTGTTTCTTCGATTAAGATAATCCAGGTAACCTCTCACCAGTAAAATGCAAATGGTATCATGCAATAGTCATACTAAAATACGCTACTGCCTCCACGTCAAAAACATTTTCCTCAAGAGCGTAATTCGAGTCGGCTTCGCTTACTGCACTTCTCATTAGTCCTTTCAAGAACATCTCACTCTTTCTATCCAATTAGGAAGGAAAGGGACGAAACGTGAATGGAAAAAATAAAGCGTCAAGCAATTTGATGTATATGGTTAGCCTGGATTTTAATTTTATGACGGTTATTGTTCTAAGTTTAATTATGTGGCCATTGTTTGGAACAAACAGAGTGGAAATGTAAAACTTTATTTGTATTGGTGGATGTAAGTTTAATTGGTTATAATTTCATGAGGGTCAAGGGCTAGGTTCTGTAGCCGATACGGCGCCGTAGATAATAATTTGTTTTATTATAACTGAGGTTTACAAAGACATAGTGATGAAGTAAGTATATCTTGCAACTGTCAGCCCTTCTCTAGATTTGTTATTTATGTCGACTTTTTTTGATAAATCGAGAGACATGTAAAAAGATCATGTACTCAAAATCGTTAGCCAAGTCACATGGAGTTTTTTATCTCACAGATGATATAATAACTATAGAAGACAGGGAAAACATCTTTAATAATATACGTGTTTCCATAACAAAATACAACGGATAAATTAATAAAATGAATACTTATTGTAATGCTAATGTATAATTGGTCATTAAATGCGAATGGAAAATGAATTTAATTTTTTTTATAATAAGTACATCTTGTCCTAGCCACTCAAAAGTTACAAGGATTTTGCTTGACAAAAAAATCTGAATCGCTTATGCTGCCAAAAACGCGTGGGAACACAAAAGTCGAATAGAATTATAATCTATCGATTTGGTTCCATGACATGATTTCTCCAGGATTTTCAAAAGCTACAATGGGTATTATAAAATTCATAATACAAAATGTTTATTGCGTCCACAATACAGATGGAGCGTAAAGAAGTGACTTCTTTTAGATAAGTTTCTTGAGTATCAATTAGAAGATATAATTATGATTTTAGCACTATAGTGATTGTAGGATTGTATGTTTTGTTAAACACCTTGGAAACCTTAACCATTTTTTTACGATCACGGAAATTTTTCCTCTCTACACCTGATGGTAAGCGAAGAGAGGTCCTCATCAATCGACACAATTATAGTGTTCTCTTTGAACCGAATCCACATAGCCTGATCCCGAAACGCGGCACATTTACATGGGCCACTATGAGGGGTTTCAACACCTTATGTACGTTTGTGGCTATCCGGACAGCTATAAAATCTAGCCTACCACCAGCATTATTATTATTTTTGATAATTCGATCTTGGTAAACATGAAACATCATAAATGCTATCACCATCAGCCAAAAGAATTCCACTGCTCGACATAGGCCTCCTCCAAAAACCTCTAGATCCATCTGTTGGAATCAGCCTGCGTTTATCTATGTAGCGACTTTTATTAGGGGGACTGTTACGGTTGCTTTTCATATGGTCAGCCTATCGACCAGTTTTAATTAAAAATTCAATCAGTTGAATCAGTAGAAGTGAATCAGAGCCTCGACACAATGGCATGTTTACAACGTTTGTTATGATTTCTGATTGTTATGATCAGCTGTTTCGGTTTTCTGAATGGTGATTGTTGATACTTGACCTTATTAATAGTGAGTATTTGCTTTAGCCTTGCTAAATGATTATTGTTTCTGAAGGCTCGTCGAGAGAAATTTAATTTAACGACGTAGTCTTCCTTTGTCTTAGAAAATATGTTTTTCTATTAGACTTGCTCGCGATTCCGAACTAAAAGTACCACTTTGAACATTTCCAGGATAAAAAGTATCTTATGCGTTCATCCAGAACAGTGTTCATGTATGTTTAATACTTAAGTGTGACTGGTTATTGAAACTATAATCCAGTAATTTAACACAATATTTTACCCTGTACAGATTATAAATCACGAGGGCTTGTAAAACTTTACGAGTATTCTTTGTCTTTAAATCTTACGAATAGATTTTTCGTGACCGATACCACAATTTAAGACCTCAAACTTTCTCTCCGTAATGTTAATGTGAGAAATGAAATGCAAATGGAATCAATTAGATGGATTTTATAGTAATAAATCTGTATTCTGGTGAGTTATTAGTTGTTTTATGTTTATTAACCGATGGAATGGTTCGTAATCTTTTTATAGCAGAAGGTAACGAGCATGTAAGCCAATTGATGTAATGGCAACCCATGGACAACTTTAATGTCTGGGTATAGTGGGTGTATTGCCGATTTATGGACTGGAAAGAGAATCATGTTTAGAGGGTAACCCCTCCAAACATAATTCTTTCATAAAATCTAACGATTGTATGAAATGAGGAGGGAAAATCATAAAGAAATCTACTTAATAGAAGGTATAATAAGGTTCTATGAAGAGTGCGTTGCCAAAATTTTGCGCGAACGTATGCGCGGGTCCTTAAGGAAAAGAATATTATTATGTGATTTTAAATAGGAGCAAACGAAACACTCGTATAGCTAGCTGTAAGAAACCATCAACTTTTTGATGGACACATTTCTCCTTCTTCAGCCTTTAGGAGTCCACTGCTGAACATAGGCCTCTCCCAAAGATATCCAGACCAACCTGCGTCTAGCGGCCTGCATCTAGCGGGTTTCTGCGACCTTTACAAGATCGACACACTTAGGTCTGATTATATGATAATATTAGTATTAAAACCTATCGTTCGATCTAGAAGGCGGCGCAGTTGTATTTCATACGCGGTACGACTATCGCACTGAGGTCTCTGTTTTAAAATCCCGGGTGGGCAGTCATATTGAGGTTTTCTGTTCACTATCAACCTGGAGTCAGAAATTTGTGCCCGATATGGCGACAGGCTCGTCTCCTATCACATCAAGGGACGGAATACACACGGCACTAATTGCCCTTTTGCCTGCGTGTGTGTGAATAATGTTATATCATTATCTCAGATCGAGAAAAATGATATTGGGTTTTTCTATTTATTACACAGCTCGGAGTTTGCAAATGTGTCCGGTAAATTTGGGTGTGTTACTCCCCTCCCCCCCCCCCGAAAAGGGAAAAAGACGTGATACTATGAATGTATGTACGTATGTATGTAGAAGGACATTTACTATGTAAACAGAGAGTAGGCCTGTTGTTAATCCTGACCCAAGTAATTAGTCATAAAATTGAAACACCAGTCGGTTCAGTTCTTGGTTTTTGACTGTCTTCGCCGGATGGGTGCGACTATAGTCTGAAGGTAAACCTCAAATGATATTTATGTAATTAATTAATCATTGAAATTAAATGTAACCTATCTTAGCGTGAATAAACGCGAAATATTGAACTGCTCAATATAAGTTATGGCGTTTATATGGTTAATTTGTCGTGTTATTATTCAGTAAAATTAATGCTTATGCTAATGGAATGGTCACTAGTCTCGTGATTATGTAACAAAATTAAGAAGGTCTATTTACAATTGTAGTAATTTGTTGTAACTATTTCCTCACTGAAGATCGCAATCTTCAGCCAATGTTTTTAAAGGATTTTATGTATTTGAAGATTTATAAAGAAACTCTGACTGCCTCGGTGGCGTAGTTGTATTATCGTTCGATCCCCGAGTCGGACAAAGTGATATTGAGTTTTTCTATTCAGTATCAGCTCGGAGTCTGGAATTTGTGCCCGATATGGCAATAGGCTCGCCCCCTATCACATCATGGGCCGGAATAATAGCGAAAAGTGGGTGCACTAGTTGCGCCTCTGCCTACCCCTTCGGGGGTAAAGGTGTGAGTGTATATGTATAAAAAAATGAGCAAGTAGTAGCTGCCTTTAGCGTAAAAAAATAAACGTTAACACAAATAACGATAACTTCAATAAAATACTTGATAGTATTTTTGCGCTCTTCATCCTTCGAAATTAGATGTCAAGTTTTTCGTTTTCCACCAGTCCTTAACCTTTACTGCGCAAGTTCCACGCGTATCGCTTAGTGTAAATAAGACTCGTGGCGTAATCGGCCTGCCATCAAACTCCTCTAGAAGAAATAGCCCCGACCAAATCGTATACGGAAAGCACAGCGTTGCCTGACCTGTAAATCGAACCTCACGCACAGGTATCTACAGCTCATACATTATAATTAGACTAATATCAGATATGTATCTCATAATTGCCAGTAATTGCAGTTTAGTTAAAAACTTATTATGCAATATTCATATTTAAAGTCGCATGTAAATACTTGGAGACAATAATTTTAACACTCCAAGTGTTTCACAAATGTGTAGTGCATAAGAAATGAGTCCCATAAGTCTGCAGTCTCGAGTCCGGTTAATTTACCTATTAATTGGAAGCATTGACAACTAATCGGTTGACTGGCACTTACACCCAACAATCTAGTCAAAGATTATGAGACTTCAAAGTTGTTGGAAGATATCTCTATCGGAACTTGTGATTTTAATGGATAATGTGTGTTCCGCCCAGTAATGTGATAGGGGCGAACCTATCACCATATCGTACATGATTTCCAGACCCCGGGCTGAAACTGAGCAGATATTCCAATGTCACTCTTTATCAGGATAATATATCAGTGCTAATTATGGGATTTGTGGATGGTGTTGCACTACTATTATAATAATTGTATAAAAAAATAATGTAAATAAATATATGAAATATAAAATCCAGGAAGCATGTAGGTAGATTATGTCGTGCAATAAATATGTTACTAGCGGGCGTATGATGGTAGCAGGCGCTGTATCATCCCACGGGGCATGCCATCCTACGACTTATGGTGTATCCAGAACTTTCTAGTAATATACTGTCTATTGCAACTAAGATGACGTTTCAACAAGTTTTGGTGGCTATTGGAAGTGCGAATTGACATGTAAATATATAAAACTAGGTGTTGCTAGGTCTACCTGCGTAAACAATCTTACGTGGGATTGTTTAATCCCAGGGTAAAAAGTAAATTTTATATCACTGTAGGTCCAAAACCACTAAGCGGTTTCTGCGCTCACTTCTTACAAATATCCAACTTCACAAAGTCACAGTAAGAAAAATTATATGTAACAGAATAAACAATGCAATATCTAGTCTGCAAAGTAACTAATCATTGGTAACTGTATGCTAATTAAATCGATATTACCAGTTTGGGTCAAACATCCTATCGCACCTTCGGAACGTGATTGCTCCTCTCAGCGCGAGTGTGATACGCATGCTAATAATCTCAAGGCTTTATAGGGGGTAGACAGTAACAAAAGTGTTTGAATTTGAAAATTATTTTTCGTCCCATTAAGATCATTTGACGGATGGATGTAGTTGACAAGTTCTAATATCAGGTAAATGATGCAAGGATTCTTGTGTGTACCTATGTGTGTGTGTGCGTGTGTGTGTTTGTGTTTTTTTAAATCTCCATACAGAAATATATGTGGCGATAGGCTCGCCCCCTATCACATCTGGGACGGAATAAGCACGGTGAAAAGTGGATGCACTAGATGCGCTTCTGTCTAACCCTTTGGGATAAAAGGCTTGAGTGTGTGTGCATACAGAAATAGTTGCGCACACTTATATGCATCTAAAACTCTGCCACGAATTATTCCCCTTGTAAATATAGTAAGAATCTGGATAGCCTTTTTTTGTATGTTTATTTATTTATTATTCACAAAATGTTTATTTTGTTATGCTTGGTTCCGATTTGATGCACCCTTAGAGTACCTAAGTATAACTACCTCTAAGGATGCACCCTATAAACAGTCTAATAACGCAAGTGATTGCTTCTCATATGAGAACCATCACTAATGCCAAAACTGACGAGTCTATTTCAGTGCCATTTAGAACTTTGTACCTAGGCGTTTTGGGATGTGTTGCGACTGTTTATTGATAGTTTTACTTTTAAGAAAGTTACTTGTTCTCGTCATTCAGTTTAAAAATAGTGATATTCAAGCTTCCCATATAATATTGTATATGCGTTTAGCGTATCGCGTTATAGGCTAAGTCACACCTATATTTCGTTTCCAGTGTCCAAGGTTGCATCTTATAAGTGGTTATGCTTAATATTCATATTAATAAAAAAATGTTACAGTCTCCTTGATTGTAACTTATTAAGTTTCTTCAATACAATAGAAATAATTACGATGATAAGCGGTGATAACCTAGTTAGGCGTGGACGAACTGCCGAGACCAATGTCCGCAGGTTCAAAACCCAAGGGCACACACTTCTGACTTTTCTAAAAATGTATATGTGTATCATTTGTGAATTATCGCTCGCTTTAATGGTGAAGGAAAACATCATGAGGAAACGTGCATAGGTATCTGAGAAGTTCTAAGAATTTCGAAGGTATGTGAAGTCTGCCAACCCGCACTAGGATAGCGTGGTGGACTAAGGCCTAAACTCTCTGAGCTGTAGGGAGGCCTGTGGTCAGCAGTGGCCAATATATAATACAGGGCTGGCATGGTATGGTAATTACAATGAGAATTATAATTGAGTTTTCATTTGAATTAATATTTCAATTTAGTAGAAATATTTACAAGGCGTTTCCTCTTTGGTAACTTATTGGTTGGGATACAAAACTGACTTTATAAATATCCAAAATAGTTTGAACACAATAAAAATGAACGACCGAAAACAACGTCCGAATTCCCACTAAAACATTCACATATTTTTTACGAAACAAAATTCCGACAAAGGAATATTCCGATCATTCCAGTTTGTATTTTTAACATAGGCAACATAATTAATTGTCAAAAGGTCATTCACACTGTTCCGGGACCAATCAACCGAATTAGGGTTGGCACACACTTTTCGCTAACATCTAATTATTGCATTAACTTGTACATATTATTATTGTATTCTATTTATTGGAAATTATTTTAATTTAACATGACATTAAGTGCGTATTATGTACATTGAAAAAAAAAATATTTAGCTTTCATACGTGCATACTGATTAGTTACCTGGTATTTAATAAATGAAATAACCCACGATTCTATGCGCTTATATTTTAAATTATTTTCAAGTTTATCTACTGCCAGGGAGATTAGTACGCATCAACCTTAAATAATATTTATTCCAAAACTGGAAATCATTAAGGGGAACCCCACGTTACGTAAATTTATTTATTAAAATAATGGCAACAAAACTTTCACCTAAAACTAATTAAAGCACCTACATATTCGTAAAAGATTATAAATATTTTATTGCATGAAAAATAAAAAGGTTCTTTATGCATATAAATGAGGAGTTAAACTACTAGATTTTTCTGTTATATGACTAAACTGTTCGTAGTCCAAAGCATGCTACCTAGGATTCTGAATTAAGTGTGCATAATGGATGAAGTTCGTGACCTTAAATCATCAGTTATGTATATTATATGAGAACACTGCCAGTATTGACAGACTAGAACATAATATTATGCATTTTATGAAAGACGGGCTCAATGGAGTGGTATCCAGAGCCGTAATATTTAAATAAAAATAACATAATAAAGTCGGCACACTTCTTGGCAGCAGAAAAGATAATGCAACAGTCACATCCAAGTTCCAGAAGAGCCTACGTGCAAGAAAGATATAAGGCAGAAGTATCTAAAGAAATTGCTAAATGTCTTACTTGCAGACCTAAAGTAAACTATAAAGTAGAAGTCAGTATCATGTTTATTATAATCTCCAGACTTATTTATACTGCTTTTACAGACAAAAGTAACTTCATACAGCACCAACAAATTGTAAAGAAGTGTTTTTGTCCAAACCATTTTGTTTTAATTATGTTGACACAAAAGCATACGAGCCTTGACATCGCTTAATTAAATTAATTAATCACTTTAGTCACACTGATTTTAAACCTTAAAATTAATGGGATAAGATTCTTTTCCTCAAAATAGTAAAGTTTTAATAAAGTTTTCAACAAATTATGCATGAATATGAGTTTCGCCGCCTCCGTAGTGTTTAATTTTTTTGTACAATGATAAATTAACGGCTTTACGGCTTTTATTGGTATCATTAATTTTATCGTTGTCCGGATGAAAAATTACACGATTTCTGTAAAGCCCGCACTGTATTATGAAAATATATAACATTTTTCTTTGAGATAAATAATTGGTGTTTATGATATAGGAGGTTCTGCTTCGAGTAGACTAAATAATTTCACTTGGATTTATAAATGGTGTTTATGAATTTAAAATTGTTTGAAATATTTTCATACATATATTTTAAGAATAATTTTAATGGGAACCTCATTTTCTTTGCCGTTGATATTTTTTATAAAGCTGGTATTACTAGTCAAGTACTTTAAATATCAAGATTCAAATCATCTATTAATTAAATACCAAAAATGTAGTTGAAATTCAGTAAAGACTTAATTTATTTTGAGATGGACCTTTCTTACTAAGGAATGTCTTTACATTATTTATGACTATCAATCTATACATATAATAAAGGAGTAAAACCGGTGTGTCTGTACATTTGAAGAAATGTGATAAAAAAGAAAGGGGTGACTAAAGAGAGTAATAGAACCACAGATCAGCGATTTTTGTAATTCTTTTTTCTGTCTATCTGTTTGTGACTGCACATCTCCGAAAATACTAAACGGATTTCGATGAAATTTGGCAAACGGGTAAATCATGATCTAGATTAACACATAGGCTACTTTTTATCCCGGGAAATATAAAGCGGGGCTTTTATCCCGGAAAATATTTTTCACGCGGTCGGATCTGCGAGTAAAAGGAAGTTACACAATAAAGCAAAAAAAGCAAATATCACCCATTCACACTAAAACTATAGACAAATAATAACACATATTATAATTTATATCAACACTGTATTACATAATATCACTCTGTTGGGCATCGCGTCGATCTCTACTGAGAGGGTTTTAGTCCACCATGCCGAATTAAGTTGACATATCTCATACGACATACACCTTCTAAATTTGTTATGTGTTGTTTTGTCTTCACCAAAAAACTTTGTGACTGGGTTTTTTCATCTTAAAAAAATTACTCAGTCGCAGCTCGGAGTCAGGAAGTTGGCGGTGTGATACCCCTGTGCCTCGGAAAGCACGTAAAGCCGTTGGTCCTGCGCCTGATTTCTCTTCGGTCATGTCGGATTGCCGTCTCACCGGACTATGAGACTGAAGGAATAGCGAGTGCACCTGTGTATTGCGCACACACTTGTGCACTATAATATCTCCTGCGTACCTGGCTGATCTCCGTTGAGATTGGCCGCCGTGGCCGAAACTGGCTAGGAGGATTTCTAAATTTGTTGAATTTTTATTAATAATGTCGACAGGCGTTAGACACTGACCGAATTCTACCAGACGAGAAGGCAATGTCAAACATCCGCAGACTCATTGACCGAGTTACCAGACATGTCTACCAACAGTTTCAACACTGACAAGAGATCAAATTGTATAACCCGATTAATAAATATTTTTGTGTGAAATCTCTTTTGATCTGAATTTTTATGAAGGTGTAGCTGGTACGATACTTTAAATTATTGAATCAGTAAGGTGTAACGCTGTGAACTTATTGCCAAAAAACGATATGCAACTATGAGATTGTCAGTTATTTAAATTGCTGAAGCTGGCTCTAGAGGTTTACAAATAAAGGTGCGTCGGGGTAGGTTCCTTTGCTTTGTTTCTTTCTACCATGCAGCATGAGCACTGTTGTGTTTCAGTTTAAAAAATACTTTTCTTCTTTTTTTACTTCAGCCGTTTGAATTCCACTGCTGAACATAAGCCTCCCACAAATATTACCAGACCAATCTGTTAGAAGCGGTCTGCATCCATCGGGTTCCTGCGATTTTTACGAGGTCGTTTGACCACCTTATTGGAGGACGTCTAAGGCTACACTTGCTGGTTGCTTGAAATAAATGTAACTAACTCATTAAAACTCTTGTTTATAAATGTAAACCTTGCTTGTTTCTTGATACTGCTGTAAAAAAATATAAGTAAGTATGTTAAAAAGAAGGAAAAAAAACAGAACACGGGGCTGATTGAGTCGCACGTTTATCCCGAAATATGTTGTCACCGGGCAGTTTTTTCGAGACGATTTGGCAGACGAACGTTGTCGCTGACCTTTGTCTGGTTTCTGCATACTGCACGTCGGCGGGGAATTTTTATTGGTGCAATATTGATAATTTTAGTTATATTATAGGTGTGGTGGCAGCGTAGTTTGACTCTCACTTAGGAAAAAATTCAATGTCATGTTGGAAAATATGTTTGATGAACGTATACTTAGTTTTTATTGGTACTTCTGCATCTGATAATAACAGTATACTTTAATCCAAATACAATGCCGACTAATAAAGTTAAAAATGCCAGTGTCACTGGACACATGAGCAAAATTACCCATACCATCAAGAAAGAAGATTGCTCGTCTCGTTATTCATTTGAACTAAAATCTGATTCCTAGTCCCTCTAGCTAGGACGAGTCACTAAACACTAAGGGTCTTTCATTACGTGTATTTTTTTATGGCATTGAATGACGAGAAGAGTATACTGTTCTCCTGATGATAAGCGGTACGACCACCCATAAACAGTAGCAACACCATCCAGCACCTTGAGTTACAAAGTACTGTGTGGCATTCCACTGCGCTCGTCATCCTGAGACATATTAAGATGTTAAGTCTCATTATGTCCTGTAGTTACACTGGCTAAAATGTCCTTCCAACCGAAACACAACAGTGTATACACACTGCTGCTTGGCGGTATAAATAGACATTGCGGTGGTACCCACCCAGACGGACTCTTACATATGAGAGACCTACCACCATTTCATTCATTACGTCAGACGATTTATGGGCGGAGGGGGTCGATCATGTCTTACTTTTTCTTACAAGGGGGTGGGAGGGAGTCTCGATAGTTCTTACGTAAGATAAAAAAATGTGTAAAGTTAAAATTATACTTTGAAAAAGTGCGGGCAACCGAGATTAGAGAGGTTCGCTCGAATGCGTATAGATCAACGATTTCCAAAGAACAAATAAACATTTAAAAAAATGTATACTTTGAAAAATAAAAATTAAAACAAACCAAACGTGTATTCATTTTTTCCTAATTCTAACTCAATAAATATTAAACAGAGGGAGAGGGAGTCGGCCTATTCTATTTTTTTAAACTATGGGCGGGGGGTCAAAAACTAGCGAAAATAGTCTTACGTAATAAATGAGTGGCCTCTAACAAATTTTGAGGGATTGGCAAAATTTAAAATTTCTTTCTGGGTACTAAAAAGATAAATGAAATCCTCCTAGCCAGTTTCGGCCACGGCGGCCAATCTCAACGGAGATCAGGCAGGTACGCAGGAGATAATATAGTGCACAAGTGTGTGCACAATACACAGGTGCACTCGCTATTCCTTCACTCTCATAGTCCGGTGAGACGGCAATCCGACATGACCGGAGAGAGATCAGGCGCAGGACCAACGGCTTTACGTGCTTTCCGAGGCACGGGGGTATCACACCGCCAACTTCCTGACTCCGAGCTGCGACTAAGTAATTTTTTTAAGATGGAAAAACCTAGTCACAAAGTAAAAAGATAAATATAGAGATGTAGAAGTTGGTAAATAAGATTCAAAGAATCGTGGGCTAACAAGTTTCTATGGCAGACCATCTGGCTCACTTGACGATGTACGAGAACACGTGTCCACGTCGTGTCGTTTATTTCCAATGTAAACGGCGGTACATTTTCAGTGAAAACATATAATTTTTCCACGACGCGCGGAGTTTTGCCGAAATAATAAACAATCGTAAATTGACTCTTAAGAATGTGTTGTGGCAAATTGAAATAAACTGCACGCGATGTGCACGACCCGCTGGGGTTGGGTCGACTAGTGATTATGTGCGGATTCACGTGTAAAGTTTTGTGAAGAGCAATATAATTATAAAAAAAAATATTAAAACAAAACAAAAAACCCGACTGTATCAAAATCTGCCATATTTATAAAATTTATTGAAGAACTGAAAAGATAGAAACAAGGCTTTATTTCGGTTTTCAATAATCTTAGTTGATAGTATTCATAAAAGCTGTCGGAGGCATCTGCTCATAACACGCTCACTTCTCATAATTTGGTTGATAATATAGGTAAAGCAACAAAATCACGGAGTGAACAGATGCCTCCGACTCGATGCATTTTGAAAACATACATTTTTTTAGGTTACTTTTTGCCGCCAAAAATCCTTAATTTCGTTTTTTTTTAAATTTTGATGTACCCAGTGTCACTCTCACGACTTAGACAAATCTATTGACACCACTCACATAAAAATACGACAAGCCGTTTAGGCTCTAAGGCGTGCCAAAGAAAATATATACAATTACATACATACATACACTCGAAAAACATAACCCTCCTTCTTTCGCATTCGGGTAATTATAAATGTGAATAAGTCAAATTAATTGTATGTTCATTAGAAATACTGGTGGTAGGCCTCACGTATGCTAGGGGCCGTCTGAGAAACCATACCAGCCCTGTATGTACGGATGTGGATGAAATTTGGAAGTGGCATGAACCATATCTTGGATTAACATACAGGTTACTTTTCCCTCTGGTAATTAGGAACTATTTAATGTTTTGCTCTGTTTCTTACGGTAAATTAAAGACTTTTGTTGCAGAATTTTCACGCTGGTGAAGCTACGAGAAATACTGAGTTTATAATATTGTCTCATTACTTTCATAGCAGTGTACTTGGCTTTCAAAGTGAAATTCTTGTTTCAAATAGAACTAATATCTGAGTGAGTTTGATCGGAAGGTACATCTGAGGCATGATTCTCGATGACATTGTTAACTCGTAACGCGGCCGCGTCACGTTCACTTCGTGTAACGTGCGTAAAATGGTATTCTGTATGCCAATTTCCATAGTAATAAACGCGATGAGTTACGTTACGCGCTTGTTACGAGCGGTGAAAATAACGCGTGTCATAGAGAATAAGGGGGCTGAGGCATGATTCTCTATGACATTGTTAACTCGTAACGCGGCCGCGTCACGTTCACCTCGTGTAATGTGCGTAAAATGGTATTCTGTATGCCAATTTTCATAGTGATAAACGCGATGAGTTACGTTACGCGCTTGTTACGAGCGGTGAAAATAACGCGTGTCATAGAGAATAAGGGGGCTGATTTGTTTGTGGTGGACATCTTATAAGTTTGTATCCGATAGTTTTATAAGCTTGCTTCTGACACATCGTAGGAAGAAACATAAGGTAGAAGAATTCTGAGTAAACTAATCACGCTTTTACTTACACTTTCTACTCGTTATATACCTACCAATATAATTATTGCTAATTATGTTGCTTGTTTTACATGATATAAACAAACATGATCATATTTTGATATATAAATACCGAATCGGCTTGAAGCCACGATGGATGACATTTTTTACGCGCGAAAAATAACTGAAGATTTGTCATTTTGAGTTACAGCCGGTGTAATTAGGAGTTATTGCGTTTTAAGTGGACATAAAATGGCCGCCGAATATTCAAGATTTATATACTTTACGTTTTATTCCGGTTTTTTGTAAACTGAATTATGAAAACTAAGATCGTAATTCAAATTTATTGCCTAGTCTGCAAATCTTCCAGTGACTTGTCTAGCCAGAGACGCGATATTTCGCTTTGGTAAAGTCTCTGTTTTGATTTTGCTGCTATCAACTCCAGCGTAGATACTTGGCAGTGGCAAAAAGTTGAGCTTTATTCAGTGCCACGTAGAGCTTTTTTTCAAAGCTTTACTATTGTTTAAAACCACTACTAGCGTTTACAATCAGGCCAACGACTCGTTTGTCTTGTCGTTCAGTATAAAAAACATATTAATATAAGATTTTGTATTATTTATTCTAGCTAGATCTTTGTACAAATGGAAACGTTACAAACATATTTTTCGATGTAATGTGGTGTTATATTATAATAAAGCTGTCCAATTATCTTTCGACGGTTTTTTCTTGTAATATTCTAGACTGTACTAGATTTAGATTTCTGATTGCAAGACTTACTAAAACTAAAAAAAACTACACACAGCTGTTTTATGTTAATTATAATATGCAGCAATCAGTTTCACTTAGCTTACTTTTTAATTACATTATAAGTAAACGTGTGTAGAAGTTTGAATATTGAATGTTTCAATGTTTGTTAAAGGTTAAAGCAGAAACTACTGAACCGATTAAGATAAGATTTTGCATTTAATTAGACCATGTTCATGATTAACATATTACAGATTTCTTATTCCGTAAACTACACTTTTAGTGCGTCTTTTATCTCGAGAAATATCTTTATCGTAGTACCTTATAAGCAAAATAGACTAATCCCAACTCCTATTGCTATAATTTCATAACATAATCCTTCCGGCAAATTACATGAATACGGAAGCAATGAAAATTGGAAAAGTCGTTTACGACATAAATGTCTCGCGGTTTTTGACGGTAATTGGTCGCAGTCGGATTGCGTTTGATTTACTGCAGTCGGGGCCGACAAAGGCCAAATTTAGTGGTCTAACCCATAACAGGGGACAGGCGCTACCTTATGTTGTTTTACGTAAGTTTATTGTTGGTAACAAACGCTTGTGTTTCAATGGTTATGCAGTTTTGATTTGGTAGTGTTGTGATTACAACTCAAGATTATTCCGAATTGCTAAGTATTTGCGGGAAACTCGTCTGCTACTATATAATGCGATATGAGTTGGGTGAATTAGTTGCCTGTCTAATATTTTGGGGATAAAGACGTGAACTTATCCATTCCAATATTATAACTGAGAAAATAACTTTTTTTTACGTTTTCATGGTTTAATCACTGAAACGAATGACGAAATTTTTGAAGTGATCTTGAACCCTAAGAACTGTTTTTTTTTATGTTGTATACCAAATTCCACGTGGCTGAAGCTCTAAGGAAAAGTTATGTTTTATATACACCAATATTGTTTCATTTCTGTCTCATTAAGTAGATTATTAGAGACTGCTTTAATCAATAAGTCCACCTGTATGCATCATCCTGCCATGAATATTATAAAACAAAGTCCCCCTACCGCGTCTGTTTGAACGCGATAAAACTTAAAAACTACCGAGTGCTACGATCCAAGCATACCTCTTTCGCTTCTTCCACAGTCATCAGTCTCTTCATACATGATCGTCGGTTACGAGAACTCCTTATTTGACCCTTGCTCAAGAGGTCGTCAGTATGGTCCATGAAGGTACGTCTAGGACGTCTCCGTCCGACACTACCACTCACCTTCGCGACATAAATTTCTTTCGTTACTCTCCTTTCATCCATCCTTTCAATGTGGCCAAATCGCCGTAGCATTCCTTCCTCGATCTTAGTCACTACATCTTCTTTCAATCCACATTTTTCTTTTATCACGCATGGGAAGGATATAATGTATATTGTTATCCCAGAAAAACTCTTTCACGAAGCCCCGAAAGAACTAGTTCTATATAAATGTTTTGAAAAAAAATAATAGTATTTTATAAACCCTCCTCTTTACAAGGATCATCGTATCGTGTGCAGCGGATCCTGCTCTATTTCCGATGTAGCTCCGCCGCTTATCCCCTGTTTGTTTTCCTACGCGCTGGGGACTGTTTTATTTCACTTTTTTCGATTTGATCTTTATTTGGATGTGTTGAAGAGTTATGTGTGGTTGTGATTTTAAAGGTGATAGTGTAACCATATCAACTTGATAGTATGAATAGTACTTTGTGTCAGTACCCATACGTAGTGTGAAGTATGGGCTTTGCCTTTGATTTTTTAATTTTATGTGGTTGATGTCGAATCTGATGCCACAAAGACGGTACCTTCTAACCAGGTATAGTGTCTCCTATAAAAAAAACATAAAATGATAACCGGACCAACGCAATGTACCCAAGACCTCAATACCCAATAGTTTCCTGCTTCACTGCCCTACACGAACGCATAAAACGTCACGAGTTAAAATACAATCGAGAATCACGTTCATACTCTTCACCTAGACCTATGCAGATAAATGCTAATAGTAAAACGCGATCGTTAACCACGTTTATGAGCAAATAACAAACACATAAATCCGGACGTAGCTGTAAACGCAATAAAATCCATCCAATATATGATTTGACTGGCACAAAACCCGATGCAAGGACTAATGCCTATTACATCGGGATATTGATACGCATTGCTATTGCTCATATTTGATTTTATGGATTTGTGGAAAAGCCTTCAGTGAATACTGTCAGCTTTGATAGGGATGAGGTTTAAATCTCTTAGTATTGAGGATTCTACGGGGTTGCCAGCTTGAAAAATCTAAATATCCGGAAAACATTTAAAAATCTCGGAATTTTGGACTTGTCTGGAGAAATGCACTAACGACATAATTATCAACATCTTTTGAAATATTATGTTCATTAGGACAATCGAAGGGCTCTATCCATCTACAGATTGCATCTTTTTAATTTTTTTATTGAAGTAGAACATATTAAGCACTCTTTCGGGCGATTTTGTTATTTGTCGGGACATCACATGATCTCCTATATTGGGAGATTCCCGACGATTCCCGACCATCAAGTAACCTTAATTCTAATACCTACATTTAATATATTATGATATTTATATGGTTTTCTGAGAAAATTAAAGGTAACGAGGTATCAAAGATCATGTATCACAAGATAATCATAATTTCCACTAGCTTTTGCCCACCGCTCCGCCCGCATGAATAAGTTATTCCGGGATTGAACAAAAGTCCCTTTTTATATTTTACCAGAATATAAAGTAACCTATGTGTTAATCCAGGATATGATCTACCCGTGTGCTAAATTTCATCGAAATCCGTTCAGTAGTATTTGCGTGAAAGAGTAATAATATTAGTGCTTTTTATCCCGGGAAAATATAAAGCGGGACTTTTATCCCGGAAAACTTTTTAACGCGGGCGGAGCCGTGGGCAAAAGTCAGTATTGTATATTTCAATGTTCCTTTTTACCTTGTTTACATAAGAACCTATTCAACTTACTTTCTGGAACACATGTTTTGGGTTATAATTATTATCCAGCAATTTGTTTTACATATTAGGCATGAAGCATAGTTGATTGTAACCTGTTTTGTGTTTAATAAATAAATAAAAATAGAGCAAAATTTATTTTCCACTTTAATTATATAGTACCTAAGGTACTTCAAAATGGAAATGGGCTGGACATGTAGCACGCCTTAAGGACCAAAGATGGACTAAAAGAGTGACAACATGGAAGGGTCCACAAGGAAAACGAAAGAAGGGAAGACCTAATACTAGATGGGACGAAAACATAAAGAAAATAGGAGGCCCAAACTGGATAAAAATAGCTCAATGCCGAGAAGACTGGTAAGCGTTGGAGGAGGCCTTTACCTGTGGAGGGGTTCCTGCAAGTAAAATAATTAATAAAGGATAAATTGAAGTAAATCTCAACTAAAGTATGTAAGTAACTTGTAGGAAATAAAAGGCTTTTTTATTTTATTTTATTCTATTTTATTTATAAGGTACTTTTACTGTTGTTGTACAATAAAATACTGAAATAATATAAAAAGAGTCTCAACTTTCGCAATATATCACACACAATATATCAAAATAAATAAAATCAGAGGTAAGATGTATAAAACCGGTGCCGAGTATAAATGGCACATTTTTCAAATTTCCCTGAAGCTGTAGTGTATCATGTAATATTTACGACATCGTACATCGTAATAGCGCTTTATATCCTGTAATTTATGGAAACAGATCAAAAGAAAGATAAAAATCTCAGCATTACCAGCATCATTCGAAATTTCAAGTGGATTTGATAAATCATATTCATTGCAACTAGCCAATGACCCCGGGTTTTTTTTCATTTATCTCCTCTCAATCTATTGTCTGAGAAATTAATATATTATTTGAATGATGAAATTAGGAAATGGTTTGTCTAATGGTTGGCTTTCTGCTAAATAGTAGTAACATCGTCCAAAATGTCGAATACACAGATTGGCTTTTGATGCTGCTCTGAAACGCGCTGATCCTTCTATGGCATTTAGTGTTTTAAGTAGTATGATGTCTATTAATTTTACTGGCCAGAATATTCTTCAAAACTGTACAACAGTGCTTGCACACGACTGAGAAAAAAATATCTAGTATCTTTTTTCATTACGCGAGTAGATGGTCCGGTACATCAAAAACAACTTTAATTCTTAAAAGTAATACCGGCCCTGCATTATATACTGCTGGGCATGGGCCTCCTCTACTACTGAGAGGGTGTAGGCCTTAGTCCACCACTAGTGCGGGTTGGTAGACTTCACATACCTTCGAAATTCTTATAAAGATCTTCTTAGGTATGCAGGTTTCCTCACGATGTTTTCCTTCACCTTTAAAGTGAACGATAATTGATAAACAATACACACGTAACTTCGAAACGTCAGCGGTGTGTGCCTTGGGTTTTGAACCTCCGGACACTGTCTCGGCAGACCGTTCCATTCCCAACTAGGCTATCGTCCACTTTCTTTTAACTTTTTTAATTCTTATTGTATTTAAATTCCTTATATTCTAACCTTTCTTGAAATTCAGACACAGCCTCATTAAATCATAAAAACACAACTTTGTTTACATTTTAAGCAAGTTCTATTGAAATAGATTCATATCACGAATTCATAAATCCAGTTTAACAATGCAAATAATATTTCGCTGTCTCGCCATTCATACTCAAGTTACGTTTCCTCATTCACTTCTCAGATGCGCAGTTCATTCATGGAATATAATTTATGTTTATAAGTTTTCGTGTCGGGAACCCGAGGGACACTTCACGATGCTAGATTATAAAATTCTGAAGGGTTAGACTTAGCCGTAAACATTCTAGATTTCTTGGTATTAAAGCCGACTTTTACTAATCAATTTCTTTCGACCTCCAGGGTGTGGTATGAATATTATTTATGGGACTTATTTAGATGCAGTTTTGTAGCTTCTTAGCATATTTGAGGGGTGTTAAAGAAAACCGGCGTGAAATAGTATCTTTTTTGTTTTATATTTTGATGATACTAAGTATAAAATGACTTGTTCACTGTATTGTGTAAGACTGTATTTAAACAGGATTAATTATAGAAATAGTAGATTTTTTTTTTATAATCAAATCAAATAAAATCATTTATTGAGTAATTAGGCCCCTAAGGGCGCTTTTACACGTCATTTTTTACAATACTTTTTTTTAACTAGAAGATTCTACCGGTGCTTCGAAAAAGTCCACTGACCTGAGAAGAAGCACCAAGAAACTCAGCGTAGGTCTTTTGTCATCTTTTTTTTTTTAATAGAATATATTTTACAATACAAAATTAATTTAAACGTGGATATTAGATGCGAAATTACCGGAGAGTACCTAAGACAAGCAACCACCTATATGTTTAAATTTAATTCTGATACAAAATATAATTGTTTTGTATAATTTTACAAATCAAAGCCACGCATAAATACCACCATAATATTTCATTCCGAATCTTGATGGTTAATTTAAACAGTAAACCGATCAGACATCTTGATACATCAACGCGTGATATGGAATTATTTATTCACACATTATAAAATCAAATCCGTTGAGAATTGTCAGATCAGATGCAACATAATACTGACATTCTTGAAGCAGAACCGTTGATGATTAACTTTCAAAGGTTTTGTGGCAATAAAGTACAATATTTATTATGAGCAAACACTTGTATGGTGTGTGAACAGAATGAAAAGTTAATGTAAGTTACTGGGAAACTCTAAATCACTAGACGAGGTTGTGGAATATTTTTATACGCCAATAAAGAATATTGGGTCATAATATTATCATGAGTATTTGAATTTTATAGGTATTATAATTACAGGAATAGTAATTAGGTTCCTGATTTTAAGCAGAGGAGTGGACATAGTACGCTTTTTAGTTAGGTCTTCAGTGATGTTAATTATCAAATTCAAATCATTTGCTAAGTAATTACGCCCCTAAGGGTACTTTTATAAGTAATTTTTTACGTTGTTTTCTATCGACTAAAATATTCTACCAGTGCTTCGGAAAAGCCCACTAACCTGAGACGAAGCAACAAGAAACTCGGCGTAGGCATCATCAAATTAAATGGCGAGAGATGTAGTTAACTTTACATTCGTTTTCTTTTTTAATTAGAACTAACTTTTGCGCGCGGCGTCGCCTGCACGAAATAGTATTTCTGGGATAAAAAGTAGCATAAAACCTTTCTAGGGTGTCGAACTATCTCCATACTAAGTTTCATTGAAATCCGTTCGGCAAATTTTGAGTTTATCGCGTACGGATGCGGTGGGCGACTTTGTTTTATATTAATACTAGCTTTTGCTCGCGGCTCCGCCTGCGTAAAAGTTTTTCCGGGATAAAAGTCCCGCTTTATATTTTTCCGGGATAATAAGTAGCCTATGTTAATCCAGGATATAACCTACCCGTGTGCCAAATGTCATCGAAATCCGTTCAGTAGTTTTTGCGTGAAAGAATAACATACATACATACATTCTTACAAACTTAAACGTTTATAATTAGTAGGATATGTAAGAAAGGAAGAATTACATGTCTATTGTAAACATTTTTATATTCAAAAGTTTTTCTTTTCAATTGAATAATAAAACACAGAATTTTAAAAAGGAAGCCAAATAATTTATTGTAGCGTCTTTACAAATCGTAAAATCAAAATTTTCAGTTGCAAATGTGAATGCGAAGTTAGCAGTCAGTAGTAGTGTTTTCTCGCGCGGCTCGGGGTGTCTGTAAACGCGTTAATGCGGCGTATTTATTTAGTAAACACGTGTCGGCTCTCATATTAAGATCGTATCCGGTATTACACGACTTTATGTCGTGGATTTATCGATTTCGTAATCTTGGCTTTAAATATTTTAAGCGAATGTTTCTGTGCTGACTACGCATGTAGCTTAAAGTAGTGATATGATGTGGATTGAATTACTATGTTACTCACAATCGAACATTAAATTTTACATTGAATTTTAAATATTAAATGACATTTATTTCTTCAGTAGCTTATGCTTGCATTTCCGTCAGTTTTAATGTATATTTCCATGACTGCCTCGGTGGCGTAGTGGTATTGCGTACGCATTACGAGTACGATTTGCGCGCTGAGGTCCTGGGTTCGAATCCCGGGTCGAGCCAAAAAAAAAATTGTGACTGGGTTTTTCCATCTTAAAATTTACTCAGTCGCAGCTCGGAGTCAGGAAGTTGGCGGTGTGATACCCCCGTGCCTCGGAAAGCACGTAAAGCCGTTGGTCCTGCGCCTGATCTCTCTCCGATCATGTCGGATTGCCGTCTCACCGGACTATGAGAGTGAAGGAATAGCGAGTGCACCTGTGTATTGCGCACACACTTGTGCACTATAATATCTCCTGCGTACCTGGCTGATCTCCGTTGAGATTGGCCGCCGTGGCCGAAACTGGCTAGGAGGATTTCATTTCATATTTCCATTGATGTAAAGGGTATTTTTTACATCAATGGGTATTTCGAAGTAAAAGCTATTTCAAAGATAAATATTTCTGTAAGCTAATTATTTCAGGAATTTCAAACTTTTTGAAGGAACCTTGGTCTTATAATTTTCATTTTTTCAAGGATACTAATAAAATGTATTATAAAAATGTCAATACATAAAGTAAGGTGTTTCGTGTGAGTTGAAGTCTTTTCTAAAAACGTAATTTAATTGAAATAAAATATTACTCGAAAACAGTAGGTATCTTTTAATTAAAGCATTTTAAAAATAATTTTAGTATTCTCAGATTTATCTCAAAAACTACATTTTATAGTAATAGATTTCTGCTAACAAATCCCTACAACGCGGCATACCTACCAAGAGAAGAGTTTCCTTCACCGCTGTAAGAAAAAAATGAATTATTTAACACGCGAACAATAAGAACTTGTGATCCAATAAAAAAACTCTTCCCACGGGAACATAGGACGGTGACCATAAACTGAGCGAATTCCCTTACACATTTTATAGCTCGAAACAGCTATTGAAACCGTACGCTAGTGTTAATTTTTGTACGACAGAATATAAACAATGCTTTCGGGTTGATAGTTGTTGTCGAAAAGACGGTTAAGCCGGCCGGGCCTTTTGGTTGCAATTAATAACCGGATAAAGAGTGAAGATTGTGCGTAAAAAGAGCTATAATATAGAAATACAGTTGTTGTTATTTAGAGGTAAACAGCGCATGTAACATTGCTCCGTTGGTTTGTGTGATTCAATTCCTTGTTTCGTCGCTAAGGGCAGTACAGGTAGCAATTATTAATCTAATCAAAAATCAAATTGAAAGATTATAAGTAGTATAAAGTAAAGAAATTAAAAGGAATTTGGCCTAAAGTCATGAACGATAAATTGAAGACGATATTCCATGAGAGTTGGGTATAATAGTATTTATGACGAATTCAAATTGTTGGTTGGATCAAATCTATATATCTACACATATAAATAAAAATGGAGTGTCTGTTTGTAATATTGAAATAACCGTTTTTTACTACATGTATATGAATATATATACGGTACATAGACCAAAATAACATTTTTTACAACTTTTGCCTGTCTGTCTGTTTGTTCCGGCTAATCTCTGAAATGGCTGGAAAGAAACTTTTTAACGCGGGCGGAGCCGCGGGTAACAGCTATCTTCTATAAAACGAAAAGTCGGTCATCCGAATATACGGACACGTACACATCACTACAATTGATACCAACATACTGTACAAATAATACACGCATGACTGATTTGAGTTCGTATTGATTAAGAGATTTAACGCAGTCAACATTCTTTGATGAATTTCATAAACAAACAATGCGGGCGATTGTGTATCTTACACCCTCGTGATAAAGGCGATAGAAAGGTAAGATTCAGAAGGTGCCAATGGATAAGTTTCACTGTGTTTACGGGACTTGTGTGCCAAGTGATTAGTTAGTGCATTTTACATGTGATGTACATTTTTGGAGTGAAATTGGACGTAGTTATGCCAACCGGAACCAGCCAACTTTGATAAAACTTGAGCATACAGAAAGTTAAAATGGGTTTTAGTTGAAGATAACCAAACAGCAATTTTTTTTTATTTTAAAATGCAATAGATTCCAAATATATACCTAAGTGAGACCGTCTTACACATACTTTTTTACTTCAATTACTTCGATAGTGTCGTGCTGTTAGCTTTGGTTGCATAACTACATCCAATTTTGATAGAAACAGTAATGGGTGTCGATGGTAACCATTTTTGGACAACATTAGTCTTATTATCAGCTTTAGTATTGTCTTTTTGAAGCCTCCTAATTTGACGAATTCAATACCTTACAACTGCCTTATTAAACATTGCCGCCGAGGTAAGTGAAATATTTGATCTGTTTACATTGTAGCCGATAACCAGTGTAATTACCTATGAGATTTGTTTGATGACTCAGTGGGATAATGTACTGAGTTGTTTGTATTTCAAAGTTCTCGCTGGTTGTTAGTTGCTACCGAGTATAACGCTTACAATTTTTTTTATTCTTGGTTGTGTAATCTACAGGATGGAATTTAATTCACTGTTTCCCCGAAACGCATTACTTCTTATTCGTAGTGAGAGCACGTTCCAAAGCCATGGCAGATTCATGACGATTCAAGAACTTGGAAAAGTTTGTATATACTCTATGATACACTACTGCTGGTGGCGGACAGTCCACTCCGTGACCAAAGAGTGCTGCAAAGCCTTGGAAACGTCGGGAGAAAATATAAATTAAAAAACCGCGATAAAATCCGCAAAATAGTTTTATTTCAATGTTTAACATTCGAGTGAATATAAGAAGCTTAATAGCTTCTAAAGATTTTTTTTTAAATTGAATCAAAATTTGTTTTTAATACTATGTAGAGATAAAAGCTGTCACGAGATTTACTTGTATAGATAATAGAATAATTATGTTACTAGATCTTAACAAAAGTAAATCTCGCGATAAGCTTTTATCTCTACACATGATTAAACAAAGTTTGATTCAATTTATAGTTATTTTTTTTCGTTTTAGAACATTTAGGTAAAAGCTTGTATTGAAAAAAACTTTACGCTTAATTTTTTAATTTTGTTTTCTAAATGTTACAGAATTTTTCTATAGCATTTCCAGTTTCGGGAAAACAGTGAATTGAATTCCATCCTGTATGGATCATGTCGTAGTATGTATAACAATAATGGGCCCGTTCAAGAAATAAATAAGCAGAATCTTAGTATTTATTAACCATCATTCATAATGATTATCAACCACAATATATCCAATAGTGAATATAAACTTTCCTCAATACTTTTTAGAACAATCTATTGGAAGCGGCAGGCATCAAGCACATTCCGCATCACCTGGTATTAAAAAAACGCAAAATACTTGCTTTGTATAAATAGAAATAAGTAATTATAATAAGTAATTAACACTTGAGGCAGCAGGAATGTAAATACAACACCATCTTTCAGCCAAACAATTACATTTCCTCCCGCGTTACTCAAACAGATGCGGGTAAAAGCAACGGTATTCTGTTGCTAGAACTGTCTGTTTGGAAAAAGTTTTACTGGAATTTTACCCTGTTTCTTTAGTTTTACCCTGGCAGTGTCCATCTGCCTAGTAATTTTAGTATGTAGATAAAATATTGGCAAGAGAAGTACGTGCATGATGGTTGTCAGGATAAGGGATCTATGAAAAATTATTTTATACTTGACAAAGCGACAACCTTCAAACGCAATGTAGCTAATTTTACATGCAAAGTGCGCACTGAAACGCGAATGGAGCGCGTATCAAAGTCGCCAGTAACCTTAATGCCCGCCTGTCGCACCTATAAGCTCACAACTTTATCCCTAAAGCCTCAATTAACCTGATCAATTTCCTCGCCTCACACGTGTGCTCTTGAGATGGGCTTTAAAAAGTTGCCTCAATAGCGAGGCAATTCTTTAACCGCGTCGATAGGCGACACTCGCTTCAATAAACTTGCTGCAAGAAACTCGCGCCGGTGTCTAATTGATGGTAAAGCTGTTATTAAGCGGTAATACCCATATTTCTAAGTTTGAAATATTACTGTGCACAAAGTCCTCCAGCCAACTTCACCTGGCTTTCACCTATAAGCTGTGATTTCGCAGAACACTGCAGACGGCAGACGGCAACAGCATGTGCCGCGACGGCAGACGGCACTACTATGCAGTTTTAATTTGTATGAGACCGATTCCGCACACGACGGCAAATGACGCCCAGCAGGACCTCACTTGCCGCGCGTCATTTGCCGTCGTGAGCGGAATCGGTCTCATACAATTTGATGGTGCACAGCAGTGCCGTCTGCCGTCCGCCGTCTGCCGTTACCGTCTGCCGTCTGCCACGTCCTGCGGAATCACAGCTTTAAAATTAAAAGTACCTAACAGACTTGAAAGATTTAATGTACCCTAACCAAAACCTGTGCCAAAACAAACACAATAGCTTGTAACAATCATGGACGTGTACTTTACGTACATAAAACACTGGCTCTAGCGTGGTATTCCCCGCGGTAGTAACCAGAGTGGTGCAAAAAACCGGTCGCGCGATAAGCGGTGTCTGTTACCGTCTAGACAAAACAATTCGTACCACGAATGTAATGTTTATGCTGGTTGCTTCCGCGTTTGGTTACGATTCCGTTGCTACGTCGAAATGCGTGAGAATCGGAAGAAATCACGAGTAATAGAGAAGCAACAGATATTGTTGGTGGAATGGAGTTTTTGAGGAAAAATAAAATTATTTATTTGGCAGAATTTATTTTTAAAATTTAAGATACTAGAAGTCAGTTATATGGTAACGATGTACGATTTTGGAACGAAATGATGCGGAAATGACTGGTCAATGTGTTGATGCCCTTATTAGTTAAGTTTATATATAAACAGGAATCAAAGAGTTTCACTTGGGGATTCTTCCTAAGATCTATACCATATTTTATGTTTATGTAAGTTGCACCACCAAATAAAACATATTTATTTTTATTGCGACATTTAATAAATTGCTACTTAAGACTAGTCGAGCGGCTATATTTGTGGTCTCATCACACAATTAAGCTTCGAAAATAAAAGAAAATATCCTTAGATCTCAGACGGCAAACGTTTGAAAGTCAACAATCGTCGACGCGGTCGAGACAAACCATAAAACCTTTCAAGTTATTAGCGGCGGTTATTTTCAGAGCGTTTAATGTATTACCAAAACACCCACACATTCACACTTCATAACAATGATAGAAATCCACATAAAATACAAACAGAGTAAGCCTGGCTCACTGTATAGCAACACATTAGCCGATAAAATATCAAATTTATGCCATAATTCGATGACATCTGTCAACATAACAAACTTTATGCTAATTGATTTTGAGCGTTATACTAAGGGTTTAAATACATCTATTTCTGTTTTAGTAGGACTTCTGTCAAACACAAGTGATTCTAATCCTTCATATATCGATATTAAAGCGCTGACTGTGAACGCGACTTTACTGTATTCGTAGCGATTGACTGGCATCGATTAAGAATCGATTTGTAGACATCGATTGACGCATATGCGCGTTTTACTGTTACGATGTTGGTTAATCAGGTTTGCATCCCATGCAGTTTATGTGTGCCACCTCATTTACGCTTTTCTCCTAATAAAATAGTTATTTCATCGTTTAAAGGCGCTACCCTAGGATTATACTATAATTTTCTCTTCTTATGATCCTATAGACGTAGGTGTCGCCATAAAGTGTGTAAAGATGTTAATAGTAATAAAGTTATTGGATATAATTTTCTTAGTCGTGGTTTTCATAAGTTTTTAAATTTTAGGCTACTTCTCGTTTTATATTTATATAAAATCTGTCAGGTATTTATATTTTCAATCAAAACATTATATTTTATGGCATTTATATTTATTGATTTAATTTTGCATTCAATACTTTCTTATTAAATAGAAATGTAAAATTTTAATGCAACTGCTGAAAGAATAATGTGGCACTACCTCGTGTGACTACCTCGGTGGCGTAGTTGTATTGCGTACGCGTTACGAGTACGATTTGCGCACTGAGGTCCTAGGTTCGAATCCCGGATCGAGCCAAAAACACTGTGACTGGGTTTTTCCATCTTAAAAAAATTACTCAATCGCAGCCCGGAGTCAGGAAGTTGGCGGTGTGATACCCCCGTGCCTTGGAAAGCATGTATATCCATTGGTCCTGCGCCTAAGCTCTCTCCGGTCATGTCGGATTGCCGTCTCACCTGACTATGAGAGTGAAGGAATAACGAGTGCACCTGTGTATTGCGCACACACTTGTACACTATAATATCTCCTGCGTACCTGGCTGATCTCCGTTGAGATTAGCCGCCGCGGCGCCGTGGCTGAAAATGGCTAGGAGGATTTCAATGTGACATTAACTCTAAATTGAAGGGTTATAAAGGGATAGTGTCTTATTAATTGCACTAAATTTCAAAATCCACATCACAGTGTTTCATCAAGCGAATGCTCAACACCATACAATTGGTACAAAAATGCTCGTTCGTGCCGAGTAAATCTCAATTTATGTCTTATCGAAAACTGGAATGATATTGGCACACACTTGGCAGTTTTGTCTTATTTGGTATTAAAGTCGACTTAAGTTATAAAATTAAATATTTGTAGGCGTCCGCGTCGGCGTTTAAGGCTAATTGGTTCGATTCCGGCTGATCTAAATGTCAAAATGGCTTATTGTGTTACTGTGTAAAGGGTTAGTTACTTGTGCAATAAATAGGTGGAAAATGTTGCGTAATTTATTTCCAAAATGTTGTTGATGTAAATTTAAATGTGTTATTGAATTTGTTTCTAAGACATTCTAATATTCTAATTACAAATTCGTATTTAGTACCTCATTTATTTAAAGGCGATGTTTTGATTCGCCGTTAAAGCGAATTATTATTTACAAATATAAATAACTCAACTTCATCATGTGAGACGTGTAAACCGTAGGTGTTGTACCTCGGACCTTCATCTTGACAGACGTTCCATTCATAGGCTATCGACGTTTGTATTGGGATAATTTACAACTATTTGGAACACATACAATATGTATCTGTTATAAAATATATACTATATGTTTACTGGTGGTAGGTCTCACGTATGCGAGGAGCCGTCTGGATAGGTACCACCGCAATATTTATTTCTACCGCCAAGCAGCAATGTGCATGCACAGTTGTGTTCCAGTTTGAAGGTTTTTATAGCCAGCGTAGTTACTGGGCATTATGAGACTTACGCCCGAATACTCAAACGCTACTTAAATATTTGAGATGGCCTTACGGATTTAAGCATTCGTTATTGGTGAAATTGGTATACTGAAACGTCACTTATCTCTTAACCTTAAATTTAAGGCGACTCAGTTTAAGGTCCGCTTATTGATTCAAACGGTATTCACAAACACCGCTTAACGTTTGACAGCTATGTAAGGCCTCCAAATATGGCTGTTAATCGAAATCAATTTGAGAGTGCTTCAGACTAGTCTCAAATATTTACGTTCAAATCTTTAATATTTTTTTTGCGTAATAACTACTTATTATACTCTCTTTGGATTTAATAAATCGTTTTTTTCTTCATTATCATGATTGTCTGAAGAGGAGTGTGGTGTCAAAGGAAGAAATCGAGATAAATTAAACGCTTTCGAAGAATACAATAATGATAATTTAATGTTAATGTTTGACAAATAAATATATCATATCTTATCTTAACTTATCGTAAAAGAAGATTCCAACTCAGCAAGGAAACAGTTCTTCATTTATGTTCTTTAAAATCCGGATTATATCCAGCCGAACACAAAAAGAAACCAAACAATCCAACCGATAGCCCAAGGTCATCGGGGTTATTTTTCACGGGAAACAACCAACGGTAGTACATCGTATTGTGCGTAGTATGGCAGTTGAGTTAGCATATTTTGTAAATGTTTGTAAATATGCCTACTTCTAATGATAAAACTGAAATAAGAATTATAAATATTATTGTTGTTGACTTGTTTATTTTTTTTTCTAAAGCGGCTAATGTCAACCCTGACATACTGCCAAGTGGCAATATAATGCCAATATGAGCTCATCACATCAATGTTAAGAATATAGTAATTAATATAAACTATTTCTAATAATGAATATGCCATTCCTACATATTAAAAACCTAGGATGGTTTTTAAATGTACTTACCATTTTTACTATGTAGCATCTGCACATAGTACATAAAATACACACGAAAATTAAATATAATAGACATATTATAACATTGTAAATCATTTTTAAACTGCGCATTGTGTTATTCGATTTATTTATATTTAACATCTTAAAAATTATACTGCGTGAAACGACACATAAATATCAAATTTATTAAAATTGTAATTGAAAACAAACTTTTTATAATCTGTAGCAAAATGACTGCTCTTCGGCTGAGTTTTCCATCAAATCTTTTAAAGTGCGTTTGAGAATACCATTTAAAATAAGAAGCCGGCTAAAATTAAGTAGGCCTCAGATAACTTGGTTGGTTGAGTAGCGTTTGAGTATTCGGGCGTTAACATCTTACGTCTCAGGATGACGAGTGCAGTAGAATGCCACGCAGTACTTTGTAATTCAAAGTTATGTGCGGAGTTGCTACTGTTTGTGGGCGGTCGTATTGCTTATCATCACGCGAACGGCATGCTTCGTAATTTAAATGCAATGTAAAATATGCGTTACTGTTAAAATGGGCTTTCTCGCGCCCCCCATCTAAACCTATATTATTCATGCGTGAAAGTACAAACGTAACAATCAACAATGACCCAATAATATCGATTGTAAATCAATGTAATTTCTCATCACGTTACCTTAATTGACCGGCAGGCACCCGTCTGGCCTGATACAATACAAAATAGTGTCCATACTCAGAGTATTGTATACTAGAATGGACATTGCGAAGTACGCTCACATCGATTCAGCTGTGGTAATTATAGTCAATTTTGCTCAGTACAAAAAGAGATTACTCAAAAGAGGCGTAAAAACAGCAAAATTGGCAAACAAGCGTTTTGTCATTTGATAGTTCGGGATTTCTTATAGTCCTTATTCTATGTTCGGGATAGTTTCCATAGATTTGTGTCAACCTATGGATGTTCACAATGTAAAGGAATCGCTAAAGTTACTAGTTAACCAAGTTATTGTGAAATTTCTGAAATTACTAGTTTCCACCTAAGGTATCTTTTGCGGGTTTCTAAATCTGAACGGTCTTGAAATATCGTTTATTTTATCAAAATAAATATCGCATGGTGTTGCATATTATGCTCAGATACGGCCATAATTTAGTTTCTTTTAATGCGAAAAAGATAGTTACCCATAACATATTTTTATCTGGGTACAACTTTTGACAAGGTGAGGAAGTGACTTCATTAGTCTTGATGGAAAATATAACCTCTAGCCATTATATTACGCCAGTTGCAATACTGTAACTTGCAAAAAAATACTTTGTCCATTCCAGTACACGACATTGACGTTCCAATAGATTATTTCAAAACCCAAAGCACGTTTGACAACGATTTGCAAAACCCATTTTATTCCCTCCTAACGTTGCGTAGCACACCACTAGGAATGACGAATGGAAAAAGGAAAAGGTCCTAAAATCGTCACTTATACGACAATTTGTATGTGATAGTGGCTGGCAACGAGACGCTTTGTGTCAATCCATAAACGAAGTCGACGCGCGTGTGTCTTTGCCAATTTATATCTGCTGTTCGCTAACTTGATTCATTGACGTTCTGTCTATCAGTAGGTTGTTTAGTGCTGGTATTTGCAAGTTTGTTGACTGACTGACCAGGCGCCAATGAGTTGCTAGGTGTTGAAGGCAGGAGCACTATATGGCTTTTTAAGTGGAAATTATATAGTTGTATAAATCGCATCGGATGTGTAAGGACGTACGGTTGTTATCTGTGGCATGTCTTTATTATTGTTTAAAGTACTCGATGGAATTTATGTAGACATTGAAATGATCTGATTTATAGTTTGATGTTCGTTTGCAGTTTCCGTTTTCAATCATAGTAATGTTTAGTATTTTGGTTTAATTTCGCATTTTCGTATGTAGTTTCTCATTTATTTAACTTAATGACGTCATGCATTGCTTAATATTATTTTCAAAATCTGAATATGGAACATTTTTCGTCGTAACTAACCGCTGTGCTGGATTCTTTTACGACGTATAAAGTTACTTTCCAGTCGGATATAAAATACACCAAGTATTGACATTCACACTAGTAAAATTGCTGTCCATATTATATTGTGAACATACAAAAACTCAAGCCTATATTCCCGAGAAATTAGGCTGAGGTACAACGAGGCCACTCAATGTCACCGATATAAAAAAAAAAACAATGTACCCATCGCATGATATGATAGGCAAAGAGCCACCATATCGAACACAGATTCTAATCTCAGCCAATTCAGGTGTTTTATGCGACGTAAACTTCACACAAGTAAGAATACGCTGTGAAATAACTCTTAGTATTGGAAAACCCGACGCATAACAAAACAAATCGTGTTACGCGATCACCATCCATTGTCCACTTAGTTACATTGTTGCCTGACACAGTAATTGAAACTGATAAGGGATTCTGTTTCTGGTTGTAGTGTGGAAAGTGTAGGGGAATGCTTAGCACCTGTTCTACCACGCCTGTCAAATAATGTAAGACGACTAAATGAATAGTACATAATAAAAGTGGCTGCCTCGGTGGCGTAGTTGTATTACAGTACGACTGCAAAGCTGAGGTCTCGGGTTCGATCCCCGGGTCGGGCCAAGTGATATTGAGTTTTTCTATTCAGTATCAGCTCGGAGTCTGGAATTTGTGCCCGATATGGCGATAGGCTCGCCCCCTATCACATCATGGGACGGAATAATGGCGAAAAGTGGGTGCACTAGTTGCGCCTCTGCCTACCCCTTCGGGGATAACAGGCGTGAGTGTATATGTATGTATATGTATATGTATGTACATAATAAAAGTTCGTAATTCGCATTTAGATACATTTTAGATCTTGTTGCGTACCACAAAATATCGAGATATAATTTTATCTTATTGTCTGTATATTATAATGCTGAAGAAATAACCCTAAATTAAAAACAACATACACGTCAGAAATTATTGTTACATCACAAAAAAATTGCATCCTCAAAGTTCTGTTCAAGGGCAGGTTGCCTTTAATTTGATATTACTCTTATAAAAAAGTCAAGGTGTCTACGGTACTCCCAAAAACATGGTGATACGTTTGCCACACGTGAATCAGATATTTAGATAGGGGTTTAGATATGGGTACCGGATCCTGAGCAATATGTTAGAAAAATCCATACTTAATGTTGTTCGTACTATTTATTGAACATAGGATCTCCGGGTCAGTACTTCGTAGTATGTATTATATTCTGCATTTAAACATAGTATGCTACAGTCGTTCTATCTTGCAGGTTTTTTAAAGTGTCTACATATCCGTTCTTAGGTAATACCCATATCTAAGATCATGATATTTAGCAAAGCACTTAAAGAATTTAAATAGAGCTTGGTTTAATTTAGTTTAACGTAAGTGTCCACTATCTAGTATTATCGATGCAAATGTATGTATGTTTGTTGGTCGATTACCTCGTAATTGAATCGATTTAGATTAAATTTAGCACACGCCTAGTTTATATCAGAGATTAAATATATTTTAATTACAAAAATCGATCGGTTTCTGATAGATAAGCTTTAATTTTGCAATCGATTTATATCTTCACTATAACATTCCTTAATTCATTAGGTGCAGAAACTTTAGGTTAATTTCCTTCTTACTTAAGACTTTACAGCTTTCGTAGAGCAACGCGAGGGACGAATAATCGACGATACATTTTAACGTGATACGTAAATATTTCTGGATGTTATTGAAGTCATTCGAAGTTTCATATTTAATTTTCAGGTTATTAACATACTTTAAGATCATAGCATAATTTAGGTCTATCAACGATGAATACTTGAAGTATTTCGTGCTAGCATAGTATATTAGGTTGTCATACATTAAAAACGACTATAATAGAGATAGCACAGTCAACGTGGTAAAAATGTCTCTACCGCAGCCGACGCACATCTCGTAGCAAGCCTACATGGTTCTAAAGATCATCGGACTCATCTTTCGTCTTCCGAAACACTATTAATCATTAGACGCAGTACTCAGACTTGAAAGCGGCGATAGCCTAGTTGGGAGTGGAACGGACTGCCGAGACGAATGTCCGCAGGATCAAAACCCAAGGGCACAAACCTTTGATTACATATACATACACAATTCGCACCAGTAGTTCCTGAGATTAGCGTGTTCAAACAAACAAACAAACTCTTCAGCTTTATAATATTAGTATAGATATACATTCCCGCCTGTTATCCCCGAAGGGGTAGGCAGAGGCGCAACTAGTGCACCCACTTTTCGCCATTATTCCGTCCCATGATGTGATAGGGGGCGAGCCTATCGCCATATCGGGCACAAATTCCAGACTCCGAGCTGATACTGAATAGAAAAACTCAATATCACTGCCCGACTCGGGGATCGAACCCGAGACCTCAGCTTTGCAGTCGTATCGTATACAACTACGCCACCGAGGCAGTCCTTTGACTTTTATAAAAAGTTATGTGTGCATTCTTTGTGCATTATCGCTCTCTTTAACGGTGAAGGAAAAAAACCGTGAGGAAACCTGCATGCCTGAGAAGTTCTCTATAAGAATTTCGAAGGTATCACATACCTTCACCAAGTCTGACAACCCGCACTAGATTAGCGCGGTGAAATGGTATGGCAGTACTCAGCATAATAGTTTATTAAATACTGGATCGGACGGTGGTCGGGCCCACGGCGGGGATATCGTGGCCCATCAGTTTACAAGCCGACACCTGCGTCTAGACACGCTGTTTATTTGCTATTCAGTACGTGCACTGAATATTGTTATTTTTGCGTTTGTTTGATGATTTTTTATTTGTTTTGTGATGGTTTTATAGGTATGTCTTAATCAGAATTGACTACAATTGAAAAGGGATGATGAGCTTTTAAGACAGTATAATCGTGTTTTATTTTTTAAATGTAGCTTTTTTGTTAAAATATGTAGCTAAGACATAGTTACTTGAGAACTGCTTGGTGGTAGAAATTAACAATATAACGGCACGTATTCAGATGCACTCTTACATAGATAAGACATACAACGTGGATTATTCGCCAGTCGTATAAATGTCACAGTTTTTTTATACGAAAACGGCAACTTTACTTATGGTAAGCTGAGTGAGGTCCAAATCGACGGTCCCATAGAACAAAGTCGTATATGCAAAATGTTAGCTTTTCAGTAGAGCGCTTTGAAAGTCGTAAGTTTGTATTCATGTGCGAATTAGTGCTATTTTCACACGTTAGGTTCAAAGTTGTTACTGAACCCTATAGAATATAATGTTTCGTTTATGTATAACTTGTGATTTTCACAATTAACTTAGACTTTCAAAGCGCTCTACTGAAAAGCTTCTTTTTGCATATACGACTTTGTTCTATGGGACCGTCGAAATAGAGTGTTGATGAGAGATGATTGTGCCTCACCAGTCGATACAGTCATGCCGGCCTATTTGAAGTGTCTGTAAGAGTAACTAAGTGTACAATTTTTTTTTGTTTTTCAGATTACGTGTTAAGCTGAGATGAAGACTACGAAAGGTACGTGAGTGTCGCATCATTAGCAAATTATTTTCTACAGACAAGAGATGTTCGATTTCTTTTTTAGCCTGCTTTTTCTTGCATAGTCACTAAAGGATATTTTGATACTTGCTTTATATAAATTCATGTGATGTATACTAGTATTAAGATATACAAACGCAATTTTCTTTTTATTATGCTCATGTTATTTTGCCAAAATTTTTAATAATTTTCTGTTTATATAACCACTGTTTCAATCACCAGTGCGTGAAATTTTATTTACATTTTAATTCTTCAGTCATTTTTTTAGGTTTTATTGTTAAATAAAATTTATTGTAAAATTACAAAATCATAAAAGCCGTTCAGCCATTTACGTGACGAGCAAACACATAATACTTTTATTGTTTTTAATATACTCGGTAGTCGCGTCGTCAGCCGTGTGTCGGCGGCCGGCATGTGATTTACGTTCACAATTAATTGCCCTTAGAGTGTTATTTTAAAAGTCGTATGTTACGTTTACAGACTATAACGCTTCGATCCGGGTTCCGTAGAATATTCTGTTGGAAATTTGCAGTTCATAGTATTATCTTTGTTTGAAAACTGGCTATTATTTAACAAACATAATATGGCAAAAGACATCCTATATTCATAAATCACAACTAACTACAGGATGGCCCATCCACCATCAACATACCAGCCCTGTATTATATACTGCCCACTGTTGAACACGGGCCTCCTCTACAACTGAGAGGGTTTAGGCCTTAGTCCACTATGCTGGCCTAGTGCGGGTTGGCAGACTTCACATACCCTCGAAATTCTTATGGAGAATTCTCAGGTATGTAGGTTTCCTCGCGATGTTTTCCGTCACCATTAAAGTGAACGATAATTGATAAACAATACACACGTGACTTCGAAAATTCAGAGGTGTGCCTTGGGATTTGAACCTGGGCATTCGTCTCGGAAATCCGTTGGTGGCCCATAACAAGAAAATAATATAGCAATAGTTAGAAAAGGCTTTGTGCGACCCGTAAAGTTATCAAAACAAGGCTAGCAAATAGTTTTCGGTCCAATGTCTCTGCAACTGTAATCTAAAGATTACAATGTAATAGATACTCCTAAAGGATGGAAGACAGAAGAACGGAAGAAGAGAAAAACGGAACAAATTTGGCAGATTTTGAGTTTAAATAAAGGAACTACGATTCTATTTTATAAATTATTTTAACAACAAGAAGGTATATTCTCACCGTAATCTATACTCGGTTACCATCTTTGTTTATATAACTAAATAAGACAGAGTTCTATTCATTTTAACATAAGGAACCCTAAAATAGCGACACACTCTTAAAATTTGTTAACGTTAGCTTGTTTGTACAGCGACACGGTCGTAAAGATCTTAAAAAGGTGGACAAACTATAAATTATTCTAGCAATTAGCGCTAAACAGATGTGGGCATATTTTTAGCTGTTCAGGTAAAAATTAAGGTTTTTCTAGGTGGTAGGTCTTGGGCGGGAGAGAGTCTGGGTGGTCATAACTATTTCTGTACCGAGTATCAGATTGGAAGGATGGAATTCGATAAAAATAATTCATCAATAATAGTTTAGAAGTGTCAAGCTAATACTAGATTTTTAGTCACCTTAAACTAAAAAAAATATCTAGTACCAAACGAGAGTCGAAAAGGAGTGTTAATAAATATTTCTAATGCAAACTTCTAACTTAGTATTGTCAATTGTATTCGTACCGCTTCCTATTAGGTGAGCGACATTCTTGTATTGTCATTCCAATTTAAAAAAATGGGAATCGCTCTATTTAAATCTATAACATATTAGCCGAAATTGTAGTCTTGCCATTAAAAAAAAATAATGTACCACTCGGTCTCTAAGTAACAGTTTAAACTCCTCATTAGTATTAACATAGTCATAAGTTAACCCTGATACAGCTAAGAGTTCCCGACCGAAGTTGGTGGGTCGGATTAACCCAGGAAATACTGTTATTGCTGGGAGCACGCGCCATCGATATAAATATTTTAAATGTGTTGCCATATTTTTGAAGACGTCATTTTTTGAGGGGTCGGTCAATGTTTTCAATGCAAATTGGTTAATGGTTGGCGTCTTGTGTGGCTTTTGACTTTATTAGCATTTTAATTTGATATCATATGATATACTACAACTCTATATTTCAAATACAGGCTTAAACTTGTATCTAGCCGAAAAGGTGGGCTGTAGTATACCAGTAGTTTGGCGTACTAATTCCAATCCCATAAGATGCTAAGATAAAGTTCTGGCATGTAAATCGTAGAAAAGGTCTATACACTTCTACTTATACCCTTCATTCTTCATACACTCATCTCAAAATTACGGAAAAATTCCCGGAAAAAATCAACCTTGTTACTTACTTAGATATCATACCAGCCTTGTATTATATACTGCCCACTGCTGGGCACGGGTCTCTTCTACAACTGAGAGGGTTTAGGCCTTAGTCCACCACGCTGGCCTAGTGTGTGTTGGTAGAATTCACATACTCCGATATTCTTATAGAGAACTTCTCAGATATGCAGGTCTCCTCCCGATGTTTTTTATGGCATTGAGTGGCGAGACGAGCATGTCGTTCACCTGATGGTAAGCGATACTACAAAGTACTGTGTGGCATTTCACTGCGCTCGTCATCCTGAGACATAAGATGTTAATTCAAATTAGAAGTTCAAATCCATAATTCTATACACTACTTGCCACTCCTCACTCCTGATCATCCCTACACGACGCCGAATCTTATTTTCGGCGCACCAAAGTTCGAAATAACCCGAAAATGTTCGGCTGCAACGTTAATTGTGTCACCGTAAATATTGTTTGTGTTACTATTTCCATCTTACTGCTGATGGACATTGATATGTATTAAATGACTTTATTTTTGTATGAGTGCTATTCGCCCGCCCTACGCACGGCGTTAAGATGCCATTCCTTCGGTTTCTGTGGACACATTTTCGGAGTGGGTGTCGTTTGAATCGAAATTTATGTTGCATCAGTCAATTATGAACGTCCTTAAATAAGTGGATTTGGGGGATAAAAACAGATTTTCGTTTAAGCTTGGTGATTAGGCGATGCTTGAGACACATTGATTATGCAAGTAATAATGGGTTAGACGAGATAACTTGACGTTTAATAGAAATATTCCCACATGGTCACGAGTTGAAATAATTGTTTGTATAAGCGTCACGACTCTTAATTGCAAATAATATGACACTACCAGCAACAGAATATACTGGTGGTAGGCCTTTCATATGTAAGAGTCCGTCTGGGTGGTTACCACCGCAATGTCTATTTCTACCGCCAAGCAGCAGTGTGCGTGTATTGTTGTGTTTTGGTTTGAAGGGCATTGTAGCCAATGCAACTACTGGACATAATGACACTAAACATCTTATGTCTCAAGATGACAAGCGCAGTGGAATGCCACACAGTACTTTGTAACTGAATGGTATTGCTACTTTTTATGGATGGTCGTATCGCTTACCATCAGGCGAACGGCTTGCTCGTCTCGTCATTCAATGCCATAAAAAAAAATACACATTGCTACCACTTTGACATAAATAACAGCTGGCAAACAACTTGAGCAGACTACCTGGTGGTGGGGATTTTTTTGTACATTAGTGTAGCTACTCTTATGTGTACTCACAAGGTAGTGTGCTCAATAGTTGGCCTGCTCCTATAGTGCCCGCAAAGGTTGCAATATCTTCCAATCTGGAGCACCTTGGTAAACACATTGCTAGCGACAAAAATATATGAAGCGGTGTTCAAGATCTCACAAACTAGACCTACCACCTAGTATTAGTAATATAGATAGTTACGATAATTTAGATCAAATAGTATTTTGTGCTGCATAAATAAACAATACACCACAGTTAACAGCAATTAAAAATTAAAATAGTTCCATACATTACAATATGCAAAATGAAATCGATATTCAAGAATAAGTGTCGAAGAATCATGTAACCACAATTATGCAAGTGGACTTCTATGTATCAGATTATAAATATCTTAATTATACTGTGAAATACCGTAATTGCTCCTGTTTGCCACGATTCAAATAAAAATGACTATTTGCATGTGACGATCGATTCATTCAGACGAGGAGTGGTGGCGCCTTACACGTTGCTGGTTAGGGTATGGCTGTACTGCGAGAGATGTCCTATTAATATTATAAAAGGGAAAGTTTGAGAAGATTTTTGAATATTTGTAAGGACTTAGCGCACAATCATCTGAACAGACTTTGTTTTGGTACATGATAAACCAAGTACTGGATTAATGTAGGATTTCGTTTCAAATAATGTTCTCCTGCAGATGCTGGAAAAATACTTTCACGCGGGCGGTGTCACAAAGAAAACCGACTATTCTAATTTCGTTTATAGATATGATATGTGAGAAAATAGGTATCCTATCTTGACTTAAAAAAGGAAACAAAGAATTGCACAACCCTGATAAACGAGATTTCAATTCGCTGCATTAAAATAATAAAAATAAACGCTAGCACTATCATTGCACCTCAAACGTGTCTGAGCATAATAATAGTATGCAGCTACTGGAGCGTGGAACCGGTCAAGAGATCTTATCAACAACGGGTCATCTCAATGATAACGCTAATTATGTCATCTGGAATAGACACTACCAGTCGATCTCTCAGGTCTTGTTTTTAAAAATAAAAGTGAGGCTTTAAGTCATTATGAAAAGGATTCTTTTGTGTTTTTTTCGCTACATACGCGTAACGCTTACATTGGAGCCAGTGTTATTACTTGGTATTACTACTACTACCAGTCCTGTATTATATACTGCCCACTGCTGAGCACGGGCCTCCGCTACAACTGAGGCCTTAGTCCACCACGCTGGCCTATAGCGGTTTGGTAGACTTGACATACCATCAAAATTCTGATGGAGAATTCACGTATGCAGGTTTAAAAAAGTAAGAGCTGCGTGGCCTTCGGTTTTGATCCTGCGGACATTCGTCTCGGCATCCGTGCCTTTCCTAACTAGGGTATCGCCACTCTTGGTATATTTTCTGCTACAGAATGACAGGTTTTTAGGACTTACTATGTACATGGTAAGTATATTTACTTCTCTTCACAGACATGTAACATTGAATAGAGACTACTATATTTGTCTCGAGAGGGTTGTTACTGCACCATGCCACGAAATGGTAATATTAAAAGCAATGGAGAAAGTATAAACATTTCACCTACACACAAACGTGTTTGACCATTGCATTAAGCTCTGTATATGGTCATAGAACACACATTTTACGCCTTTTATCACGTATTACGTAATTTTTATTACGATACGATGGTATTTTTGGATATTGACTCCACAAATTGCATTTTAAGATATGTATTAAAAGTTTGTTTTTTATTCGACCATTTCTTCTTATATACGATTATGTTCAGAGTCGTACAAATTGAGATAGTTATAATTTTTTAAGAAAATGATAACATTTTTCATTACAAAAGTATCATAAATCGGATTAGATTATTTTTGAACGCACTAATCTTGATCTAGTGGCCCGATTACTACAATGATTTTATCAGTAGAAGGCTATATTATTTTGGAAAATAATATTAACCATGTAGTCCCTGTCTTGACTAACCTTGATAACCTTGATTAAGGTCCCATGTTCGATTCTCACATTGAGCAACATTTTGTCTGGATTTTCATTCATTTTGGATCCTCAAACAGTACTAACGTACCTATAGCAGGACGGAAAAACTAAGCTTAATTATTTCTGCTACGTGTGTAAGAATTTATTAGGCTGTGCGCATCTTTTTGACTCGTAAAGCCCCGTGACGGACACCGGTGTCCATATATATAGGGTTTTCCCATACATCTATACATATATAAGCGGGGCTTGAAGGGTTAATAATAATAACACAGTATAAAATAAAGTCGCTTTCCGCTGTCTGTCCCTATGTATCCTTAGATCTTTAAAACTACGCAACGGGTTTAGATGCGGTTTTTTTAATAGATAGAGTGATTCAGCAGGAAGGCTTTTAGCCTGGAAAACTTACTAACGCGGGCGAAGCCGTGGGCAAAAGCTAGTACTCTATAATGGGATGAGATAACTGCAAAGGCAGATGATTCAACATTTACTTTACGACTTTGATACTATAATGTGTACTTACGTGTCTTTAATAATACTAAAACTATAGCATGTCATAAACAATGCAATTAATGTCATCAGTAGATAGTCTAGTACCATCGTACGATCAACCTTATGTCTAATTTAGTTGTTACTTTTATCATTACCAGTGTTTATAGCAATTGGTGGGATGTTGGGAATTTTAAATAACATCCAGTAAATATTAGCCTCTAATAAACACAACAGTGATTACACTGCTGCTTGGCGGTAGAAATAGACTAGCGATAGTATCTACCAAGAAGGCCTTTCGAGTACTTATCTTCTAAGAAGTTCTTAGGTTATATTTAAAATTAACACGATGAAATTATTACTCATTAAATCGTTAATACATTACATAAGTTAAATTTCCGTTGTGTCAGCGATCGATATTTATAGATCCACATTTAATTTCAGTTTGCTTTTTAAATGTTAACTATTAAAATATTTGGATAAAATTGGTAGAGAAATGAAGCTATAATGGTAAACTTGTATATTTGATTCGATCATCATCAAGCGCAATTGATAGTTTTTTCAAATTGTGAAACAAAATATAATAAATTCATTGATTTATTATAATCATTCTTAAACCAAATCAATTGATTACGTTTTTAATTGATAAAATCGGCGAAGAACTATTCCCTATCCCTCTATAGGCAATAATTTATCTAAGTTTGATATTCGAGACAATAATTATAATTTCTCGGGATGAGAATACTCATACGGCGATGATATCGCCTACTGACAGTTGCATCGCTACATACCCCTTCGGGAATACAAGCGCGATTGTATATTAATGTAAAATGGAATGTTTTTGAGGCAGGGCCCCCGCAGCTTGATTGGCCCTCTTGTTCGTGTGAAATCCGACAAAACTCATTACCATACCAATATTAAATAGTTTAAATTCAATAATCAAGGTTTCTTATACATTCCTTATCGATACTTATGTTATTAAAGGTAATGTTCTTGAGTTTAGATTCAAATGTATTTTTGTCAAATATTACTTTCGAATTTTGTAATTTAGATCGTTCGATAAGTTCGTCTGGATCCCGAAAAATGACCGCATTTATTCATAATATACGTCTATTGGCGGCCACAAATATCGTGCCATTCGAAAGTATTACATGAAAATTAATTCGTGCAAGAAAAAACATCTGGATGTCATAAAAGTGGCCGCCTTTAGTATCAGCCGCTGCAAGTTTATTTTACGATGCCAACATTGATGTTGTGGTTAGAACATTCATAATATACATTATCATAAACATATTTTTTATTTAGAATTATGCATGAACAAATTTGTTCGAGGCGAAATGGTTTGTAATAAAATTAAAAAGTAATGTGAATTAAAGTAAATATTTTATACCATTTTGAACGGTATTTTAAAGCGTTTTTAACACTCTTATTATAAGCCTATGAAAATGTTATAATTTATATTAAGATGTTTTATGGCTTGTATACCAACAAGGCTTTACGCATTAGCGATTATGTTAAATTAGTACTTATGTTTAATATATGAAGGAATTTACGACTGGATGTTATATAAGATATGCATTACATCATGAACTAAGTACTTATTTTCTAGAAAAGCAAAATGAAAAACTTCGAATTAAATTAAGATAAATCTCAAAAATAAAGCAGTTTATAAATGCAAATTTATAAAAAAGAAAAGTAATCAATCAAAAACCTGCTCAAATGTTTGGGGATCAGAAACAGCAAACTGTGGGGTATACTTAAGTGTTTAAGAATAAAAAAAAGGCTAAACAATCGCTACAGGCTTCTCAAACAACTCAGTTGTTACGTACACATAAATTCGGCACAATAATTGCCTTGAATTGAGATATCAGATACTTTGGGGGTTCCGGCTTTGATACCACCCACCGGAGTAACTTAGGCCCTATTGTTATTACCAATAATATTATTATCGCCTGCATCTTTATATGCAAATATCTTATTATTACCCTCTTTATCATATTCTGAAGTTTCAATAACCAAATCTCTACCAACAATATTGAATTCTGTTCTATCACGTTAAAGTTCATTGTTGGTTGTGCATTTTCGTTCTAATTTCACCCAGCTGTGTCCAAAAGGCGGTCTCACACGTCGTAATCTCGAAGGATTTCAGTAATCATAAAGTGTGGGTCGGTAATGGTCAGTCTGCGGGTAGCCCAAGGGCTGCGGGATGTGAATGAACTCAGCAATTGTCTTTTTTTACCCTCTCGACAATTTTTCAATGCAACTTTCGGCTTTAACATTTATTTTTTATTTTTATGCCTTCTGGGAGACCGCCTCCTTTTGGCCGTTATTTTAAGTGGTGTTTGTAGGGGCTAATTTTAATGTGTGTATCGTTTACATTACTTTTTTATTATGTCTTTAACACATGTAACATAACTTGTCAATTTTTTCATACGAAAAGCAACAACAAGCGAGAGCTAAAGTATAATATATGCTTCATTTACGTTTTGGTGTCACTAATCCTCATATATAATATGGGATACCATTCAAATGTTGTTATTAACAACTCCTTCATAAAAATAAAAATAAGACCAGTATAAAATAATAATTTCCTATTTTAATTTTCAACCCTAAATTTTACAATTTCCCGACCAATAATTCTACTTGCAGAATATTTTACAATATCATGGAATACAATGTACAAAGCTTCGTTTCATGACGGCTTTATTTTTGCCATCCTTCGATTAGATGCACCAAACCGGTCGAAGGAAGGGTAGGTAGAGGCGCCACTAGTGCAAATATATTTAGCCAAGGTAATATCCGTCCCATGATGTGGTAGATGACGAACCTATCGCCATATCGAGTACCAATTCCATACCCAGGATTAGGATTTAATTGAAATGTATGTAGATGTTTGTCAACATTTAGTTTTTCCTGAGTATGATAATTTTCTACTTCCATCGCAAGTACATGAAACATTTACGACACGTTTGACCCAATTAATGTTACAAAACCAACACCGATTAACCGAAACCTATTAATTACACCGACTGTTGGTTCATTGACATGGCTTTATAAAAATACAGTTTGTAGCGTTTAAGTTGTTTATCAGAATCGTAAAATTCTATAAGAGACATGCGTGTGAGATATGGATTAGCTTTTGCCCACGGCTACGCTTGCGAGTTGCAATTACATTAAAATACAATGTAAGTTGGTCGTCTCTTGAAATTGTAGAGCATTACGTATTACGGTATTAAAAATGGATGGATGTGAAAAAAGTATAAAATGCAGATTAATTAATTCCTGAAACGTCTTTCATCTGTCAATAAAATTTTAAAGTCCTATCAAATTTAGTCCGGAGATTTTGAATATAACGGTTACAGAAATTACCAATAAAATGAAATACGTCTTTCAGTTTTGGCATAATGTGAGCAGAAATATTGAAAAAAACGTTTTTATTATGAAATCACGGACAGTTCACTTATTTGTAGGTACACATAACAGAAACCGTGTAATTAAGATTATGTGACGTTTATGTGTATAGTTAGGTGGGTGTTCATTTTGTTTAACATTTTATTGTCGCTCTGTTATCGTCGTTTGATAAAATTTGTGATAAGATCGTAAAACAAGACGGTGGTATCGTGATTCATTATTATTTTTTAAAAATCCCGTTGATAGATCGATCTGAATATGAAGCTTTTTAGGGTTCCGGCCCTCAAAAGGAAAAAAACTTTATTGGGTCAATTTGTTGTCTGTCTTCTGTCTATCAAGACCTTTTTTCTCGGGAAAGCGGAGGGATACCAAGTTGAAATTCATATCAAATAGTGGGTCTATAGTCTCTATCAGCTGTGAAAAAAAAACAAACTTGTAAGTCAAGGCAATCGATATGACCGTTTATGTCGCATGTTTTCGTATATTTTGCAATTTCGAAAGGGAATCAAAACCTATAGGGTACTTCCCGTCGACCTAAAAATCTGTATAAAAAAGCTAATTTCAAAACTAATTAAATTTGATAATTTTTATTAATTAATTCTGGCGAACTATTGAACTTATATAATTAGAAAACTTGCCCACAAGTTTGTCCAGAACTCTCGTTACACAAGATCCAACTCGCACTTGTCCAGTTTTTTGAGAATTGGCTACAATTTATAACTTTTGTATATTATCTCAATTTCATGAAGGTATGGAACACATAATGCCCTACTTGAGATTTCAAAAGTTATATGAAGTTTTATAACCTTACAACGACTTAAAAATAATGCTCACTTTTTGAATAAACTAAAAACACGCCATTCGTAATCAAAAGACTAGCGTCAGTAAAGCTCTAGTCGATGGACTTTTCAGAAAACGACTTAGTAACGTGATGAGGTATCAACCTTATCCGACATATAACTTTTTGCTCATTAAAAATCTATAAAAAGTTCCAAGCACACCCACTATGAACACTAAACACTATATCAAACTAATACGAAAAAATATCCATTTAAAAATAATAAAATCATCGTACTTGTAAAACGATTCCCACAATAAAATCAGGACATTCCGGACAGCCTGTCGGTTTGTCCGGTCTGTTCGTAAATCACTCGGGGTGACAACGTCGTAAAACGCAGGTGACATAAAACATGGGTTGGTTGTGTTTAACACGATGTTTGTCAGTAATCGTGATGGTTTTGATGTGATAGTGATAGGGAAATCAACTGGTGATAAATCTGATTAGAATCCTGTAGAACGGTATTATGGATTTCTGAGATACGACGACTAGTTTGGGAGTCAGGTATTGTATTGCGCCAACATTTGTACTAGTCAGGTTAGGTAGCAGAAATGTTAATACACTCAGTTTTTTACTTTATCTATTACTAACCTTTGCCTCGCCTGCGTGACTTAGTTTTTCCGGTATGAAAGACCCGTTTTATATTTTACCGAGATAAAAAATGTCCTATGTTACTCGTTGATAATATAGCTTTATATTGGTGAATGAATGTTTACAATCGGTCCAGTAGTTTTTGAGTTTATCCATTACAAACAAACATACAAAAAATCATATCTTTTCTCTTGATAATATTAGTAAAGGTATGTATTTGATGAAATACCTAGAACCTCATACTGCCCAAGGCCTAAATTCCCTATGGCACACTTTGTTTTGACAGTTCAGAACAAGCAGGTGCACACCTGAGGCATTTGCATTTATGGCAATATTAGCATACAGAATACAATTCCACGCTAACTTTACGAAAATGTCACAGTCATAGAGAATAAGGCCCCAACAGCAGTCTGTTTTTGAAGCCATTCGCGCAAATGTTTGCTCTATGTCATAATATATAATATATTCACGTAATGTAACACTCAATATATCTAAGCCATAACCATAACTGCCCTAAAATCTCACTACATCCGACGTAGCACGTGGGCAGAATTCCATACCCAAGATACCTGTGACAAAAGAAGCGCTCACTAAAACGTTCCGAACAGGTGTCAAATCGTAATAAAAAGAATCCACTCCCACAACGGGAGTGCGCCCTCCGTGTCGATAAAAAGAACATGAAAAGAAAAAAGACAGTTTTACGAGTCTCAAATGAGGTGCGACGAGATTGGGCGGTAAATCAGAATGTTTATTGTCACCGGTTCAGTAGGAGTTGACTTGCTATCTCACTTGGGTACACTTGTATGCTTTTGTTTGCTGTAGGTTATCTTTCGTATCTTTGCGCGCAGTGTTGCCAGTTTTATGGATGTAATCAGGCAACTGTTAGGAAATGCTATGAACTCTTCACGTGGTGAAATAGTGGGTCAAAGTAATTTCAGCCCTAATAAGGGACGACACGAAATATGTTTGTGAAAAAACTTTATCTTACTATATAAGGTGTAAAATTCAAAAATATTTTTAACATACTTTTCCCTTATTCCAGAACACACAGGTAATGGGGTGTAGCAACGCCAAATATACAACTACCTTTGTTCGCTTATGGTAAAACCCGAACACGCGACCTATTTTGGTGCCTACGTTGCACATATTATTATTGCTAAATGATGCGTACATACTTAATGGAAATCAGTGCACTACGTACAACCGTCGCGATCGGGTGCACCACCGTTAACATAACATTTTAACAAAATTTCATAACATTATACCTAACATTTGTATTTAACAATTATAAACATTTTAACAACATTTTAGTTCGAGAATTAATTAACTACCGCAATCCGGACACCCTTCAACCTTTAAGTACATTGTATGAGTGCTTCATCTATAGTGCATCAAACTTGGCGTGAAAATCGCTGTCATTTAAGCTATCAGGACTAACCATTTGACAGCCTCTGACACGCCAAGGACTTGCAGTTATCTAATGGCTTGATTACACGTGCAAGCTAGCGTGCGCAACTGCTGTGGTCGTTGCGGGGCAGCTACTCGTACTCTACGTAAGGCACTCTCTTGTCATGTGCATATCTTTCAGCGACGTCGAAACTTACTACGTAAATTATTACAAGCTCATGCATGTAAGCCCGGAGCAGGGGAGAAACTAGTGCATTCTCTGTTCACCGAGATCATTTTCATTAATTATGTTATTAAAAGAGTAATATAAGTATACGACGTACTAAATAACTCAGCCGTTCTTCTTGAAACGCTATGATATTGTAGAAAAAATGGTTTTATGCTGTCTTACGTTATGCTTTTTTAAATGTTCAAATTTTATATTTGTGTGGCAGTGGCAGCACATACCCTTAGTATCTCGTCCTGGTGCAGGACAGGAGCTGTCCAATATCAACCCAGCGACTCGCACAGTTTAATCATTCTTTACATTAGTGCTTAGCCGTCCGAGGTATTTATGAATTTGACCTATTGGAACAAGTACCCTTTAATCGTCTGTTGCAAAATATTTTGATCGCAATTTTGACAGCCTTTGTCGCAGCACGCTTAGCTGACGCAAAGTTGAGAAAGCAATTGGAGGTTCATGCTACTGCGAACTGGTTGTCACGCTGAGACATTAGATGTAAAGAGATTGACCAATTTGTAGAAATAGACTCAAGGCTGCTTAAGCGGAAGCTGACTTATAGGAGTTTAGCAACATTTTTATTTGTCCCGTTTCACCGGTCTTACGGCCCAATGTCGACACTCGGGAGTATAATATCATCCAAGCGAGCATTGGACCGAGTCCCTAACACTATGTACACCCTCCCCGGTATACCAACCAAAACCCGCGGTGGCCTTCTTCTACGACCTAGTATGTGGTTGTTAGGTGTATTATATGAAACGCACACACGTTATTATCCGAAGCAGAATTACACAATTTGCACACAAGTGTTCCATCCTACGATATTATAGGGGAAGAGACTTTTGCAATATCGGGTACAAATTCCGGACTCCGGGCTGAAAGTGTGCAGAATAATACAATATCACTTTGCCCGACCGCTCGCCTGACTGTTGTCGCGCAAGCATACAACTTAGTACATTAAAAGCGATATAAGTTTACAAAATTATATTAGAAACTAGCTCCGAACGGAATCTACGATAATATGTAAATCTCGTGCCTACTTGATTTACATTCATCTGCATTACTTTTTATCCGAAATCAATAATTTTTACGAGTAGATACAATGAATGGAACGGCGGTTTTACAAAGTCCATATCGATACGCCCCCTTAAATACAGTACTAAGGGAAAGATAAAGGTTTTATTACCAGCCTGTATTTGGTGTCATCCAAAGCTGAATAGAAACAGCAACGTTATCTAAAAGCGCGCGTTAAGCCCATTTATGACAAAGTTGTCACATAAAATATTAGTGTAAAATCAAATTGAGACGTTAAAGTAATAAATATTAGTTTTTATAACTTAGTTGAGACAACCGAATAAATCAATGCGAAATTAACGTCGTTTAGGTTTTTATGTTTTACTAAAAAGCTTCTATCGAACGGTAGCGTCTATTTTACGATTTCGATGACATTTTTGTTTCGTTTTACTTCGTGTTCTGTTATGTCGGTGTGTTTGTCGATTGTGATAGTTTGCGTTTCTGTTAAGTTCTTATAGTATAAGATGATAGATTAAGGGTATTTTGTCTAGGTTTGATTTAGCAACGTAATTTGTAAACTATTGTCTAAGTAACGTGTTTCATTGTTAGTTATGATCAGATGTTAATTTCTTTCCTTGTTCAATAACATTATTATTGTCAGAAATCTAGCATAAAATGGTGTTAGGGTTTTTTACTGTATATAATCATTATCATCATCCTCACCAGGCACATGAAGACCACTGCTGAATATAGACAAGGTGCCCTCAAGGTTTACAGACGGGTCTGTTCAAAGTGGCCTGCATGCAGTGTGTCCTGCGACGTAATGAATACTGTTAATATAAAATACATCCTGAACCTTCAATCTTTTAGTCCATCAACACCAATATTCTATAGAAATAACTCATTTAATCTTACGTGATTTGTCATAAAATTTGCTTGCCCTTTTTCAAACTACAAAATATTTTTTAAGTAATCGTTAAATTAATGTATTAAATAAATCAAATAAATATACGAACAAATCAGAATACAAATCTTGAACAGCATAAAAACTATCAACACATTTGCGAGCAATAAAATGAATGAAAAAAATGTTCCACTTAAAATCGCAAAAGGATAATCATCCGAAATATTTTATGGATTTTTAATAGTGCAATTTATATGATAATTTTTACGTATGTTAATGAAATTAATTTGTACCGCCAACACAGCGGATCAGACTGAGAAACCAGTAAGGATTCATATGGATATAATGATTGTAGAAGTTTTTTTGGTGACACCATCAATTATAATTTGTTGTTGGTAGCCAAATTAAGTCTTCTTATAGCGGTTTTCGAGTTATTCGATGAGTTTTAATATTGTGTTACGATTTTGGAAGTTATATTGTATTATGGTTAGCTTTTGCCTGCGGCTTTGCCCGCGTTAAAAAGTTTATCCGGGATAAGAGTACCGCTTTATATTTTCCCGGAATAAAAAGTATTAAACCAAGCCATGATCTACCAGTGTGCCGAATTTCATCGAAATTCGTTCAGTAGTTTTTGCGTGAAAGAGTAACAAACATACATACATTTTTACAAACTTTCGTAATTTTTAATATGAGTAGAAAGTAGGATATCCAAGAATAACTTATTTTCTTAATCTTCTGTTTGATCTAGAATTTATATACACTTGCTGTAGTTTTCGTAATCCTGTGAAACTGTTAACAGTTTAATAATCTATACTAATGAAATCCTCCTAGCCAGTTTCGGCCACGGCGGCCAATCTCAACGGAGATCAGCCAGGTACGCAGGAGATATTATAGTGCACAAGTGTGTGCGCAATACACAGGTGCACTCGCTATTCCTTCACTCTCATAGTCCGGTGAGACGGCAATCCGACATGACCGGAGACAGATCAGGCGCAGGACCAACGGCTTTACGTGCTTTCCGAGGCACGGGGGTATCACACCGCCAACTTCCTGACTCCGAGCTGCGACTGAGTAAATTTTAAGATGAAAAAACCCAGTCACAATTTTTTTTTTTTTTTTGGCTCGACCCGGGATTCGAACCCAGGACCTCAGCGCGCAAATCGTACTCGTAATGCGTACGCAATACCACTACGCCACCGAGGCAGTCCAATCTAATATTATACTAATATTATAAAGCTGAAGAGTTTGTTTGAACGCGCTAATCTCAGGAACTACTGAACCGATTTTGAAAATTCTTTCACTAGTAGGAAGCTACTTTATTCCTGAGTGCTATAGGCTACTTTTTATCCCGGGAAAATATTTTTATCCCGGAAAAACTTTTTCACGCGGGCGGAGCCGCGAGCACTACTATTAATAGAATAAAACTTTTAAGTCTTTTACAGATATTGTTTTTTATTATTAGATGTTAACACAAATGCCGACATTTTTCTCTGTTGTACAATAGATTAATGAATTATTACATACATAAACCTTCGTCTTGAATCACTTCGTACATTGCTGAGAACTTTTTGAAATTCCGTTCGGTAGGATTTGAGTTTATCGCATTCAGACAGACGTGGCGGCGGTATTAATTTACCACGTAGAATACCACGTTAAATCATAATTTACCGATGGTAGGTCACGTAATTTTACCGATGGTAGGTCTCTCATATGTAAAAGTCCGTCTGGGTGGGTACCACTGCAATGTCCATTTCTACCGCCAAACAGCAGAGTGCATGAACTATTGTGTTTCGGTTTGAAGGACATTGTAGCCAGTGTAACTACTGGACATAATGAGACTTAACATCTTATGTCTCAGGATCACGAACGCAGTTGAATGCCACGCAATACTTTTTATCTCAAGGTGCTGTAGGTATAGTGTTGCTATTGTTTATGGGTGGTCGTCAGGCCAACGGCACGCACGTTTCGTCATTCAATGTCACAAAAAAATCACCTTGCCAAGCTATAGGTAGTATTATTTTTAATGATAGGATTTTGTGGATTTCGTTGACTGCCTCGGTGGCGTAGTGGTATTGCGTACGCATTACGAGTACGATTTGCGCGCTGAGGTCCTGGGTTCGAATCCCGGGTCGAGCCAAAAAAAATTGTGACTGGGTTTTTCCATCTTAAAATTTACTCATTCGCAGCTCGGAGTCAGAAAGTTGGCGGTGTGATACCCCCGTGCCTCGGAAAGCACGTAAAGCCGTTGGTCCTGCGCCTGATCTCTCTCCGGTCATGTCGGATTGCCGTCTCACCGGACTATGAGAGTGAAGGAATAGCGAGTGCACCTGTGTATTGCGCACACACTTGTACACTATAATATCTCCTGCGTACCTGGCTGATCTCCGTTGAGATTGGCCGCCGTGGCCGAAACTGGCTAGGAGGATTTCATTTCATTTGTGGACCATACTTTTATAATTAGACATTTGAAGACTCATTGCTGTCTAATGTTTCAGGATGACGAGCGCAGCAGATCCAGGCAGTACTTTGTAATCTAGAGATATTGGTGTTCTTTAGAATTATAATAGGCATTCTTAGTGGAAACCATCAGACAGATATATGATGTCAGTAGTATAACAAAAAAGGAATACCCATCAATAAAATATGGTAAAATCTGGATCAAATATTACAATATATAAATTTTCCACTAGTATTCGTCTAGACAAAATGTAATTTTTGACATTTGCATAAATTAATAACACAGTTAAAGCATTCATAAATATTACACAAATCGTCGCTTTGTTGTCGTTGGACTTTTTTGGACCTCTCTAATCTTTCGTAATTTTCATATTTGACTACCTATTTCCTTTTGCTACTTTGTTTATCATTGGAATTGCTCTCGCGTCATTTTGTTTATCAAAATATCGCCTCATTTGCCAGGAGTCAATTCTTATTTTCATCCTAATGGGGTTTTGAGTTCTGATCCGTGCTAAGGAATGTCAATCTGTAAGGCTTCGACCCCTATCACATCATAGGACGGAAAGTAGTTGCACTAGTTGCGCCTCTGCATACCCCTTCGGGGATAAAAAGCCTGAGTGTGTGTGCGGTGTATACTACTTACATAGTTGCAACAGTGATAGTGAATACAATCTAGTGAAATATAGGATTAGCAATTGAAATTAATTTTAAATTGTAATTTTCGAGAAAGATAAAAATCTATCTTACCGTAAGAGAGTCTCCATCAACTTCGAACATAACCATTCTCAACTCTGATCAAATCCACGTCTATATCCTTGTACGTACAGCGTGTAGATCGGGTTTACGTCTGCGATAGGCAGTAAACAGTAAGTGGGCTGTAATATCGTGATTCATGGTGGTGTAAAAATCAAATGCATCCAGAGATGGTAACGGCGCGAGCGTTAGCATCGTGTTACTGACCGGTTTTGTTAGGGTGTGGACATGGCATTATCTAGAATTAAGGTGTTAGATCGAAGTTAGATGAAGATTTGATAGTAGAATGTCTGGATATGCTTATGATAGAATAAAAGTAAATAAGATATAATAAGCTAGGACTAGAATAGATAGAAAGCAGAAGTAAAATAATAACAATGCTTTTGAGTTTTGTACGTTCATTTAGATTGTTCATAGATGGACATCTAATCCTGATTTATTTATTTATTTAATTTTATTGGATCGATAGTGGATCTTAAAACTAAGTACATAAATACAAATACACTTAAATCATGCTACCCAGTTACAGGCAACCACATCTAACGTGATTTCATTTCTTAAACGTCTTATGTGCAGTAAATGTTAAGATGATGGTAATCATCAGGACTTCCCATTTCTTACCCCTCTGATATCTGCTAAATATTGTCTTGAATGTGAAATCGCAGATGTTTTTGAGCACGTAATAGTTGCATATTCGCTAAATTTTAGTATGTTGCACTACAAAACCAAATTACGTCCGGTTCATTCTTTAGTATATACATTTCATTGGTTGGTTTCCATAATGGTCCCTTACTGAATATGAATGAGAGCATGAATGAAGCCTTACAACAATATTTTAAGTCGTAAGTATTATCACAGGGACGTCATACGCCGACGCTTTCTGCCAATGACCTAGGCTTTGTCTAGCCGAGACCTACGGAATAAGGAAATGTTTACATCAAAATCACGAAGAAAAGACTTCTTTTCTTCGTGATCAAAATGCATGAATACTTGTTCGAATTTTGATTAATATGTAGTTGTGTATGTTACACGTGTATTTCAATAGGATTCGGAACTTAGACGATGACACTGTTAATGAAGGTTTTTTTGTGATATTTGTATCAGTTCTGCTTGTAGCTGTCGTAGTTCATAATACTCACAATAAATTTGTTTATATTGCGTAGTTAGAATTGTGTTCTATTTTTCGAATCCTACTATCCTACTAATATTATAAAGGCGAAAGTTTGTAAGAATGTATGGATGTATGGATGTTTGTTCCTCTTCCACGCAAAAACTACTGAACGGATTTTGATGAAATTTGGCACACGGGTAGATCATGTTCTGGATTAACACATAGGCTACTTTTTATCCCGGGAAAACATAAAGCGGGACATTTATCGCGGAAAACTTTTTAACGCGGGCGGAGCCGCGGGCAAAAGCTAGTATTTAATATATTTGACAATTATAATTGTTGTTTTAAATATTGTAGCGATTGTAGCGATGTTGTTTAGGCTCCACACAGAGAGGCAGAAATTCCAATGACTAAAATATCTAATCCTCCTTTAACTTTAAAGTTAGCGTATACAATAATTTCTACATACAGGCAATACTTATATAAAATAAAGTGTTAAGCTCCTCTACAAACATATTGTTAAGCTTGTTCAACCTTATTGCAAATATTTACAACGATTTATTTAAGCGTGTTGAACAAGTTGTAAAATCGCTCTTTGTTTCTACGAGGAAACGCTCGTCCTGTACAACATTTTCTAAACTTAGGTTTTTACAGTCTCCTCCTCTTAATGTAGAAATAACTTTAGCTTATCGTTGTATATTCTTATTATTTGTATTTTATTTAATTTATTGAACCTACTTCTCTTTTTTATTTACATTGAATTATTTTATAAAGCAACTAGTTTATTTTGTTCGCGTCTACGCCGGCGCGGCGGGAGAAAGATTTTCCGGGGTTAAAATATTTTCGCAGGATAAAAAGTAGCAGGATAAAAAGTAGTACTCAGGAGTAATGTGGATTTCTACAAGTGAAAGAATTTTCAAAATCGGTTCATTAGTTCCTGAGATTAGCGCGTTCAACCAAATAAACAAACAAACTCTTCAGCTTTATAATATTAGTATCTAGATATTTGTTGACTTAAAGTGATCCTCACACCCAATTTAGTTGCGATCAAAAAAACGCATGAAAATCTGCATCTCAAATACCAACTCAATTTCAATGAACCCATCCATTACTTGCATAACCACTAAACTCAATCTCACTGAGAAAATAAACGCAAATCGAATCCCACATTTGCATATAAATTCTAAATCTGTTTAATAAATACGAACATCTCGTAATCATTATTTTCTTTACACTTTACTACAATAGCATCGCCATTAACGATAACATTGAAAGGAAAATTGCAAATCAAATTTATGGACAACTGACCTGAGTCACTGGCCTGTTAGACGATAAAGAAAAAGCCTTGTTCCTTATGACACTGGGAGTTATGGTCACCATTTGCCGGTGTGTCACCAGGCCAGCATAAACTGCGGCTTGACGGCAGCTGCGGGCATTGTTGTTACGTTTGTTCCTTGCAGATTATTTTATCATTTCCATTTTATGGCTTCGTGTTTGTAATAGATTCTGTTTGTGGCTGATTGTTTGCTTTCTATTTCGTTTTTGTTTTGTTTAGTTGGTTTATGGTTTTTGTTGAAGTTGAGTGTTTAGTTCTTTATTAGTGTAAATTTTTTATCTATTGTAATATTTTGGACACGAACTTCGAAGAAGATTTTTACTAGGTTCTGTTTCTAAGACTCAATTAGATATATTCGACCTGCATTGTTAATTAGTATCGTGATTGCAAATTGTAAGTTCGATACCCGAACAGACCACCACGACACGATAAAAATGTTGAATTCATCCGGGACACAAATATAAAGTAAAAATTATTCCCATTACAATTAAGTTCATAACGCAATCAGTGATCTTGATCATTATCTTGTCTTTGCTTCTTAAATAACGTATAGAAGATAGTAACGTAATTATTAGTTAAAGCACCGCTCCCAAAGTTTGTATGCAAGGTCTCTACTTTAACTTATATTTATGCCTTGACATTCCTTAGTAACCTGGCCACCAGTCATGCAAAATGAATAAACGGAACTCTTTAATTGAAATATAATTAAAGTATAAAATTAGGGTAATTTGTAATACTGATACTGTGATTATACTTACCTATATCTTGATTACTTTGATTAAATACATTTTCGATTTAAAATTAATAGTTTGATACAGTTTTATACTTAATATAGAAATAGTTAAGTAAACTTTAAAGCTGTTGAACAAGCTATATAAGAGCAAGAAGAGACATGATCATTTTATTATCTTAAGTATAGACCTCTTGCATGAGAGAGGCTGTTTAGGTACCACCGTTTCATATGTTTCTATCTTCAAAAAACCTACTGCTGTATTCTGATTTTAAGGACATTGTAGCTCGAAGAATTACTGGGCTTTTTGAGACGTCAAGGAAACAAGCAACTTGATAGAAGTTATCATCATCATCAGCCGTTGTCCACGCTTTATACATACGGACGGAAACAACGAGGCTTTAGATTGTGATTGTCACCGAATTACACAGATAACCGTACCACGACCAATGTGTGATCCGCAAATTTAGTTTCGGACGCATCTGTTGTGTAGCTGAAATATCTTTGTATTATCTATTATTCAACAGGATTAGATTAATATCTTGGTTTTGAGGGCTAGGGACTTGGACATTTTCCTTTCATGATTCAAATATTCAGATACCCCCCATTTTGTGACAATGTTTTTCGACGTGATCCCGCATCGTGATTATGGCTTTCACTACATATGAGTATGTGTTCATAATTCCTAATGTAAATTTGAATGCACTCTCTACTCGCCGAATATGGTCGTTGGATCTTACTATCTGCAAATCTTGTTTCTATATTTGTTGCTTTGTACTTGATACGGTATATCTGCTTACAATCGTCTGATTTCAGGTAGATTGTCACGCAAGTATTTGGAAACGGCGTTTGCGAGCTTCCTCGCGATAGATGTTCTCACTTGATTGACTTTTGTTGCTTTTGAAAGTATTGAACCGAGTGACGTAACGTCTATCATTGATCAACAATACACTGCACAAAGAGCATTATAATACTACGGAAAATACTGCAGTACTATTATAACTATCAATTGCAGTTCCGTCACGTTTGTACAAAAAAAAGAATCTATGCAAACGTATATGAATGTGCCTTATACTAGTCCATGATAATGTCAGTATTTATAAAAGTCTCGTTCATAATCACAGCGTCTCATAATATCTGCAGACATTTACGATTATAGTTTGTGAATATGATATAATATTTGTGGCCACTAAATTCTTGGACAGTTTAACAGCTTAATAATTATCGGGACCACACGCGGGCGTGTCCTCCCTCGCACGCTGATTTACTGGCCGCACCATTAGCGTTTGTAAATCAAATGATACTTAGTGATGAGAAAGTATCGATGGTTTTATGATGAGACAATGTTGCTTATCTGATAGTAAGCCCTTGCCTAGTAAGGTAATGGCAACGGAACGTGTTGTTCTTTTGAAGTTTTTACATTTTTGTTCCAATTTTAAACTAGATAGCGGAGATAAATTAGATTGTACTGTGGTTAGAAATTTAGATAAGATATGCTAGTCCACATGAATGATGCCGCGCCAAGCTAATGGGTTTATAACATGAAATAATATTTTCGGAAAGTTTTAAAACTTGTACAACATTAAAAGAAATGCGGGATTTCCCAAGCAAAAGGTGTTCTAGATATTTAGAGGAAGAAAATTGACAACTAAAACTACATACACTCTCACGCCTTTTATCCCCGAAGGGGTAAGTAGAGGCGCAACTAGTGCACCAACTTTTCGCCGTGCGTATTCCATCCCATGATGTAATAGGGGCGAGCCTATCGCTATTTCGAGCACGAATTCTAGACTCCGGGCTGATACTGAATAGAAAAATCCAATACCACTGTGCCCAACCCGGGGATCGAAGCCGAGACCTCAGCATTGCACTCGTACCGTAATACAACTACGCCATGGAGGCAGTCAACTAAAACTAGTAGCACCTTAGAATCTATATTTGTTCAGAAAATAAAAAGGTTCAAACGTGTTATACAGATAAGGCTGTGTCGTTAATGTGCTGCGTCTTGCAAATGTCCGCGGGCGACTCCGCCTTATCATCAGTCTTGTCGTTTGCTTATTTTCATAATTGGGTTAAATAATGGCCGCGCTTTAGTGCGAACGAAAATTATCACGAGAAGTGTGAATCTCTGATGGGTTGTAATCTCTGTGCTCATCAATAAATTAATGGTTGATTTCTATTCAAGTATTAAGATGAGCTTAAGTCGCAAAAACAATGTAAGTTAAAGTTTGTGATCAAAAATGATCACTTTTGGACTAATTAAAAACACAAATCTTCCTGAAAATATTGTTTTTGAAAACTGTTTTATGTCACGTCACAAAAGTATTTTAAAGGTTTTTCTATCGTGTCTCGTAATGCAAGTTCGTGGGATGCCAGTCTTTTGTATTAACTAAGATTGAACTACGTACAAGCGAGGTCAGCTCAGATCGCAAACATCATTAGAAACTCATATATCTTTAAATGTCAATATTTAATCGCACTGTTAAAGTGATAATTAAAATCGGGATAAAATACGACACTATAAACTTAATATTTATTACTACAATTTATCAATAAATTTATTGTTTTACGTGATAAATAATTCAACAGTCGATAAATTTGAATATCGAATATCGATGTTTTGCTTAGTAACATCCCTACATGCTAGACTTGCGTGGGCAAGTAGCAACAATGGTCGTTGGAACCAGTAGCGGACTCCTTTGTGACGCATAGAGGAATCTCGAGACACCCTTGTCTTACTATTTAATTTATGTAAGTGTTTGTAGGTACAATTTGTAAGTTGTCTCATTGATAATGTTTTAGTAAGCTTCGGTCATGGACCTTCGATGTGTTAGGACTTAAGGCTGCTGAATCAGATTTTTGGTACCATCGGCCAGCAAACGATAAATTCGATCACACATCTCTGGTACATATAGCCGCCAAAATACCAAAAGAATTGATTTTTGCCGGTCTTAAAGGATAGTTTAAGATAGAAGTGTTTTGTTAAAGCTCGTAACAATTTCACTCACCATAATTGCAACAGAAAGTTCACTAAGTTTTTCTGTTAGACATTAATACATCGAATAATTGTGAAGAGTCTACACCGTGATTGGTCTACACTGTAGACAAATATGCGTGGTTTTACTATTCTAGATATACAGGGTCATTTTAACATAACGTTACTAAATGAAACAACATACTTATTTCATTGAAAATAACACTTTCTATTAAGTTATTTTAACTATAGATGTAAAATAAAAAAGCATAAGTTTCGAACAAAACAAAATTCAATAAAAATTTGCTCTAAGTTTACACGCCCTCATACTACTACCACTACCTACTCTAAGAATCGTCACACCAGCAACATTTCACCTTCAGTTAGAAGAATACTCACGTCTCACGCACACGCCATATTCACTCTAAACTACAAAAATGACGAAAAATCAGGAAAATTTAATTGAGTTTTTTGGCAACCATTAGTAGAGGCAAAGCCGGGTGGTTTTAGATTTCTTTATTAAGGCAATGTCAAAATAACCCTCTAAAAGTTGCATAGGATTACAACTTTTATTCATACATATAATGGGATAAAAATAAAATCAATCCTTCTAATATTATAAAGGCGAAAGTTTGTAAGAATGTCTGGATGTATGGATGTTTGTTACTCTTTCACGCAAAAACTACTGAACGGATTTCGATGAAATTTGGCACACGGGTAGATCATGTCCTGGATTAACACATAGGCTACTTTTTATCCCGGGAAAATATAAAGCGGGACTTTTATCCCGGAAAAACTAATTCACGCGTGCGGAGCCGCGGGCAAAAGCTAGTGAACAACAAAATTGTTGCATGTTCGCATTCCAACTTCGACTATTATAATATAAACGATTACGGAGTAAAATAAAACTTGCTACATTTACTGGGTGGTTGGTTTGGAAACTACGCCTGAGTACACTGTAAAAGTACAGTTATGTCACCGAGTAAAATTTGCTGGTGGTAGGTCTCTCATAAGTAAGAGTCCGCCTTGGTGGGTGCCACCGCAATGTCTATTTCTACCGATAAGCAGCAGTGTGCATGCACTATTGTGTTTCGGTTTGATGGACATTGTAGCTAGTGTAACTACTGGACATAATGAGACTTAACATCTTATGTCTCAGGATGACGAGCGCAGTGGAACGCCACACAGCACTTTGTAACACAAGGTGCTGGATGGTGTTGCTGCTGTTTATGGGTGGTCGTATCGCTTACCATCAGGCGAACGGCATGCTCGTCTCGTCAGTCTATGAAACAAAAAAGAAACGACTTTTACTATTTTATCATCATCATCAGCCACATGAAGTACACTGCTGAACATAGGCCTCCCCTTGTAGGGGAGCCTCCCATTGTATATATTTCATACATTGATGTATTAAAAAACCCATTTCATATAAATTGCTGAATTTACGTTTTATAGCTGCGCGAGAGCGCGCTCACCAGCGGTTTAAGGGTTGCGAGCGCCTTCTGCGCTCACCCAAAAGACCGGTGTTCTTGTATAAGCCGACCCTCGTCAGGCTAACAAGAGTTTAGTGAGGGACAAAAAAAAAAAAATCACCAGCGATCGTCAGTCGTTCCCTGTCACGCAACACGTTATCGTTAGCAGTTAGCACCTAGTACCGGTACCGTCCATATTTCATATAGTATGTATAGATTGTAGTTGTGTAAAAGTGATAAATAATATAGGCTCATAAATTAACCACGCCTGAACTTTTATTTGCAACCTTATGAGAATCAGTGGGGATATTACGAAGAACAGACACTATAGAAACCCTTATCTCCACACCCTAAAGATTTCTAGACGGACCTATTGAAAGGACATTAAATACAATGTTATAGCTCTATTAGAGATTTTCTATAGGTCTATTAGAGATTTTGTATTGCTCCATTTTTTTTAATAATCCCGATTGACTATGTTAATTCATTCGTATTTCTAAGTACATTTTAATTCGTACATTAATTTCATTTTTACGACTCCAAATTCCTAACATCAGCTTTCGCAGTATGTGAAGCCTTAATTCTGTACAAATAGATATTTTATTTCATTCGGGTGTGGTCCGTTTAACGAGTTAAAAATACCAGTAGCACAAGTTTCAAGTTACGTATTTCTCGTGATTCAGTATTATGTACTTTATGAAATATGCTCAAAGTTCATTTTGGAATGAATTAAAAAAAATATGGGAGGCGTTTATATGTTTTTTAAAAGCTATTTGTAAAAATAAATCCATAAATTTTGTTTGTTGAGACCTAGTTTACAAAACAGTATTTATTAGTAACGGAGAAAATGATAAATTATAATGTTTAATTTATTTTATTGAGTCTTTAGGAGAAGTCATTTCTAAGACTACTTTAAAATACCACAATGTGTTGTCTACGACTCCGTAGGCATAGTAAAAAAAATCCGCTACAATGACTTCATTCAACGAGCCACGCTCTGGGGTCAGTCACACGGGGAAAAAGACAGATCAGTAAAATTCTAGTTTGGGAGGAAGGCATAATATAATAATACCAGCCTTGTATTGCATAATGACCTACTGCTGAGCACGGTCTCCTCTACAATTGAGAGGGTTTAGCCCCTTTGGGGAAGGTTTTTCGTGACAGAGAACCTATTCCAATTCTCGCAGTTCTAATGTTAACAAACTCACAGTCGAATTTTCCACATCGATAAACAAATTGAAGTTCTGCGGTCTAGAGATGAAATTCAGAAAATTATTGAATAAAATAACCAAGTACAAATCTTATAAAACTTCTTTAAGCAAAGGAAGCATTTATACATCCAGCCTCTATGAGTCCAAACCACCAATTTAAATTCGCGCAATTTTTGCCTATTATCCGCCGCTGTTAAATATGTATCGGCTAATGTATCGAAAGGTATTTCGAGTTGAAACAATAAATCTACTGCAGCTTATCCGCTAAACACGCTGCGTTTGTTTCCAACAACACACCGTTAAATACTTTATTACTTCGACAAACTAATAGTTAACACTGGCTGTTCAAACTATCTGTCATTTGAGCGGGCTTGTTAATATTTTAGTCCGCTGACTCTGTCTATGGTAAGTATATTGGCTGGTTTTTAAATATGATTCGCAAGGATTATGTGATTTGTAAATCATTGCACATTAGATTTTAAGTTGTAGATCTGTATAATTGTAGATACTTGTCAGTTATTCTACTATTGGCATGATACTACTGTAAGGCAGAAAATAGCTGTGATGTCCCTTAGTTCTTGTATTTTGTATCATTAGTGGGGTTGCTAAAGAGTTAATAAATTCTTACCTATGTATAAATCTTTTTTATAAACAGTTAACTTCAGGACCGCCCCTAAGTGCTAACTTTGGTTCATTAAGAAGAAAAACCAATCTAAATGTCATCTGTAAGCATGTCAAACAAGTTTAGCAGCGTTGGTTAACAGAGATTACAAAATCTGACCATATGATGACTCACCCGCTTGTTTGTCTACCGTATCCCATAGTTTAAACCTGTAATCTCACTAAACTCTCTACAAATCATAGCCGCCAACAATATCCAAGATAGTTTGGTATCACTGCAGGTGTTTTACGAGTCGAGACAAGTCTTTTAATGTGTAAAAGGCAGGACAAAGTACCGTGGGCAGGACTTTATGATTGCGTTGACGCCGAGCTGATTTACACTGGAAGGCGTGAGCTAGGCATCCTAGGAATTCAACGTTAGACCTAAGTGTTGTTTGATCGATGGTAAAGTTTTATGACATGAATAGGAAAGAAGGGACAGGTCATAAAGATCAGAGTATAGTCTTTAGTATTATTTGTATTCGTAAATAAAATAGACAGCTTTTAAAATGCCTTTCCTGCTGCAAGGTACTTAAATACCACGATGCTAGCGCCATCTACTATTAAAAATATTATTATTTCCCACGAGAGATTACTCCCATGAGGTAATCGAGTCAAAAAGTAGCCTTTGTGTTAATCCAGGACATGATCTAGCTGTTTTTTTATGGCATTAAATGAAGAGACGAGCATGCCGTTCGCCTGATGGTAAGCGATACGACTACCCGAAGCAGTAGCAAACCATCCAGCACCTTGAGTTACAAAGTACTGTGTGACATTCCACTGTGCTCCGACGAGCACAGGACGGACGACTCAGGACGACTCCTGAGACATAAAATGTTAAGTTTCATTATGTCCAGTAATTTAGTTACGCTGACTACAATGTCCTTCAAATCGAAACACGACAGTGCATGTACATTGCTGCTTGGCGTTAGAAATAGACTTTGCGGTGGTACCCACCCAGACGGACTCTTACATATGAGAGACCTACCACGTGTGTCATATTTCATCCAAACATTCTCATAAACTTTCACATTTATATTAATAAGATTTAGGTTTATAGGTTTCATGTAGGCATTATAAATTTATGTATTGTAATTAAACTAATGGTTTGCTAGATTACTTACCGCATAAAAAATGTACGCTTGATTAACAAGATTAAGTGACTCACTAGTTTTATTAGCAGCGGGATCCTTACTCGAGATTCTTTCTGTATGGGTACCTACTAACGAGTTGTCCATTTATGTACTAAGCAGCAGTGTGCATGCACTGTTGTTTCCTTCACAGGAATTATAAAATTCAAATTCTTATGCCTAAGATTTTCTTTGTAATTTAAAGTTATTAATGTTGACTGGTGGTCCCACTGACTAGATCCAGTTGTAGACTATCAAGCAATGTTCTAGTCTCATCATCTACTTGTATAATAATAGATGGTTATCACATCGTTACTTTTTTATATTCTGCCCCTCTTTACGCTAAAAAAGATGTGACTTCTGACTCTTCTTCTTTTTCAGCCTTTAAAAGTTCACTACTGAACATGGGCCTTCCCCAAAAATTTCCAAACCATGAGTGTATCTGACGTTTAAAACAATAAAAATACGGTGCAACAAATACCTTAGTCATTACCACTTTTATTACAATCAAAAAAGGATAAAAGTCGTAAAACAGTAATCACTCCTTGTAAACATTTAGTATTTCTTAAAACATTTAGCAGGAACATAACACTGTACAACGTCAATGAAAATCCTTATTTGTTTTAAAGTGCAATCAGATTTTTGTTGCTTTAGGAAAGGATGTGACAATCTGATTCTGAGGCTAATATTGATGTTGGGAGCTTTGGACTGTAAGTACAAGTAACGAGGGATCAGACGGTCTTAACCTAAAATTTTATAATATTGCGAAATTCTTCACAATCAAGACATGTTTACTGGGTACGGCAAATGAAATCCTTTAAAACTTTGATATGTCGATAGTCTTCGCTGATTAGAAAGTAAATTTGTTAGGTACTAAGTATTAAAAATTGATTACGCTCACACGATGGTTACAGTTAACAATACAAATATAATTTTGTTTAATCTACTTGTTTGTACAGTGTCACTCTTTGGTTACATATTATATTGGGTACCTTTCCTCTAGAAGATACTACTTGATGATCAGGGTTTAGAGCATTAAAGTTAACTATATTTGTAATTTAACTATCAATAAGCAAGCGAATTGCTAGTCTGCATCAGAAATTAACGAGAATATTCTATTAATCATCAAAGTCTTACAAACGTTATCTAATCGCTACATCTCCTCCCGTGCCCTACATCCCACATACGGCTCATTTAGCATTGTCTAATTACACAACAGCGATACCGACGCCTTCGTCTTGATTAATTTAATTGATTGCTTTCCGGCTCATTAAAGCTACAACTCTTTTTGTATTGTCCCAAATCTTTTACACTCCCACATGGGTTCAATCGGCTTGTTTGATTGGCTTTTGTTTATCTTTTTTTGGCTATTTAATAGCCAGTTTTATGTTTTCTTGTTCGTCGATGCGTGTCTTGTTTGAGACTAATTGTGTCGTCGTTAATTAAACTTTCTTTTGTGTAGTTTCGGTAACTTACGTTGGGTTTATATGACTTTGTTTTGATTTTGGAACTACTTGAAAGGATTGTAACGTAGTATGTGAGATTTTTTTGATGTACATATAGATTTAATTTGATACTCAAGTATCTAATGATAAATTACATAAATAATTAACATTAGTGCTTATAAGTAGCATTGGTTTAGTCTACATTCTACAAAATATACTAACAACAGTACGCCTACGAAAATGTAATACTTTGTAAACCAACTCTCCAGAATACAATTTTACATACATAAACCCACACAAATGTCATCATTGCCTAACTAGTAACTAGTGAAAGCAGTAACTTCTATCACAATACCCTTTAAAATAAACATGAATGAACTCTCGATGAATCTCCTCAAATGACCGGATATCTCAACATTTACACAAATCCTATTTTGTACTGTTCGCGCAATTTGCGTATTTATTGCGATGTTTGGTCAATGGTTGCTAAATCCATTGCAGCCAAAAGTCACATTTCTGTTGTAATAATTCACTCGAGATGTCTAGTTTTGCTTGCTGTGTATTTTCTTAGAATTATGTTTATTGCTACTGAAAGGTTTGTGTGCGTTCTTTATTTTAGCCTATTTCGCTATGGCGATGTTAGTAAAGGTGTTTTTTTTCTCTAGTTACTCGCCTGACTTATGAATGAGGCCTTAGCTATTCATCAACTTGCATAAGACAATGTAAAACACTCTACAAGTACATCACTTTTTGATAAATGATCGTAAGACTTCATAATTTATCAATAAGTCAAGGAAGGTGGTATTCGTAGATGTTTCTTGCTAAAGGTACGGTAAGTGTATAATAGGCGATCAGATGAACTAGAAAATCTGGAAACTGTTTCATTAATCCTTTGAAATAAGCCTTTGTTAATCACTATACGTCAAGCAATTGAATAAGAAATCAGTCTCAAGAAACCACACGCAACAGCTCCATAATAAATAAGCCAGTAGTTAGCTAGACGTTTAAGACAACGAGTGAACAATGAGGCTCGTTTTATACGTTTTGTGTCTAGTTTATTTCAGTACACGTGGTGTCGGTGTTGGTCTACGCTCGATTTGAGTAATTTGTTCGTGTGCGCCTTTTTATACATTCCGATGATTCTAGACCTCGAATTTAGTAAAAGATTTCATTTTTCAAGTAAAAATGATTTTTTTGTCAGTTTTGTTGTTGCAGAAAAACAAAGTTACATAATTTTATGATATCAAGTTTGATTTTCAAGTAAGAACATTGTTAAATTGGTTTGAATACGCATACGCATACTCACACCTATTATCCCCGAAGGGGTAGGCAGAGGAGCCACCCACTTTTCGCCGTGCGTATTTCGTCCCATGATGTGATAGGGGGCGAGCCCATCGCCATATCGGGCACAAATTCCAAACTCCGGGCTGATACTGAATAGAAAAATTCAAAATCTCTTTGCCCGACACGGTGATCGAACCCGAGACCTCAGCATTGTAGTCGTACCGTAATACAACTACGCCATCGAGGCAGTTTTGAATATTTGTTCTCAATTGGCAAAAAAGTAGTAAGCGGTTGTAATCCTTTCTTATTATCATTCTACTAGTATTAGATGGTAGAACTATTTCGTATACCAAATACTACCTATATCACAATAATAAAACAAGAGAACAGTCGTGAGTCGTGATGCAGTCCCACGATCCTCGAGCACATGCTCAGCTACGACTCGGAATCATAGAAACATACGTAAACGTCGTGTCGTACGCACTAAACGCTCCTTGTTAGCTCCCGTGATACATGACGTCTGTCGTTTTGTTCGCGTGTTTTCTTGTTTTGTCACATTACGCAACGCGCAATTGTCTACAGCGCACGCGATTTTACGTTTTATTTGTCTACAACTTGTGTGGTATAGTGAAAAATTGGCGTGGCAAACATTTTGATATATTCCCCGATCGTATGCAAACGTTACCCAGATATTTAATTAATTGCATTGTTATTGCTGGGCGCCTTTGATGTCGGATTGGACGTCGCACATTGTGCTGGGATTTGCGTGCTCCGAATATTCTGATGCGACGTCCGCGAGATCTCCGGATCACTGAGTAGTGTTCTAAGAATTCTTGGATAAAGACCGTAGGATTGGAATTTTGGAACGGCAGCTATGATTATCGTCACTAATTTATGATTTTGGAATGACATTTTGGGTAAATGTAAGATTGGACTTGCAAAGATTTCAAGTAAATTATTTGTTAAACATATGTACATACTGACCGAGCTATTTAACATGATTTAGTTGCTTTAATTAAACTGCTGTTGATTGGAAACATGATTTACAAATAAATGCGGTGGCTGACGAATATTGAATTGTAATTTAGGTATAGGTGTAGATAAGGAAATGCGACACAATTTATGCTGTCAAATTTGTTTATATTCTATCATTGATGTAGGCTATTATTACATATCAATGTATTCTATCGATTTATTTTAGTATTTAAACTGCCTCAGGGCGTAGTTGTAGTATGGTACCACAATGCTGCAATGCTGAGGTCTCAGGTTCGATCCCCGGGTCGGGTAAAGTGATATTGAGTTTTTCTATTCAGTATCAGCTCGGAGTCTGGAATTTGTGCCCGATATGGCGATAGGCTCGGCCCATCATGATACGGAATAACGGCGTAAAGTGAGTGCACCAGGTGCGCCTCTGCCTACCCCTGCGGGGATAAAGGCGTGAGTGTGTGTGTATATTTCAGTATTACATAGCATTAATAGTATTCTCGAAAACATCAACAAAATGTAAAGTAATAAGTATGCCAAGTATTGGCATTAATAGTATTCTTGAAGTATTCTGGAATTATCTATTCCCGGCCAAAAATCCGGGGGGAGATAAGATACCATCTTTATTCTTTAAGAAGGGACCGGTCATGATAATTAAGACAACACAATATTCGTATTATGTAAAACCCTTCCTGTGGTTAGTAGAAACGGGTTTATTCATAAACGCTTTATAAAATATCTATTTCAGCTATCAAATGTTTTGTCTTTTTCGAAAGAATTTTGAATTGAGTTTGAAGGAAGAAGACAAAACGTTCCATAAACAAAATTGATTTTTTAAATAATTCCAGCCCTGTAATATAAACTGTCCCACTGTTGGGCACGGGACTCCTCTACTACCGAGAGGGGTTAGGCTTTAGTCCACCATGCTGGCCTAGTGCGGGTTGGCAGACTTCGCAAACCCCCGAAAAAGGTTCTTAGTCTCTAGTAAACTCTGAATTTTGCTGTAAATTATTGGCATTACGAGACTCGTGGTAGGTTTTGTATCCATAAGGATAATGACCACCGTAAACAAGATGTAAACCCCGCCATAGAGGACCACGTGTGTCCTATTCGGGGATTAGTCCTTGTTCATCTAATTTCTAACAGGCCGGTATAATTCATCGCTCTGGTCTCTGGACATCACTCGTCAGTCGATAATCTGGACCCGATTTCATTTATCATCAAGCGTAGTGAGGTGATTTTATCATGCCTGTAGGTATAGAAAAAACATAATGCAAAGTGTCAAGACTAACGTTGTATCATCAAATACGGAGCTTTCAATAAAGCGTCGGTGATGTTTCTGTCGATCCTCGATTATATCGTATACCATCAGGTGAGTAATCAGCTCGTCTTACCTAATTCAGTTAAAAAAAGACTCCAATAAAGTCTCAAATAAAAACATATTATCATGAAAATGATAATTTCCAATTGGTTATGACTAATAAAAAAAAGTATTCATTATTGATCTGGACACACGCAGTACACCGAGAGATAAGAAAAAATGAGAACTCCAGATCAATTGCTGTAATAAAGCGGTAAGAAAGAATTATGGCGATATTGTCAATTTATCAACATTTTTTATCGACAACAATCGACAAGTTTTATATGAATATTGAGAATCAAGCAAGTCCAGTACAAGAAACAGCGAGTTTCCTATTAGCAAACATTTTTAGAAAATATTTTTACAACACCTAAAATCAACTAAATGATCTGATGCTATCTGAACTAATATCTTTTGTACGATATACATTATATTTTCTGGCGAGCGACGTTCATTTAGGGTTTGACAAATTGTAATTGATCGATCAATCAAGGATCTTAAATATTTTATAGCCTGATTACACTTGTATTTGATCATTTGCTAATATTATAAATGCGAAAGTTAGTGAAAACGATTGAACGTTTGTTAGAAGTAAACGCAGAAACAACTAAACGGCTTTGGATGAAATTTGGCATACCGGTATATCAAGTTAACACATAGGGTACTTTTTATCCCGTGTTTGGATCCCATGAGAAATAATGGACATTTTCAATCTGATTCTTTAAGTACATTGCGCTGCCGTCGTACTGTATTTTAGGGACTTTTGTTGCTTTAAACCTCTTCTTCTTTTCTTCGTGCTGTACACGCAGGCGAAACCGCTAGCAACACCTAATGACCTATAGAAAAAATAGCTCCCACGTCATAATTTACCAACTCTGTCAGAACATCTCATACAGTTCCCTCATAACTTTTTTGACTAACCACTTGAGTCGATAACTTACACCAAACCCAAACTTATCGGTACCACTGATAAATACAAATCGCTCCCATTCATCTCGATTAGCGCAGAAGCACTCGATGACAGCCGAGTTGTGACACTGCGAAATATATCGACATTGTCGACAAATATTAGTTCAGGCTCGCTTGGCCCATTTAGGCCATGACAGCTCCTGTCATAAAAGCAAAAATCGTCGTTCCTACCAACGCAATAAGGTTTTGGTATTAAAAATAAAAAAAAAACAAATGTCTGCTGTCAAACTCGCGGTACCAGATAGGATATTATTCCTCGCACTGATTGACAATCAGCAGATATTGGCGCGCGGCTACTGTTTAGATTTGACGATAGTGTGATAGAGATGTACTGTATCTAATTCCGATTCTTTATTTTCGACATGCAGTTTTATGAGTGTACATTTAAAAATATGATTTTAGAGCAGAGGTTATTTTTTTCGAACTTTTATACATACACAAACACGCCCTTTTTCCCCAGAGGGGCAGACAGAGCCGTAACTAGTGTACCCACTTCTTGCCATGCGCATTCCGTGCCTTGATGTGATGAGGGCGAGCCTATTTTTCGGGCACAAAATTAAGACTCCGGGCTGATACTGAGTATAAAAACCCAATATCACTTTGTCCGACCCGGGAATCGAACCCGAGACCTCAGCATTGCAGTTATACCGTAATACAACTACGCCACCGACGGAGATCCTGATTCATTTATTAATATCACGGTCTATAAAAAAACAAAATACTAATAAAGCACTGTGGATTACGAAAATTGGATTGGAAGGAATTTTAGTTAAAGGTAGAGTGTGCGATGTAGTCAAAACTGACGATTCCAATTAGAATTTTAAAATACCAATCTCTCCGATTCTGATTCTGAATCTGATACGATCACATCCCTAGTGCTAAGTAACAATAATGGCTTAATACCAATATCCCACAAGCTTAGCATAGCCTTAATATCCCACAAGGTTAAGCCTTCGTCACGGTTTTAAAGTGAGAAAATGCTAAAGGCGTACAGTTACTATTAAAATAGTTGCCGTTCATATTTTGACCCAAATTTACTTAAATTTACTTTCTGTACTTAGATTACAAAAGATAATATCATATGCCCTAAGGGTAATTGTCCACTGAAGTTAAATCCCCAATTATGATTTTTTGAAAATTCTATAATTAAAACTAAGTGTTTAAAATCAAAAGTTATATTATTATGAGATAAAAATGTTAATTATTGAGTATAGAAGATAATCAATAACACTTTGGACTCTAAAAACCCACACAATTTTTCATGCATGTAACTTTAGAATTCTCAAAGTTCGCTGCCACCAGAATAATGTGGATAAGTGTACATACCCCATTGCCAAAGCTAATCGGATCACACACTGATCACAAATTGAAACAATATTATTTTTCAAATCGAAGTTTTTTAAAATAATGTTTCGAATTACGATCTTAAGTAAACGTGTAAAAATCTCTGAATTGAATAGGATGCAATTATTACATAGGATGTCTTATAATACTAACAGCCCAGTATTGTTTACTGCTCACTGCTGAGCACGGGTCTTTACAACTGAGATTATTTAGGCCTTAGTCCACCACGCTGGCCTAGTGCAGTTTGGATTAATTTAATTATAGGGTACTTTTCCCAAAAAAATACATAGTGGAACTTTTACCCCGGAAATTATTTTACGAATGAAGAAGCGAAGAACGCTTCTAGTTTTTGTTCCAACAAGTCCGCCAACATGCTGTCCCGTCGTCACAACAGCGTGTCCCATAATGGGCCGGCCATTTGTCGCGGTATTAACTGAGTCGATAAAGCCACTAGGCTAATTTAACCAGCTATTTTCACGCCTACTACTAAGGTGTTAGACTAAACTGGACATTTATTGTTCCTTCGTATTGATTTGTTTCTAATATCCGTGTAGTTTATCAAGGATTTAGTCCACCACCCCTTGGTTGTAGCTCCTTAGTTAACGATCATTTTTTAGCATTTATAATATGTGATTTGTCATTCTCAGGGCCTATTTCACCGCGTGCTAATAAACGCTATTAGTCACATAAATCTAGGAGCGCAGACTAGATTAAAGTGACTTTTGTATTCAGTCGACTTATACATTTATGTGACATATATCGTTTATCATCAAGCTGTAAAATCAAAAGCAATGTTGAAATGATATTTCACAGAAACTTGAACAGCAACTTATCACTAAAATCCAAATTATTAAAAGTGCCCAACGTGATCTAGTTATTAAAAAACGAATAGAAATATAACTTTTCCAACAAATACAAGATTCCTGTTATAATTAAGCGTTCCGTTAGCCTCGGCAAGTCACAAATGATTGCCGTGTTTTGACATTGAAAAAAGTGAAAGCCCAGAATTTGGCAAAACGGCCATAATTTGGCCCATTAGCGGTCGGCGTCGCAAATTATAACATATTAAATGCGCACGCGATCCGCCGACACTGATCGTACCACCTCTTACGTCAGGAAAGTTGGAGCCCCACTGAGAGCGGGAGGAATTAAATAATATTATCTATTTTAATATTAAAGTGAATGATGAGATGATCAAGCTGTTCGCCTGGTTGTAATTGATACCACTGCCTATGTACGGTATCAAAACCACCAGAATTTGAATTACAATTACCGCTACCTGTTACAGATCTTAATTGCTCTTCCTCATATTATTTTTAGTACGCATTTGATTCTCGACCTTATTCTCTCTGTTTCTCGATCTGTTCTCAAACTATTTAGGTCTGGGTAAATGTTAATTATTATTATTGGCTGTAGTATTGTACAAAGTAATGTACAACATCACACATACTTAAAAAAAGTCAACGCTATTTATGTACGGTCTAACAAAAATAACATGAGATCGTCGTATAAAACTTATCAACTACACTTATTGTAATAAAATTAAACGCTAAAGATACAGCATGTATGAGGTATAAATATCATGCCTGCCTCGGTGGCGGAGTTGTCTTACGGTACGAACTGCAATGCTGATTCCTGGGTCGGGCAAAGTGATATTGGATTTTTCTATTCAGTATCAGCCCAGAGTCTGGAAGGAGACGGAAAACAGTGGGTCTAAATGTAATAAAATGAAATATGATCTAAAAAATCAGGCATATATTTTTATATTAGAAAATGAAAAATCACCTCAATCGTCAATCTGGAAGCGGAGAAATATGAGAAAGAATGTTTTTGTGAAATTATCGATTTTGAGTTATCGATTGCACAATAACACAAATAAAACTTTTTCACTAGGTAACTAACTCAAAGTAATTAAATGTACTATATATACGTATATGCAACATAGTGCATTAAATTACAGTCATATTAATAACACACTGCATGGTGTACTGCCTACACCTCCGGGTATAAAAGGCGTGAGTATACGTATGATTAACTTTTTATGTATTTGTTCGTATTGGAGTATAACCTAACCACCAAACTTCAACAATCAACACCCATAAAGAATACATGTTTTTTTACAAGTTCCTACCCGTCGCTTATGCAATTCCGCTGTCAGACAGACTACACCCTCAAATCGGATGACTCGAATGATTGACATAATAGTTGTTTTGACTCACATGTTTTGTCTTCGTGTGAGTTGTTCTATCTACAATGATGTTGCGACTCGGGGCTGGCCACACACATTCTATCATCGATTACGGGCCGCCAAAATACCAGTCGACGGTCCGTGCCAACGTTTTTGTATTGTAGCGAGGATTTGTTGCATTGTTATGGGTTCTAATAAGGTTACAGTCAGAACTATTAGAAAGCTATACAATCTCTACTGTATCGCTTTTATATTACAAAATATTAATATCAACTTTATAATAAAATATCGATATACATACCTTCATCATACCAGCCCTGTATTATATAGTGTCTCGCTGCTGGATACGGGCTTAGTCTACCACGCTAGTCTAATGCGGATTGGCATACTTCACATACGTTTGAAATTCTTATGGAGAACTTCTCAGGTATGCAGGTTTCCTCACGATGTTTTCCTTCACCGTTAAAGCGAGAGATAATTCACAATGAAAACGATATTAATTTCATAGATTTTATTTAATAATAAGTGAGAAGGGTTAGGTGGATCCAGTCCCTAATCTATATTGTTTTCTGTTGCGTGGTTTGTAGCTCTGCGGTAGAAAACATTTAATTAAAATATCATAAATCATGATAAATTTTAAACAAATATAACAACTAGTTGTAATATAACGATCCAATCACCTATATTAAGGATTTGTATCGTGGGAACCAGGAATCACAAGACTTACGGCCTGACAACACTCGTATCCGAAACAAAACACTCACAGAATCTCCTTCCAAACAATATGCATTTGATATCTTCCTGTTTGTGTAATATTCGTTTGATATTCAACATATCAATCAACTGAAATCAAACAAACGAGCCATAAAGTAGTATACATCAGAAAACAAACGTTGTAAAATAGGCTTACGAAAAAGCAGGATCAGCATATGATTTACGCCAAACACAGTATGTTCCGATACAAAAATCTTTTGGAATCCCTCCAAAACCCAAAATCCGTTCCAAAGGTCGGCCCAAGATATCCTATGATTTTATTGCATTCAATAAACACAGATCCACTTTTACGTTTTCGTAAAATATAATAGAAATCATGAATAAATTACGGTGTAATCCTTTGGCCAGTTTCCACGGTGTTTATCACAAGGGTAGGTGTGATGTACAATATAACACGCATTCAGAACGTACAAACCGCTTTTCAAAACAGCGAACTGTTGTTAAATATTGTGATTGTAAGAGATATAGATAAGGTGTGAGTAGCTTAGGAAATAACCAGCGTAAGCCCGTAGCTTCACCGGCATTAAATTCTTTTCGAGCAATACAAGTCAGACTATGAATTTACCGGGACAAAAAGTATGTATTAATGCAGAACTTGGTTTGTTTGTGTGATAGATTTCAAATAAAACTATTCAACATATTATTAACAAACTTCGGAATTGATATTTTATGACATTCCATCAGCCGCATCAATAATAGAAGCAAAATACTATTTCATACAGTTATAAAATAAAGTGGCTCCTTACTTTAAAGTCCCACCTAACCATAATTACAGAAAATAGATTGTCGCATAATATTTTAATAATTAGTACGATAAAATCTTCATCCACAATCGAAACCAAACCATCTGTATGGCAATTTAGATTGTGCAGTTTTATCTAGAGCAAGATATAGACCGCTTCATTACATGATCTTATGTGTTAATAAACTTGTTACACATCACTATTGTAGATAAAATGACCATTCAAATATAAATGTATGTTGCATATTGTATGTGTTTTGTTCCGTTACCCTGTTTATATTTTATATAACGAGTTTTGTATAATGTTTATCGGATTTGATGTGATTGATGTCGTATTTAAAATAGCCATACGGAAAATCATTTTTCTTTTATCGTCTTATAGCGATAAACCTTAGAAAAGCTTACTCGTATCATAATACCGTATCATAATAGGGGTACACTTACACATAGGGGCAATAGCCCCATAATAAAAAAATAATAGTGCACTCATAATTCGCTGAGTTTATTTCCGTCTCATGATGTCATAAGTGACAAGCCTAGTTCCCCCTGGAGTCTATTTCCTATCTATTCCACTCCCGAGCAACTCAGAGGAGTAGTCAAATATGAAAACTATCAATATTTTCTACAAGTAACCTTAAAATGGAAAATCTGCAAAAATTAATACTCCCCTTCCATTAACAAAACATTTCCCTAATGTTAGATTCCCACTTAAAACAATCCCAATACGTAAGAACGTGTTCCCGGCCAGTTTCCTTAGCGGGTTGTTGGGTCGGCGTTACAAAATTAGGTGGGTTTCGACTATTTGTTACATAAACAAGCGTATGGACAATTACACGGTAGCATTAAATCACTCTGTATACGAACAAATACGTGCGGTTTCAAATGTATCCCTGGGAGGGACTTAGGTCGATTATAAATTGGGAGTAAAAAAATATAATTATTAAAATGATTGTAATAAATTCATTGATTATTTTTATGATATGATACTTGTAATTAGGTTTGTTATACTCATAACATATTAAGAATATTTTAAAATCAAACGAAGGGCTTTATTATCCTCACACAAATCATTATAATATGAACAATGATGATAACAAATCAAAATAACAGTTCAGATACCAAAATTCGTTTATTTTCCTGATTTATCATAAAACATGCGTAAAATGTCTTTGCGCAAATGAAAAAGTTTTATCTTATAAATTACACAATTCAATACAACATTTAAACGTTAATATACACATTAGCTTAGTAATAGCTGTCAGATACTGTCATCGAGTCTTGGATATCTGTTGCTAAGATCACAGACTTAAGGCTTTGATACGCTGATTTTACAACGCACCAGGCTATATGAAATTTCTAGACTTGTTCCTGATCTAATATACTAATTGCTGTTGCTAAAGTTCTTAGCGGATTATTATGTTTTATACTAATTTAACTGAGACTAATTCTGTTGGAATAAATTAACTATTTAGAGACAGGTTTGTAGATTTAATTATAACTAGAATTAAAATATAACAGTTTTAAGTGAGAATAGAACGGAATAATCTTTGATGATGGAACGATGGTTTAAATTCGATTAACAACATCTGGTTCAGTGCGTTATAAGAATCCAATATCCTGTATAGAACTAACAAGAGCTTCCTAGACTGCCTCGATGGCGTAGTTGTATTACAGTACGACTGCAAAGCTGAGGTCTCGGGTTCAATCCCCGGGTCGGGCAAAGTGATATTGAGTTTTTCTATTCAATATTAGCTCGGAGTCTGGAATTTGTGCCCGATATGGCGATAGGCTCGCCCCCTATCACATCATGGGACGGAATAACGGCGAAAAGTGGGTGCACTAGTTGCGCTTCTGCCTACCCCTTCGGGGATAAAAGGCGTGAGTGTGTGTGTGTGTGTGCTTCCTACTGTAAAAATCAGCATTCCCCAAAAACACATTTATCTTGTACTTAGATGGGTCCAGGGCCCCAATAATTTATCTAAATCCATCTCTGCCCGAAGTAAATATAATGGGACGGTGGCTCTCCAAATTCTGTCGGTAGTCACGTACAAGTCTATTTTTACGTGTGTGGAACCAACTCTTTGATATCGTCGACTGTTAGTCGGCGCCCTTTGATCTGTAACGGTGGTCCTACATAAATCTTTTAGTGACAAATCGTTGTGTGTGATTAACAGCATGTTTTGTACGATACCTTTAATTTTAATTTATTACATTCCTGGCTTGTTCAACATTGTTTTCTTACGTATTGAGGTATTGCGTAAGATGCTGTGTCTTGATTATCAGTACATGAATGTTCACGATTTTATACGTAGTGGGATACACAGACAAATGCAACTACGGGAGATATAATGCGTAGTAGGGATTGAGTTCATTGCAATTTGCAATAAATCTGATACTGAGTTGCTCCTTCTCATTGCTAAATCTTATAAAATTAATTTGATTGGTTAAACTAGCTCTGTCAAGTCACATCGTGGGACGGAAATAGACTCATAAACCGTGGATGTAATTGCCTCTGCTTACCCATCTGAGAACACAGGCTTTGGATGATACAGCGATATTAATATATTCATATGTCGTTACCTCACTGAAATAGCGTCTAATATTTCAAAGCGATGCATCTATTCTCATCCTGTTACAGTAACAAAGTAACGATCTTACGAGCGCAGCTTTTTGCCATGCCAAAATAAGCTGCCAGTCAGTCAAGTTCACTAAACTAATTTAAACAACCCGACAAATATCCCGATATGCGCTTACATTATTTCTACTTATTACTAGGCGTGTCTGAGAGATGGTGACAATTGGAATCGATTCTTTGAGGTGTTCAATCGATTTGGTGATCCATTGTGTAAATCGATTTTTGGTATCCTATCTTAAGATTATGTTGCATGTACGGATAGATATATTTTCCGGATCATAATATTTTTTTATAGACGATACACGCATACACGTATGTAGAATTACTGTTCTTAGTTATTTATTGGATAAAAATTAGCATATGATCTAGGACTTGCGTAGTAGGATGGCTAAAACAGCGCGTAAGTTGAATGAAAAAAATCAAATATTACATAATACTATTCTGTCTACTTAGTATGTTTTCCACATGAAAAAAAAACGATTTACTGACTTCAATCGACAATCAATCTCACCCCGTTCGAAAATCGATTATTAGAAAGAATCAACATATTACCGTATTGACGTCCTCGTAAGGAGGCGAGCGCCGGCGCACGCCGCGCATGCCGCCAACAATTGGTCTTTATTAAAATTTAACGACTATTTTACGACAGCGCGGTGGAAATTAAACGCAGTGGTAATATGATCGCGAGTGGATTAAGTGTTGACGCCGGATGTATTAGTTATAGTTGCCGGATTATATAGATTCGAAAAAAGCGTTCAGTGACCACGTAGTAGATTAGTATAAATTATATGGATTGGGATAATCAGTAATACAATGAATTATTGCATAATGGTATAATGTGCCTGCCTCGGTGGCGTAGTTGTATTATGGTACGACTACAATGCTGAGGTCTCGGGTTCGATTCCCGGGTCGGGCAAAGTGATATTGGGTTTTTCTATTCAGTATCAGCTCGGAGTCTGGAATTTGTGCCCGATATGGCGATAGGCTCGCCCCCTATCACATCATGGGACGGAATAATGGCGAAAAGTGGGTGCACTAGTCGCGCCTCTGCCTACCCCTTCGGGGATAACAGGCGTGAGTGTATATGTATATATATATGTATAATGTGAAACTTTAGCTAATGAAAGCATAATTACCTACTGTCGTGTGCACTACCTCTATTTGTTTTGTTACCCTTAACAATATTTGTGTTAAAGCGGAGTAAACTTATGAGGGTAATTTCTATTGCTCAACTAAGTTTGGTATCAACGATCAGACAACTTAAAAAACATAGGTACATTTTTCAGGATCTACCAGACGTGTACGACTATATACCTAGAGTAAATATAATATGACGTAGATCACCCAAGAACATAATATCCCAACAGTTATAAATACCTAACATAACAGAAACTCTTACGGAGTTCAATTAATCCAATTGAAATCTTTATAGAGACTACAAAACTCTGTTCTACATAAATCATATTACAATTAATGGTTAGAACTATTATAAATTATAGATAAATTGTCACAAATGCACCACATTACATTCAATTATTCACATCTCTGTGACACATGTTTCAAGCGCTCGTAAAAACAGCATAAAATCGCACTCTAAAAATTATAATTTATGATCATTGGACAGCGTATCTCACGTTCGTACCAGTTTTGACAATTAGATGTAATTGTAACTTGTACATAAGTGTTTCAACACAGATAACATGGTTTGGCGGTTGGGATGTTTTCTGGTGTTGAGTCGAGTTCATTCGATCAATGCTCAATGAAGAAGCAATAGTCTTCTTTCTTTGAGTGATCAAATTCAAATCAATATAACTTTATTTCATTTTTTGACTGCCTCGGTGGCGTAGTTGTATTTTGGGTATGACTACAATGCTGAGGTCTTTGGTTCAATCCCCGGGTCGGGCAAAGTGATATCGGATTTTTCTATTCAGTATTAGGAGTTTGGAATTTGTGCCCGATATGGAGATAGGCTCGCCCCCTATCACATCATGGGACCGAATACGCATGGTAAAATGTGGGTGCACTAGTTGCGCCTCTGCCTACCCCTTCGGGGATAAAAGGTGTGAGTAGTATGCTTATGCTCGCTCCCTATCACATCATGAGATGGAATACGCACGGCGAAAAGTGGGTGCACTTGCTGCGCCTCTGCCTACCTCTTCGGGGAATAAAAGGCGTGAGTGTATGTATGTGTGTGTGAATACAAAATCAGTAACACTCTTAAAACTATCAAAAAAAGTAGTACGTGTGGAGTTGTTTTGATACCATTACGCACCATAAAATTGTTCAGTGTTGTCGGAATTTGATGTGTGACAAACATACTTATTCCAAATATATAAGTTAACATCTCAAAAAAGGTCGCTTAAGCGCTTAGGCTAAGGCTGTTTGCCTTGCTACCCTCAATATTATGATCTTATACAATATATTCTATACATTGTCCAATTATAATTATCTATATACGCCGTCCAAACATTTATTTAACTTTCGACAGTTCAGTTTCTAATCAATTGGGCATGTACTAATGCGTTACCGATTCGATTTATTGTAACAATCGATTTAATTTATGAAGAAGTTTTGATTGATTAAACACATTGAAATGTTATTTTTTCTCTACATTTTGTATTGTTTTATAAACATGTCTAAGCGTTTAAATGTGTATATTTTATGATTTTATATTTTTATAGAATCCTGAAAAAGAAACAGTGTATATTTTATGTTTTTAAATTGATTCTGTAGGTATATATTCTATATCAAATATCATTTTGTCAATACTTAACTTTGATAGTTTATTTTATCGCTATTATATATTTACGCATATATAAAAAGAAAATTTTCAATTTACACTGCCACATTTTATTTTTCAATGTAAAAGTTTTGAATTATCTTTGTTACACAATTAATGGGCTTAACGAATATCGATTGATAATTAATATCGGAGCTGAAAAGCAAGTCACTTCACTATGGAAAAGAAAAAATGGCGTCCATAAAGTATCCAAACGTTTTGTTTTCGATTCCTGTTCAATAATTATAAAATTTCATAGGCGTGTATACAATCAATTAAGTAAATGGTTGGATGGACTATAATAATTATTAATATTCTTGTATAAATAGACACTTTATTTTGTATTATTATTATCATTGGTTTGACCCAACGTTGACGAGCCCTGTCAAAACTTATGTTTTAATAACATTTGTGCGCGGTGTCGTTGACCTCAGATTTTCAGGCGTGTTTATGAAAACAGTTTCCCACACAAATTGTTTTACTTAAACACAGAAACACGAGTGCAGAACTTTTGTCCGTTCTGTTTACAATTTCCTATTTTAGATACCACACACACTCAGTTCCTTCTGTACTTTCTAGTTCAGAAATATAATATAACGAATATATCAAAAGAGTAGTCTCAACAACGTTACATATTTTTAAACATTGATGAAGATCGATATTGGACTTATAATTTCAGACCAAAAGAGTTAGTTCGTAGTTTTGGATATACCCTTTATTTTACGGCATATCAAACTTTCCCGATGGGAGTTGTGCAACTGTGGCGCGTCTGTTGTGTTACTAGCTTTTGTCTGCGGCTCCGACCGCGTGAATGAGTTTTTCCGGGATAAAAGTACCGCTTTGTGTTTTCCCGGAATAAAAAGTAGCCTTTATGTTGATCCAGGACATGATCTACCCGTGTGCCAAATTTCATCGAAATCTGTTCAGTAGTTTTTAAGTGAAAGACTTATACACATCCATCCATACAATCTTAAAAACTTTCGCGTTTATGATATTAGTAGGATATGCTTTTAATATTAAGGCGAACATCATTGCCATCGTAAACTAATAAACTCATCTTGATACGGGTATATTTTCTTTCCTTTTCTTTTTTATTGCCACGAAGGCAGACGAGCTAACAGCCCACCTGATGGTAAGTGGTTACCGTCGCCCATGGACGACGGTAACCACTTACCATGGTACTCAATGTGACATCAGCAATGCCAAGGGCACAGCTAGCGGTTGCGGACGACAACTTAGACGTGAGTCGGAGGAAGCCCGCAGCCGTCCCTAATGCGCCGAAGATGGCCATTATAAAAAAAAAGGGCACAGCTAAGCCCCTGCCTACCGTAAAAAACAACAACTGCTTCTGGGTAGCAACAATATGAGGCTTCATCATCATCATCATTAGCCACATGAAGACCACTGCTGAACATAGGGCCCCTCTAAACATATCCAGACAGAGCTGTTCAAAGCGGCCTACATTCAGCCTGTCCCTGCGATAATATGACGCTTAAGCCAATCTAAAACAAAGTTACTTAAGTACATACTTTCGTGTTTATTTGATGCATTGTTATATTAGTTTTATTTTTACTGAATTTTGTTAAAAATAATGTACCTATAACATGCGCTTAACATGACACACCATTCAAGACAAAACAAATACAATTAAAAATACGTGTCAAACTATTAGCCGACGATTGTTGACAGTGCGTGGACACACAGACAGATCGACCTGTCGGCGCCACGCGTCATCACTTTCATGTAATTTCTGCGTATTTAACAATGGTTTTTTACATGACAGGTGTCATTCTGGTATTTTGACGTACAAAGAGCAGTGACAAGACAATGGCTGATCAAAGAGAGTGCGGTGAGAAAAAATTAAAAGCGTTACAAAGTCCTTAAAATTACCTCATTCTTATTTCTTTCTTATTATTTGTCAAATTCGGAAGCAGTGGTATTGGGGCCATTACTGACGCAGCCCCAATGCTTTCAAAAGTTTAAAAAGAAACATTCTGTTATGAACTTAAATCACATTAAAAATAATTCAAAAGAATTTATCAATATTGAAATTAAACAATTATCACGGATTTTATCGCGGGTTTTTTATTTTATTTTCTCCCGACGTTTCGAAGGCTTTTCAGCACTTCGTGGTCACGGGGCGGACTGAGGTGTAGGTGGTCCGAAAAGTTAATGTTACAAATCTACCTTCAATTTATAATTATACAATATTAAGGTGTTAGTACATTGTTTGCGGTCCGGTCTACGCAGTAAGAGCTCACAATGTCTTGAGGTCTGGCAGTAGGTCGTATGGGGCCCGATTTGATTAGATGTATTACCGGGTCCCAGGCTTGTGCAAGTTTCCAACCATCTTCTCTATTGAAATTGGGATGTTTTTTAATTTCAATAGCCTCGCGAATCATCCTAGGTTGTTTAATTTCAATGTCTAACATTCGCGTAAACATAAGGAATCATTATTTATCAATATTATTAGAAAGCCACAAATCATTTAAAATAAAATATTAACGCCATTTTTTACAATATTGATTTAATTAATTTATTAGTAATGAATTATTTATAACTAGCTCTTGCACGCGGCTCCGCCCGCGCGAATGAGTTTTTCCGGGATAAAAGTCCCGCTTTAGTTTGTCCCGGGATAAAGTGTAGCCTATGGGTTAATCCAGGACATGACCTACCCGTGTGCCAAATTTCATCGAAATCCGTTCAGTAGCTTTTGCGTGAAAGAGTAATAAGCATCCATACATCCAGACATCCATACATTCTTACAAACTTTCGCGTTTATAATATTAGTAGTTTATAATGACATGCGTGATAACGTGAATTGTATGATTTCCCATTCTGGGAATCGTCATGCATCACAATTCCCAGTCTAAATACGGTCTCACCGATTCAGAGTAAGTATGTATACCATTAAATACTTTAAATATTTATTGAACCACCATAACTTATCAAGATCGATAAATAAACCTCGTAAAACAAATATTCCATAAACAGTTCATATATAAAAGACGCCGCGAATAAGAACCTAGGCATGCAACCTATTTTAATTTTTGTCCTAGTCATTCTAAGAATTAGGTTATGATATTCAAATGGTCAATGTGTTCAATAATTTCATAGCTTATTTATTAGATGGTCAGGACAAATTGTTTTTTGAGGCCATTGAATATCAGCTTTATTTTTATAGTCACTTGATAAGTCTTGATTTGTCCGTTATAAAATAGTACATTTAGGATACTTAAGTGTCGCAACTGATTTATGATTTTAGCGACCGTCAATTTGTCGATTTTTTTTTGGTCTCGCTTTGCTGTCCCAACCCAAGGAAGTCAAATAAAAAAGAAATGCTACTGTAATGTCATACTTTAATATGAGATATGATGGCACATAGATTACAACTATACACACTCACGCACACACATACACACACACACACGTTTTTACTCCTATTATTCCCTAGGGCGTAGGCAGAGGCGCAACTAGTGCACCCACTTTTCGCCGTGCGTATTCCGTCCTATGATGTGATAGGGGGCGACCGTATAGCCATATCGGGCACAAATCGCAGACTCCGGGCTGATACCTACTGAACATAAAAACCCAATATCACTTTGCCCGACCTGGGGATCGAGCCCGAGACCTCAGCTTTGCAGTCTTACCGTAATACAACTACGCCACCGAGGCAGTCAGATTACGACTAAAGTATACATATTATGCTTTTGAGAATTTGTCAAAAATGTTTTAGTTAATAAAACGTCAGTTTTTACTCTGTATTGTCTGTTATGAAAATTAAACAGATCGTATAAATATTGAAATAACTACTGTGATTCAATCCTACTAATATTATCAAGGCGAAAGTTTTTAAGTATGTATTGATGTCTGGATGTTTGTTACTCTTTCACGCAAAAACTACTGAACGGATTTCGATAAAATGTGGTACACGGGTAGATTATGTCCTTGATTAACACATAGGTTAAATTTTATCCCACGAAAATAAAAAGCGGGACTTTTATCCCGGAAAAACTTTTAAACGCGGGCGGAGCCGCGGGTACAATTTAGTAATTAATATACAACTCAAAAACGCACTTTTTTCCAAATACACTTCATGCAATGCCAATTTTCCTAATAAAAACGAACGATTTGTAAGTCAAAGTACGGAGCCACTTAGTTATGGATGCAGTGCGGTGTGAATTGTGAGTTATTCGAGTTCATAACACCCGTGACGAATTCAGCGGGCAGACATCAAAACAACGACGGTGTTGGTATGACGGTGCAAGGAATGACCGAGTGCGGTTAATATACATTATTGTTGATTTTATATTTTTATGGAAACTTGAAAAAGAACAGTAATATAAAATCATTATCCAGGCACTACATGGCCATTAACATGTATAAAAAAATCATAATATAAGATAAATTATTGTTCTTTTAATTATGTAGACTGTTCTAAATTTAAAGTTCTTTGATTATAATATTAGTAAATTGTTCTGTGATTTATTCTTGCTTATTTTAAAATGATGCGATTGTTGCATATGGACATTAGAAAACCGAGTTGACAAAAATATCTACAAATTATACATTTCACGAACCCATTTCACAGAAAAGTATAATATATTGTTTGTTTTCCTTGCGTTTGAAATCATCTTTATATTATAATTATACATGTTGAGTTTTCCGAACTTGGGCTTACACTATAGCTATAAGTTATACTATTTCTTAATATATTGTAATCGTAGTGAAGTCTGCTGGAAAACCTAATAAATAAAATAAAAATAAAATAAAGATATTGTCGTGGTGAAGAAAAGTACATTACGACTAGACGGCTAAACTGAAGGCATGAAATTAAACTAATAACAGGTCTTTATTTTTAAAACGTCTATGAGTGCCTTCCTGCCTGGAAGGTAGTGTTTTTATCGCTTACAACTGCTACCTTACACCACAAATCAACACCGTTACAATTGTCCCGTCATAGGTGGATATCGACATGGGTCGGAAACCGCGCAGCGCTCTGCGGTCTTCCTTGACTCATTCTTATTGATTCATAAAACTAGTTGATTAGGTCAGTGCATTCTTGTGAAATGTAGGTTGCATATCTTTTGAATGATGCGGGCTTAGGCATATTTACTTAAATATTGGCATTAAAGGGAGATTATGGTGTCCTGGCACCCTGAAATCCTTCCACGAGTGAGAGAGCTACCAGTAGCGTAGCGTGGTGAGCGCGTGGGGGAGTGGGGGGTCAAAATCCGTAAAATAAAACCAATTCTTGTTTTGGTGAGGGAGTGAAGGGGATGCACGCGTGACTCTTACATGTTAAAATAAAATGTCCTTTTTTTGGTGCTTTAAGGCGGCAAATTATGGGACGGTCCGAGCGGCAAGAACCCGCGCTACGCCACTGGCTACTACGGATTCTTTTATTAAAACGCCTGTATAAATAAGTTATCTAGTAACCTTTCAAGATCGTCTAAGCGTAATCCCGATCAAGCGCGGTGAGATATTAACAAGTAATCTGCTAACGAAACATATATCATACCGGCTCCGATCGTGGAGGTTTAAGGTTCAATTCCTAGGCTTAGAAACGAAAAAGTGAATAGATTTGTCAGAATTGGTATTTTTACTCTATTATATGGCTATAACATTGTTTTGATTCGCATTATGGGTTGGAAAAGACGCTAGGCGGAAATGAGTGAACTAATTTCTCTATGTATGCTTTTTAAAGCGTGTGGCTGCATGTCCCAATAAAAAAAAGCCTATATAAATCCAAGTCTAACTCGCTCCGTTTAAATTTAACCATCTATTCTTAGCTGTTGTTAGTTGTTACGTCACAGTTTACGAGTAATTTAACTGTAGTTAAAAGGTAACAAATCAACCACAAAAGTGAAGCTAGTTTATTAGGACAATAAAATGAATGTAACTCAAGATTTACTGGAATATAGTTTTTCGAAAACTGCTGTTGCTTCTCGACTATTTTTGTATTGTATTACGATTGTATGTACAATAATAATAATTAGACGGTGTAACATTTTTAACAGAATTTCCATATTGATTGGAGGCGGCCATCTTACCACTGTATTTGGTACCATATTAAAATAATAGAGAATGAAAAGGAACTGACAGTCATCGTCAACTATACGTAGGTATGTCGCAATACGAATTTTTATCTTGTAAGTCGAGCGAAGATTCCCTGACCAATTAAGTAACTAAATCGCAAGCAATAAACCCCCTAAGGAGAAGACTAAAGGCACTTAGTTTCAAAGTTGTGACAAGCATACGCATAAACATAAAAACAGATCTGCTCTTTGGATATGTAGAAAAGGAATCTTGAACTCTGGTGCTTCGTGACGAAGTTGGTTTTCGTTCATGGGTAGCGAATAATTAAACAATGAGATCAATTACCCCGTGTTGGAGCAGGTAGACACTTACTAGAATATGAGCTTTGCATGCGATATCCGTCGTTATTTTGTAAAAATCTATTACTATTGGTGGCGTAGTTTTATTATGGTACGACTGCAATGTTGAGGTCTCGGGTTCGATTCCCGGGTCGGGCAAAAGGAAATGAGTTTTTCTAATCAGTATCAGTATCAGCCCGAAGTCCGGTATTTGTGCCCGATATGGCTATAGGCTTTACTGGTGGTTGGTCTCCCATATGTAAGAGTCCGTCTGGGTAAGTACCACCGCAATGTCTATTTCTACTGCTAAGCAGCAGTGTGCATGTACTACTGTGTTTCAGTTTGAACGACAATGTAGCCAGTAACTATCTGGTAACTACTGGACATAATGAGACTTAACATCTTATGTCTCAGGATGACGAGCGCAGTGGAATGCCACACAGTACTTTGTAACTCAAGGTGCTGGATGGTGTTGCTACTGTTTATTGGTAGTCGTATCGCTTACCATCAGGCGAACGGCATGCCCGTCTCGTCATTCTATGCAGTAAATAAAAGGCCTGCCCTTATCACATCATGGGACAGAATACGCGTGGTCAAAAGTGTATGCAATAGTTGCCCCACTTCGGGGATAAAAGGCGTGAGTGGGTGTATGTGTGGGGAATCAATTAATATTAAAGGTAAAGTTTGTTACTTCGTCAGTTTGTATGTGTTTCAATTCTATAAATTATTTCACGAATCAAAACCTATATAATCGCTAAGTATTATAGTCTATTATATTTAGGTTATTACTACTATTTTGTTTTATCTATAAAGATTTGCAAATCAACGGATTAGAGTGTAAACTTTTTAGACAGGTAAGTATATTACTTTGACAAGGCAAAATTGAAAACTAACATACCAAAGAAAACAGCAATTTTATTTTTTGTCAAACTCCGTAAAATATTTCATTTAGTTGCACCGACTAACATAATATGCCTTAGCTGTACGTTTAACACAAAATAAAAGATATTCTAAACGTTAACATATTTTGCATTTTACTAAATGCCTTCTCTATTTGTAAAAAAATCTCTCTCTCTCTCTCTCTCTCCCTCGCTCTCTCTCTCTCTCTTCCGGTATAAAAGTCCCGCTTTATATTTCCCGGGATAAAAAGTAGCCTATGTGTTAATCTAGGACATGATCTACCCGGGTACCGAATTTCATCGAAATCCGATCAGCAGTTTTTGCGTGAAAGAGGAACAAACATCCAGACATCCATACATCCATACATTCTTACAAACTTTCGCCTTTATAATATTAGTATGATTTTATATAACTCGATGTTATTCATCGATTTAAAATAAAAATACATAATAAAATTGTTTTTGGTAATATTTATTTCATTTATGATGTGGATAAGGAAATTATGTATGTATGCATGTACCAAGAAATGCAGATACGAGCTATTTATTTTTATTTATTTATTAGCATTTACAATTCTCATATTCTCTCATTACTACAGATGCAGCGGTAGCGTAGTTGTGAGTGGAACGAACTGCCGAGACAATTGTCCGCAGGTTCAAAACCCAAGTGCACGCACCTCTGAATTTTCTAAAGTTATGTGTGTATTCTTTGTGAATCGTTCGCTGTACCGGTGAAGAAATCTGTATACCTTTTTTTTTTTTTTTTGGTTTTTTTTTAACGCGGAGAAAGTGACTTATTGCTACCGCCCAGCCTTCAAGGGGAAGACTGAGCGGTTATGTTGGGTTCACCGTGCCTTACGACCCGACGTTGAGCCGCCCGGAGAGATGGAACCATCGGGCGACCACCGGGCCGAATCCCTAACCTATATACAACGCACGGCATACCAACCAAAACTCCGCGGTGGCCATCTTCGGCGCATTAGGGACGGCTGCGGGCTTCCTCCGACTCACGTCTAAGTTGTCATCCGCAACCGCCCCTGCTCGTACCGCTATTGCGGTCCATCTCCTGTTGTTGTTGGGGGGGCTCACAAGCCCCCGGGCACCGAAGGACGCCCTCGGCGTCAACGGCAGCGTGAAGCCTATTTGCCACGCTGCCGTCCATCACGGGGGTCACAGAAGTTGGCTAAGCTAATAGGTGGACGGCCCCTTCCGCCCAACCGCGACCCCCGGGGCCCCGGTGGCCCCTATTAGTCGCCTTTTACGACAGGTAGGGGATACTGTGGTGGAATTCTCCAAACGCCCCCAATCCACAGGGCGGAAATCTGTATACCTGAGAAGGTCTCTATAAGAATTTCGAAGGCATGTAACGTGTGCCAACCCGCACTAACCCAGCATGGTAGACTAATGCCTCAAACCTTCTGTTATAGAGGAGGCCCGTGCTCAGCAGTGGGCATATATAACACAGGGCTGGTATAGTAGTTGTGGTGGTCATTACTATTAATTTGTAAAGTACATCAATTATGCTCCTACATGTCACTGCAAGGCGCTTGACACTAACATTTTAATTATCATTATACAATAATTACTTTGACTTATTTGCTCATTTATATTCTTTGATGATAAAAATATTCTGGTGTTTTGTTTCAACAATCTGAAATTTAAATTTAATTTGAAAGAAGTTGTACAAATCGTATACTATGCCTCCCCTTCCACCTGCCATTTACACCCCCAATATGGGTTTAATGTAACAGACATTGACACGCTAGTTGTTGAAACGATTTAACTTACTTTATCTGACCGGCTTCCTGCTTAAAATCAACTCCTTTTGCGTCATGGAATTTTTTTATAGATAAGTAGGTTAATCCTAAGCTTTTTCTATTGCGAAAGATGAATCTCCCTTAGAACACCTGAACAAGCTTATAAAATTGTTTAGCAATAGCAAAGTTTTACAACATTTTTATGTACATTTTATACACATCACTAAACCAGACCCTTGAAATTTTCTCACGTCTCAACTATAAATGTTAAATATACTGACCCAATTCTACTTAAAAATTTCGACATTACATACAATGAATTTGAATCGAAATATACTGCAAGTTAGGACTTTTTGGTCAATTTTGCCCAGAGGTAAATAAAGTATAAACATCTCTCTACTCGCAATAAAGTTAGAAATACGCAAGCACGCGCATAATCCTACCATTAACATTATTGTTACCAATACCACGAATCCAATAGCGATCGAGTTCAAACAAAATCTTTTCAGCGAGCTTTGCCAAGTTCAACAGCAAAGCTGTCGTTAGATCAGTACCCGTCGTAAGCGCAAACAGCCAGCACGCTCACCCGGCAAACGGGAACAATAGAATCGATTTGTTAGTATCGATTTTTTACACGAAAAACTCAGTGTCGCTTCACTTTAGTTTTTAAAGTGTTCTATTTTTGATTGTGTTTTTTTTTTCCTATTATAAAAATGTTGCGTGCCAGTGACAGTGTGGTGTTTAGTGATTGTGTTTTGTGAGTGATTTTGACAGGTAAGTTTTGGCGGTTACTAAATTAAAACACTGCTTAATTAACAAACATAACACACTTTTTATGTAACGTTTATTATTAATTCAAACAATTTTCAATAAGCGTGTTAATTTGTAGGCACTTGAAACGAGTTGCGGAACATATTATGTTAATAAATTGGACTTTTCTAAAATAGAACACTTATTTTATATTACAATTAATTAATCTCTAAGGAATTCATGCGAAGTAATTTTATGATTTTTAGATTGATATCAAGTAGCATCTATCAAACAATTATTAACGCTGTTTAAGCTACACACTTCAATAAACATTGTCCTTAATTTATAAATCAAGGACATCCCTAGAATTTTCATAAATATCATCTCTTGAATAACTAGAAGTATACCGTCACTTTCTTTAACTAATGTGTATTAAGCAATAGCTCACAGAATTACACACATAAATTGTATCAATTTCAAGGATTATTTTAGAGCAACAAATATTAAAACATAATCTTTTTGTGCTTATCTATATTCTTAATTCTAATTTTGAAACATTTTTTAAATATTTGTAATCCTTTCCTCCTTAAGTCTAATGCACGCTACTAAAATTATAATTTAATTTGCTGGACCACAAATCGAGCAGAAGTTGGTATGGATTTAGAATCGACTACAGATATTGAATTGGCTGTAGATATTGCACTAGGCTCGGCCACTCGATAGCGATCTCTAAAGGCTATGTCAACTCCTGAAATGAAAAATGAAATATATCTTGATTCTCTACTTTGTATGAACGTCTAGGATTGGAGACTGACATTGCACGTAATTCGTTAAAATAGAATATATCCTTAAAAATGACTACAAATCCTCAAATAAGAATATTAAATAAGAACCATTTTTGGAATGAGGCTGCTCTACATTTCTAATTATCTACCCCTCAAATTTACACGAGCGATATTATTAAAAAATAAAATATCATAAAATTAATAAACACCATATTTTACTCTTAAGTGATTAATCGTTTCGTACTAGAAGTACAAAATAAATGAATTTCATATGAATATTTATTCTATATGTCTTTGAAAAGCATGTAACAATAAAAATACGTTAAATTTTCAACCAAAAGTACACTCAAGAGCTTTCACAATAAGCTACCATAAAGAATTCTGTCAATTCAAATTACAAAATGTTCACCCTAACAACCTAATGTATTTCCTCAATAACTGGACAAAATCGGATTACAACACCTAGCTGTCAGAACTCGGAAGTCAATACAATTACATTGACCAACGTCTCAAAATAGAGATGTTACTATACAAATAAAGCATGCCACCCTAGTGGGTCGGCAGACAATTTCAAGAGCAAAATAACTATAAATCTTTGAGGTGCAGTGCAGGCGGCGGCCGCTGAAATGTTGATGTTCTTGCGCCGAGCCATGAGATATGGGCGACAATGTGTCGAGTTTGTTTCGTTTTATGCATCAATTTGTCCTAATTGAAAGGTTAATAATAATATATGATATGATTTTTCAAAACAGTGCGCATTAATGCATCTACGTCTCTAAATAATAAAAACTATCTAAAAATTTAAATGAAAAGGAAAGAAGTAACGATCAATTTTAGATTATATACATAAAATCAATGACAGGCGTTGCAGACGCGAACTCTGTTTCTCTCTCTGTTTTATCCTCGTCTCGTAGCGTCATTAAATGGAAATCTGTCTCCGCTTACAAATCGCGCCACACGTAAAATAAAGTCCGTCTGTAAATAATGACAACTTTGACAAATCACTTGAATTACTTGCACTTAATAGTTTCGTCTAACATCTCCATCTATTTCCTCCATTCGACAATCACATATATGATGCTCGGCTTCACCCACCTTCGCTAAGTTTATTAATCTTATACAAAATCGAATAAAATTTATTATAAGTAACATGAAATAACAAGTATGTCTATATACGTCTACCAGCCCTGTGTTATATACTGCTGAGCACGAGCCTCCTCTACTACTGAGAGGGTTTATGCTTTAGTCCACCACGCTGGCCTAGCGCGGGTTGCCAGACTTCACATACGCCCGCAATTCTTCTCAAAGCAAGTATGTAATTAAAAATAACTATCCCACATTACAAAGTCAGCAGTACAACGAAAAGCGAAGTTTACTGAACATGGTTTAGTTTGAAAACACGGCTCGTTCGAACAAAGAAACTTTCTTTTTCAATGGTTTATAAAACAAAGAGTCTATATGACACACATCGGGTTTCCTGTCCGTCTGTCAATAAGTAAAAGTGAACCGTAGGAAATGTCAACGATGTAACTTAGATTACATGCGTCCACATGTATTTATGATAATGATGAGATCTACTAGAATTATGAATATATCTACACATAATATACTATAGAGTTAAGCAGACAAAAGTGCTAAACAGAGGTGTCACAATTAGTTACATACATATTATTTATTTTAAAAAACCTACTTTATTCAAATTAAATAATAACAGTAAAATTTATAAAGAAACAATTTACGAAATGTGAAGGGAATGGGCAGCATGTATCTCGTGAAATAAATGAAAAGACATCGAATGAAGCATGCAGCATAATTCTGGCAACTTGACGCAACATATTTCGTTTGTACCGAAATATTAAAATCTTACTGTACTTAACTAAGGTCCATTCTGGTACTCTACCGGGTCAGAATAAAAACCTAAGTACAATTATTATAATAAATTCCATTTAATATTCCACAACTGCAAACGTGACGCAGCCAGTTACAGTTCCTTTAAAAAAACCATCCCATACATGTGGCCCATAGTTCATTTTACGACGGTCTTGCCAATTACAAATTTTCACGGTTGTCGTGAAGTGTTAGCTAGAATTCGGGATCTATCGGTGTCCGATTTCGAAACAAAAAAGTGGGAATGCCCAGTGTAAGGGCCATTTTTAAGTGGATCTTCAGTTGTCAAATAATGTTAAGTGTTCAAATAATTTTGATAGTTTTATTTTGGCTCGCGACGGTGTATTATTAATTTCTATCAGAATTATTTTTTATGTGAATTTTGGGGAACCCTATATACATATGTCACTCGAAGGTCTATAAATTATATCCATGCAAAAATAAGTACAAAAAATAATTCGATATTTTATCCTTCATGGCAGGTTTTTTTTTCTGGTCAGGCTATAGTAGTATGATATGTATTAAAACCTCAGCGCGTTCTGGCAGTATATCACTTAGAATTACGATTCATCGTTATTCACAAATAAACCTATTTATAAAACTAATTCCCTGTCTACTACCGAACTCCCAATTAAGAAAACCTCTCCCCACTTGTAACAAAGAGCGTCGATCAATTTAACGTCAACAACTATACAAATGTTTCGACAAAACAATTACAAATATCCATCTCTCAATGTTATGATTTTGTTGTTTACTGTAATGTGACGTCATAATATATCAAGTGCAGTGGTTTTTCTACACTTTAAAGTAAGCGATTGTAAGTATAATGTAGTCAGAATATAATGATGACTGACACGAGATGCCTCGATAGTTGCCAGAATTTACCGGCCTTTTGGATGTACACTGCAGGGGCCAGGGTCTAAGCAGGGGATGCGACTTATCAGACGAGCCACTATGAGGGGTAATTCTCGTATGCGGTTGGTATTTAATCGGGTGCAAATTGTATCCGGTAATATCCACAAGTAAATTGCACACACACACACACACACACACACACTCACGCCTGTTATCCCCGAAGGGGTAGGCAGAGGCGCAACTAGTGCACCCACTTTTCGCCGTTATTCCGTCCTATGATGTGATAGGGGGCGAGCCTATCGCCATATCGGGCACAAATGCCAGATTCCGGGCTGATACTGAATAGAAAAACTCAATATCACTTTGCCCGACCCGGGGATTGAACCCGAGACCTCAGCTTTGCAGTCGCACTGTAATACAACTACGCCACCCAGGCAGTCATCACAAGTAAATTGCATCACAAGTAAATCAATAATAACTTTCATGTTATAAGCGAAATACAAAAAAAAAATAGGTATTAATGAAGCAGTTTGGATTGATTGAATATTTAAAGGATATGGTAGGACATGTGCTCCCTGTCTAAAAACAAAACTGGTACGACTTAATGATATTAAATTATGACGTCACTGGGTTTGGACCATAACCCTGGCCTAATGCGCGTTGGCGAGTATCCAGAGCGACATCTAAGCAGGATATGCCGCAGGTGACGTTGGCTTGGCTCACGATGATGGTAGTATCATCAAGTACATAGATCTTTTGTGGTTCTCATAAAATGTAGGTGTTTATGACCAGTAATAAGTGGGTCAGCTTGTGTTAAGTGACCATATACTCCCACTATAAAAATTATGCGCTGCCAGTGTAAGGCCATACGCCCTGGTTAACCGGGAGATGACCTAGTTTGCAGCGCTGTGCCCCCAGCAATATATTATTATAAATTCTGTTATTCCGGTGTCAAGTGTAGCAGAAAAGCTCACAGAAACTGTCAGATATATTCATAGAATTTTAAAATATCCCATAACTCCACCGACTTTAATCAGTTCTGTACCTGCCTCAGTGAAAACATTTCCAGTTTTTAATTCCCGGTGTTGGCAAAAATCATCCAACACCAAAAAAGAACATCTAGTTGTTCTTATAAAACGTGTTCTGATTTATATTTTTGTCAAATTACAAATGTAATCCGTATGTAAATGAGTGTCGGCTCTTTAGTCGGCCCAGTCGCGACAATGTCAGACTTTCTACTGCGACATTAAACACGTTCAGTGCAGTAATGTTCCGCCGCATATTGTTCAAATTCTTTTGCTATACATTTATACTCCACATTTGTAACTTTAAGCGCCGCGCAGATGCTTTCAATTGCTGTGAAACATTGCACTATGATGATCTGACAGTGTCTGAGGTTGTTGAAACTAGTGTTTCTTGTCAGCATGTTAAGCGTCTGTGCGACGCGACGTCTTAATTTACACACGGGAATGAAATACTACCTATACAAAATAATAGTACAATACAATTGGCATTCTAGAATCTGTTTAGTATAGTATGAATCCAAGAAATTTTAAGTCTACATTTCCACGTAGTCGTAGAGCAGGTCAAAATCAAGAGTAGTTTCTCATGCGTGTGTGGTCCGTGAATTTATAAATCAAATTTTCATTATACGAGCGACGCGGAGTTGCTAATGACCGTCCATTTGTACGGATTAATGTAGAACTTCGTGCTTTTATTAATCTCAGCAGTCGAATAGAGTTATAAATATTTTGTCAGACAGTAATGAAAAAATATTATTTTGAAAATTAATGCTGCCTATTAAATCCGTGATGTGTTTTTAGTTTTGCTATTTGTAACGTTTATCCTCCTAATATTATAAAGGCGAAAGTTTGTAAGAATGTATGGATATTTGGATGTTTGGATGTATGGATGTAAGGATGTTTGTTCCTCTTTCACGCAAAAACTACGGAACGGATTTCGATGAAATTTGGCACACGGGTAGATCATGTCCTGGATTAACACATAGGCTACTTTTTATCCCGGGAAAATATAAACTGGGACTTTTATCCCGGAAAAACTTTTTAATGCGGGCGGAGCCGCGGGCAAAAGCTAGTATTACCATAAAAAATATAACAAGAAAATAATAAAGAAGTCAATTACAATCATTTCAATTTTCAACCTTCTTGGCGTAATGAGTGATGAAGAATCTGTAAAAAACGACCGCAGGATAAAACCAGCACTGAGATAAAATGTTTGTGCATAAACAATAAGACACAGAGAGAACTCTATTTTCTCCAGGTACACTCGTGCTTTAATATGCGTTCAGTATAATGACAATTTTAATTACTTTTATTTCAAAAGTATTTCTGAGCTGCATACGCGATGATTCCGACAATGCCTATGTTTATAAACAGGGGCTTTTTTCCTTGTAAAACAAAACATAAATGTATGTATAAAGTCATCCTCTTCTTTAGCCTTTGGAAGTTTATTGCTCTATACAAGACTACCCTCAAGATTTTCAAATTTCAACCAAACCTGTCAGAAGCGGCCTGCATTCAGAGATTTCTATATAATATATATTATGTACTTTAAAGAAGAAGGGAAGATGACCTTCGCCAGACCCTGGGACCATACTGGACAAGAGTCCCGGCAGACAGAGAACAATGGAAGCAGTTGGAGGAGGCCTATGTCAAGCGACACACCCAGCTAATGGACATTCTATAAACAACAAAATAAGACCAAACAAAGAGGGACTAGCTTGGAACAAAAGAATACACTAATCTAATCGAAGGACAGCTCTGATAGCCATCTGGGTAAAAGAGTAAAAAAATCCCCATTTACCTATATGACTATCTAAGCTTCGATTTGAATGCACGTAAAAGACGGATTCGCTTCCGTAGAAGGAATGGAACCCTAACCGTACTTTAAAAAAAATATTACTGCGTGGACACATGACATAACCAACGATTTATAAACTTGAATAATTCCCTCAAATACAAATGGTAAGAAACAATCGTCCCGTTAATGGTAGCAAGCACATTGTACTTCTTAAATCCATCAGCGCCTCTATCATTGTTCACACGTGTTCGTCTTTGCTTCTTAAAATAAAAGGTTGTTATGTTATCTTTTACTTTGGTGTTATTGAAATTGTGTATTAGAAAGTTGATATTATGGTTAGTGGCTGTCGACTTTAAGTTCGATCCTCCAGTGAAATATGTAGAGTCGAAAAACAAATAGTAATGAGCTTGTCCTTCCACATGAAATGTAATACATAAGCGTCGCGTAAGTTAGAACTGGAAACATTGCAGTCATAGATTTTTATTTGTTATTTTTTACATATTAAGGACGAATTAGGGTGTACTCTACTTATACTTTTGTAAGCAAGCGCGAGATGAGCGTTTTTTTGGCCTCAATAGAACTTCGAGGCAGGCAGTCTTACCTAGTTATTTTTATTTACATGTATTAGTTAAGTTACGTAACGTTCAGTAACTGCACTACCTTTAATATCCCCCATATGAAATAACAATAATTTGCACATTATCCCTACCTAACCGATTTCAGCTACGGCGGCCAATCTCGAAGGTACGGAGAAGATATTATAGTTCACTATTGTGTGCGCAATACACAGGTGCACTCGCTATTCCTTCACTCTCATAGTCCGGTGAGAGGGCAGACATGACCGGAGAGAATCAGGCGCAGGACCAATGGATTTACGTCCTTTCTGAGGCTCAGGGGTATCAAAACTTCTTGACTCCGAGCTGCGACTAAGTTGTTTTAAAGATGAAAAAATGCACAATTATACTCGGTAGTAGAAAATGTATCTCCCTAGATGGACTGCAAACATGACTTAACTTCAAATCCTACTAATCTCCTTTCGAACATCGCGACTTTAGGTCGGTATTAATAAATACCCCGTCCCGTAACTCACAGGAAAAAGGGCATTTATTCTCCCCTTACTATTATTATGTGTGTAGAAGGTAGTTAATAATATTGGTAAAATCGTATATATTAAACACTACAAATATACTAAATCTAGGTAATCATGTTGCCTCATATGTTGTTTTGCCAATTTTATGTAGATGTTAATAAGTATCTTCTTCCATTGTGCGATTTGTATTGTTTGGATGTGTATTTAATAATTCTTGAGTGTCCGGTGGTTGTGGTAAGTTTCATTCGTGTTGGTCTTGTGTGTTGTGTACAAATACGGTATCGCCCAAAACTTTACTAAGAATGGTGGATGTGTGGATGGCTGCCTGTTTTTGCAAGATGCTTATATGTATGTTGGTGTCTAATTTCTCTGTGTATTTTTTTATGCTTTTAGCGACTATTCCTGTGGCCCCTATAACTATTGGTATGACAGTTGCTTGTGTTTTCCATAATCGACTGATTTCATTTTTAAGTAAATGGTATTTGCTTAATTTTTCTATTTCTTTACTTCCTATATTGTAATCTGATGGTACGCTTATGTCAATTAAATATGTTTTATTATTTATTTTGTCAATATAAATTATATCGGGTCTATTGTGTGTTACGGTTACATCAGTTTGGACTGGTATTTCCCAAAGAATCTTAGCGGTGTCATTTTCTTTGATTTGAGGCTCAATGAGAGTTTCTTTCCACCATAGATTGGAGACTTCTATTTTATGTGTTTTTGCTAAACACCAATAGATATATTGGACGAGGTTGTTGTGTCGTTTTACATAATAAGTCCCTACCAGCTTTTCGCAGCCTGATATAATGTGTTGTGCTGTTTCGTCTTTACTACCGCATAAACGGCATTTTCCGTCTACTGGCTCTTTCAATATATCACGTTGGTGTTGTCGCGTCATAATGGCTTGATCTTGTATGGCAAAAACTAATGATTCAATGGTGGGTTGTATCTGCTGGTTTTTTATCCATTTAAATGATTGTTCTATATCTATATTTGCCTGATCTAATACCTTATTGGGGAATTGATCATGTAGTTTTTTGTTGCGCCATAATCTATTGTGATTTTTTATAATAGCTTCTTTAATTTCTTTATCTGTATGTTTGTTGTCATGTGTTAATTGTAGTTCTGTTTCAATGTCATGAGCTTCTTTAATTATTGAATATTTACTTCTATTTATATCATGTTGATTTATTGCTTTAATAAGGTAGTCATTGTCTGTTTTTAAATATTGTTTATATTTAATTATGTGTGCTTTATATGTGCATTCTATATTTTATAAACCTCTACCGCCTTCTGTTATTGGTAAGTAAAGCCTTTCGACTTCTGCTTTATGTTGGTGTGCCTTTTTTATTGCTAATAATTTTCTTGTCTTAATATCAATTTTTTTCAAATCACTGTTTTTATAATTTATTATCCCAAATGAGTATAGTAGTACTGGTGTAGCATAAGTATTAATTCCCTTTATTAAGTAGCGCGAGTTGATGTGTGTATTAAGTAGTTTTTTAATTCTATTAAAATATTCTTTAGTGATTTGTTCTCTTATTATACTGTGTTCAATTTTTCCTGATTCGTGTACTCCTAGATATTTATAACTGTCTCCTACTGCTAGTTGTTTGATTATATTACCGCTTAACAGTATATGACCTTCTCCATTCGTAGTATTTCTATGACCTAAGCTAATGTGTAATGTGTTGCATTTGTCCAGTCCGAAGCCCATCCCTATATCACATGTGAATATTTCTAAACTATCTAATAATACAGCTAAATTTTGTTTATTGTTTGCATAGAGTTTTAGGTCATCCATATATAACAAGTGATTAATCGCAATGCTATCTCTAAGTTTATAACCTTTTATTGCATATTTATTTAAAATAAAGGAGATAGGGTTCATTACTAAACAAAACAATAATGGCGAGAGTGAGTCGCCTTGGAAAATACCGCGTTTTACACAGATCGGTTTTGTGGTTATCGAAACTTCAGATCCACGGGCTGTCATAATTAACTTCCACATGGGCATAACCCTCTGAAGGAATCCTTTAATTATGGATGGACATTTACAGATATCCAGTATCCTCAGGATCCAGTCGTGTGACACACTATCAAAAGCTTTTTGATAGTCGATCCACGCCATGCTTAAATTCTTTCGGGTTTGATGGGCATCTTCTAGAATTGCTTTATTAATCATTAGGTGATCCTTGCATCCCCTGGCTCCTCTTCGGCATCCTCGCTGTTCAGGTGCCAATATGTTGTTTTCTTGGCAGTGGCTATATAGTATGTCCGTTAAAACGCTAGTTAATAATTTGTACATAGTAGACAAACACGCTATGGGCCTCCAGTTTTTTGGGTCTCTCGTATTTTCATTTTTAGGTATCAGAATTACGTGTCCTGTAGTGAACCATTCTTCTAGGGGTTCTGAACCATTCACTATCTTTGTAAATAATGAGGCTAGGTACTTGTGAAGACTAGTCAGATGTTTAATGTAATAATTTTGTATTTTGTCAATTCCCGGACATTTCCAGTTGAATATTCTTTTAATGGCACATTTTACTTGTTCTTCCGTGATTTCTCCTTCGTTCGCAGTTTGTACCTCAGTTAATGATGTTTCTAGTTCTTTAATCCACGTAGCCTTATTGTTGTACTGTATTGGGCTAGATAATATGGATGACCAAAACTCTTCTACATCATCTTTACTCGGTATTTGAATATTTGTAGGTGTCTTGCCCCCTAAAGTTCTATAGAATCTTTGTTCGTTTTCGCTAAACAAAATATTCTGATCCTTTTTGTTTTTCATATCTTCGTACCTTTTTATTCTACCAGCTAGAGCTTTCACTTTTTGCTTTATATTTTCTATAGTATTTTTGTGATCATTTTCATTACAAACATTATGTTTCCTGTACAAATTCTCTTTAATTTTAATCATCCTACGACTGTTAACTCCTCTTTCTATTTCTATTAGTTGCCCTAACTCTTTCCTCAACTTTTAAATTTTATTTTGTATTCTTTTTTTCCATGGTGGATCAGATTTATTTTTTATGACATTTTTTGGTAAATAGGGTTTTTGTTGATTATTTATTATTAGGGTTTTAGCGGCCGCATAGATAATGTTGTTTATTTCTCTAATCGAGTTATTGATTATTAAGAGTTTGGGTAAAAATTTGTTAAGAGTGCTAAGGTTTTCTAAAAAAACTCTATTAATTTTAGCTTTAGGGAGCAGATAACGTTCAGAGATTGGAGTCTCTTTTGTTTCAGCTAAAATTTGTAGGAAGTTTAAAATAAGTGGATGCTGGTTTTCATTTACTACTATGTCCCGTGTTAATTGGTCTATTGTTTCTATTTTGGTTTCTGTGGAAGGCTCTTGTGTTTCTGTGTACTGAGTGGTTTGTGTTATGTACACTTGTTGTATGTCATTTGTAGTCATACTATCTGCCCGATTTCGTATTTGGTTTATTATTTCATTTGAGATGACATTCTGTTTCAAAATCCTTTGGGCCTGGGTCGACAATGCGTTGCCGTTAAGTCTATGTACTTTGGGATTATTCGGGTTTCTTTCTGTGAATAAATTTTGTAGTCTACCTATATATCCCCGCCCTCCTGATCTAATAAATAAATAAATAAACGCGAAAGTTTGTAAGAATGTATGGATGTCTGGATGTTTGGATGTTTGGTCCTCTTTAATCAAAAATTACTGATCAGATTTCGATGAAATTTAGCATACGGGTAGATCATGTCCTGAATTAACACATAGGGTACTTATTATCCCAGGAAAAATTAAAGCGTGACTTTTATCCCGGAAAAACTTTTTAACGCAAGCGGAGCCGCGGGCAATAGCTAGTATGTTAATATATTTAAGTAATACTTGCATAAAAGGTTAACAATGTAGAAAGTGTTGGCATTTGAAGAGACGAGTGCAGGAAAGTCAAAAAGTTATCAATTGCTTGCAAATTTAGCGATTCATGTAACATTAACATAAGAGTCTAGTATTTTCTATTTTGTAATAAATAAATAAATAAATAAATTTTCAACTGGGAAAAAGTTTATTGTAAATGTTCAGAAAGTATAACAAAGAAAGAAAAGACGACCAAAGTGCCAAACTTTTGACATCATCATCATCAGCCTGTTCCAGTCCACTGCTGGACATAGGCCTCTCCCAAGATACGCCACAGAGCCCGGTCTGCTGCTATATGCATCCAGTTGCCGCCGGCCCTCTTGTGCAAGTCGTCCCGCCATCTGGCCAGAGGGCGTACCACGCTAATTTTTTTTTTTATTAAACAAAAGGCATAATACAGAACACAATCATTTCAATCAGTAACACTGAAGCACTAAACTACATTGAGTCTAGATTGCCCTCCTTAGACCTATGCCCTAATTGAAATTAATCTGTGGAAGTGAAATCTACAAGAAACAATACATAAAGTTTACAACTGCTTTTACTTTAGCGAGTTAGATATAAAAAAAATTATATGGAAACTAATTGTACTACCTATATACTACTTAGTTTTTTAATACTCCGTAAAAACGATTTCGGCCTGCTGTTCATTATGTCAATGATACCTACCATGTTTGACATAAAGTTCATTATAGAAATTATAATCTACTCGTCCTGATAATGGACGACTAGATTACCAAGACACGGTCTCCACTCCAGAACACGCTTACTCCAGCGGTTATCTGTTTTGCGACATATGTGGCTAGCCCATTGCCACTTCAACCTACTAACTCTCAGAGCTATGTCGGCCACCTTGGTTCTCTGACATAGATCTTCGGTATTAACAACAAAAATCACCGGAGTATTGATACATGTTATAATTCTTACAATCAGTATATATCTAGGAAGAGGCAGACCCTTCATCAATAACAGCACAATGTCCACAACACTAAAGAATGTTAAAAAGACTAGCATGCAATTTTTTTATGAATTCCACGCGGTTGATTCGGTAACCATCCCTAGTTTTATCCCTTGCAATTATCTTCCCGGCTCACCAGAATTGAAAAGGATTTAAAAACTTTACGATTTCTAAGAACCTGTTGTTCAACATATCGGTTCTACGAACTGCACAATGGGTTTTTAAACCTTTTGACTGATTATCGCAAACACAATACTACAAAATAGCTGATCATAAAAATAATCGCTGTGGAGATTTTTTGTGTTCATATTGGAAATTATTGCAAGTTAGCAGTAAAATTAATACCTTCCTTGACGTGTGTATGCCATAATAGGTGTACCATGATACCACTGAAACTTAAAAATGAGTAAAAGTAGAACTCAACTTTCTATAAGCGATTTTTTTTCATTAGGTATACACTCACTCCTATTATATAATAACATTTGTGACATTGTGGCCTCATTCGGCCAATTTTGATGATATTTTAATATTTAAATAATTCTTCGGATGAATTAGTGTGTAAAATAACGTATAAATCGAAACCTGTAAACTTCTCTATTATATGACTACAATACCTAATTACATTGATATCTTCAAATTACATTAAAATTTGATGATGTCATAGATCTGTAGGAAGAGAAATCTCCAATCTTCCTTTGATATAGAATTCTACAAACACTTTATTATGATAGACAGTTCTTAATGCCGCTGTGTTAAGTGTACTAATTCATACAAATTATCTTTCCGAGAAATATGCACCGTGCATTAAACAATCAAATCTTGAGTGAAATTGTCTCTCTACTACGATCATTAATAATAAGCATGATACTGGTGGCCCAGATTCGTAATTAGTTGGTTTGTTGATCAGGAGGGTTAAATCTAAGATTGGCAAAACTTGCCACAAAAGTCGATGTTTTAGGCAAACCCCAATTTAGAAATGTACCTTAATAAAAAGTGATACAGATTAGTGGGAATATAGCAAAACATGTCTTTTTTTCTTCTTTATATAATACTGCAAAAATCGTTGACCAAAAACAATGTCAGTTTAAAGAAGTTTGAAACAATGCAGCAGATTTGACGAATGAATAATATATAAAGAACCTATCCACCATACACGACTAAAACAATGTATTAATGGAAACAAAAGGAATAAGAGGTCGCAAATATGGACCCCACGCAGGCGAGCTCTCGCACTAAGCAAACAGCGCGAGTGGATTGAAAAAAAAACTTTATTTATTGTTCCTGTTGGTAATAGGTGACCGTGATGTGTGGGTATTTGATGGTCAGCTAGGTTGTAGGTTTCCTGAATGTGAGTGTCTAGCTTAGTGACTATTGGAATGGTTTTATCTTTTTTTTATTATTGCATCGAGTGATGAGACGAACATGCCGTTCACCTGATGGTAAGCGATACGACAACCCATAAATAGTAGAAACACCATCCAGCACCTTGAGTTACAAAGTACTGTATGGCATTCCACTGCACTCGTCATCCTGAGACATATAAGATGTTAAGTCTCATTATGTCCTGTAGTTACGGTGGCTACAATGCCCTTTAAACCGAAACAAAACAGTGCACACTGCACACTCCTGCTTGGCGGCTGAAAGACATTGCGGGAGTACCCATCCAGACGGACTCTTACATATGAGAGTCCTACCATCAGTAAAAATCAGCCATCAAGCGGTGTGCAATCATTCTTTGTTTTGCTTTCACGCTCATTGTTTGACCATTGTCAATTATAAGACTTCATCTACCATGTCATGTAGAGCTTTTTAATCCAAAGTTTGAGATATTGGTATCATTTGTACAGTTACACTTAACATGAGGTGGGTGAATTATTAATCTCCCCATGCGTATAAAGCTAAAAACTTCCATGGTCTAGATTCTAGACTCAAGAAATAGTAACAAATTAGTACGTAAATCCCGAGGCATCGAATACCTTCGTAAGGAATGGCAGCTTCGCGTGTGATAATGGCTAATGACGGAAGTGTGACCAGCGGGCGGCTAAACCCGGTACGGTTGCATTTTTACATTAATTAGCACTGGGCTATCGGAGATCGTTGTGACCCTGGGTTCAGGAAACTAGTAGAGCAGAGATTTGTGGGTGATTAGTTTGTTTTCAGCTTGCCCTTATTATCTTAACATAATTGGTTCAATCGGAAACTGAAAAATACCATGACGTACATAATCATGCAATTAATAAACTTCATTTCAGAACATCTACATGAATAATTGATAGTACCATTAATGTAAAAGCTAATGATGCAGAAATTATAAATATTAAGCCACTTTTCTTTCTTATTTAAGTTTTAACAACATCAAAACAATCAAATTGTCAACCTATTGCTTCTAGACTAATTGATAAAAGTTAATTAAGTACCACATTATTTTTCTAACGGCATATTTCTCGCGCTTAGTCCTGAGAAGTCGTGAACAAAGTGTATATTTGTTTATTTATATTTATCAGCGCAATAACTCGAGTGGATTTCTCGTTCACTCGTACCAAACTCACCACGTACTTATGACTACTCCAAAAATTTATGCTGTGAGTGTTAATATAAGGTAAGTATCTATGAATTAATTATTGCCTTTTATTTTCTTTTATCTCCTGGCGGATACCCAAAAAATAGTAGTATGAACTCCGGCCAGTTTATACATTTGTGTAGCCAGGCGGCTGGATGAGTATTGCCAGCGCAATTAATAGGCATTATGACATTTAACTATTGCAGTCTTTCGATAACGAACCATGTAGTGTAGTGTCACACACTCATCGAAATAAATAGGATAATGGCGTAAGCTTATATATTAAAATACTAATAAAGTTCCTCTAATGATTCTCCATTTATTAATCAATTAATTTAGATAAAATCTATGTTCATATTTCAAAGTCGCAAATGGTTCGCTTTGCATAATTGATTCGTTTCGCCCATGTGTCTCCAACAAGTGTTTAATACTTTTCCAATGTGTTTCATCATCTCAAGTGCTTAGTGTAAAAATTAAATGCTCTCTTATCGTTAGGCTGACGGTTATAGAGTACTTTGTACAATGCGGCATGTGTATCGAGATTACTTAAAAAAAAACTAATTATTTTGTGTCAATGTTTGGTCAACTTTAATGGAATATTTACATAAGTACTATCATTTGTTAGTTGTTCAGTTTTGACTAATATTTTCATGTTAATGCTCATTAATTTATTAGGATTTGGTTCATTTTAGTAGACACATGTTTAATTTATTTTCATTATGATTCTTTTGGTATTGTGTGTGTGTTCGTGGGTAGTAGAGACTGGAGATTCTAGTGATCAATCATCTTAAAATATTTCTTTTTCCAAATTCAACTAATTAATGTTATCTTTCAAATTAACCTATTCTTTTAATTTTTGTATAATATGTACAGTTTATCGCGTCTTGTAGTTGGAATTTAGGACGTCGTGATAGCAATGGATGGGATTTGTCTTGTTAATTACCATTGCTTACTCAGATTCATCGCGAGACATAGACATAATTTTGGAGTGCAATCTATCCAGATTAAATACTAACCCTAGCTATAGTCATTTGTTAGCTGTCAATTTATTTGTTAGCTATCAATTTATTTATTGAGGGTAGTAACCAAATCCCCACCGACCAAATCCCTATAAAAGGAGTGGCAAGCTGTCTGAAAGAGCATTCTGTTGCGAGACGTGCACGCGTGAACATCAACTTGGGAATTTAGTATTCTGGTAAGATTTTGAGACCTTCTCTTTGAAAGTTATTTCTATTAAGTGCAATTTATGGTTTTCGTTAACAATTTAGTATTTGTTAACCATTGTTGATTATTTTTTTTAAAGTAAAATTAATTAGAATCCTAACACATTATTATATGTTTTGATTGTATTCTGTGTGTGCTCCTTGAATAAAAACATAAAAAAAACATGCACCTTGCGGATAAAAATACTTTTTGAAATTATTCAAACTATGCGCGTAGTAAGTTCCCCCACCTTATGAGGCAATTGAGTGATACATATTTAAATCTGCTAGTATTCTAGAGTGAAACTTTGGTTATTCATTTGAAATACACAGATAGATCACAAATAGATTGAGCGAACATGATCCAGATGTCAGTAAAAAAATATTGTAATTATTTACAGTCAGCGAGTACTCAAATTCATATTAACATAAGTGATAATTTGGGAGCTACCTTGGTTCTAATTTAAAACCTCACAAATATGAACTCTAAGTGGATGGGCAAAGATCCATCATGTCATGATATCTCACGATGCTAGATGAAGAATTAAATTCAATCAGACTGCATAGTGGTAATTAATTGCAACACTATCCAACCTTTACATTTGTACATTGCAAAAATCACACAAAATGTGTGACTTTTTGCTGCATCATATTTTATCCAGGATATTTTAGCGACTTTTTCTCCTGAATATTTTAAGTCCAAATGTTATTTTGACCAAGGAAAGACGTTGCATCCCTTGAAGAATTGTAATTTAACTAATAGCAACATATGCAAAATTAGAAATAAAATTTTATTCTTAATATTCTATACAGTTCCAGAAAATCACCAAAAAACATAACCGTAACACGGTCTTTACGAATATAATAGAAGTACATTCCATGTTCTTAGGTATTATGAATTCACACACACACACACACACACACTCACGCCTGTTATCTTCGAAGGGGTAGGCAGAGGCGCAATTAATGCACCCACTTTTCGCCGTTATTCCGTCCCATGATGTGATAGGGGGCGAGCCTATCGCCATATCGGGCACAATTTCCAGACTCCGGACTGATACTGAATAGAAAAACTCAATATCACTTTGCCCGACCCGGGGATCGAACCCGAGACCTCAGTTTTGCAGTCGTACTGTAATACAACTACGCCACCGAGGCAGTCTTCGCGTTGTCGTTACGAATTCACTGCTTAAAAATTTTAATAAGGTAATGAATTGTAGGATTGTTATCCACTGTACAAAATATATTTTATATTTTATGTCTTTAACTGTAAGTACATATTTCATTAATTTATACGACGCAAATTACAGGCGAGGCAAGTCTACGTCTTAAAAAGTCCACACACTTTGTAACAATCAAAGTAAACAATTAACTGAGTCGAATGGCCCCAAACATAACCCTTTATTTATTTGCAATGCTTCCTAGAACATTCAAGCATTTAATCATAAGCAACTATTCATAGGCGAATTGCGTAAGCGAAAATATTACAGAAATTATTGACTTTTTTTTTGCTTCTTCGAAACAATTTGCAATCAATTTGTAACTCTAACCCCTTGTTATAAAGTTTGGATGATGTTTATCGGACGGTATGTCACGTTGGCATATTTTTCGAAGCCCTGGCGCCTATAAGGGTGCTTGAGTTAGCAGTATATAATGACCCTTGAACGAGAGAAGTGCAGGTAGGGAAACTAGTGTTTTACATTCTTTGGCTATCAACGCTGTTTCTTTATTATGTTCGACCTTCTGAGGTTTTATTTTACACTTAGAATGACACGTTAACACCGAAACATCATTATCATTTATGTAATTTAGTAATTTAATGCTGATAGGTATAGCGCCTTTCTTGTTTAGATGAGTCTGGATACATCATAATTAAAGTGCTTTTTTATACGTCTGAACGATTTGACTAGCAAGTCCTTAAGACTAGAAGGCAATCATGCTTGTAATCTTGGCCTCAAATATAGGCAAAGCAGTGGCATCCAAAGAAACTAACTCGTATACAATATGCCGGTCACCGAACAGTCTAAAATCACAAAATACCATTTACCTACCAGCTGTATTACAAATGCCACTTATTGACTCTCCAAGACTGACTGCCTCGATGGCGTAGTTGTATTATGGTACGACTGCAATGCTGAGGTCTCGGGTTCGATCCCCGGGTCGGGCAAAGTGATAAGTATTGAGTTTTTCTATTCAGTATCAGCTCGGAGTATGGAATTTGTGCCCGATATGGCGATAGGCTCGCCCCCTATCACATCATGAGACGCATTAACGGCGAAAAGTGGGTGCACTAGTTGCGCTTCTGCCTACCCCTTCGCAGATGAAAGGCGTTAGTGTGTGTGTGTGTGTGTGTGTGTTTGACTCTTCAAGTTTCAAACCCTCCTACCAAGACCTTACTACGAATGCATATTAATTTTCGAATGTTTATTGTTCTCTAAAACAAACTATAAACTCAAGTTAATAAGTTGACCGTTGTTATGGGAAAAGCACATACTCTTATTGCACAGTGTTGTAAACTTTACCCAAGTTAGTAGTGCTAATCAGTTTTTATCGTCCTCTAATGGGTTATCTGTTATCTGTGAGTCTGCAAACATTGTGAAAGATTAATAAAACGGTCGCGTATGTCGATCTTGGTAGTGGGAAATGTGGAGTGTTTCCTGTAAAGAGAAAATTATAAACATACAGTTCTGTTTGGTCGTGTTAGTATTACTTTAATTCAAAAAATGTTGGGGTAAAAATTTTTACTCATAAGAAGTATAAAAAATTAAGTAAATAATCATCTATTTTTAACTCTAATAAGTAATTTCGTATAGGAATTTCTTACGCATATTATGCTATGTATATTTTCAAATTCTTTTTGTTTAATTACTTTGCGGGTGACATATATTATGTAGTTTAAAGTGTACCAGACTCTCCAAGATTTATTATTAAGGAACAGTTTCACAGGTTTGAAGTAAATTTTATTTGACAGTTATCATATTACTAGTAGTGCTCGCGGCTCCGCCCGCGTGTAAAAGTTTTTCGGGACAAAAATATTTTCCCGGGATAAAAAGTAGCCTATAGCACTCAGGAGTTATGTAGCTTCCTATAAGTGAAAGAATTTTCAAAATCGGTTAAGTAGTTCCTGAGATTAGCGCGTTCAAACAAACAATCTCTTCAGCTTTATAATATTAAGTATAGATTAAACAGATAATTTAGGTAGTATCAACTTATTTGGGTATAGATTAGAGTATACATTTTGTATTTTGTCGGCTTATTTATTTATGTGACGAGTAGCATTTATCAGTAAGCGGTGAAATCGGTAGACGTCATAAAATACGTGCCACAGTGAATACGGGCTTATAAAAATCGCAGTGGCGAGTGTGAGGGAGGAGGGTCTCGGACGTATAAGTTTAGTTTCTTCTCGACGTGAAGTTGCAAATTCCAATCTACTTACGTATTGTTAAAAGCTCAGTAACTGATTGCCTAATGCCTAATTTTACTGTCAAAGTACACTCAACAAAGTCTTAAAAACATGTTACAATATTATGAGTACACACAATTGGTATTAGTTTGTACAACCGCAAACAAAAGTGAAAAGAGTTTACGATCGCAACCTGACTCTCGTCGTGTTTCTAGGATTACTCAAAATGTATTAAGCGCAGTATAAATCAACACAACAATGCACAATTATAGGTTAAGCGATCGCTGTAAAATGTAAGCAAGACTGCAAAAGTGAAAACTTGGCTCAAAAGGCCATGGTTGTGATTGAGGATAATAGATTTTGAGTGACTGTTCGCTAGTTTTGTGGGTTGATGGCAGAATTCTGTTGACCAGCTAAATACTGCACGTGAAGTACACCTTAATAAGCAAGACAGTCTTTAAGTTGATGGAGTAGGTATGAGTGTAACTAATGCCGCACTTTGCTATGCGCCTATCTGCCCGTATGCCATAGAAAGAAAGAAAAATAATTTATTTATCACGGACAGACATGCATAGGTACCTAAAAATATTTAGAAGAAAAAAAATAACAAGTATCGGGAAGGTCTATCGCCGTATCGAGCACGCATTTCAGCATCGGAAGATATTTGATTGCCAACCTATAAATAGAACTCAGCACAATTCACTGCCCAGTAAACTAGAAAAAAACATAAAATTTCTGTAATTATTATCACCAGTATATTATTACTTTTATTGATCTAAATCAGGAGGCTACCAGAACTTGGACAATGCGAGTTCCCAGGCACACCTTCGCACCCGGCCGCGAAACGAACTTTTTGTTCGCCATGAATTACCACGGCAACGCTAATTAGCCGGTGCGAACTCTACCGCCGGGGACGGTTCTCAGAACTGTCACATTTTGGGTCAGAAGCCCGTGAGATCATCATGCCAATTTAGGGATTTTAATTTTAATTTGGTAGGAGGTTATCGATTTCTCTATTCAGTATCAGCCCGGAGTCTGGAATTTGTGCCCGCCATGGCGTTAGATTCGCCCCCTATCATATCATGGGACGGAATACGCACGTAGAAAAGTGGGTGCATTAGTGGCCTACCCCTAAAGGCATGTACCTATATACCTATGTGTTTGTACTGTATGATAACTAATTGCTATCGATATAATCAGGGGTTGGGAAGATTATAATTCTAGTAATCGTTGTAGGAACAACATTTTTATTGAAATTTATAGTTTGAATTGATGATATCACGTAGTATGGCAACTATAGTAATAGAATAAAAAAATATATTAGCTCCAAGGATATTTATATCTTAAATAGTAATTTAAAAGTGCGAAGTGCTTTTATTTTTTATAAGTCAAGAAGTTCGTTTTGTACACTTGGTGTTCATGAATTATACATCATACCATTTTCAACCAATGTGCTGTTTTCTAACCGTATAGTTTTTTCTTGTATAAAAGAATATACATACCAATAACATATACACTCACGTCTTTTATACCTAAAGGTGTAGGCAGAGGCGCATGTAATGCCACATCTCGCCACGCGTATTCTAAAAAAATAATACTTAATAAATAATACCAGCCCTGTATTAAATACTGTCTCACTGCTGGGCACGGGCCTCCTCTACTGAGAGGGTTTAGGCCTTATTCCACCACGCTGGCCTAGTGCGGGTTGTAGACTTTACATACCTTCGAAATTCTTATAAAGACCTTCTTAGGTATGCAGGTTTCCTCACGATGTTTTCCTTCAACGTTAAAGCGAACGACAATTGATAAACAATACACACGTTACTTACAAAAGTCAGAGGTGTGTGCCTTGGGTTTTGAACCTCCGGACATTGTCTCGGCAGACCGTTCCATTCCCAACTAGGCTATCGTCCACCACCATACCGCCATACTGGCCACAAATTCTGGACTCCGGGCTGATAGTGAGTAGATAAACACGATATTATTTTGCCCAACCCGGGGATCGAACTCGAGATCTCAGCACTGCAGTCGTACCGTAATACAACTACGCCACCGACGCAGTCAAACCAAAACATAGGACAATAATATTACTTTGAGAACACTTGACAAAATGAATATGCTAAATCAATATTATCGCTTTATAACACCTAAGTTTTGTTTATATTCAAAAATAGGTAGACATAAGTACAACTCATTTGAATTTGTATTGCATTTACAATAACACCATTAAAATATCTGAGAATTTATTGGTTTCGTGAGATTTGTTGCCTGTCTGAAGCTATTGTTGATTTATCCAGAGATGTAGGCTACTGATTAATGCTTAATGTGCTTTCTACCAGAAACAACTTAAAATTTTAACCCTTTTTTAGATGCCAAAAATATTTTAAAAGTATTTTTACGTCTTATGCGCCGTAGGTAGTAAAATTACTTCATTACGTAAATTAATTTTGTTTGTTGTTCATTTTGATCGCGTGAATATATTTTCCGGTAATAACAAAAGAATTTTTAGGACTTGAGTCATTCCTATACACCCCTTCGACCCGGAAAGGCATTCATGAAATTGTTTTGTTTGTGTTTATGGACGTTTAACTTCAGATGTATTAGCGTTTGCAGGCTTATACATTTTAAAACATAATACTAACAACATATAATTAAAGTAAACACTTAGACCGCGTTTTTCAACTGTAGTTATCGTATTAAAACTTACGCTAGACATATTACATTAATTACTAGAAATAACGGTTGCACTCACGTATTCCTATCTTTTTGTCAGGGTCTTATTAAGCTGGAAGCGCTCGCAGAGCTTCGAGTAGGCTGGGTGCTGCGAGCGCGTCCAGCTTAATAGACAAAAAGATAGCTACAGTTGAAAAAACGGGGCGTTACTCTCTTAAAGTTCATATCAACATGTGTGTGAAAAGAAAGAATTATAATCCTATTTAATTGTCTGTAATATTTCGAAATAAATTCGTCATATACGATTTTTTATTTTGGCCAAATGTATTATTTTTCATGAATCATTTATAATTTATTTTACAACAATATTGCTTTATTCTAATAAACTAAATACACCTTTACTCCCGGATTCGTCACGGATCAAGCTTAACTCAAACAAATTCATCTACCAATCTTGTACATTTATCTCTGAGCGATAATGTCAACAGACATTGAACAAAACCGTTGATAAGTGAGCGAAATATTTCTGGGAACTGCGCGGGTCTCTGGGGTCAGCGAGGTGCGCCAAACAGACAAACCATACAGTTGTACAACGTTTACGCTGGTTTTTGAAAATGTCTGGGTTCCATGAAATTAGTTTTACGAAAAGACATTATAATAATTTAAATATCACTTAAGCTCCTCTATAAGTCTATTTTTAGGGAGAAGAGCAGATGCTCTTACACACACACACACACACACACACACACACACACACACACACACTTCCACACACACACACACACTCACGCCTTTTATCCCCGAAGGGGTAGGCAGAGGCGCAACTAGTGCACCCGCTTTTCGCCATGCGTATTCCGTTCCATGATGCGATGGGAGGCGAGCCTATCGCCATATCGGGCACAAATTCCAGACTCCAGCCTGATACTGAATTTAAAACCTAATATCTCTTTGCCCGGGAATCGAACCCAAGGATTGCAGTCATACCATAATACAACAACGCCACCGAGGCAGTCTCGAGAGCAGATGCTCTTCTCCTTAAAACTTAGACATTAGGCGAACCTAATACCATGTCGAACATAAACATCCATACCTTACCAGCCCTATATTATATACTGAGCGGGGTTAGGCCGTAGTCTACCACCCTGGTGTAGTGCGGGTTAGCAGACTTCACATTTCTTCGAAATTCTTATTGAGAATTTCTCAGGTATGTAGGTTTCCTCACGATATTTTTCGGTCACCGTTAAAGCGAACGATAATTCACAAAAAATACACATATAACTTTTTAGAAAAGTCAGGGACGCGGACCCTTGGGCTTTAAACCATTTGATGATTATGTTATATTAGGTCAGTATATTAATACTGAGTACTGACCTAATATTACATAGTCATCGAATCGTATTGATTCAAGATTTTGCCTGATTTGTGCGTGTTCACGTGCGGTGGTGGAAACTACTTAAAATCATTATAACAGACTTCTTGTGCCGTAGACTAGAGCTATAAAAAATCGACCCTGGGTAGTGGGCATCATAAAGCTGTTATTCCGAACCCAGAACGTAATGCTGAATGTACTATTGAGAGATTGGCTTGAAGGCCGGTCTTTTAGGCTATTGTATTCCTGGATTTATTTAAAGAAAAACTTTGTCCTGCCTATTAAATGGTGTACTGATTTTTATCTCAATAAATCTATGATTACGTCATCACCTAATTAACTAATATAAAATGTCAAACTTCCTCATAAGATAGTGCGGCGACATTCACCCGCGCTATATCCAGATTACGCTATCGATATCGGTAATGTATCGATGTTTCGTAACGTTCGGTAACCGCTATCCATTATTTGGCTTCCGTTATGACTACAAGGCGGAGAAAGTCCGTACTTTATGGACTCTGGTTTTTTCTTCTAATTATTTAGTGGCCAGTTTTGTAAACTGTTTGTTTTGAGAAAGGAGGTTAATTTAATTATAGCGATCACCAGTACTTGTGACTTTTCATTTTTCGAACGGACCGCCATTTTCTTTTTTTTTCAGTCATTGTACCTGTTTGTTATGAGAATGAAGTTATTATTCCAACTGGCCAGCATAATTGTATCTGCTCTATCTCGATGCTACCCTACCATTAGGTTTAGTGAAGTCTAAAACAAACCGGTTTTACCTACTGACTCTACAGGACAACGCACTAAATGTGATAAAAACATATGTATATCAACCACAAAATCACTCTAATATATTCTCGCACATGACAATTTGCATGCATACATAGGAGGTTCCCACGGCTGTCCTGTTGTTTGTTCTGACGTTGGCACCTCTCGGCACGACTGGCGCCGCGCGCCGGGTGGACAGCCGAGTCTCACCTAGCTGGCAATGATTTATAGAACGTATGGTAATGACGTTTCAAACCCACATTAGTAATGAATAGAGTGTACCTGCACATATTATAGGAAATGAGACTATAGCGAGCAGCTGTTTCTATCCGTGGCAACTTTTTTCGAATCTTAAAAATGTACTCTGTATGGAGGAATCCAATTTAGGATGCGGTTCGTAGCTCCAATGCGTTGTTACTAGACTAATGATGCGTTTATACATATTACTAACTAGTAGTGCTCGCGGCTCCGCCCGCGTGAAAAAGTTTTTCCGGGACAAAAATATTTTCCCGGGATAAAAAGTAGCCTATAGCACTCAAGAGTTATGTAGCTTCCTATTAGTGAAAGAATTTTCAAAATCGGTTCAGTAGTTCCTGAGATTAGCGTGTTCAAACAAACAAACAAAGAAACAAACTCCTCAGCTTTATAATATTAGTATATTCAAATTCAAATCATTTATTCAGTAATTAGGCCCCTAAGGGCACTTTTACACGTCATTATTCACAATGTTGTTTTGAATGAAAAGCCCACTGACCTGAGAAGAAGCACCAAGAAACTCAGCGTAGGTCTTTTGTCATTTTTTTTTAATATATATTTTACAATTTACAAATCACAACATTACATTCAATTTTAAAGATGGATATTAAGTGCGTAAATTAACGGAGAGTACCTAAGTGAAACAACCACCTACATGTTTAATTTTAAGTAAAAAAAATATAAAGTCAACCATCAAACAGAGCAGACCAGTCCACACAAGCAGCACCCGTTCACGAGTATGACGCATGTGTCAGCCATCGGCCTCCTCAACCATGTTACAGGGAAGTGACCGACCCGGCACACGACGCCGCCGCAAGCACTATAGATTATAATTGCCTACTTGTTGGAAGAGAAAGCCCGTGCCCAACAGTGGGACAGTATAATACTGCTGGTAACTTTTACATTTAATCTAATCACTATTACGTTATATTACCATCTCAGTGGATGCAGGGTCAACCTTGACATTAATCGTCGGTCAAACCGATCCCCACAGATTCCGCACAAAAGTGGCTTAGGTGTAAGAAAAAACGCATTCTATCCGGTTTCCATTTGTTCAGCCGGATATCTACAGCGATTTGCGATATCCTTCAAACAAAGACAACGCATCAGTCATTCGGTCCATTACTATTACATCTTGATTCGTTTATCAAGAGTTGTGACAAATCGTGTTCATATTAATTTATGTGAGAATTTAGAATTTGTACCCGATATGGGGTTAGGGTCGCCCCCTATCACGCTATGGGACGTTATACATACGAAGATAAGTGGATGCACAATGTGCGCCTCTGCCTACCGCCTTGAGGATAGAAGGCACGTATGTATTATAATATATGTATTGAACTATGACAGAATATATGAAATATAAGTATTTTGTCATTCGTTTTCCTCGTGATTAATTGCTGGATAGTTTTGGCACATATCTAGTGATATTTAATATCTCATTCATCTTTTCGATCTTATGTAATAGTAATAGATGAAGATGTAAGAATTAGTTAACTCAACAGAACAGGAAATTTTATTATAATAAACTGGCTTTTAACCGCGAGTTTACCCGCGTGTAAAAGTTTTTGCGGGATAAATACTTTCCGGAGATAAAAAGTAGCCTATAGCATTCAGGAGTAATGTAGCTCCCAATAAGAAAATTATTTTCAAAATCGGTTTAGTAGTTCCAAAGATTTGCCTATACAAACTCAAACACTTTTCCTCCCTAAGCAGTATAGATAAAAAATAAAAGAATGATTATGTTAGTCCTTCTTTTGACGATCTCAGAGCCTCTCTTGTTTGCTTGTTTTTAATAACCGCTAAGAAATCCAGAACGAAATCAAATGTGACTGTTAGTAGACAGTATCTTCTAGTGACAATAATAATATAATCAAACAGTAAGAAACTCATGTTTTGTGTACCGGCCTTCCGAAATTTGATTTATTCAGATGCTATCAGCAATACCTAAAGGGAACCAGTAAATAAACATGGCCAATGCAACCGATATTACTACTTGATTAAACTTTAGATTATTTTAATGAAATGCTCCAAGAGACAGCTACCGCGAGACTTATCTGGTCTAACCTGCCCGAATTAATTATATTATTGTAGTAAAATTGTACTATTGCGTTATATCATTACAATGAGCGTATTTTTATTACGCAACTGTGACATGAAGATAATTAATCGAAAAATAATTTAGAGACGGTAATGAATCAAAAAATCATCTAAAATTAGTCTGCCTCAGTGGCATAGTTGTATTACGGTATAGGTACGACGGCAGTGTTGAATTCTCAAGTTTGATCCCTGGGTTGGGCAAAGTGATATCGGGCTTTTCTCAGTTTCAGTCTGGGGTTTGGAATACGTACGGCAAAGTGCTGTACTAGTTACGACTTTCCCTACCTCTTCGGGTATAAAAGGCGTGAATGAGTAGCAAGCTTGACCAAATGTTTGTTAAAAGAAATCGCAGAAACTGCTTATCAGATTTGGATTGATGCTTTTTTTATTTATATAAGTTGGCGCTTCATAAGCCTATACACATGCTGCGGGCAATTCAAAATATGTTTGATGATACTTGAAGAGTTAAAGCAAAGTTAATCATTGTAATGTAAATGTCGAGCTCCTCGCCTAAGGAATTGTTGCATTTAATCGGCTATTATGACGGTAGGCAGGCAATCTATTATGGTAGTTAGATCTTACATTAAGATTGTGTCGTGGCTCGGTGGACATTGTTTTTAATTTGAGATACTTCGCGTACTATTACTAGTATTGTAGTACTACGAAAGAGACAGTGTTTGCTGTATGAAATATAGTTAATTACAATACGAATACTCACGCGTTTTATCTCCGAAGGGGTAGGCAATGGCGCAATTAGTGCACCCACTTTTCGCCGCGCGTAATCTATCCCTTGATTAATTATAATAACACTAGTATTTTGCGTGGTGTCTCGTTTAGCCTCTCGTTTAGGTTCTAGCCTAATTACTCTGTAAAATGTCTTCTCCCTGTCAGCAAGCTAGTTCAGAAAATAATACTTGCTTATTTTTATTTTTCCTGTTAAAATAATAGGTCAAAATTTCTTCTGAATCATTTCAACCTTTTGAATTCGAATTGAATGAACTACTGATCTAGTTTTTTTTAGTAATATAAAGCTACACTGTCCATAAGTAACAAATTGTGTTTTGGTTTTATTTTCTGCGAAGTGTTTTCGCAAGCACTTAGTCGCAGGCAATAGCTCGTCTCTCAAACTGTTGTCATTCTCACATTGGCTGAGAATCAATCATAATATAACCCCACGATGCTTATCCCACGCAAGCTGGCCCGCACCAAATGAGCCAACATTATGTACACCTAACTATCACACATCCTAATCCATCATAAACTCTTCCGTGAGTTTTGAAACCTCAGTAATTTTGTAACGTTTCGTTGGTCCAGTGAAAGACTGGGCTCGTTCTACGGGTCACGCAGTCAAAACCATTCTAGGTTTTACGATGAGGACATGTCAATTATTAGGACCTGAGATGTGTGTTGTCATGGTGATCGGATCATGGAAGTGTTAGGTGAAGGAATCCTTCATCGTATCCTTTGGTCCAAAACACCATAAAAAGATTGCACTAAGATTTAAACGACTTAACTTTTTATGATGATCTCTATTACAGAGCGGTTTTGTAAGTCTCTAAGTTTGTCACAAGGGTGACGAACTCGTGCGATTTAGTTCGATTCTTAAAAGCTATCAAAACTTTAGTTAACAATTACCGAAAGCGCATGCATACGTAAACCCTACCAATTTCTCTGCAGATTTAAATAAAGAAGACTCAAGCAAAAATCTAGAAAAGAAGTTTCCCTTAATAAAAATACTATTAAAATATTTTAGGTCCTCGATAATTAACACAAAATCGTTATCTTTAAAGTGGTTAGTTTCTATTTTGATGACCCATATCTCACCAGACTACGGACCAAACATTCCCCTTTGGAAAATCTAATTATCGTATGCAAGTGAGTAGAAAATAATTTATTTAAGTGAATACCAGTCTCTAGTTAAGTTGCTAGATAGACAGACAGACAAGATAGCTTGTTAAAATTTTCTACGGCAAAATTATTGCCAGAACAAAGTTACGACTGTGGCTAATTCGAACCAAACGCTTAGGTAATAAGTTCTGTTTGAGTCTCCATATACCAAAGAGACTCGATATAGCGAAGGTTTTTTTAATAGAACATGTGTATTTTTAAACTTACTTAAAATTTACTGTCAGCTGTCCTGTGAGCCACCCAAATAAAATAAAATAACTTATATTCATGTATTCAACATACACAAAACATATACTCATTGGCTTGTTGTTGGCGTAGACATATACTCATGTGTCTACGCCAACAACGGGGCCTCTTCTTCAGGTATATTATAACAGTTAATAAAACTGAATTATGACGGGACGAGCAAGCCAATTGCCTGATAGTTACAAGGTCTCTTAACGCACAGAATCATAAAAATAATTCATTGTAAATTACGGCACTTATTGTCAGTATTATAACACAAAAAATACATTGAAAAAATGTTTTTAATAACACTTTTTAAAGTTTCAAATTAGACTAAAACGTGTAACTCGGTGTGAAACATAGTGAAAATACTTTAAAATTGTAAACAACTACTCACAGACCAAATATGAAGATGAGAGTGAATCTAAATCGAGAACTCCTTACGACGATGTTTTATAGACGTGACAACCGGAGGATTTATAGCTGGGTTCAACACAAATAACAAACACCACAAAGTAACATTAAATCTTATATTAAACGAGATGTTTATTTTTGTTTAAAGTTATTTTCAAACAATAAATAAGCGCCGGGATTGAAATTATATAATCTAATGATGAAGTAGCATTGGGGCTGTCAGATACTTTCCTTCGGTTTTGTTTTAAGTCAAAATTAAATATTTTTTTACGAGAATTATTTATTGAACTCCATTTAAAACTGCTCTCTAATATTTATTCTTTAATAATTTATAACACACGGAAACAATTTCCTTGGAAAACTACCTGAAAGACCTATCTACAAGTAAACATATAATATAGATTTATTAGAATACTTAGTACTTGTTTCATCTCGTCCTTAAATAATAATTAGCGGCTTATCGAGGAGCTCGGTATATCGAGATTCGATGCCAAGTAAGGTCGAGTCTAGGTTAGGCAACTCTTAAGCCAGCGCGCATACACGTACGAACCATTTAATTTGATTTAAAGAGCTTGTTAATTTTTATTTCAAGATGAGACTTGCATACCAAAGGTACCATGCGTAGAAAAAGACGTTCGCTATTAACTTTTGTATGTACTTTGATCGCCGGACAACCAAAAAACCTCTTGTTTTTCCATTCCTCCTTCTTAGGTCAGTTATTATACCCAAAATTCATGTGGGTAATCATTATACCAAAAATATTTGCAGGTGTAGCGAGCGTTCCGCCCTGTGGATTGGGGGCGTTTGGAGAATTCCACCACGGTATCCCCTGCCTCTCGTAAAAGGCGACTATTAGGGGCGGCCACCGGGGGTCGCGGGCGGGCGGCAGGGGGCCGTCCGTCTTTAGTTTTGTGCGGCACCGCGCAGGGGCGGCTGCGGACGACACCGTCCCTAATGCGCCGAAGATGGCCATCGCGGAGTTTTAGTTGGTATGCCGTGCGTTGTACAATAGGTTAGGGACTCGGCCCGGCGGTCGTCTGATGGCGGCTAAACGCTGGGTCTGCTCTAGATATCTCTAGATCTGCCTAAAACATTTTTCAACGATTTATAAAGAAGATTTCATGTAGCAACGTTTTCTTCTTAATCATCAACCCGTTGCCTATTACGATTAAGAAAGTAGATTAAACATAATCCATTGTTACAAACCCAAAACATAACCCTAACAAACAAATATTCAAAGACAAGCTTATATTAACCCTTAATCAAACAACTAAACGATACACCGTTAATTTGTAAAGTGCGTAACAAAACAATCAGTTTTACAGCCGCCCAGAGCAGTAAATCTTCGGCGCTCGTTAAATGTTTAATGACGTCATTATAACAGTTTAGTGGCAGTAATGACGTAATCTCGATAAAGGATAATGTCTGATACTTCATTTATTTGCTTTTGAACTTGGCTTTGTAACGGCCGAAATTAATAAACGATTGATCTTCGGATCGATCGCAAAAATTTAACAATTAAAATTTAGATTGATTTTTCGGAATCAGAAAGCGATTTGGAAACTTGACAATATTCATTATTAAGTATAATCACTGTTATGAAACTTTTTTTCTTTATACCAAACAATTTGGGATCAACAGTGATATGAAATGGTTAAGGTACATACATACATATACACTCACGCCTGTTATCCCCGAAGGGGTAGGCAGAGGCGCAGCTAGTGCACCCACTTTTCGCCGTCATTCCGTCCTATGATGTGATAGGGGGCGAGCCTATCGCCATATCGGGCACAAATTCCAGACTCCGGGCTGATACTGAATAGAAATACTCAATATCACTTTGCCCGACCCGGGGATCGAACCCGAGACCTCAGCTTTGGAGTCGTACTGTAATACAACTACGCCACCGAAATGGTTAAGGTAATCTTTGTTAAATACGGAGACAAAGGAATAAATAGGTCACCTGAAGTATTTACTAATAATTGTGATTTATACCGCTCAACACCTACAAATTCAAAAGAAATGTAGCGTTGCCGACATAAAAGAAAAAAAAATAGGGTTTGAAAAGGCACAGGGATATTTCAACACATCAAGCTAAAATACGCCAATAAAAAAGTTTTTCACAAACTTAACAAAGTTCTCGACACTTAATCAAACAGTAATTGATTCCTTTTACAACCCATTGGCATCTAAGGCGTCTATAGATAATAATGATTAGTGAACACCACTCAGATATCCTTTCCAGTGATTTTGGATCGTAAACTAGTCGTAAATACATTGATGGCTCATTTATTACTTGAGCTAGATTGTGGGATCTTAACGGGATGTGTTTTCATAATTATAATGTAAGATAATGCCTTTATCCCAGGATTAAGCATACTTATTCGATCCATTATTTGATATTGTTCCGCCTTCACAGCTGCTGCAATTCCTGTAAGGCAGGATCAACAATGACCTTTAATCACACTGAGCTTAGTACCTTGGCAGGTCGTTGAAGACTAATCTGTTTTTATCCCGCAAACCAAGTAGATAGAATGAAAATTATTATTTTAATTTTCCGTGTATAATCCTGGTAAAAAAGTCATGCAGGGGCCTAATTAGCTGATAAATCGCACAAGCTAGTGGGCGTTGGTTCGAACCCGCCCCCTCGTGGATCATATAACCAATATTTGACAAGTTTAATGTCCTCATTGGTCTAATAAAAGCGTAAAAATGGCGCCGTTTGGGGTCCGATTTCGAAAATTAAATATTATCGTCTCACAGTGGATCGAAATTAACCTTTCGAAGACTTAGGAATTTGATGTTTGAATTGATTGTAATGGCTTCTATTCGTTACTACTATGCTCGAATAAGTCACATGAAAAAATTTGGCTTAAAAACTGAGGAGTTATAATTTTTTTATAAAAAAAATGTATGGAGCTGGTATATAAAATCGTGAACCGCAATGTTTCCCGTCATATCCTTGCATACGTTTATAATACTAATTATTTATGATTTTTTGGTATACTTGATAACGGGATTTGCTCCGGAACTTTTTTTAAAATCACCGAATATTCAAAAAATCACGTAAACTATATTTAATATTCAAATATAAAGTTAGCATGCACGTTTATTGTGCTAAAAACCTTACTTTTAGAGCAAACAATTTATATTTATTAATCGGAATTATACAAAAACTGATAATTTCTTAATAATCTCAAACAATAATCCACAGTTCGGGTGGCATGATTGTTTAGGGGCAGCCGTGACATTTACTGTTCTGTAATTACAGCCAGTCATAATTTATGAAAAGTCCTTCTGATAATTTAATAAAATCCAAGCTACATCGACCAACGCAGAACCCTGCGAGTTGCGCGCCGCAATGATTATGAGAATTAATCCAATGTCCTTATAATACCACTCCACAAGGGATATCAGAATTAAGTCTGTTTGATTATAATCCTCAATAGGTTTATAACTCCTAAATCCTATTACTATGAATATTATATTTATGCTTTCTAAGTTCTCAGGACAAAACATTTAATCCAGAGGTCGCGCAAAGTGGCACTTGTGCGGCGACTGTGTTTAGCCTTCCCACGTGTATAAACGTGAATTATTATAAATATTATGATTATTTCGTGTTCAGTAAACACGTCATACGCGTGACAAATGGCTTTGAGACTTAGGTTTGATTACGGACTCGGCTGCGGAGAAATTAGATCAAATAATTTTGTTTCAAGACTCTCATCATACGAAAAAAATTATTGTAAGAACACATTTAGTGTTTCTAAATTGTTTTATATTTTTTATGTAGTTTTTATTGTGAGAGTTTGGAAAGTAATTAAAACCTTCCATACCAGCCCTGTATTATGTACTGCGTACTGCTGAGCACGGGTTTCCTCTACAACTGAGAGGATTTAGGCCTTAGTCCACCACGCTGGCCTAGTGCGGGTTGGCAGACTTCACATACCCTTCCTCACGACGATTTTCCTTCATCGTTAAAGCGAGTGATAATTCACAAAGAATAGACATATAACTTTTTAGAAAAATCAGAGGTTACATGCAAATTAATACCTTGTGATTAAATAATATCATTATTATTTAATTTTATATTATGATTTTTTATACATGTGAATGGCCATGTAGTGTGCCTGGTTAATGATTTTATATTTTTATAGAATCCTGAAAAAGAAACAGTCGAAAGCGGGACTCGAACCCACGACCTCCGGCGAACCGTGCCGTCGCTCTTTCCAATTGAGCTATTTCGACCTCGCTTTCGATTGCCAAATTCAGGATCCGTACTTAATTCTCTTAAAGGAGATGACTAGCGACATCTGTCAGCAGTTATTACAACTACCAACTCAGCACCACCCCTTTACAGGAGCAAGTAAACCGAAACGAGTCGCTAAACTTTTTTCTAATTTTATATTATGATTTTTTATACATGTGAATGGCCATGTAGTGCCTGGTTAATGATTTTATATTTTTACTAGCTTTTGCCCGCGGCTCCGCCCGCTTTAAAAAGTTTTTCCGGGATAAAAGTCCCGCTTTATTAGAAAAAAGTTTAGCGACTCGTTTCGGTTTACTTGCTCCTGTAAAGGGGTGGTGCTGAGTTGGTAGTTGTAATAACTGCTGACAGATGTCGCTAGTCATCTCCTTTAAGAGAATTAAGTACGGATCCTGAATTTGGCAATCGAAAGCGAGGTCGAAATAGCTCAATTGGAAAGAGCGACGGCACGGTTCGCCGGAGGTCGTGGGTTCGAGTCCCGCTTTCGACTGTTTCTTTTTCAGGATTCTATAAAAATATAAAATCATTATTATTTAACTTTACGTTGATAATGGGAGTTATGAAATGTAACTGAACGTGCATGAAATCAAAACTAAAATGACTTGTAATACCTTCCTTAAAAGAGTCAGCAACGAATTTAACAATGTAATGTACAGCATGGATTTAGATCTTTTTTGCACAAGTATTCCAAGACTTAAGAGAATTATGAGCGATGCATTCTTCCTTTGAGTTCGATTCTTTGCGTTGTTTAAGTCAAACGATTTATAATACTTATGATGTTTGAATTTTATATAATGTATAGATTCTAGTGTGTTGGGTACACACCTATCAGTGAAAACTTTTAATTGGCCTTCTGTCACTATTATAATCTTATATATTATTATTTGTATTAGCTGTAAGTTTTCTACAATCAATAAAATAAAATAAAAATTCATAAAATCATTTTAAAATCTACTCATATTATTCTATCTTAAAATAACTAACAACAAAGAAACATCAATAGATATAATTAATTGCATGTTATTGAAAGAAACTAACCACAAAGGACTCAACATGTATGGGCGGCTTATTAAAATATGAATGGAATGATTTATTACATGAATCAACATTAGAATTGTTTATTTATACTTAAAGGATTCCACCATTCGAGTATTTTCATAAATTCATAATTAATTAATGTTTATTTTACATAAACAATAATCTACAATATAAATTATTACAATAGTTGTGCTCTTTTGACAGATCAAATGTAGACATAAGTACGAAAATAAATCATGCAGTAGTCATATTTTATCAGATTCAATGGCAGCTCTAAAATATTTCTTTAGCCACGTAGGCATATAAAAGGCTCTTATGATAGGTCAATATGAAGAAAATCATGATTTAAATTTTGTGTTAAATAATTTAGGTAGATTATAATTAACAGAACCAGCACGGGCAGCAGGTACGGAGGACAAGGAGAATCAACATAACTGAAGTAATGAATCGGGTGTCTTACCGAACACTGACAGAAGTACTGGACATAATGAGACTTAACATCTTATGTCTCAGGATGACGAGCGCAGTGGAATGCCACACAGTACTTTGTAACTCAAGGTGCTGGGTGGTGTTACTACTGTTTATGGGAGGTCGTATCGCTTACCATCAGGCGAACGACATGCTCGTCTGGACATTCAATGCCATAAAAAAAAGTGGCAGCATGCTGTTGTTTTACGTATCGCCACTAGTCAGTGAGACTTCCGGAGCCCCAAACGCCTAAAATCCACCTTGACTTTTATTTTGCACACACACCTGCCTTTTATCCCCGAAGGGGTAGGCAGTGGCGCAACTAAATGCACCCACTTATCGCCGTGCGTATTCCGTCTCATCGATCCCGACCCCAGTTGCAGTCGTACCGTAATACAACTACGCCACCGAGGCAGTCATTTTCTTATTCCGATCCTTTAATAAATAGCGAATCCATAATTATTCTTAAGCTTTTCAGAGTTCGCTAAACAAAGGAGGAAATAAAAATACGTAACTTTATTAAGGAATCCATATTTAATTCTAAACGGAACTAAAAAGAATCTAGATTACAGGCTTAGAAAGTGCATTATGCAAAAATATCCCATTACATACCATGGAAACTCACAAGAACTTCGTTAGTGTAAAAATCTATGCTATTATTAATTAACCACAACCATAGTAGAGGTGCCAATCATAAACTCGATTTATTATGGACTAATAAGACAGGTAATCGTACAGGACAGTTAATTTGGCCGGTTGTCGTTTCACACCGTGTTAGTGACTTGAACGAGCTAATCGTTGTTTTAACGTAATTAGACAGTTTGTAGTCGGACTTATTTTTCTATGTTCCGGACTAACTTGTGTTCACATATCTACCCCTGTGACACTCATTTCTGATGAAGTCTTTGGGGCCTGTGACCTGTGGTCTGTGTATCTGTGTGACTGGGCTTATTTTTATCGATTTATAAAATACTTGCCCTGGCTCAAAATTCATGTAGTATGACGAACAGTTATTTCATATCATTAAGATAAGAAGAAAAACCTGAAAGAGGATCCACCAGTTGCGCTGCTAGTCTCTACTCTCTACATTTTTTCCTGCAATATGCTTGAAAATGATTGTTGCGGTCACTAAGACTTCCATGTACAAACATTAAAACATTATATATACCTAAAGATATACATCATTGTCATCCCATTAACTCTATTGTATTTCTCGAATTTAAACTATACCAAATCTCCTAACACTAGCTCATTTCACAAACAACCGTAGTTAGTATAGACTCTCCCAAGTTCAATGAGTCACTGTTCTCGTGTTAAGCGGACATTAGCGACGTCTATCGGCGCGGGCGCAGCTACTGAACCCGCGGCCATTAAACCGATCCGAATAGATTACACCGGTTGTGATAACGAAATGGTTCACGAAGATTTATAATTCGTGAATTTTCACAGCTAATGTTTTATTGTTATTGTATTTGGTTCGATAATTGAATCAAGATTATTTAGGAAAAATAGAAATACCAAATGTTATACATGTTTATATATTGAATGTTATAGGCAAAAATATAATTCATATATAATTTTTTTATTTATATTGGAACTACCGGACGACTGAAAGCGAATGAATTATTAATTAAAATAACTTAGACAATCATTCAGATTAATCTTTAGCAGAAGATAGACAAAAACAAACGTTTTATCCCCGATCCAAGATTCGAACCCGGAACCGCAGAGCCACATACCACATATCACGTACCCATAACAACTACGCCACAGAGGCAGTCAAGCAAATAGAAAACTAATACCAGAAAAATAAAAATAAAATCAATATAATGTATGATACCATAAAAAACAATCATCGGGTATTTAATCCACTACTTTAAAACAAACAGCTCTGGCACCAAGCCGGAACTACCAACACCCCTTTACTTAAGACCTTCGCATTCATCTCATAAATTACAAAGGGATTAATTTCATTAATCTAATTAAATTATCACGTTGAACACAACATTAACTTTGCATACTTAAAGCATTCCTACTGCTTATATCCAATACTTATTCGATATTATGACATAAAATATGATTACAAATTATTGTTATTTCCATTTATTATTTAGTGTTGGATCGTGATTGAAAATCAATTTAATTATCATAAATTATTATTTAATGAAGCCATAAACCATATTTGATAACAATTACAAATTTCTTGCTAATTTTAACTTTATTACTATCCGTGAATATTGAGCAGAAATAGTACCTGAGGCGTCAGGTGCGTTGTTCAAAGCTTATTTATATGTCAGACAAGCTTACAATATGCAAGAAGATAAAAATAAAAAAAATATACCGCAAATAAACCTCCACAAAAGATATGCAAATAAACAACAATAGTACTAAAATGCCACACGAAATAAAGAATTCACAGCGCACTTTCAACATCAAAAAATTCCAGGTCGTAAAAGAGATAAAACAATGCAAGCCACCCATGATGAATTCCTACCGTGGCGGGGTCATAAAATGGCCGACAATGCATTATTTACCATTATATACTACGTGACACACCAACTAATTACAAAACTAAACACCGCCCCACGTAGGTGGAAACGGGGGGCGGTGCCGAATTGTTAGCCACCAAATACGGCTCCTGCCAGGGTTGGATGGACAGTTCCGGGGGCCAAATTGTTGATCTCAATTGATAAAATGTTTTTAAAATAATATTTAATTGTTAAAGAATGACTTTTTTAAGTTGATTCTATTAAAATAATTTTATGATCCTTACATTCAAGAAAACTAAATCTGTTTTTTTTTCTGATTTATCATCTTAAGTATTCAAATAATTTAAAAATGGAATTCGAATAACTTATTAAAATCCTTTAAAATATTTACTATTTTATCACTGTAGTCCATTAAATATTATTTTTATTAGATTATTACTAGACTTTCCCCGTAGCTCCGCCCGCGTTAAAATGTTTTACCGGAATAAAAGTCCCGCTTTTTATTTTCCCGGAATAAAATATGCCTATATAGCCTATGTGCTAATCCAGGACATGGTCTACCCGTGTGCCAAACTTCATTAAAATCCGTACAGTAGTTTTTGCGTGAAAGAGTAACAAACATCCATACATACTTACAAACTTTCGCGTTTCTATTAGTAAGGATTCATTTGTGTCCCGAACCACCCACCTCGCACCCTAATCCGGCCCATCTAACCCGCAACAATGACTGACCAATATTGACCGCGGCGTAACCCTACGTTCCCACGCTGTCCTTAAACTTTTCTCATGTATAATTGTTGAACTTAACACTGCCGGGCGCCTGGTCTGTATGACCCGCCCAAACATGATGTTCAAATATTAACCCTGATTATTCGGCATTTGGTATCGTCTAGATCACAATGCCGGCTTTTAACCCATAAAGGCATGGTAATTGTATTGGATTTGTGGTAATCGCTCACCACTTTTGATGCTTGTTTGCCTTTCAATGGGTTTGTAGACGCTTTGGGTGTGGTCAGTGAAAGTAAATTTCAAGTGGACTGGTTTTAAGAATTGATTGATCTTGTTTGTATAAGACTTTGTAAGGTAAATAAGGACCGAGACTATAGCTATAAGTTTCATTACTATTTTCATACATTTCTACCGCAGCTTTTCTGAACTAGCTACTAACTAATTTTACTAAATTAACAATGTATTTGCCAGTACGAATCCCAAACTATTTGAAGTACCTAGTTCGTTCGTACAATCTTTGAAAGTATGAACGAAATATTTTTCAGTTTAATTACAATTTATTTTCTTCATTCTGCGTTGAGATTGGCCGCCGTGGCCGAAACTGGCTAGGAGGATTTTCATTTTTTTCATTTTTTTTTTCATCTTTTTCATAATCGAACTTTGATTATTATAGACAAGACTATCCTTCGATTGTCACATGCCACACGCAGTTACTTTCGAACTATCAAGCCATTTGTTCAGCGAACCAGATGTTCATTTCTCACATTGGCGAATTTAATCCTAGCCACCATTCAGCGCGAGAGATGAAAAGAACGTTCTAAGCTGATTTTGATAAAATTTGGGTTGCAGATAGTTTGCAATATAGTAGGACTTTTATCCTGGAACATTTATCACATGGTCGAAGCTTCGAGTAAAGCTAGTTTAATCATATTAAAAAAATGATTGTCTGAAAAGGGAAAGCCAATTAGGGTAATGTTACCGCCATTGTATGAAACTTGTTTGCAGCAATTAAGGTGTAGTTATTGTTTCGTAATACAGCCTAGTTAAACAAACGGGGACTGCGGGGGTCCTGTCCACCCAGCTTGGAGTATAGCGCTTTAGTTTCGTGACACGTTGGTATAATTTGCATATTAGATTTATTCAGATTTGGAGGATAACAATGGTGATTGAGATACTAGATTTATCAGCCTTACATCGATATAGAAGCACTTAGCAGTTGAAGACGGCATAAGGGCAAAAAGCTATTTTTTAAGTAAAAAGAATAATTGAAAAACATAGTGCTAGAATCTTACATATCCAGATATACTGGTAGTGTTAGAGAACTGGTAGAAGCACAACTAATGCACCAAAATTTCACCAAACTTATATGTATTATCACCATAACCGTCTCAAAATATGTCATCCCGAGAAATTTAAGTAAGTTTTTCCAAATCGAAAACATCTGGAAATCAAACCACTTACCTCACAATACACGGCCCAAATGCGCTACCAATACCAACATACAAATGACCAAATCCAAATTCAAACACGCGTGTTTACATACACGTTGACGTAAATCACATCTTCAGTGCAGAGCAAAACGCTTTTACCGGCGACACAACATTATGAGATCCGTCATTGCCAGTCAGTTACGATAGATTTATGCCTTCTACGCCGTCTCAAAGTAATTATCACAAATCATAATGGAATTGTGGGGGTGTTATTGTGAGAATGCGTAGAAATTAAATTGTCAGGGCGGACAGATATTGGGAAAGCTTACGAATACATTTAAAGGTTTGTTCCTATTTCAATAAGGCACTAAATGTAGGTAGTAGCGAGGATATCATATTTAAAAAAATATTAAGGCAAAGGAGATGTCTGATTTTGTATGATGATGTATGGGTTTGACGTATGGGTGCTGGACCTCAAAATTCAACCAGGCTCAAAATTTAGGGATATTAAAATGGCAAAACTATAGATTCTGGATCGATTAAAAATAATTTTTAGACCCATCCTTTTATAACTAACTTTTTATAAAAACGTTCACTATAAATGTAGCTTTTAAGCAAAATAAAATTACATACATCTGAAAATCGGAGGACTTTAAAATTATACGATTTACTGCGAAGGCCTAGTTTTTGGGAGTACTGTCTAAATATATATAAAGTATCTTGCTTAGACTTTTGAGCCCGTTATTGGACATTTCCTGTGAAAAAATCCTCCGTCGAAAAAATCAATTCTCATGTATTGTATAAGTTAGTAACAGCATTTAAAAAACTATGAGTATCTTCAAGTCACACCTATCGCAACGAATATTCGCAAATGACAGATATTTGTCGATTTACAAATGAGTCATCACCTTCTCAGCTCTGCCCCACGGCGGCTGTCAGATACAACGATACTGCTCCTGTAAACTTAGCTTTTGACATTTAGTAAGGTACTAACATTCACAGACGAGATTTGCACCCACTACCTGTCAGTGTATAGTTAAATTACTCATTCCACTGCGTAAATGTAAAGGTTTAGTCACACAGACAGTGGCAAGACCGAGCTGACATCAAAATATTAGTGTATACATTTTGAATCGTTAAAAACGCGATGGTATACATGAGTGAGTGGAATTTCAGTACTTGTAAATGAGTTATCAGCCGAGACTAATATAGATGACGTGCTGGATGTACTGATAGTGCCCTGACGATGCACGGCTAGGTGAAACCAAGATTGAAATCTCATAAAATGCAATCCTAATTAGTTTCCTTCTAAATATTGACAACTGTTTTGTCTAATATCACATGTAAATATAACAGCATAGTTCAGAAGTCAAGAAACCACTTTATAAAGATAGGCCGCTTATAAAAGCAAAATATGGTAACACGCATAACATGTTAATCCAAAAACAAAATTAAGTAGTTTTGAAAATTCCAATAAAGATGCAACGCAAATAAATCAGAAAACTCAAATAGAAGAAATTCTTCAAAGTTAAAGGCATTTTAATGGATTACTCACTAAACTATTCCAAAAGTAAAATATCAAATAAGGACTCTAGAGCACTCAAAACTAACAAGAAATCGAGATATTAAATTAGACAAAATAAAAAAGAAACTAAAATGGCCATAGAAGATAATCTTATCCCGAGAAATCAATAATCTCGCAACCACAACAAATAGACATATCCATGAAACAAAATCCGATAAAACCTTGAAATCTCCAATGGTAATCAACACGAAAGAAAACGAGTAGCCCACATGCGAGGGAATTTAATGCACGTTGTTTCGCATTAGATTATTCTGATTGCCTGCAATCAATAGCTGTCGCCGGCCGCATACATTCGCGGTGTTATGGAACCGCCCTGACCCCGATTATGGGCAATAGACCATAACAATCTGATAATGTAATGTGAGATTCATGATTTGAAGATAATTTCTACCACACACACACACATTCATGCCCATTATCCCTGAAGGGGTAGGCAGAGGCGCAACGAGTGCGCCCACTTTTCGCCGTGCGTATTCCGTCCCATGATGTGATAGGAGGCGAGCCCATCGATAATTTCTACCAATTTTACATATAATATTTGTCGCAACAAAAGTCCCTAAATTACCTACTGTAGCGATCCATAGTGTCATTCATAAATGCGAGTATGATACTATTTTCAAAAATCAGATAACAAAATCAAATATTTCCTACGGGAGTAAATTACTGGGATAACAGTAGCCTATACGTTAATCCAGGACATAGTCTACCCGTGTGCCAAATTTAACTTCTAACAAATACTTATTCATATTTTCGCAAACAACAACCAACATTATTTTTTTGTTATATTAAAGTATATAACTCACACACACACACACACACACTCACGCCTCTTATACCCGAAGGGGTACGCAGAGGCACAACTAGTGCACCCACTTTTCGCTGACATTCCGTCCCATGATATGATAGGGGCGAGGCTATCGCCATATCGGGTACAAATTCCAGACTTCGGGCTGCCACTGAATAGAAATATCCCATATCACTTTGCCCAACCCAGGAATCGAACACGAGATCTCAGCATTACAGTCGCACTGTAAAAGAACTACGTCACCGATGCAATCTAACTAAAAACCTTCTGAATTTAAATATATTTTAGCATACATTTGTTCATGTTAATCCCACACAACTTTATCCTAAAACAGACGCTGTACTTGAGTTCAATCGTAATACATAGTTCCCTCTACTTAATTCTCGGAACACCTTTAAATTTACATCAAAAGTAAATATATGCCTATTTAATTCTCATTTCGGAGGTAACCGTGTGATTTGATATGATCTTAGTCACGATTTATTATTATAATAAGGACAATTGCCCAAACAGTACGAATAACGCACGAAGAATTCGCTAATGGTCAACTTAAACACCTATCTGATACATTCTCCTTAAACGTATGCATTTCGAAATAATCATATTACAAAATTATTGATAGGGAAATGATATCGTAATCGCACTAGTTGCATTACTGGTAAATTTGGTTGGAATGTGATATCTAAGAGAATCTGGGATAGATCTCTTAGCACAGCATTATACCCGTGTTTATTTGGGTTGAAAAAAGAATTACACGAAATTAGAATAATGCCTGCATAGTTTATTTATTTGGGAACAAACAGAACAAATCATGTGAAATAACTTAATAAAAAATAAGGTTTCTCAATCCAACACAGTTTCCTCTAATGGGTAATACAAACATAGAAGAGAGTAGACTTCATCTTATCTATCTATATATATAAAAGAAAGTGGTGTTAGTTACACCACTTATAACTCAAGAACGGCTGAACGGATTTAGCTGAAAATTGGTGGAGAGGTAGCTTAGAACCAGGAGACGGACATAGGATACTTTTTATTCCGGGAAAATATAAACCGGGACTTTTATCCCGGATAATCGTTTTCTGTCAGTGGAACCGCAAGAAAACAAGTATAGAGATATTTCGAGATCCAGATGAGGACATAATTACTCTTATCCCGGAAAAAGATAAACCGGGAATTATATCCCGGATTTTATTTTCCCGCGAGTGGAGCCGCCACGACTAAACCGCTGAACCGATGGCGATGCAATTTGGCAGGGAGATAGTTTAAAACTCTGGGAAGAATCTAGGCTACTTCATATCCCGGGAAAATATAAACCGGGACCTTAATCCCGGAAAATCGTTTTCTGCCAGTGGAACCGTATGAAAATAAGTATGGAGATAGTCTGTGATTCAAAGGAGGACATAGGCTACTATTATCCCGGAAAACAGACACCGGGAATTTTATGCTGGAATTTTTTTTTTCGCGTTTTTTTTATTTTTAAGGATATGACCCTACATCTCTATTTATTTTAAAACAAAGGCCCATATCGCTTCTGTCTCTTCGACGCGATAAACTCAAACACTGCTTAGCGGATTTTCATACGTTTTTCATCAATTGACGTTGTGATTCAAGAGGAATAATTGATAATATTTTGTACGACAGAAAAATAAATGTAGGTATACAGTATTATGCTTTGCTACCTGTGCTAAGCCAGGGCGGGCCGCTAGTCTATATATATAAAAGAAAGTGGTGTTAGTTACACCACTTATAACTCAAGAATGGCTGAACGGATTTACCTGAAAATTGGTGGAGAGGTAGCTTAGAACCAGGAGACGGACATAGGATACTTTTTATCCCGGGAAAATATAAACCGGGACTTTTATCCCGGATAATTGTTTTCTGCCAGTGGAACCGCAAGGAAACAAGTATAGAGATATTTCGAGATCCAGTTGAGGACATAATTACTCTTATCCCGGAAAAAGATAAACCGGGAATTATATCCCGGATTTTAATTTCTCGCGAGTGGAGCCGCCACGACTAAACCACTGAACCGATAGCGATGCAATTTGGCAGGGAGATAGTTTTAAACCCTGGGAAGAATCTAGGCTACTTCATATCCCGGGAAAATATAAACCGGGACCTTAATCTCGGAAAATAGTTTTTTGCCAGTGGAACCGTATGAAAATAAGTATGGAGATAGTTTGTGATCCAAAGGAAATCAATCTCAAGTTTGAGTTACATCTCAAGTAGACATAATGTATGAACAGTTCAATACATTATGTCTACTTGAGATGTAACTCAAACTTGAGATTGACCTATTAGTACCGCCCATAGGCTACTATTATCCCGGAAAACAGACACCGGGAATTTTATTCGGGATTTTTTTCCGGAAAAAAATATGGTTAGGTATTATTTACGGGGGGGTGGGGGTGTTTAGGGATTTTAAAATTTCGTTAAATAAGGACTCATTTGGTGGCAGGGAGGTTTTTTGCAAGAAAATTACGCGGAAAATTTGAAAATTTAAGAATACTTAACCGCCATATTAAACGTGTATGTCACTGAATTCCTCCTAAGCGGCTGGACCGATTTTAATGATTTTTTTGTGTCCTCAGGTGGGTTTGAAAATAGTTTCGATTAACAATTAGATCCGGTAGGTGGCGCTGTACTCGGGTTCTAGGATTTCATTTCCTTTTTAGGGCAGGACAACGTCTGTCGGGGCCGCTAGTAATGAATAAAATAACAAAGTAAAACTACAAAAAAATAATCAATCAAATGTGGTAATAATTCAGAAGAAGCAAATTTAAATTACGTTTCATGAGGGGTTTTTGCCAATTTTTTTTTTTTTAAAACGGCCATCTTCGGCGCATTAGGGACGGCTGCGGGCTTCCTCCGACTCACGTCTAAGTTGTCGTCCGCAACCGCCCCTGCACGTACCGCTATTGCGGTCCTTTTCCTGTTGCGGGGGCTCAGAAGCCCCCGAAACACCGTACCGTGTCCGCCTTTTGGTGTCCGAGGCAGCGTGAGACACGCTGCCTCGGACACGTCCATCACGGGGGTCACAGAAGTTGGCTAGACTAATGGGTGGGCGGCACGTCCCGCCCACCCGTGACCCCCGGAGGCCCCTATTAGTCGCCTTTTACGACAGGCAGGGGATACCGTGGTGGAATTCTCCAAACGCCCCCAATCCACAGGGCGGGGGTTTTTGCCAATACTCGCCACGTTTGGCAGGTGGGTTGGCGAGCGCAGGGCGCAGCTTCTCACGCTGATTATGCTGCTGCCCATAATCAGCTTATGACATTTAGCTGCATCATGGCTATGATGGTTCGAAGGGCTTGTGCGAAGAACTGCCGGCAAATGGGGCAAAAGCGTTCTAGACTGGAGGCCACGTACTGGCAAGCGCAACGACGGCCGTCCACCTGCAAGGTGGACAGACGACTTGAAAAAAGGTCGCAGGAATATGCTGGATGCAGGATTTTGACAGGTCCGTCTGAAAATCTTTAGGCGAGTCCTATATTCAACAGTGGACGTTGTGTGGCTGATGATGATGATGAAATTTATATTATCGCATCATTTATCAATTTGGTATCATTGTAGTAATTGTATTGCCTACCATGGACTTTACATCAATTAACGCTATTAACCGGTTTCCACTCGAGAAATATGAATATAAACCACAAATCAATTGACAATCATAATTTCCGAATCGATTCTCGGAAGCAAATGACCATCATAATGATGACATGTTATTTTGTTTCAGACACGTGGCAGTCGTCACTTGACCCCTTAAAGAGAACAACATTTCCAAGGTATTTGAGGTTTTTTTTTATCAAACCCGTCATTGCCAGTTTAAAAACTGCAAACCGGCAATAAATCTTAATGTTGTCAATAGATATATAATTGGAAAAACATTAAAAGAACATTATTTTTATTGCGGTAACTAATTCTGGTAATGTTGAATGGGAAACAATAATAAATCATATTTCTGCAATTATGAGACAACTTATTGATGGAAAGTTTAAAAAAATATTGATCTTTTTACAGATACATTATGTTTAAATTCGTACAAAAGGAGTCGGTATAAATTCCTGATACCCGGATGGATGACAATGAAATAAAAACTCATAGCCTTATAGTGACAATTCTTCTGCTTTTGATGATATTTGCGAAAGACGAAAATTATCACGTAAAGCTGTTTACGCTACCACTTAAAAATTACTGGTAAAAAACATTATCGATCTTCCATAGGCGATTAGCAATAACTAAACAAAATGCAATGTAAAATCGCCTGATTTAACTTTTTTGCGATGTAGTAAAATCTTAATGAAGCAATATTGTTATATAAGTATAAATATATTATTTACCAAACCTTAGAAATCGGATATACTAATAAATTAATCAGACCATTCGTTCCAAGTTTCCAACAGCTGCATTTTCAATATCACTACAAGCCCGAAACTATACCCGTAACGCTTAATTGGTGACAACATACTTCACAAATCTAATTTAAGTGTGAAACAAAGCACAAACTGCCTATTCATTGGCCAAAGGGCCGGCGCCGCTCGTATCTGACAAATGACATGACAACTCCAGCGCGCGTTAATTTGTCTCTGGTTGTTTTTTTTCGGTGACAGGCCATGGCGCTTGCAATCGCACAGCCGCTTTCTTCGTCACGTTTCAATTACTGCATTATTTATGTCGTATTGTTGTGTCACATACAATTTCAGCTTTTAAATGGTCATTAATAAAAATGGTTTTGTTAGCGTCTGTTGATGATTTCATTTGAACGCCGTTTCGAATCTTGTGAAGTATTTAACTCGTCGGGAATCTGATTGTTATTTTTGTTCTTTGTGTCAGTGTTGTCATAAATAATAATTACCTAATATTGATTTTAAAAATATTTGGATTTATTATAGTGGTATCAGTACACTAAAATAATCTTGTTCGTCTGTACCCCAGTGCTGAGGATTTCGCAATGCAATTATCTTTAATCTGACATTATGACGGTTTGTTTGGTAGGCAAATGTTTCCAGCAGCCCTTTTTGTACCATTAGGTAGGTATTATTTTAAATCTTTATATTCAAGTAATATAAGACCAGGTTATGCCTAGAAATATTACATAATTTAAGAAAAAAGTAATTTTCTTCCAGAGTACAAACATTCGAAAAATAATAATCAATAATACAGAAAAGATTGATAAAAGTATGACAAAATTGTCTTATCATTAGAAGTAAATCGAATTGGATGAATCAGCTCAACTAAGGGCGCTTACATGCCTTCAACATTACAACAGACGAATCAAAAATTTCAACTGCATATTTAAACGCTTTTTTAATTATTCCGTTTCTCATTATAAGCGGCCAATTTACGAAGCTTAGCACGCACTACCTGAGCATAAATGGAAAGCCTTATATGGTACCGAAACAAGCAGTACAAATTACGAGCCAAAAGTTTATGTTAACCATTCTTGTATTGAATTAATAATTGCAGTAATACATAGCTTGTGACATGATTATTGCTTGACAGATTATATCGATTGGCTTTATTGATGATCTGGGAATGGTATTTGATGTAGGAAAAATATGAGAGTTGTCAGTCATTACCTACGTTAATGAGGTAGGTCTTGTCGCTTAGTAACGATCGATTAACGATGGTACTGATCGAAATCGAAAAGCTATTTTTTTATCTTACTATAATCACACACACACACATACACTCACGCCTGTTATCCCCGAAGGGGTAGGCAGAGGCGCAACTAGTGCACCCACTTTTCGCCGTTATTCCGTCCCATGATGTGATAGGGGGCGAGCCTATCGCCATATCGGGCACAAATTCCAGACTCCGAGCTGATACTGAATAGAAAAACTCAATATCACTTTGCCCGACCCGGGGATCGAACCCGAGACCTCAGCATTGTAGTCGTACCTTAATACAACTACGCCACCGAGGCAGTCTATATCATCTATCTATAATGCCTTATAAATTTGTCATATTTTATATCTCTGGTTCCTGCTAATAATGCAAAATCCTTTATTGTGCTTTGTTCAACTAATAAATATAGTGAGTACCTACACCAGAAATATTTACCATTACTTTACAAATATAATAAAGATTCTAAAATAAAAATAAAATTTTAAGAAGTTTCACACAAGGTTACAAACAACAACAAAATTTCATATAGCATAAATCCAAATAGGAAACCGATGTAGGTGACTAATCTAGATTTTAGTCACAGCGGGGAAAAATTTGTTGATAAGTCAAGGATAAAGTATAACTACTCCATTTCAAAAGGTTCCCTACATATTATGCATTCAGCTGGCTACTGTTGCCGGAACTGTTGGCTAAGGTATTGCAACCATACAGCATATAGACGAGGTGGTACATAATGTAGTCGAAATTATAATGGTTAATGCGACACAAAACACACGTTTGTTTAATGTTGTTATCCGCTATTGAGGAACAGAAAGAACAATTAAAAATGAAAGGTTGCAAGCTGAAATAGTGGGAATTTCGTATAATTGCTTTTGATAGAAGCTCAACATGAAGTCGTTGGTTATTTAGCCTAAATCTGATCAATATCATAATCAGTCTCAGAAAGTCTACTGCTGATCATAGGCCTTCCATAGCCTGCATTTATCAAGTTCCTACGACCTTTACCTAAGCCGTATATTATTCCCAAATGTGTTTTCTTTTTCAAATCGAAGACCACACTTGATTTCCCGACCTAAGGATCGAACCCAATATCTCCAATTTCACAACTAAAGTACTACCACTATGCCAACGGTACACTATCAAAGAAGTATAAATATCTGCTCATACTGTCTATAGACAACTTGATGTTATTATTATGCACGCTGTTACTAAGGTCAAGTTTACAAACGCTTTTGATTGGAGTAAATTGGCGTCTAACTCTTCAGTTCATGAAAAAGTTCAGCATCAACACAATTTGAGCTTTAAGCTTTGTTTATAGGGTACAATTTACTACAGTTTATTGCTCGGTTAGAACGTTTTATGCGCTTTATTGGTGTAAGCGTTTGACTCTATCAATCATAGAGATGAAAGCGATGTAGTTAATTAAAGCTCTACAAGGATTTATGTATGTAATTTTTTAAACTGAGTTCTATGTATATAAAAGCCGGTAACAAATTTTAAACAACTGTCTTGAAAAGAAATAGTATATACATACATATACACTCACGCCTTTATCCCCGAAGGGGTAGGCAGAGGCGCAACTAGTGCACCCACTTTTCGCCGTTATTCCGTCCCATGATGTGATAGGGGGCGAGCCTATCGTCATATCAGGCACAAATTCCAGACTCCGAGCTGATACTGAATAGAAAAACTCAATATCACTTTTCCCGAATCGAACCCGAGACCTCAGCATTGCAGTCGTACCATAATACAACTACGCCACCGAGGCAGCAGAAATAGTATATATTTTGCTTTTATGTCCTCTATTATCTATGTGGGTGTGGTCGTTCTACTATCAATAATAAATTAATTAACACAATGCAAAATCAAAGCCATTATGACTAATCTCGAAATGAGACGCTTACCTTCTCAGATATATCTATAAGGCGTCAACTAACAACTAACTCGTCTCGTCATCATACAAAATAACTATAATTACTACTTATTCATGAATTGCAAACCAGATAAACGTGAAGGCCACACGCAAAGCATTATAGTGCCGGCATGGTGTCCATAAATCCGCTCGTATTTGAGTAGAGCACGCGTCGAAACAAATTGACGGTAGCTAGTGATTTTTATTGATATGGACTTAACCCTGGGTGTTCGCGATGTGATTTAGATTTCGCGATTTGGGTGGTAGAAATATTATAGGTATATAGTAAGATTCCGGGCTTTTGTCGCATTGAATGGCGAGACGAGCATGCTGTTTGCCTGATGGTAAGCGATACGACCACCCATATATAGTAGCAACACCATTCAGCACCTTGAGTTACAAAGTACTGTACGGCATTCCACTGCGCTCGTCATCCTGAGACATAAGATGTTAGGTCTCATTATGTCCAGTAGTTACACTGGCTACAATTTCCTTCAAACCGAAACACAACAGTGCATGCACACTGCTGCTTGGCGGTAAAAATAGACATTGCGGTGGTACCCACCCAGACGGACTCTTTCATATGAGAGACCACCAGTGAATACTGAGTAGAAAAATCCAATATCACTGCCCGACCCGGTGATCGAACCCTCAGCCCAACAGTCGTACCTTAATTACAACTGCGCCAAGGCAGTCTAGGTATAAAAAAAAATCCTCACAATTCACACGCGAAAACTTCAGACATAAATAAATTCACTCCATACCCTGACCACACACAAACACCATTGAACCAACTTTCATCACAACAATAAACTGAAGAGGAAAAAATTGCAATAACAATTTGTCGACAAGTGATTCGCGGTCGGTGGTCGAGATAAAGTCTCACCCACGTTTTAGTGAGCGAAATTAATGGCCACTTCGGTATTTTAGTGGGTAAAAATTCTTGGGCCGTTTTACAATGTGGAGTACCTAATATTTGCGTATACAACTATGTATGATATAAGTTTATTGATATGATGTTGGAAAATATGGCGGGAGTATGGCAACAACGTTACATGTTACGACGTCGGTTATTTTATAGATATGGTATAGGTAACACGAATATTTTGCTAATTTATTTTTGCTTTAGTATGTAACACAAATTAATGAAGTACTTTTTCGATTTACAAATATAGTTCACGCCTCTCGTTCGATTGCAACGTTGGCGTTGTTACGGTACGACTGCAATGCTGAGGTCTTGGGGTCGATCCTCGGGACGGGCAAAGTGATATTGGATTTTTCTATTCAGTATCAGCCCGGACTCTGCAATATGGCGATTGGCTCGCCCCATATGGGACGGAATACGTACGGCAAATGTGGGTGCACTAGTTGCGCCTCTGCCTACCCCTTCGGGGATAAAAGGCGAGAGTATGCGTATGCGTAAAAATAGTTCACGATATATTTATGTTCACGCAATATTCAAAATAAACAAAAGAAAGCAAGTACCAAAATAAATGTCAATATTAAACGTTAACACATTTCCGCATACAATAATAACTGATCAGCAATTATCACGATAATACGACACAATATTACCTTCGTACACTAGCCCTCTCTTTCTACCACGCAATACCTACATATATCCGTCTCATTTGCACGTAATTTATGCAATTTTACAAACAGTTTAACACAAGTCTAAACAAAATTTAATGTTGTATTTACAACTGCATCGTAAATGGGAATAGCTAGTAACAGGTACGGTGGCCACGTGAATAAATCACGTAACTGCAATCGACTTTAACTGTTATTCGAATGGGGTCTGGTAAACCCGATTCTACAAGTAATTTTGGATAGACTTTATCGGTAACCAGAAGTGTTCATGCAATGCAATTAGCCCTGCATTACATACTGCCCACTGCTGAGCACGGGCCTCCTCTACAACTGAGAGGGTTTAGGCCTTAGTCCACCACGCTGGCCTAGTGCGGGTTGGCAGACTTCACATACCCTTGAAATTCTTATCGAGACTTCTCAGGTATGTAGGTTTCCTCATGATGTTTTCCATCACCGTTAAAACGAACGATAATTATTGATAAATAATACACACGTTACTTCGAAAAGTCAGAAGTGTGTGCCTTGGATTTAAACCTCCGGACATTGTCTCGGCAGACCGTTCCATTTCCAACTAGGCTATCGTTCAATTTCTTCATTTCACGTTCGTCACGTTCTTCATTGTACATAAATATAATCATTCTAAAGGCAGTGTTTATAATATTATCGTTATTTAAATCTTCTAATAACCCACAAGCAAAGGACTGTTATTTTTTATCTAATAACCCAGAAGCAAAGCACTCTTATTTTTTTATCTTATAGTGTTCTTTTTTTAATTAATTGTCATTTTACCAATAAAAAATATGAAATTAATTATTTTAGTAGCTCCAACAAAGTTACTCGATGAAAAATAAAATGATATAGCCAATAATAAATGTAAATCATGAAAAATTACTTTCTTCTTTTAATTTTATTTCACTATATTCCATGCTTAGAAATTTATTGACCATTTTATTACCCAGAATAGTTGAAAGCTACACTAGTCAACGACTGGCCTGACCCTCCTCGCACTTAAAACTATGGGCTATGGCTAGGGCTGCCATCCGTCCGGAATTCCCCGGATTTGTCCTAGTTTGAAGGGCGTCCGGGGGCCGCCCGGCAGGGGTTTTAAAAAGTGTCCGGGTACCCGGAGACTTTTGTTGTCAGGGGAAATCCATCTTTTACAGATAAGCGATAAATTGAAGTTAAATCTTAGTTAAAAATTCATTCATTCACCCGCATTCAAGAAGGCTCCGCAAAATATTTATTCAGACGTGTCCGGGGAAAACCCATATTTCGCCCAAATGTCCGGGATTTTTGCCGTGTTTGTCCGGCGTCGGCAATTTAGGTGATGGCGGCCCTAGCTATGGCGCCCGCCGTCCAACAGGGTCAAATTGTACCATAATGTTTCCATCAACCTACAAAACACGTCATAAAATATAAACGTATTTTCAGCCCTTCTATTCTACTAGCTAGGCGCCCGGGTCTCTCTCACCTATTTTATAACCTCACCTATTTTATTTGTAAGTAGGTTTCTCATATTCCGAAGTCCCTGCGTTCGTGTGCGTGCACTGTTTTTATCCAGTGTGAAGTACATTGTAATCTTAGACTAACAATTGTAACCAGCATTAATAAACATTATGAGACTTAACATCTTATGTCTTAGGATGACGAGGGCAATAGAATACCACACAGTGCGTTATAATTAAAAGTTGTTACCGCGGCAAGTAATATCTCCTAAATGAATTTAGAATCAGAAAAACAAAGACCAAGTCCCTGATTAAAATGTAGGCTACATTTTATCCCAGACAAATGCGCAGCGGGAATTTTATTCCAATATATTCATACCTTCGCAGCCTTAAGTGGTAGTTAGGTAATAAAATATAATAACAACATTACATTAACACACCTTTAACTTTACATATATTTATTCAAAAATGTAACCCTGTTAAATAATGTTGATCAAATAATGATTTAAAGTTCTAGCTTTAAACAATCCGAATCAGATTTAATGCCTTGCAAAAGATCCAGTCTTGAACCAGATATGGAAATATAAAGTGAATTAACAAATACAAAAGTAATTGTAGTTCTGGCGTTACCAGAAGCTGCCAGATAAAACAATATCTCGGATAATAAATTTAATTTTGCATTAGGCAATAATTTGGTACTGCCTCTCCGAATTCCGAACGCTTGAAATATCATAATGAGCATTTGACGGTTTTATATGTGGCTTTCAAAGGAGAGTCAAAGCATATGAGCATTTTGTCGCCTAGTCATGATTAGTTTGCGAGGATATATTTAAAAATTATGAACTTGTACAAAAGGGGGGAACAATAAACGGTCTTAATTAATTCTCAAGATACCTATAGGCAGACAGTTAAAATGTATCACCTATGGTGTTAGTAGAAATTTTCGATATATAGATAAAATTTGTATCGTCTCATATTCTATGTATCAGAAAAATAGCAAAATTTAGCATACCATTAATTCACATATAAAAGTATGTAAGAGATCTATATTTAAGATTCCTGATAAATACCGTCTGGTATTTTTGTAGACAAATTATCGCCAGTAAAGTAAGATCAGCCTGAGCCGTAATCCGCAGATATGCATCGGGGTGTGGCTGCGATGTACTCAGATATGCTGGACTTGTATACACGAAAGTGTTTGGAGGCAGGATTTCATAGGTAAGAAACTGTGGAATGATATTAATATCCTACATAATTTCTTATCTACTATAATTTGTACTCTTTAATATTATTACGCTCATTAAAGTTTTAAGATTTAAATAAACTTCATCAAAATTGGTTCAGCTGTTTGTCACCATGTGGAAGAAATTAACATACAGAAAACATTTTTTTTTATTGGTAAGTATACCAGATTTAACAAGCAAAAATATAATTGAGCGTTAACACTTACGCATACGTATGTACGATGATAAATCTCGATTCATGTCTCAATTAAGTGTTTTATTGGCCAATTTGCTTGATTCGGCGCGGGCGCAACAAAAAACGCATTTATTACGCCCGCCGTTTTTTATTTGTGTGTTTCACGGCCATTTAATATGTTTTTAATTGTAACGAGCCTGACTGAGACGCCGCCACGCCGCTCTGCAGTCACAATATGTGTTAAGGCTTTGTTATATTGTTTCTTCCTTACTTATCTTCTAGCATAGTCTATAAAATTGCTCAGGCAATAAGATTTTGACGTGGGCTTTTTTATACTACATTTCTGTGTGTAGAATAAAAGTTTAATTAATTTGTTTATAAGTATTTACAAGTATTTTGTTTTAATGTAGAACCTGACTGAGATGTCTCGATTCTTGGATGAGAAAATAGACATAATAAAAGGATAGCTAATAGAGCTCTACATTTCACAAATTCTTACATCACCAAAGTTCAATTATTTTCCAAAATAAATCACCCATAATTTTGCTAACAATAAACAGACCACAGGATAATTAACAGTGTGAAAATTCTCGGCTCCCAGGCGATAAGCTCCACACGATCGCGGAATAACGAGTTACTATCTCATTCCTTATAGAGATTCTAGTGTGTAAGATATAACAACTACATTAATCAATAAGTTTCACGACTTGATATCAATACCATTCGGGGAATAAAATATTAAATGTAAATAAATAGTTCCCTCTTATATTTGCTAAATAAAAATAATAATATCACGTAAAATAGGTGAAAGCCAGAATTTAATTGAGTCTATGTCAGGTGAATCTACCATTTTTAATGAAGTTAAAAAAATACATTCAGTTGTGAACATACCACAGTGGTGTGCTGTAAAGACTGTATACAACTTGATTTTATCATTTAATATAGCTTTTGAATACCTTCATACGAATTACGTGTATAACACGTATAATAAGGTCTACATGCTTATTATTTTATTACTATCACAGTCTATCTAGTATTCTAAGAGGATATAAAGATACTCCATTACGCGAACTGGCTTATGAGTACTTTTACGACTCATAACAATTTACTATTCCACGTGTTCCATAAAACGCTATGTACTACAATGTCATTTGAATTTTATCTTAAACACCCTTTGTTTGCGAATATAATAGAGTATATTTTTGAATTGTTTGTAAAAATTTACCATACTGACAAGAATACCTAAAAAAAATTTTAAAATAATTTTAAATTCCCACAGTTGGTCTACTTTAAAAAAGTCGAAAGCTGTTTTCACTAGAAGCACTACATCTACAATGTTAATATTTTGTAGTAATATTAACCAATGTATAATGTCTCTCGATTATCGTCAGAATTCTGCCACCATGGCGTATTTTAAATCTTAATATAATATTATTATTATTACTTACTTATTTTTTTACAGGCTTAGTGGCGTAGTTGTATTACGGTACCACTGCAATGCTGACGTCTCGGGTTCGATCCCCAGGTCGGGCAAAGTGATATTGGATTTTTCTATTCAGTATCAGCCCGGAGTCTGGAATTTGTGCCCGATATGGCATAGGCTCTACCCTATCACAATCATGGGACGGAATACGCACGGCGAAAATTGGGTGCACTAGTTGCGCCTCTGACTACCCCTTCGGGGATAAAAGGCGTGAGTATAATGAAATGAAATGAAATGAAATAAATTTATTCGAACCCATAAAATGTTATACATTATTTAGATTCAGTCAATATTAACTCTACCACCAGTTCGGAAAGCATTTCTCACTAGAGAAGAACGGGCAAGAAACTCTAGTGTATATATGAAATCTATACGCATGCGTACTTATTTCTTGACGAATATAAAGAGGTAGTATGATAAATCTTATTTACTGTAAAACCGCCTTAAGCCAATAAATTATATCCTGAATCCTTAACCCCAAAGGATTACTTAGGGAACCTAGCTAAAAACATCTTCAAATCCGATGCCACCAACGTCGTCTAGGCTTTACAAAATTAGCTGCAGAGCGGCTTAACAGCTAAAACAGAGGTAATCTCCGATAATGACAGTGTATTAGCAATACTACCTCCTATTACCACTTGGATGGCGTGCGGTAGGTGGCAGATAAACGGAAAACAATTACCTACTCGCGACTACAGCCTAGTTAAACGACTGTTAAGCTGTGATTCCGCAAGACGCGGCAAACAGCAACGGCAGACGCCAGAAAGACGTCAACAGCATGTGCCGCGACGGCAGACGGCACTACTATGCAGTATTAAATTGTATGAGACCGATTCCGCACACGACGGCAAATGACGCGCGGCAATTGACGTCTTTCGTCTGCCGCGTTCTACGGAATCACAGCTTTATGGTCGTTCTTGTTTTGTTTTGCTCCTCTTTAAATTGTTGGATTTTTAGTCTTCTCTTATTTAGACATCGTGTAAAACAAGATAAAGAATCACCCACGTATCCTCGAATAAATAATCCTGGAACGCAGAAATGTTCTTTAGTGTAACAACTTCCCTTAATTTACGAAATTTATCTTTTTATAATATTTATAGACACTTAATACAGTACAATCTATAAGTAACAAATAATATATTATTCTTTAAAAAAAACCTATGTGAAGTCCTTATCCACTTTTTTTTTAGATTCCCAATAAAGCTTTAAAGTAATGGGTATAACATGCATAAAAGTTTATTTATTAATATTTTTCCTCAATGTACAAGCTTACGACCATCACTACATTGCCGTGAACGATCTTAATTACTTTGTATGCAACAACTGGCAAATGTATGCATTTATTCATACAATTCTCTCGAAACGTTATCACTCATATTTAAATAAAATTTCAGATGAAAGAACTGTATTTGGGTATCTTTTGATTACATGAGAAATGCAGATTTGGTTATATACGGATGAAATTTTTTAACCATAATTTGTATCGATTTTTATCTTTGTTAGCATTTTTATTAAAACTCGTGGGATTATAGTTACACAAACTGTAATAAAAGATTGATATAAGAAATATTATAAGGTTAAACATAAGGGTGATAAAATCAATTGTGTTTAAGCAGGTGACGCTATTTAAAAAGGGAGACGAAACTAACAAGGGGGCTTAATTTTCATAATGGAGCAATTAAGTGATAAATTGTGACCGGCTTACGGTGTGATTCATGTAAGCTCAATAACTGTGACTTACATAAAACATCGCAAGCCTGTCATTACCATCGCTTACTACAAACCCTTTTCTTATTAAAACTTCATGCTTTTGTTTTGATAGTCGTGTGGAAAAGTGCTTGAGACTAAGGAAAAGGTTATAAATTGCATTGCATTTCGCGAGAGTGTTTGATGGTCAATGGTCAGCAGTGAACTTCGTGTGGCCGATGATGATTGTGGGTGGTATAAAATCGTAAAAACTATAGTTCACTAGCTTTGCTTGCGGTTCTTCCCACGTGAAAAAGATTTTTCGGTATCAAAGTCCCATGTTTATTTCTACCTCCAAGCCACAGTGTGCATGCACTGTTGTGTTTCGGTTTGAAGAGCATTGTAGCCAGTGTAATGAGACTTAACATCTTATGTCTCAAGATGACGAGCGCAGTGGAATGCCACACAGTACTTTTTAACTCAAGGTGCTGGATGGTGTTGCTACTATTTATGGGTGGTCATATCGCTTACCATCAGGCGAACGTCATGCTCGTCTCGTCATTCAATGCCATAAAAAACTAGGTATATATTTATCCGGGATACAAAAGCCTATGTCTTTCAGCATAGACGACATAGTGCAACCACTTTTCGCCGTGCATATTAATGATATATGATGTGATAGAGCACGAGCCTATCGTCATATCGGCCATAAATTCCCGACTCCACGCTGACGCTGAATAGAAAAATCAGTGTCACTTTGACCCTCAGATCTCAGCACTGCAGTCGTCCTGTAATACAACAACGCCACCTAGGCAGTCAAAAAACAAGTAATATCACAAAAACACATATTAAAAAACGTATTCCCTACAAATAAAATCAATTAGAAAAGTCTTATGCGCGATTGTACAAAATTGTTGCACTGTATAAGGCAAGTGCACCCGAGGCGACGCACAAGTAGCTATAAGTGAACACTTTCACACTTTAACGGTGAATCATAAATCTTTTTTTGCTTGTAATATTTTATACGTACCGTTGTTATTAGGTGTTTGAATGGCTGCCGATGATTGTAATCATCAAACGAATATTGCATAAATAAGATGTTAGAGTCAAGTTACTATTTTTGAATATGACAAACTTGACAATGATTGGAATACCGATATATTTTTATTGGATACGTAGCAACGTATATAATTACGTATCATATAAAATACGAATAGGATTCATGGAAAAATCTAGTATTCTCAACTAAATGTGAACTTTACTAAAACCCATACGCAGAGAGAAAGTAGAAATGAAGGGGCGAAAAGACAGAAAATTGTATAAAGATTAATACAAACACACACATACACTCACGCCTGTTATCCCCGAAGGGGTAGGCAGAGGCGCAACTAGTGCACCCACTTTTCGCCGTTATTCCGTCCCATGATGTGATAGGGGCGAGCCATATCGGGCACAAATTCCAGACTCCGGGCTGATACTGAATAGAAAAACTCAATATCACTTTGCCCGACCCGGGGATCGAACCCGAGACCTCAGCTTTGCAGTCGTCATTAATACAAACAATCCGAATCAATTGTATTCTAAAGCTGAGTTTTCTTCAGGACGCGCCTCTTATCCATGGAACGCACTGAAGAATATTTTTCATTGAGTAGATAATGTATAGATACTTAGTTCAGTAGATTTTCTGTATATTAATCTCGATATAGTTTGTGATTTTTTCGATCCCTTGAGTCCAATTCGACTTTTTTAATCGTCATTTATTCATTCACATACCTAGGATGACCTAATTCATTCAACAGATTTCAGTTATCGAGATAAAGTCTAACTCAAACAGCAAGATTAAGCCGTTATCAAAACTGTGTATTTTGCAAAATACGCTCTCCATATTCCTTAATAGAAAATCATGAACAAATTGTGCCATAAATTAAGTTTACGTTAATTACTCACGGTGTCTGGTGGATTGATTGTCTCTATTAATAACTCAACGGAACGTCATAACAAAATCAACTTAAACCAGTTGAGATAGAGTTTAAATATGATTCGTTATGTGTAAAGGATTGCAGCAATTGCACAGACTAACACCCTTTTGAAAAGTGTGTGTACAATTCGTCACAAAGTCATTTGATTAATGAAACATGATTGTTTTTAATCGAATCGGAAATTACGGGAGCAATTAAGTACTAGATGATACAATTAAATAGGGAAATTAATGTTCAGGGTATATTTTCTAATTCGGTTTCTAATCCATTTTTACTTTTTATACGTAAGCGCCGTTGGGCAAGTAAGGGCAGAGACGATGATAGTGCTTAGTGTATACACAATTTACTTAACCTTATTTTTAATCAGATGTCAATTACCTATTACTTTTTAGGAATTCATAATAAACTATCCTGCCTTTTGTATAGCTAGGCGTAGAACGATAATAACACTGTCAACAAATCCGCTCTGCACGTAATTAATTGTTCAGATAATTTTCCAAGAAAACGAAGGTCTCTGTCTGTAACGGTAATGCTATAACAGCAACATAGCTACTAAGCAATAAGCACATAAAATGTAAACAACATATAAATAAGTAAAATATAAGATTACATGCTGAAAAAAGTACTATCCATTACGATAATATTTCAAACGGCTAAATGTGCAATTTTTAACCGATTTGAAAGGAGGTTCTGTATTCAACCCGTATGTATGTAAGTCTGTATGGCCGCAATTTTCTCAAAAACTACTGATCCAATTTGGTAGGGGTTTTGTTATTCAAATGTATATATTTCAGGGAAAGTTTTAGTATATAGTTTATTAGGATCTGATGAAGATCGGAGATAAATAATGGAACTCTTCAATAACTAACAGCAGATCAATCGTATATCTATGATGTACCTTTTTTTACACCATTTTATAATTAAGTAACAAAAAGCAATAAAAAACTTTTTAACAAAAAATAAAACAGACTTAAAACCACTACAAACCAAAAAATAACTTAACTTTATATACGTACATTTGGAGTCGGTGCCTAATTTAAATTGCCACCTAAGCTAAGCAAATATACGAAAACAATTTTCAATATAATTAGACACCGACTCTAAACATAGTTATAAAGTTAAAATGTTTTGGTTTATAGTGATTATGAAGTCTGTTTTATTTTTTGTTATAAAGTTTTTACTAACACACTCTAATCTTGTGAAGTTGCTTTAAAATAGCAACAACATCTATCAGCACTTGCTTAAACTACCAAACAATTAGGTCGACGGGAATTATTAATTTTAATACGAAACACACCTAGATTATAGCAACATGTGTTGAATGGTGTGTGTGTGTGTGTGTGTGTGTGTGTGTGTGTGTGTGTGTGTGTGTGTGTGTGTGTGTGTGTGTGTGTGTGTGTGTATGAAGATTGATTTGATTTTCTCGTGACCTGATCCCGAGTGTTTACCACTTGCACAACAGGCCGCAAAATGGACTCTTCCGCATGCACAGGTACTCGCAGAACTATAAATGGCATGAACTAGTTTTGCATTCTATTTGAGGTATGGTGTTCGTTTCTCATGTAGCTATGGTATGGTAATGGTTGGCTTTGTGAGGGTCTACAAAAAGACGAAAATGTGGTTAAATAAATTCTAATGTAGTGTGAGAAAATATTTTATTATGTTTGTAGCTACCTTACAGATAGTTCTATGAACAGCTTGAATTGGCGATCTGGATAGGGATGGTCTCTCGTAAAATAGATGTGAACCGGAAGCTTTGCCGTCGTGTATTGAAGTCAAGTGTGTACAGATATTATGCCTAATGTCGTTTCTTAAAGTTCGGCAGCAGATGATCTACAACGTTCCTGCAACTCTTCATCGAGTGATCTACATACTAAAGCACATTTAGCCAAAAAAACAAGTCACCACTAGAAAAACTAAGGATGCTAAACTTCACGTTCAACAATCCCAATAATAAATGCCTGTCTATCCATTCGTAACCCAGGATCACACGGCCAGCATGGGTTGAAGCCGCTGGACATGTCCGGATCGATCAGGTTAGCATGAGTACTCAATCGACAATGACCTTCCGGTGCCAGCTGCTAGTCTAGTAAACCAGTAATTGCACTTGTGTGATCTTGAACTTCAGGGAAATGTGTGAGAGGTGAACTCGAAATATCGTGATCTTGAACTTCAGGGAAATGTGTCAGAACTCGAAATATCTGCTAAGTAACAGAACGTATTTCACAATTTTTTCGAAGTAAAACTTCTTTACGCACGCTTGACTTGGGGAGTATGCGTGTCGAGAACGTTACGAAAAGTGTGATCGGGCGAGGCGAACGCGCACGCTTGAGTTGGGGAGTAAGCTCACCAGCTTAAGTAATTCACCAGCTTACTCCCCAAGTCAAGCGTGCGTAAAGAAATTTTACTTCGAAAAATATTGTTAGTGACTTTTCGCTCCAGAGTGACTTTTTAAGCTCGGCCATATTTTTGAAGTTATACTTCTTTAGGCGCGTTGTGAAAAATGATGAGAGAAATTTTAAGATGCGCGCGTATCACTGTAACAAAAAAGGTTGAAGCTGTTTAATGAAAACTTTTTGATGAAAATGAAAAGTGAATATTAAATTAAGAAAATCTTATAATACATACATATAAATATATACATATACACTCACGCCTGTTATCCCCGAAGGGGTAGGCAGAGGCGCAACTAGTACACCCACTTTTCGCCATTATTCCGTCCCATGGTGTGATAGGGGGCGAGCCTATCGCCATATCGGGCACAAATTCCAGACTCCGAGCTGATACTGAATAGAAAAACTCAATATCACTTTGCCCGACCCGGGAATCGAACCCGAGACCTCAGCTTTGCAGTCGTACTGTAATACAACTACGCCACCGAGGCAATCTTCGAAAATTGATGAATTTGACTGTGTTGACTATCCTTTTCCAGGCCTTTTATCATTTTATTGTAATTAATTATTTGCATGCAAACTATTTTTTAATGATGCCAAAGAAGTATAATTTCTGACGCGCGTACATAACTACACGCACCCATTTTTTTATATTATAATAATAATACCAGCCCTGTATTATATACTGCCCACTGCTGAGCATGGGCCTCCTCTACTACTGAGAGAGTTTCAGGCCTTAGTCTGGCCTAGTGCGGATTGGCAGACTTCACATACCCTCGAAATTCTTATGAAGAATTCTCAGGCATGTAGGTTTCCTCACGATATTTTCCTTCACCGTTAAAGCGAACGATAATTGATAAACAATACACACATAACTTCGAAAAGTCAGAGGTGTGCGCCTCGGGTTTGAACCTCCGGACATCGTCTCGGCAGACCGTTCCATTGCCAAATAGGCTATCGTCCACTTTTTTTTAATATTAATAATCCCAAAACCATATTAAGATGTTCTTTCTACACTGGCCTACCATATTGATTTGAGTATGTTGCCAAAGTGATATCGGGTTTTTCTAATTTCTCAACATGTGAAACTGGACAAATTGTAGAATGCCTTAATAAACGCCAGCCGGACTGTTGATATGAGGCTGAGTAGGTTATGGAACCAAATATCGGTTAAAAAAATTGTCTCATTATCTTTCAAGATAAAATGCTCTTTTGAGATCTTCAAAAGAGTTAAGTCATTTAATCTGCGGCCAGATGATAAAAGTAAAATTAAAGCCGTTCTTCTAGATATATCGAAAAGTGTAAGCTCGCTAGGTATAGATTTTAACCAGTTAAAAAGTAGTTGAATGACCTATATTGGTGGTTTTCTAGATTTTGGTTTTGCTAATGCAATTGCTTTTAAGATCAGTTGTACAAAAAAGTTACAAGTCTGGAATTTGTGCCGGATATGGCGATAGGCTCGTCCCCTATCACATCATGGGACGGAATACTAATTGCGCCTCTGCCGACCCCTTCGGGGATAAAAGGTGTGTGTGACTAGGTTGATAAATTGAGTGTACTCCAATACTATAACAATATAGATACGTCCTTTGACGGTCGCTAGATTCTGCCAAATTCTATGGTGCGTCTTTCCCTGTACAGCAGCTACTATTCAAATACACAAATTAATAACCAACACAAAGCATCAGTAGGTAGAATCCCACTAACACAAACCAATAGTAAAACGACGAATAGTAACCAAAATATCCATTCAGTTATTAACCAAAGCATATTCCTGACATAACTGCCTGTCAATTAAACTAACTGTCCCCCTTAATAACTCAAAGGTTACTTTATTCTGTTACAAGAAACGTAACAAACATCGTTATTCAGCCTACGAAGGTCGGCTACAAATCACCCTATCTATTTACCTGCCGATTCGATTAATAGAAACAGGAATGCTAATGTCGTATCGAAATAGTTGATTGTTTTAATTCGTCTAACATTTGGCGCTGCGAGAACGGCTATATGCAAACTTTATTTGACGAAAGAACCTTTTGGTGATCCTTTTTACTTCTAATTGTATGGTTTACTATTACAGAATAATTATTACAAATATTCAAAGGTGTCTACTTTAAAAAGGTATATTATTTTTGTTAATTACGTTATACAGCTAGATATTAAACAACTTCGCTCGATGCGCGTTGATTTATCTCTTCGTGTCCTCTCGTCAGTTTTATGTATTTAATTGTCTACTCTATCATCCATCCTCTTTAAATGGTTTAAGCCTTCACACAATTCTCCACGCTTCGTTCTTTTGATAAATATTTTAAATATCATAACAAACATTAATTCCAACATCTTTGTCCAAAACAATCCAATTCTTAAATGAATTCGGACATTCCAATTAAATTCCATTTCGGACATGTCAAAAGTAGCAAAGTAAACGCAACGCAGTTGAGAATCTAGATATTCTGGTAGCTGGCGCAGTTATGGATTTTATTACAAAATATAATGAATTATTTTAATCAATTAAGTTCTCGTTAAGAGATGGATGGATGGAGCGGTGATTTAAAATAGTCCAGTTAAACACTTTGTCCGGTTATAGACTTCTAATGTGTTTGTAAGTAAAGTGCCTGCGTCAATTTACAACTGTTGCTTTACGTTTGTCTAATCACCTAAGGTGCAAAAGTCTTCCTTCCCTTTCTATTCATATTCCTTTAAGACTAACGCATCCATGATTTTTCCAAACGTATATCGTTATGGCCGCTAGATCACTAAACATCAAGTAAACCACTTACCTTCTGCAGGTATATACCATAAATAGTAAAAATATAGTCTGTCTAAATACTAAAAGAATATTCAAAAAAAAATACTAAAATTTTCAAAAATCCTCTGGCTATAAAGAGTCATGGCTGTTACTGTTCAACAACCACCCAGAGTCTAAAACTCCAAAGCAATACACATTACTAAACGAACGTATGTTTCAACATAGGTATTAAAATTTAAGTAAATTCAAGTCACACAGCACACGCGCCCGAGGCATTCTATACGGCGCGAAACGACCAGTGGAAATGACCATAAAATGTACATATAATTATGTTTTGATTCATATTTATATAAGTGGATCAGGCGGTCACGTTCACAGGTCAACGTTATTTATTCTGAAGTATAACATATTTTGAAGATAATGCTTGATTAAAGTCTTGATCGGATATTGTAAAACAATTTGCTAGAGAATGATTCCTACATAAGGATTTATAACGTTAGCCAGGTGGTTGATCGTAAAAACTAAGCCATTTCATTTCTACAGCATTGACAAAAGTGAGTTGGACCGACTCCATAATAGAGGGAGATATCGATAATAATTTAAACAAATAATGAATTAACAATCTGAAATAGGTAATTGTGTCTGGAGTCCAAAGGTTGTGTAATCATAAAAATGTTTGTATTATACAGAGCTAAACGGCAAACTACTTTGAATAAAATAATTTAGGTCATCTTAAATGTCATTAAGCAAATGAGGTATTTTGCATTCAGACTGAATGTAAGTCCTTACGTTTAAAAAGCAGAAGCCGTTATTATCTTTAACAAATGTAATGCAAATGTTCTGTGGGCGGGCGCTTAGCCCACCCACGCTAAAGATGGATTAGCGCTTACGGCCGCTCGTAATAAATACGTGGACAATACATACAGAGAAACTGTAAATCGTGTCGAATGCTAGTATTATTTTCAGTTAAATACCTAAATCCATTTCGAGTTTAGTAAGAAGTATTGCTAGCAGTTTTGTATTGAGACTATTTGTAATATGAAGTAATTGGATCAAAATAAAACATAATTTAGAAACAGTGTGGCCACGCGTTAATCAATTATGTTTTTGAAATAATTGAGTAGTTCCAGGCATGGTCTTTCTGAACTAAACTAACGTAAACCTAAGTTTATACCTATCAGTGTGAATGAAACAGCTTGTAAGATGGATTGATTGAAGTCCCACTTAACTGGGTAAAGGTTGTGCAGAACGATTAATGTAACTAACCTTATGAGACCTCCGACCTAGCCTTGTTAGAAGAAAGAAGCAACGATGAGTGGGTCACGTGATCGGAAGCTATGTCTGTCGCCATCCTTCGTGCAATAAAAGTAAAAACAAAAGAAGAATAATTACTAGTCGCTCTACACGATAGGGAGTTTATAACTTTAGTTACCATACCATACCAGCCCTGTATTATATACTGCCCATTATAAAGCACGGGCCTCTCCTACAACTGACAGGTTTAAGGCCATAGTCCACCACGCTGGCCTAGTGCGGGTTGGCAGACTTCACATACCTTCGAAATTCAGAGAACTTCTCAGGTATGTAGGTTTCCTCACTATGTTTTCCTTCACCGTTAAAACGAACGATAATTCACAAAAAATGCACACGTAATTTTTTAGAAAAGTCAGAGATGTGTGGCCTTGGGTTTTGTTTGAACCTGTGGATATTCGTCTTGACAGTCCGTTCCACTCCCAACTAGGCTATCGCCGCTTTTTAGGTGTTAGGCGTTAGTTGAACCTCGCAAAAAATGTGTTATCTTGCTTACTAATGACAAGCGATTTCAAAGACAATAAAATCTAAGTCACGTTAATCCTACGTTTTTCACCGATAAAGATCGGTACACATACATAAATGTCTAAAGTGAATCCAATTAAAATACCGCACACATCACGTCATGTGTCCGCAACGTGCCGGGCGCGAGTCTGAAGCGTGTGAACCGACCTTTAATCAGTATGCAGCAGGCGGATCGTCGGCGCCGCTGTCACAGCACACGACCCGGCGCCTGCGCCGCATTACTGCCTTCAATCGATTTAACACGACTGATCATTCGAATGCTCGATTAATCGATCTGATTAATCTATCGATTCTATTAATAATTTAATATGAAATCAGTTGGTTTTGCATAGATTGTTTGTTTGATTTATTGTTGTATGAATAGGTATGGGTGTTGACTGGTAGATTGAGTTGGTATAGATACGGATCTCCGGTTTGATGTATCATGTTTATGCGAAAAATGATGTTTCCAGCTTATTCAATTACGTCTTAAAATGTTAGATAATTCGTATTTACGATCCAATATATTCTCTATTGACGTATTATTCTCGGAATGTGTATTGTTGAAAAGGCTTTGTTATGGCGCGAACAATTGATCGAGTCTGTTTGCCTTAAAAACAGTATCAGAGCTACTTGAACTCCAGTAAAGTAGTTTCATGGATTTTATGTTCGAAACTTCCCCTGTGTACAAATTATAAATGTATAGAAATTTATATTAATTATAGACACTTATCACCGTTTTTACTTCCCTATTTTGCTTTCTTAGAAAATTGCCATAAATCAAGTTGATAGTTTAAAGCTCCCTTTAAGCTTTTTTTTTGTATATAATTGCAAATATGCGATGTAAGATCGCGTTATTTTAATTAAGTAAATCATTATTGATTTACGAGGATATACATTACAGCTATTTGTGATATTCCTTTTTAATTATGATCAGGCATAAATTAATAACATATTAACGCTCCAAGATAATTGCTGACCTATGCTGTTTATTTATATTGTAACAAATCTATTTACAATATAATATAATAGGTAAAATACATAATATATATATAATATGATAAAAATGTGGACGATAACCTCGTAGGCAATGGAACATTGTCCGGAGGTTCAGAACTAATGGCTTTTCGATGTTACGTGTGTATTGTTTATCAATTATTGTTCACTTTAACGGTGACGAAAAACATCGTGAGGAAACCTGCATACCTGAGAATTATCCCTAAGAATTTCGAGGGTATGTGTAGTCTGCCAACCTGCACTAGGCCGGCGTGGTGGACTAAGCCCCTCTCAGTAGTAGAGGAGGCCCGTGCTCAGCAGTGGGCAGTATAACAAAAAAAACATATATTGAAAAAAATCGAAATACACCCGACGGTCTTAGTTTTGACACTACGAGAACAGTTTCGTCCACAATCCAGGTCAATCACAATCACTACCCACAACAACCAATAGAACCAGAGGAATACAGCGTTATAAACCTGAGAACCACGAGCCTGACGCTCCAAGCGAATAAGGTTTGCGCTGCAAGTGTCTGCGTCGAGCGTCAAAAACAAATGTACGATTCTACATACTCACTGGTACATTTGTTTTTGGCCCTTGCAGCATAACATTCGCTGGGACTTTCAGGACGTAAAGGAAAATGTTTGAAAAATTCCTATTTTGAATGAGACAGTAGACTGACCAATGTAATTATAGGTCGCCTATTTTAAGTTTCCAAACCTTAAAACATATTATGTAGAAATGGCCATTTATGTTTTCAAAATGGCCCAAGCATGGCTGTACTCTTAATAAATTCCTTGAATACAGATACCTACTTAGAAGATAGTCCCAGAAACATCTTACGATAGATTCTATTCTGCAATTTATTTACATTCCACGTCATTGGATTTGGAGCGTTTAATCTCAGGAACAGACTCACGCGAACGGAACCGCAAGCAAAAGCTAGTAAATAAATAAAGTAAAACAGAAGAAGTCTGATCTGAGCATAATTATTTTAATATATACATTTTCTGATTAAACAAACATATTTTCATATTCATAAATATATTTATTGACGGAAGAACTGTGTCATTAAACAACATAATTCAATAGTGCATGTGTAATTTTAATAATTGCATCGGATATCGTTCAATCATCGAGATCCTTTTGTGACATGGCAGCAGGCTGGCGCCAGGGGATAGGGTTGACACCGTAAACTAGAGTATCTAACTTTTTTTTTCAAGTGGTACGCGATAGGTCTCTCATGTGTAAACGTCCGTCTGAGTAAATACTGCGTGTCGATTTTTGCCGCCTAGAAGCAGTGTGTATGCATTTGTATTCTGGTATGAAGGACTTAGATTGAAAAAACTTGTTTTCACAGCGTTGTCGTTCCTACTTAGTTCTGACACAAAATTTAGATCTTAGCGTAGAATAAATCTATGTTACTATTAGGGAGGTGCATTAAAAATAGCAACAATTTTCCGCGTTGTGAATAAGATGTAATAGTTATTCAGTGTTTTATCTTATCGTGTTCAAGACATTTCAAATTATATCAAGAAAAACTGTACTGCTTTTACAAGCGGCTCCGCCTGCGTGAATGAGTTTTACCGGGATAAAAGTCTCGCTTTATTTTTCCCGGGACAAAAAATAGCCTAAGTATTAATCCAAGACATGATCTACCCGTGTGCTGAATTTCATTGAAATCCGTTGAGCAATTTTTGCGTGAAAGACTAACAAACATCCATACATCTATACATCCATACTCACAAATATTCGCGTTGTGGTGTATTTATATAAAACCTTCTAAGTTCTAAATGAATCTGCCAACCCTAGCGACACACATGGTTCCTGCTGGCTTACCATTAAAATTTTCATTAGCATATATAATTAAATCATTTATGCGTCTCATTACTTACAGTTTACAAATATTGTAACACTGTACCGCACCTTATTTCCATCAACGGACGGCTTGTTTATTATGTTATTATTGATAATTAATAATAAAATTTACATCAGAATAGGGTTCTAAATTGCGAACGTCTAGTTAATCAATGTCGCAATTATCAGAAATGTATCGACAATGACTGGTTGGAGGCGTGGACCGGTGAGAATTGAAGGGTTTAATTGAGACAATGCAACTGGGTGTGTTTATTTTGGTAATGGGAATCTGGTAGTCCTTGGGTAACTAAGCTTTAGTCCTTACACAACTAGGTATTTGTGCATCATTCCTGAAGTGCGATGCATCGATCCCTAATTAAAGAGAGATAAATCCAGAACGAAAATAATGCTGTTTTTTTGGTATGGAAAAAAAATATTTTCTTTTTCTTATAGTAAATTAATGATAACAAATTACTATTCCTCGTCAGTCGACTAATTATACCTGTATGGTCTGCGTGACTAATATTGCATTGCATCAATGGAAATCTGGAGTCTGGCATTCGGACGTGATATGGCAATAGGCTCGCCCCCTATCACACCATGTGACGGTACACATGGTATAAAGTGGTGGCCCTGGTTGCGGCTCTGCCAGCCCTTCGGGGTAAGGTGGTTTGTGTTTGTTTTGTTTTTGCGTGAATGAGAGGTAGGCCAAATCTAACAGTACACATGGATAGATTATAATGTATCCGCATCATTTATTGTTAATAAATATTCTCAAAGTAGAAGCTCAAGGTACTGGTCGTAGGACTCTCATATGTAAGAGTCCGTCTGTGTGAGTACCACCGCAATATCTATTTCTACCGCCAAGCAGCAATGTGCATGCACTGTTGTGTTTCGGTTTGAAGGGCATTGTAACCAGTATAACTACTTATGTCTCAGTCTGACGAGCGCAGTGGAATGCCACACAGTACTTTGTAACTCAAGATGCTGGATGGTGTTTGTACTGTTTATGGGTGGTCGTATCGCTTACCATCAGGCGAACGGCATGCTCGTCTCATCATTCCATGCAATAAAAAAAAGAAGCGAAACTGAAGACTACTAAAACATTCAGAATCACATACTACATAATTAAAATCACGATCATGAGCAGTCTTATTCACAAATTAAATGCCTTTATTCGGAAATTATAAATCGACTCTAAACTACTAAAATAAAAACCTCTACGAGAAGCTCTCTTTAGATTATCATAATAAAAACTCAATTACCGCCATATTCCGTAATCAGAATAACTTTTTATCGAGTAACGTTGTAAATAAATGACGGTCCCTAGAATAATTCGCTCGTAAAATGTACAAATTAAAATGTTTACGCAACGTTTTATAATTGAATAGAGTCATTAACCAGTACTGGATCAGCGTTAATTAAAGCTATTTAGTGACGTCGATATACTCTCAGTTTTTATTGATCGAGCTTGACGTCTAGCTGGACAAGTTATATCTGTTTATGAGGATAATCTAAAATACACGGGGGATAAACTTCTTTGAGTTCAGAGATATAAAATGAACAAGGTTTTGTTAAACCGTACCCTATAAGACCATATGTTAGTAAATACTAAAAAAAAAACGAATAAAAATGTATTTGTCTTCTACTTTGCTCCATGCACTAAAAATAATGCTATTTGATGGTTATTAGAGTTTCCCAAACACATTTCAATAAAATGATGCCAACCAATCTTATTAAAACATATCTACTGATATCATTATGAAGTCACTTGTATTTATTCATTGCAAGACAAAAAACGACTATTGTTTATGAGTTATGACACATTACTATATTTAAAAAAAACCTATCGTTTATGAGCTATGACACATTATTGTACTTCAAAAAGGCATCATAAACAATCTTAAAAAAAGATAAAACACAGTTAACTGCCAAACAATTATCGAACACAATAGATACTCCAATGAAAAGATGAAAGATGAAATGTACAATTGATGAAAGAAAAGTAAGTCCGGAGTTTATTTCTGCCTTTCTTCTTCGGGTAGTCATCGCTTAGGTAGATAGTGAAAGGTTGGTAGGTTAGTTAGGCTAGGGCCTGTAGTGTCCTCACCGGTGAGGATCGTGACGCGTTCCTCCCATTATTTTTAATAAATTTAATTCATAGTTTTTTTTTAACATCTCTTTCCTGCCAGCCCGAGCTTGGCTTCTTGATTTATTTTTCATTGCTTTTGCACCCTATGAGAATGACAGTAGTTATAGTATAAGTGATTTTTTGTAATAATTATTATTAGCAATTGAATGTATCTTGACTTATCATAAGTGCAACTATGTTCGCCTACGTGATGAATAAAGTATTTTATTTATTTAAATGACGCATCAAACAAATTCTTTCAGTCACTTATCAATATTGACTGACGCTATAACAAAATCCAGTACAGTGGCGCGAACCGATCCTGTATCAAAGTCGTTCGTATCAGTAGCCGTCGCGAAACAGTTTCTGTCTATTGTATCTCCGGAATGTGTCATGAAGATTGTTCTGATAGTGGAACCAAGCCAAGTGAATAATTTGTTTGATAAATAAGCTTTAGTTATTGCCGATTGAATCGGCATTGGTATTTACAGGTGCTGATGGAAAACATTTGCCTTCGCTTTGAATTATGGCTTCTATGGGGTTTGCTTTATTGCACTTTCTCAATTATTTCTTACTGTTAAATAAATTTACAGAAAATCCTACTAATATTATAAAGGCGAAAGTTTGTAAGAATGTATGGATGTTTGGATGTTTGGATGTTTAGATGTTTGGATGTTTGGATGTAAGGATGTTTGTTCCTCTTTCACGCAAAAACTACTGAACGGATTTTGATGAAATTTGGTACACGGGTAGATCATGTCCTGGATTAACACATAGGCTACTTTTTATCCCGGGAAAATATAAACCGGGACTTTTATCCCGGAAAAACTTTTTAAAGCGGGCGGAGCCGCGGGCAAAAGCTAGTATTTAATAATGCATTTATAATGAGTTTTTCTATTCAGCTTCAGCTCGGAGTCTAGAATTTGTGCCCGATATGGCGATAGGCTCGCCCCCTATCACATCATGGGACGCAATAATGGCGAAAAGTGGGTGCACTAGTTGCCTACGCCTTCGGGGATAAAACGCGTGAGTGTATGTGTATGTATGCATTTATAATCAGCTAATTTCGTATAAATAGCAAAGTATTGCGAAATTATTAATTTGCGAGCATGAATCATTCAAATTTCTATTATGAAATCTACGAGCTCCATGCGCCAACGTTCAAAGTTAAAGTTGTTTGGTATTCGATTACTCTGATGTCGAATTTTCACAATTCCAGAATTTTAATAATAACAAGACTTAGTTGCTGTAATATCACAAAATTATGAGATAAACTAAACCTTTTCAGTTTGGTGTGTTTGCCAATTACAGCATAAAGGGATTAGCCCAAGCTTTAACATGACATGACAGAAAGACAATAACGAATATTGCATTTAAACCGGTATTCGCCAACTGCTCAATTTGTACCGATTTGAAAGACGTCCAAGGTAGTCCTCTCATTTGTCATTGAAATGTCAGGGCAAAATTAATACAATTGATGCAGAACAGATAACTTGGGTAAAGGTACCAAAAAAAAATCAGACATAACTTAAATCTATCTATTATAAATCCTATTTTCCTTGGTCACGGCATCACGCGTGAACGGCTGGACTGATTTCGTTATTTCTATTTTTGATGTGTTTATTATTGTCAGGAGAAGGTTCTTATGAAAGAAAAAATTGCGCGGAAAACGGCTGGACCGATTTTAATGAAATTTTTTTGTGTGTCTCCAAGAGGATTCGAGAATGGTTTAGATTACAATTCTATCCGGTAGGTAGCGCTGTACTCGGGTTCTAGGATTTTATTTCCTTTTTAGGGCAGGACAACGTCTGTCGGGCCCGCTAGTAATACATAATAATAATAGACATACCCTTTAATTTTACAAATATTATGAATGCGGAAATTAGTGAAAATGTTTAGATGTTTGAAAGACTAGACACTGAAAGGATTTGCATGAAATATCTCAAACAAACCTGAACTATACTATAGGCCAAATCATATTCCGAAAAAGTACACATTTACCGGGATATCCATACGCAAGCAGAGTTACGAGTACTCTTTAGTTTTATAAGAGATATCTATTCAGAAAAACCTATAAAACACACAGAATAAGATAAATACAATTGCAAATAGGCATTTATCATCAATAGCTCACGGAGCGTAGAACGTGTCGGACTGAAATTCTCAACTATTTAAAGCGTCTGTAGACCCTCGGTTGGATATGGTTTTAACCATACCAGCCCTGTATTATATACTGCCAACTGCTGATCACGGGCCTCCTCTACATTAGAAGGTTTAAGGCCTTAGTCTACCACACTGGCCTAGTGCGGGTTGTAGGGTCTACAACATTAATACAAAATTAGTCACAGTGGCAACGCATCCACGGCTGTATAATGAGTTGCGGGCTGTTGCTCAACATACTGGTTTGCGCTATTTGTCGATACTAGACATATTGGAAATATTAGTTATAATTTTATTGTTAACATGGTTCCTTTATGATTAATAGTTTAGTTACTTAATTTGTTTTCTTCTCCTTCTTGAAATATAAGCTAATCGAAGGTACTTAAGAAATCTAATGAAATGGCAAGTATCTTGGTTGGAGTAACTGAGAACTCCTGACCCGATTTTAATAATACTCTAACTATTCGGCAGTTACACTATCCCCTTAAACTCACATGTATATTTATAACATTAGTATAGAAATTTAAAAAATGGTAATCATGAGCAGTGGTACTTATTAAATTATTATCGACTAGCTTTTGCCCGCGGCTCCGCCCGCCTTAAACCATTTTTTCGGGGAGAAAAGTCCCGCTTTATGTTTTCCCGGGATAAAAAGTAGCCTATGTGTTAATCCAGGACATGACCTACCCGTGTGCCAAATTTCATCGAAATCCGTTCAGTAGTTTTTGCATGAAAGAGGAACAAACATCCATACATCCAAACATCCATACATTCTTACAAACTTTCGCCTTTATAATATTAGTAGGATTTCTAACAAAGCACTCAAGATTTAGTCACAGCGGCCAATTACTCACCGCAGTCACCGTTCGAAATTTTTGACTTATTGTTTTAACAATTGTAGGATGACTAACGGCTACTGTACACGCTTTTGAAAAGGCAAGATACAGATCTCAGTTATCAAGCTCCGGCAATCTTCAAAGCGAGATCTAAGTCAAACTTAACAAACTGATAGTAACACAGTGTGTTACGGTTTTCGATCCGAGAAACAATGTTTGCAACTCCTTATTGTAATTGCTATTTATACTATATTAATATTGTAAAGAGGAAAGATTTTTATTTTTGTATGTTTGCAATGAATAAATTCAAAAACTACTTGACTGATTTAAATGAAATATTTTACCAATATAAAGCATCATTATCAGCAACTAGCATAGGCTACTTTTGATTCCAAGAAAATATAAAGCTTTTATCCCGGAAAAACTCATTCATGCGGGCGGAGCCGCGGGCAAATATCTAGTCTATAATATTGCTTTTCATTTCTGCAATATAGTTGTAATAAAAGTAGCATATCCTACCGTTGCGTTGAAAGTTCCTTGTTCCTAAGATTACGCCATTCGTTATGAAGAAAAACCCGAACTCAGTACATATTTTTATAAACGGTTTAAGATTTAAACTTCATTGGCGAATATCGCGAATACTTAGCGTATATGACATTGTTAATTTACATTTATTGAATAAAAAGTAAATTCTACAATACTCAGATTTTGATACTTATTTAATCTGAAAAACGTAATTACTAATTACAAGCGGTGACAGTAAAACAGGAATAAACTAAAATAACTACTTAAATAATTAAGAGCTCACACCAGTCAACTGACAGTCCAAAACATTCTACTCTATCAACATTTCAATCAATCAAATGCCACAAATTTCAATTTCACATTAATATTAATATTATTTAGTAAAATACCGTTCAAATCTGTTCATACGTACTATTATACGCTCACTGTATTACCTTATAACACCATTTATCACAAATTGTTAATTTCGTATACAATTTATCAACATCATAATATTCTAACTAGGTTTTTGACGCTCGCGTTTTGGAGTGAAGCTTGAAATCCGTTATCAGTTTTGGAGCGAAATAATCTTCTTGCTTTAAGATCGATTGGTAAGTTGGTGTTTGGACTTTATTTAGGCCAATGTAATTTGATCAAAATTGGTTGAGCAATATACTTAGAATTCTGACATTTTAACGGCTTACTTAAGTCCATCGTGTTCAAAATGATTTAAAGGTAATGTAAATTGAAGCAAAATAATTACAATTGGGTAACTGTTTAAAAGTTTACGTTTAAAATTCTAGATTGCAACTCAGTTTCGCTCAGCGGGTATCTCAATTCACGAATTGAGATCACGAGAGATTGAGACACTGTCAATGTTTTAAACAATGCTTTCTGAGATCGTCGTCAATTTAATAAACAGATAACAACAACATCTCAATCATAATATGATATCCTAAAGGATTTTGACAACTGAGCTTTGTTTATTAAATACTACCAATTCAAATGACAACAAGCGCTCAAATAACAGTTCAAGGTTTTGTTTAGAGAATAGATCAATATCTGAAATGTTTACTTAAGTACCTACTCAAAGGTGAGATTAATACGACCCTAATTAAGCCAATTAGCCCCACCATAAATTATGTAAACTATGTTTTCCAGTTCAGTGTAAAAAGGATATGACAAGCAATACAGGAACCGGTTATACTTTTCTAAAATTGTCACTAAAGATTTTAGCTTGCTGTTCCAGTGGCATTCAAGATAAAACAATATATTATGACTGCCTCGTTGATGTAATTGTATTGCAGTACGACTGCAATGCTGAGGTTTCCGTAACGATCACCGGGTCGAGCACAATGGTATTGGGTTATTCAATATCGGCCCGGAGTTTAAAATTTGTGTCCGATATGATGACATCATGGGACAGAATACGCACAACGAAAAATGCATGCATTAGTTGCGCCTCTGTGTACCCTAAAAGGCGTGAGTATATCTGTATGTATTATGTGCTCATAAAACAACTCTAAAAACCTTATTGATCGTAACATTTCCAAACCACATTAATAGTGCTATAACAATTGACCTAGATTCATCAATAGTCGCAACACTAAATATGATTATTGATTAAGTCTACCCTAATAATTACAAAATCGTCCATCATACAAACGCACCTGTGGACAACACTGCTCCAATTACAGACTGGTCTGCCTTCACAGGTGCAAAACGACATTATGTTTACACAATTTCTATGATCTATATTACTTAGGAATAATAGCAACCGTTACAGAAAACAAAGATATACCATTAATTAAAATTAGTGAAGAAAGAATCCAGAAAAATGCAAAGGTATATATATACTAGGCATTATCCCACACAATGAGCGTTATTATTGAGTAATCACTGTTACGTTCTTCCTTAGTTAAAAACTTTTTCGGAAAACATTACTCTCATTGAGCAATCCAGTACATCATCTTTGTCAAATACATTACCTTCCTCACGGGCAGTCGGGTAGACAAACACTGATTTAAACCAAAATAAATATATTATACTAGTAAGGCCCTATACAAAAATCTTAATACCAAGAAACAGAACCTGTTCACAACTTCCCGTTTTCTGTTGCAAACAATATTGATAAAGTCTGATTAATGAATGGCCAACAAACAGAAGTTGTCGGTCATTCAGCCCGCCTTAGTGACATAACGTTGACAATGTCTGTAATTTACGAAATATATCCAAGAAATGATAATACTAATTACCATTGTTGATTTATCAACTTTGATCTTTGTAGAATTTATAAATGAAGACAATTCTAGTCAGAATGTATCTATTAGTTTCTTCATGTTTTTGGCAGGACATATGGTTCCTTTGAAAGTTTACGTATTTGTTCGATTTCATGGAAATTGAAGTATCGCAATTAGAATAATTAATTATATGTGTCTACGTATAATTTTGATTTCCTTGAGTATCCTCTCAGTCATACGTGGTATAGAGAACTAAGGATAGCAGTTAAATGTACAGGCTTCGAAAACACTTAAATAATGAGCTACAAATCCAGTAAAGGTAACTGGGTTGTATCCATCAATTTGTAGACTAAGTAATATGTTTGTAGAAAGTATAGTCCTAAACCATTGATTTATTAAAAAACCCATCATTGTCCTAAACCTAAAATTTTTACATAATCTATGTGACAAGTGAATTTGTTTAGAAAAATATTCTATATTTCCAAGTCAAATGTAACCTACTCTGTCTAATGTAGGTCTTAAGACCTCTCATTTTTAAATAACAGCAACTGTTATAGGTATCCAATAAAGCAAAGAAATATAGTTTAATACTTGTTCATAATGTTATTTTGTTCCTATAAATACATATTTGGATTTTGCATAAAACTTGACACTCATTTAGATCTCCATTCTTTTTGCGGCGAAGCCAGTGGGCTTGGCTGTGGCCAAGCATACTTTTTGTATTGAACTTGGCTACCCTTTTTTACATTTATGTTTTTGGTGGGATATCATTACTTTTCGTAAAGAAAACTAGGCAGGTATTGAGTTATGTGTTGCCGCGCGCCGCCGACGACACACAGTTGCCCGGTTGTTTAGCGCGTATTACAAGTTTTTTGTATGGGGTCACCACATTTTTTTTGACTTTACTTTATTTTTATATTTCTGTTATATAGCAAATATAATAATACATATATTGGGATAGTTTCAAATATTTGCTTGTAATGGTTCCAACGCTACTAGTAGGTCAGTCAGTCCTACAATTTACGACTTTTCGACCGTCATATCTTTATAACCGTTTGAGCTAGCTTCATGAAATTTGGGCTTCTAGGTGTCCTTATAGATATAATTAAACATGCAAAGTTTTATGTGTTTACGATAAATAGGTTTTGAGTTATAGAAGGGTGAAAAGTGGCACCAAGAGGTTCGTGTAATATTACACTCGGCGCTGGCTAGCCAGTTCCTTTGCTTGAACTTGGCTTGACACGCTGCCGCGTGTCTATATAATGTATAATAATATGATAGTAGGCGGAGAGAGGTCCAGATAGAGTGTCGACTAACGACCGATGTCTACCCTTCTTCAGTCGATACAATTATGCCGGCCTATTTGAACCAGATGTCCACAAGCTTATGAAACGCAGCATATTTACGTAGACCAATATGGCAGAACGTACGATGGTCGCCATTAGGGCCGATGTAAAATATATCCTCTACTATGAACACTTTTACAAGGCGATCTTATGTCATTTGCTATCTTGAATTTATTTTTATTACCTGTTCGTACATTAAATTCATAACGTGGTTTTATCGTGTCATAGATACTTTGACTGTGAAATCTGTATTAAATTCTTAGTTCAAACAATTCAACGGTCCAGCCAGGATTTTCCTTAGAAATTTCTGTATAGAATAGCATAAGAAATTTGCCCATAGACATTCATAACAAACTACCACTCCGGCTCTACAAATCCTACGCTCTGATCTGTTTTCACTTCCAATCAATCCAAGTAATTGCATAACGCCAATTAACAGAGGGATTAGCATAATGTCGACAAGTTTATCATCGCACGCACCTTGTGGACAGGCGGGAGAGTTGTATCATCAGACCGCGTCACGATGTGGGCCGACAGTTGTAACGGATTTCTTCACCACGCATACTTGGCGTTTGTAAACATTTGCTTTTTGTTATTATAAGGAATATAAGTAGTATTTTGGTTAATCAACTATCTTTTGAGCTTAAGATCTGGATAGAAATGTTCCTTCAAAATAATAAAATCCAAAAAGACGCTATTTTTCTTACAAGTATCAAAAACCGAAACTATGCTATTTGACTATTCACTACTATATATTCTCAGCGTGACCCAAACTCAAAGACATTCAAAGACACAATGCAATCTCGAAACCACGAAACAGTACGCTCAATGTTCCCACCATGTGCTACTATTCCTAATAGCCAGACTTTATCCCAGTCGAGAGTTAGATACTGGACCATACCCGTTAACGATTACAATATAATATTTGTCTGTAATAACAGCGTTTACATGTCCTAATATCGTTCTAAAACATGCATTGTAAATAACTTACTAAGAATAAACCAGATCGGTGCTCGAACAATGTCCAAGTATAGTCAACCACGCTGCAATGGTCTTGCGTACGCACTGGTTTGGGATTAGGCCGCGTTTTTAGGTGTATAGATTCGTAAAAGTTATATCGTAAGTACAAGAATGTTTCTTTTTTCAGATTCTCCTTCAAATATTTATTTTACCCGTGGTAGGTCTCTCATATGTAAGAGTCCGTCTGGGTGGCTACCACCGCAATGTCTATTTCTACCGCCACGCAGCAGTGTGTATGCACTGTTGTGTTTCGGTTTGAAGGACATCGTAGCTAGTGTAACTAATGAACATAATGAGACTAACATCATATGTCTCAGGATGACGAGTGCAGTGAAATGCCGCACAGTACTTTGTAACTCAAGTTGCTGTATGGTGTTACTACTGTTTATGGGCGGTCGTATCGCTTACCATCAAGCGAACGGCATGCTCGTCTCGTCATTCAATGACATAAAAAAACACACTCACACAAACAAGCCTTCCTCTATAACCTCTCCCATTATAAAAGTCCGTAAAAAACTATACGACGCCAGCACTATCTACTTAGAGAATCAGATTAAAAATGTCCATTATTTCTCATGGAAGCAAATTACCGGGATAAAAGTACCCTATGTGTTCATCCAGGGTTTATCCTACCCGTGTGCCATTAGTTGTTTCTGAGTTTACTTATAACAAGAATCCAAACATTTACACAAACTTTCGCATTTGTAATTAGTAAAATTTAGTGAGATATTCATCCCTGAAGAGGTAGACGGAAGTGTAACCAGTCACCAGTGCTACTTTTCGATATGCTTACTCCGTTCCATGATGCGATTGGCGAGCCCATATTAATTATAATCCTCGCATTTGTGATTAGTAAAAAAGATATTCATCCCTGAAGAGGTAGACGGAGGTGCACCGAGTGCTACTTTTCTAAATACTTACTCCGCTCCATGATGTGATTGGCGAGCCCGTATTAATTATACCTAATCTTTATTCAGAAGTACTAAATAGGTAAATACAAGCGTAGTGCAGGGTCAGTTACAAAGTAACTAGCTAATGAAGACTAATTTTAGTTTATTAGCCGTGTTCTCACTCAATGAACGCGCTTACGTAAAAGCTCGGTGAAACAAATGTATTTGTGGTGGTCAGGGCCGGTCGGCCGGTCGGCTTTGGAGCATACTCTTTCAAGGTGATAGGTAATAAAAATGCAGAAAGATTTCTCAGACACGGTTTTTACACAAGCTCTTACCCATATAAAAATATTTCCAACTCCTCCCTATGTACCCGTAGGGTTAGGCAAAAGCGCAACTAGTGCACCCACTTTTAGCCTTCATTCCGTCCCATGATGTGATAGGGGGCAAGCCTATCGCCATATCGGGCACAAATTCCAGACTCCGGGTTGATACTGAATAGAACAACCCAATATCGCTTTTCCTGACCCGAGGATCGAACCCGAGACCTCAACTTTGCAGTCGTACCATAATACAACTACGCCACCAAGGCAGTCGCTGCGGTTTCATTAAAATTAATTTAAATATTGATTTTAATAAAACCGCAGCGTGTTTAAACTAAGTGCGAAACCGTATCACACAGCGACATAGACACACCGTTACCTTGTTGCCGCTAGTTCCGCCCTCATATATCTGTCCACGTTTGAGAAACGCTCGGTACATTCAGGAATTTTGTAACCATCGTTTACTGGCTTACATGGATATTGTCTACCTATCTGTTACATGGAATGTTATCGAACCTTCGTAAAGACTTAATACATGAATAACAAGTTAATTTGCCGATACTTGAGCATCATCAAGGATATAGAAGTCTAATTACAGTCGTATCCCTTACCATCAGGCGAGCGACATGCTCTTCTAGCTATTCGACTGCAATAAAAAAAAGTTACGTACTAATGATTCCGGTTAAGCAGCGTGATTCATTTATAGTTTGTAAATTTAACTTCAAATTCTTAACTGGTCTTGCTACTGTTTTGTAATTCGTGACCTAACAACTAAAATAACTGACAGGACTATTTATATAAAGTACTAAAATAAATACTGTACTATTTAATAATCGATTATTCGCTATATAACACAGAGAATATATTATAGACTGCTTCGATGGCGTAGTTATATTTCGTGCCCGGTACGCCTGCTGCGTTGAGATCTCGGGTCGAATCCCGGGCTGGACAAAGTGACATTGGGTTTTTCTTCGTAGTATATTAGTCCAGAGTCAGGAATTTGTGCCCGATATGGCGATAGGAATTTGGAAAAAATGATTGTGGTGGGGAACATCGGAGGCAAGAGATCGCGGGGTCGTTCATCAACAAGATGGACTGACCAAGTGAAAAACTTGTCGTCTTCCAAATTCTACACAGCCGTAAGAGACGCGCTGGACAGAAGTCCTGAAGTAACTGTGTAACTGCCTCTACCGGTTTCTACCGGTGGAGGAAGATCGGAGCGGATGCTCCAGATGCAACACTGATGCCGACCACGATCCTCAGACATGAGGGACCGACCAGAGAGAGATGGCGATAGGCTCGTCCCCTTTCATCGGCGAAAAGTTGATACACTATTTGTGCCTTTCCCGTGCGTGTACAGAGAGACAGACAAAATCTGCATCAATTAGAGAAATCTTGAAGTATTTGTATCACAGTAGACTGCCTCGGTGGCGTAGTTGTATTACAGTACGACTGCAAAGTTGGGGTCTCGGGTTCGATTCCCGGGTCGGGCAAAGTGATATTGATTTTTTCTATTCAGTATCAGCTCGGAGTCTGGAATTTGTGCCCGATATGGTGATAGGCTCGCCCCCTATCACATCATGGGACGGAATAACGGCGAAAAGTGGGTGCACTAGTTGCGCCTCTGCCTACCCCTTCGGGGATTACAGGCGTGAGTGTGTATGTATATAAGTATTAGTATCAAGCCCTTATTATATCCGAATACTAACAGGTCGAATGATTGACCAAATATTATGACCACCAGTCACGCGGTTCGAATCAGACATAGATCCTGAGCATAATAGTCATTAAATTTTGTCACATATTGCCCGAACTGTCTAAGACAGGTAAAGTCAATGAACCTAAACTAAAACTAGCTTTTAGTTACACTAAAACTAGACCTCAAAAATAAAACGGACACTGTTCTGTGATGATAATCGTGATGACATGATAGAGATGATGACTCTTCACAAGCATCCCACCCTAATATAGAATCGATATGAGATGCTTTTGTGGACCGTATTTTTATCTTTAATTTTTGTTCCCTGTGCCATATGTAATATTTATTGCCATCTTTCCTGACAATGACCAAATATATATAATTTCTGTTTTCTGTCTCTAAAGAATTACGTTAATAAAAGCAAAGTGAGATATATTTCATAATGCCCAGCAATTTCGTGGTAAAATAAATAATATATGTCGACGAGGATTTCACAGGAGCCAATAAAACGTAGCGCACACTTTGCAATGGTCATAATTGACTTTTATTTTTTCAACTCATGACTCGTTTATCACTCATCACTTTGTCAGGACCAGCATAATAACCACTAAGTTACCATAGCGACTATTGACAACTAGTTGAACACTGAACGACGACCAAAATAATACTGTGCTCCTCAACTGGCGAGCGCCTTATTTATACTCACAACTATCACCCCACTAATACTTTGACATCGAGACCTGTGTTGCAAGACTACTATTTCAAAATTACCCGACGCTCCGACATATATAATATGGTATCCAGAAACATTATTTCTGCCTTACAGAAATGCACTAAACTATACCAATATTATATATTACGTATCTATTCATGCAAACTTCTTTATACGAGAGATCTATCTTCCACTAAGAAAATGTAGTCAAGACCAAATAGGAACTATAGGGCTGAGACACGCAATAAGTTATTTTAAGCCGATTTGTTTATCTCTAACCGGAATCATAATTTGTAATTACGTCATTCTATTCAAGTTTCCCTACCACGCATCCTAAGAATTCGCACATTATGCCTACTTTGTGTCACCAAATTCCATAGATTGATTGATTAAAAAATATGACTAACTTATGTTCGCGTCTACGTTTGCACTTGAATTTTTATTATAATTAACTATATTTAATTCTAATAAAAATTCGATATATTTTTAACATAGGTGCCTAAATTCCTTTTATTTTCCACCTGGATTTGAACTAGACTTAATCCTATTCGTTTTTTAAAAACACGACATCAATTTTTTTTTTAATTTTACATCGCAATAAATTATAGGTTTTGTGACATTGGTGCTTCGTCGGAGATACTCCAGATAATCTCTACCGATAGTTGAAGGCACACAGCTTTAAAATCTGTGAAGGCTAAACTCATCTCCCATGTAAAGCCTTAACCACAAACTACATAATTTAATAGAAGACAGATGCAAATGTAGATTTGACATAATTTTTGTACGAGACAAATGGTAAAGAAATATCCATCATAATAGACGGAGAGAATATACAGTACACAGAAGACTACATATATTTAGGGCAACTAATATCATTCAAAAACAAGCAAGAAAAAGAACTTCAACAAAGAATCTGCAAAGCCTGGAAAAAATTTTGGTCCCTCAAATTTATAATGAAAAGCGAGCTATCACAAAAGGTAAAAACAGAAGTATTTAACACAGCAATAATACCTACCCTAATATATGGAGCCCAGTCATGGACCTTTACAAAAACAACAGAACACAAACTAAGAGTATGTCAAAGGGCAATGGAAAGGTCGATGATGAAGGTAACAAGAAAAGATCGGATAAGTAATATAGATCTGAGGAAGATGACTGGAGTGGACGACGTCGTGGTGAGAGCCAGGAAATTGAAGTGGTCATGGGCTGGTCACATAAGTCGTATGAACAATGAAAGATGGGCAAAACTGCTCACCGAATGGGTACCAAGATATAACGTCCGCAGCAGAGGAAGACCGAAGGCTAGGTGGAGAGACGAGCTGGTACAATTTGAAAAATTCTGGTGGCGAACAGCCTTAAATAGGAAAATATGGGATAGGTTGGGGGAGGCCTTTGCTCGCAAGAGCTCCGATTAATTATAAGTGATATTTTGATTATTATTTTGATTAATATTTTTTAATTCGAATTATAACTAATTTTATATCAATTATCCTAATATTACCAATTATAATATATTACTAATTATTTGATAATGTTAAAATCATGTAAAAATACGGAATAAAAAGGCTATAAATAAATAAATAAATAAATAAATAAAATTCTAATAAACATTCGATATATTTTTAACATAGGTGCCTAAATTCCTTTTATTTTCCACCTGGATTTGAACTAGACTTAATCCTATTCGTTTTTTAAAAACACGACATCAATTTTTTTTTTAATTTTACATCGCAATAAATTATAGGTTTTGTGACATTGGTGCTTCGTCGGAGATACTCCAGATAATCTCTACCGATAGTTGAAGGCACACAGCATTAAAATTTGTGAAGGCTAAACTCATCTCCCATGTAAAGCCTTAACCACAAACTACATAATTTAATAGAAGACAGATGCAAATGTAGATTTGACATAATTTTTGTACGAGGCAGTGCCACAAGACCTAGGTGATAGCAACAATGCCCCATTAAATTTAAGATCTAGACTTGACACACATACCCAAACCCATTAATATGTTCATCACTATCACAATGACATCATAGGCGCCGAGCCAACCGCGCCTCCAATTATTTTGACATCATGTTTGATACAATTTGTTCATTTCGATAGCTGATAGTGTCGGCGCCCGCTTATCACAAATATTTGTGAAGTGATTCGATGTCGAGATATTTATTTTAGATTTTTTTTTTGTTTGCTGTAAGATTTTTTAGGGTGTTAATAATCTATTATTCTAATGGATAGTCATAGATGGAAGAGACAGTATTAGCAGATAAAGGAAGTTTGTTAAATTGTTCAGGATAAGTTTGGGCTTAGGAATTAGGATAATCTCTTATAAAATTGATCTTATTAGTAGTACATATACATACATACACACTCACGCCCTTATCCCATAGGGGTAGGCAGAGACTATTGAGCGCCACATGCTACGATCTTGACAAACCTCTTTCGCCTCTTCCACATTCATAGTTCTTTTCATACACTTTCGTCTGTTAAGGGTACTCCTGACCTGCCCTTTTCTGAGGAGATCATTAATTTGGTCAGAGAATGTTCTCCTCGGGCGTCCCCTTCCAGCCGTACCATCCACATTCGCTCGATAAATACCTTTTGTGATCCGTCTTTCATCCATCCTCTCCACGTGCCCAAACCACCTCAGCATACTTCTTTCAATCTTAGTCACCACATCATCCTTTAACATACATCGATCTCTTATCCTACTATTCCTCATGCGATCAGCAATGGTGACTCCACATATACTCCGTAAGGAACGCATTTCCACCGCATTTATTCGACTTTCATTAGTAGTGACTAATGTATTTAAATAAGATCAATTTAAATCACACACACACGCATACACACACACAAACAAACACATTCACGCCCTTTATCCCCAAAGGGGTAAACAGAGGCGCAACTATTGTACCCACTTTTAGTCACTAAATCACAACGTCATAACAGCAAACCCTGATAATATTAAAAACTGAATTGATGAAATCCATATTCAAATTATTTCAATTACCCTATAATGTAGTCCCATAGGGATTTAAGCTATCTGGTACACTACAAAATACAGCCAATACTTTCAACATTGTTCCCATATTCTAGAACTCATCATCTTCTTGTCCACAGCGTCGCGATGTGGCCGCGAAGGTGGTAGAGGTCCGGAGGGCGGCCGGATGCGGCGCGCGCGTACCGGCCCGCCCGCCGCCTCGGTCACTTAGCGCCGCCCGCGCACCCCCCGCGCACACCACCGCGCACCCCGCCGCACACCCCGCCGCGCTGCTACTATGCGCATGGCAAGCGTGCTCTCCACTCTGCTCGCGGTGAGAATCCTCTGTTCTTTTATATTCTAGAACAGAAAAGTGTCGTTTTTTTTATTTAAGCACGATGAAGTGGCTCGCATCTGATCATAAGTAGAGTTGGGTCCAGAGATGATTATCTCTGGCCAATCAACACAATTATCCCAGTCTATTTAAACCGGATAAATCACTTCATCTAATGTTAACTGCACTCTGAAGTGAAGATTAGGAACAAACCAACCAGCAATGGACGATTATCTTTTTTGTAAGTGATTTCAAATATTTAAAAGAGGAAACGAACGAGTAGGTTAACTGATGATTAATTTTGATTATGAAATCACGGAATCGTGAGTGCGTTGTTGTTCGAGGAAAGAGTAGTAAGAAGAAGGGGGTGGATTTGACGTGTAATAAGGAAAAAAGGAAAGTTGTAATGAGAAGTAAGTTATCTATTGATAAGTGATTATACCCCTTAACACCACAATTTAATGAGTTTGTTGTCAACAACTGGAAGAGGAAAGAGAGGTCTAGAAAAGAGAGTATTATTGAACTTCCCATAAACCTACCTAATGAAATGCATCAAGGTGTTACATCACAGTATTTTGTGATCCATGTAACAGAGCCAGGCGAAGCTGGCCGATTCATATTGTCCACAGAACTGAAAAGAGAACAAACTCTACTTCTTCCAAAGGCCACCATTTCATAGAGAAAAAAAATTGTTTAAATAAATTTGCGCAAAAGACCAAAGCAGATCAAATAAAATGTCTTGTTATGTCAAAATATTGGCGCCGTTCGTGGGCGATCCATTGAATAATTAACTTAATAAGTACCGACGCAAGCTCGTTTGTACCGCCAATTACGGATTCAGTGTGCAAATTACATTGTAATTATAACTCAAATGGTTAAATACTAATTGTAACCGACCGCTAAGTAATCGTTTTAAGTCGTTTTATTAGTTCAAATGGTGCAATTCCGATTTTAGGTTAACGCTGTTGAGTTTTTGTGATTAAATCGAATGCATAGTGTGAAGTAATTTGTGTGGGTGTGGTTGTATTTGCTATACTTAGTGCTAGAATGAGAGATTTGGAAGGGAACAATTTCTCTGCGTTTAGCTCGATGATTCTGTGATAATTTGAGCTCTACAGTTTTCATAACGCAGAGAAAATTTACAAAATGAATATTTTTTTCAAATATAGGTAAGGAATTAATAACATACAACATTCTCATCGCGCCGTATGTGCCTTGAGACTGATTATAATATATCGCTATATTGGGCAGAAATTCCAATCTAATGGTACTTGATGTGTTATTATGAATTGAACAATTCCGAACCCCGAAAACATGAACTATGCCGAGGAATAGAAACACTTCTTTCAATAGGTTTTATAGGAAAATATTTTTTGCTTTTAACCTCCTGCTCTGCTGCTAAAATCGTTATCCAACTTTACTTTGGTCTGCAGTAACTTATAAACCTAACAATTTACCCGTAAAGTTGCTATTACCCGAGAAAAAACGTAGCGCTGTGAGAATATTTAAGAATATATTGCACGGAAGTTATCTTGGCAAGCCGTGGGAACAGTAGAAACTCTACCACATTTAGGTTGTCTAAAGTCGTAAACTATACATCGGGAAATATCCATCTATTTAGACCGACCCAATCTCTGTTTCTGACCCTTAAGCCAGTTTCTTCCGCGATTACTCCGGACAAACCTCATTATTGGTTGCTTATAATATCCACTGCAAGCAAATTCAGCGTGTATCCTTGCTTTTGGTAGTTTTAAAAGGAAAAATTACTAACTTATTTTTTTTTAATTGATAAATTATTATGAAACAAGCATTGCACGTATACCCTAATGTAGATTAAAAAACTATGTCTTTGCTACATTCTACTCCCGATAAAAATTCGCTGTTATTTTCAATAATACGAAATACCTACACGAGTAAGCATAAAATTTTCATAGTAATAATTTTATCGTCGCGACGAGGTGACGAGCGAAAACTCGATGACATTCCAATGAGTCGGATAGTTGTAATAGTCGGCAATACGAAGCCAGCTTTTAGCGGCGGGCAGTCAGTTTACCACCGGCGGCGCGCCACACAAGTCCACTGACAAAAAAAATAGCGCGCGCGCAACTAAACGGTATTCCATTTAAAAAAAAATAAAACTTAAATAATGGTTATTGAGTGCGATAAAATGTGCATATTTTTTAAAGTGACACGAATGTGATTGTTTCAAATGAACGCAGTGTGGATGTTAAATTTTATGTATGATTTATCCAATTGTTTGGAAAAATATATTTTTGCTCATGGCAATTAAAATGGTGAGTTATACACATATATTTTATGTTACTAAAAGTTTATTTACACATTTACGTGTCAACAAATCGATGGCCTAATTTATAAATGAACCAGTTAATAGTTTTTGTAATTAATAAACCGCTAGAATTCTGTTGATATTAAAACAAAAATATTGTCATTATAAGTTTTTGTTGCGCAATATTTATCAATTTATTTTATCGTGTGTTTACGAAAATTTTTTTTGGATACTTATATTAACGCATTATACGCAAATGATTAAATAAAAATTTACCAACTTCTTAAAAATTATGTTTTTATTCATAAAACCTTTTTATAATATTATAGCAAAATATCTAAAAATGAAAGCATTTTACGCTTTCACGACATACCCTGAGTGGCCCTTTATATCACAATTCATTTCATGCTGGAATTATGCAAACTTTCCATCTAGGCTTTATAACACGAGTAGCTAAAAATGACACCATCAGAACTTTCTCGCTTGATCATAATTAAAAATATTCAAGTACTTTTATTTAAACAGCATAATAACTATTAATTAACAATATTTATTTTATACTAACAATTTTTTCATTAGCGTTGCGTAGGTATACAATTTACATAAAAGCGCTACAAGGCATACACTAAGCACTGTTTTAAAATATCCAAATTCGCTATTCAATATCAGTACATGCATTTCAACGAAGTTATTTTATTATTTCTAGTCAACGTAATAAATAACTGTTATAAAATAAATGACCGCTATATGGATATTTTATTTACCTTGCAGAATAATTTAATTTAATAATAAAACCAAAAACATTTTCATGTAAAATTTTACCAAGTCGAGATCATAATATGGCTCGCACTGTCAAAAAGTTTTATTTATTCAGATCTTATGTAGAGCCAAGAGTAAAACTCTACACCTAAGTCAAAATATGTGGCTAGGCCGTTTCGTTACTACAAAAATTATTGTATAATAGAATAGTAATGAACACGGAATACATATTTCATCTTAGGCCCATGTGACGATAGCGACATGGCCAACCCACAAATTTTGACTAAGATGTAGAGTTCGTGAAGTTAAGGCTTGTAAAGTTAGGACTATATACGACTTTCTCAAGCGTATCACAGGGAACATTAAGCTTAGTTCGTACAACAAGCTGCCCAGCTCCAGAGCAGTTCCGGGCGAAGTTTTAACACAAAGTTTCGCTTGACACGAGAATCGACCCTAGGACATCCCGGTCAAATATCCATAACATGTGCTCCCACTGGACCAAGGCGATGATTAATTATATAGTGCATATCCTTAGAAAATATTTTCATATTATAGTTAATGTGTTAATAGAAAATGATTTCCTATGTTGACGCGAATTTTCGACATTGAAATAAAACTACTTAACGGATTTTTCTTTGGATAACTGGTCTCTCTTACTGGTGGTAGGTCTCTCATATGTAAGAGTCCATCTGGGTGGGTACCACCGCAATGTCTATTTCAACTGCCAAGCAGCAGTATACATGTACTGTTGTATTTCGGTTTGAAGGACATTGGTGCCATTGTAACTACAGGACATAATGAGCCTTAACATCTTATGTCTCAGGATGACCAACGCATTGGAATGCCACACAGTACTTTGTAACTCAAGCTGCTGGATGGTGTTTCTACTGTTTATGGGTGGTCGTATCACTTACTATCAGGCGAACGGCATGCTCGTCTCGCCATTAGATGCAATAAAAAAAATCGTTTAGATTTTACTTCCAAACTTTTAGCGACTTACCACGGTTCAACATAGTGATAATCATAGGGTTTACCATGAAGGCTGCAGTCTTCAAACTTAAAACTTATCATGAAAATCTTCGGCGCCGTAGTTGTCTTATGGTACGAATACAATGCTGAGGTCTCGGGTTCGATCCCCGGATTGGGCAAAGTGATATTGTATATTTCTAATCAGTATCAGCCCGGTTTCTTGAGTTTGTGCCCGATATGGCGATATGCTCGCCCCCTATCACATCATGGGGCGGCATACGCACGGTGAAAAGTGGGTACCCTAGTTGCGCCTCTGCCTACCCCTTCGGGGATAAAGGGCGTGAGTGTGTATGTGTGTATGTTTATCGCAAAAAAATCCGTAAAGTAATATGTAAGTGTACCTTAAGACTCAAACCTTTACTTTGCAAGTACGGGCGTCTTCCATAATAAAGCCAAACCGTAACTAATACGCATAAACAATGTTGTCCAGATGCAAATTAGTTTGCGCGAACTTTATGTTATTGCCTCTAAAATTTAATACGTAATGGTGCCTTAAATGTTAACATTGCGTGAATAAATTAATAAATATGTTCAACGGATGCATAAACAGTTTCACAAGGACCTCTACAGTCTACTGTAGGTATTAATTTAGACCTTATCAGCATTTTTTGCCAAACGCAGAAACAAATTCTATGTAGTTTGTTCTAAAAAATTTAAAGAAGAAAAATTATCTTCCGTTATCGAATTGGAGATTTGTAAAAATCAACATAAAATATAATTATCTTGACTGCTCCACTTTTAAGTCATTGCAAAATCTACTATTTGTCTACCTAAGATGAAGGCTTGCGTGCCCAAAGAGGTAGGCAAATATACAAATTCACTAAACACATAAAAGAAGACTATGCGCGTCTTTTTTATGCTACTAAATGATGATACGAGCAAGCCGCTCGTCTGTAAGTCTGACGAGTAACGACTGCCTATAAACTGTAGCTACATCAACTTACACCGCACTCGTCATTAGATGTTAAGTCTCTCAGTGTCCAGTAATTACGCTATCTACAATGTCTTCTAAACTTGAACACTATTGCTTGTACACTCACCAGCGTAAATAGCTGAACAAATTCTAAATTTCAAATTGTCTACATACTTTTGTGTTCTTACTAATCTTTTTTTCTCTTCATAAAAATAAAATAAAAGATTTGCTTTACTTCGTACGAAGAAATTTATTTTTCAGTTTAATTTAACGTGTATATAGGCGACTAGCTTTTGCCCGCGGCTCCGCCCGCTTTAAAAAGTTTTTCCGGGATAAAAGTCCCGCTTTATATTTTCCCGGGATAAAAAGTAGCCTATGTGTTAATCCAGGACATGATCTACCCGTGTGCCAAATTTCATCGAAATCCGTTCAGCAGTTTTTGCGTGAAAGAGTAACAAACATCCATACATCCAAACATCCAAACATCCATACATTCTTACAAACTTTCGCCTTTATAATATTAGTAGGATTTGAAATTTTGATTTTGTACAGATATTTATGCTACTGACTGTACAGTGTTAAAATGGACAATACAGTAGTACCCAAGGGCGGATCCAGGGGGGGGTCATGGGGGTCATGACCCCCCCCTGGGCTGAGTCCAGAACCTAGTTGGACCACTAATTAAAATTATTAAACATTATGTTTTTATATATTTTTTGTCACAATATAGATTTTATTTAAGTACTTTAAATATTTAATTAATCTATTCATATAAAAGTCTTAGTCCTGACTGACGGATCAACGTACAGCCTAAGCCGCTGAACGTAGAGACCTGAAACTTGGAGGGTGTGTTCCTTGTATGACGTAGGCTTCTGATGAGAAAGGATTTTCCGAAATTCTACCCCTAAGGGGATGAAAAAGGAGGCAAAGTTTGTATAGGGCAACGCGATTCCTTGGTCCAATCTAATTCAAATTTAGCATAAACTTTTTTAATACAATTGATGGGGTGGTTGCCTAATGGGGTTAAAAAGGCGTAGAAAGTTATTTTGACATTGATTTGCTTCGAAGTATCAGTAAGATATCAATACTCCTTATAGGTCGGATAGTGTGTAGGGAAGAGAACAAAAAATCGGTTGCACCAAATAACCGATTTTTGAATGCAATTGATTTTATATTCACGGATTTTGTTATCGTATGTAAATAGAGTTAGATTATTATCAAATCTTACACATTACAATCAAGAGGATTTTTTATTATAATAGTTTTTGTTAGTCGTTCATTTTGATTTACCGATAGAATTTCACGATTATCCTTTCATAACATTTAAATTGGTTATTGAACATTACAAAGAAATAATGTGTGTACTGAAACACAAATCACAAATTGAGTGGTACAGTTTAAATTATTTACTTTGGAGATCTTCATTTTCTGTCTTCTATATCTAAATTTAAATATCTAACTCATTGTTCAAATATGTTTGTAAAACATAATTTTTAAATATACAGCTGTTGGTCCGTGGGCCAGTGACAGATTTCGATGACCAATTTCCTCTCAAACGATAATTGGTGAGACGCATCAGAAACGTGTATCATAAAGCCTCGTGAACGTCAGCTTCGGCTCCGTTGGGGCCATGAGCGGTGGTAGCCTTCTAAACATGTAGAAAAAAAATTAATATTCAGTCATTTCCTCCCAACTAAGAATCATCTTAAATTGTAGCTAACCCGATACCTTGAAGAAAAAAAAAATCAGCTGACTGTAACATGGGCATTATGCGTCAGCTGGTCAATCAAACATGTAAAAAATATATACAATTTCAGTGATTTCCTCTCAACTACAAATTTACCTGATGATAGCTTATACGCAACTATGAATAAATATATATGTCAGCTGGCTGTATGCTGGCGCAAAAACCGTCAGCTGATGCCTTGAAAGTTATAACGCAGGTGTTAGGCCAGAGCTTCTATTACATAATTACATGCATCAGCTGACAATGTTTCCCTCGAATTGATGATAGTAGATTCTCTTTATTAATTACAGCATTGTATTATCAATCTATACATGTAAAATGCTTTGACCTGAATGTCTGACTGACGGTTAAACGCACAGCCCAAACCTCTAACCGTAGAGACCTGAAACTTGCGGGGTGTGTTCTTTGTATGACGCGATGTAGGCATGCAACACGTTTCTAACCCTTAGATTAGAAACGTGTTGCAAAGGTGGTACCTGCAGTAGGTTGTGTTAATCTGAAAAGTCTTCTGCTGACCACTTTATCGTACTCCGGAGAGTACAATAAACTATATATTCATAATCACTTTTCTTAATATTTCTTCAGTTATTTAATTATATACGTATTAGTCGTAAAGTATTTATACATTTCATCGGAAAACTCATATCTGAGCGTACAGTCAAACATTTAAGATACATTACCGGGTGGAAGGGAAACGCTCTCTATACCGGAACGGTAAGAGAGAAGAACCATAACATTAACGAAAAACTATATTCATTTGCAAAGCTAAGCGATAATACTTACGATTTTAGTATTTCCGTAATTCATGCGCGCGCAATGTAAAGCGTACAATAAACTGGGCGGCCGCCGCGCTGCGCCGGCACCGGCCCGCGGTCGTTAATCCGTCAGGTGATGTACGTGTTTCATTACGATTTTTTTGAAATATTGACCTTTCTTACTATGTTTTTCAGAATAATAGTTTGATTTATCTATCCATACGTGAAGCTGTACAGAAATTTGAGAAAATCCTACTAAAATTGTAACAATGCGATCGCGATTTTTTTAGTACCATCACGTCAGGAATCACCAATACTATCACCTGTATTCGTTTCCGAGAGCGTTTCCCTTCCACCCGGTATATCTTCCCAGATGAAAATTTATAAGCTGACTAGCTTTTGCCCGCAGCCTCGGTCGTACGAAAGAGTTTTTTTTTGGATAAAGGTCCCACTTATACATTTTCACGGGATAAGAAGTAGACTAAAACTTTCCAGTTTCCCAGATGCTCGAATTATCTCCATACCAAATTTAATCAAAATCCGTTTGATAGTTTTTGAGTTTATCGCGTACAATCTTTTTACCCCATTAGGGGTTGAATTTTGCAAAATCCCGTCTTAGTGAGCTCCAACATCCTAAAAGGAACCTCCACAAAATTTTAGACTCCTAGCACATGTAGTTTCTCAGATTTCGTGATGAGTGACCTTTCGTTTTTATACATATTATACCGGGTGGAAGGGAAACGCTCTCGGAAACGAATACAGGTGATAGTATTGGTGATTCCTGACATGATGGCACAAAAAAAATCGCGATCGCATTGTTACAATTTTAGTAGGATTTTCTCAAATTTCTGTACAGCTTCACGTATGGATAGATAAATCAAACTATTATTCTGAAAAACATAGTAAAAAAGGTCAATATTTCAAAAAAATCGTAATGAAACACGTACATCAGCTGACGGGTTAACGACCGCGGGCCGGTGTCGGCGCAACGCGGCGGCCGCCCAGTTTTTTGTACGCTTTACATTGCGCGCGCATGAATTACGGAAATACTAAAATCGTAAGTATTATCGCTTAGCTTTGCAAATGAATATAGTTTTTCGTTAATGCTGTGGTTTTTTTCTCTTACCGTTCCGGTATAGAGAGCGTTTCCCTTCCACCCGGTATATTACGGGATGAATTTCAATAAAACATGAAACACGTCTTCTATCAGTTCTGTTAAAAATAAGTTTAAGCAATATTTGAAGTAGGTTGAACCAAGGAATCACGTTGGCCCATACAAACTTTGCCCCCCTTTTTCACCCTCTTAGGGGTAGACTTTCGGAAAATTCAATCTCATTAGATGCCTATGGCATACAAAGAACACACCCAGCAAGTTTCAGGTCTCTACGGTTAGAGGTTTAGGCTGTGCGTTTAACCGTCAGTCAGTCATTCAGGACAAAGCATTTTATATGTATAGATTGATAATACAATGCTGTAATTAATAAAGAGAATCTACTATCATTAATTCGAGGGAAACATTGTCAGCTGATGCATGTAATTATGTAATAGAAGCTCTCGCCTAACACCTGCGTTATAACTTTCAAGGGATCAGCTGACGGTTTTTGCCCCGGCATACAGCCAGCTGACATATATATTTATTCATAGTTGCGTATAAGCTATCATCACGTAAATTTGTAGTTCAGAGGAAATCACAGAAATGATATTTTTTTTTACATATTTGATTGACCAGCTGACGCATAATGCCCCAAGTTACAGTCGGCTGATTATTTTTTTTCTTCAAGGTATCGGGTTAGCTACAATTTAAAATGATTCTTAGTTGGGAGGAAATGACTGAATATTAATTTTTTTCTACATGTTTGGGAGGCTACCACCGCTCATGGCCTCCACGGAGCCGAAGTTGACGTTCACGAGGCTTTATGATACACGTCTCTGATGCATCTCACCAATTATCGTTCGGGAGGAAATGGCTGACGAAATTTTGAACTGGCCCACGGTCTAGTAGTTCCTGAGATTTGCGCGTTCAAACAAACAAACAAACAAACAAACTCTTCAGCTTTATAATATTAAGCATAGATAGTACAAATAGAATACCTACTTTTTACTTTTCAAAATTAAATTATAACTTCTTGTGACTTGACCACGACTATGTGACCCCCCCCTGGCGCCAAAGCTGGATCCGCCCTTGGTAGTACCTACTACCTCGAGCTCTCGCGTACAAGATATCTACCACGCAGATATGCGAAATCTAAAACTCATACTAATTAATCACCCAAGCGGGATTCAAACCACGTTTTACGGGCAACACAACACATCAAGGCACCCTTTCAAAGTCTATAAACCAAGTTAGACCTAAAGGATATCAACCCTATACCTGAATAACTCAGTGTTCTGACTTGCCTTGACTCGTTAAGCTCCGCGACGGACGCCGGCGTCCATATATATAGGGTTTCCCCATACATCTACGATTGTTACATACATATACATATACACTCACGCCTGTTATCCCCGAAGGGGTAGGCAGAGGCGCAACTAGTGCACCCATTTTTCGCCGTTATTCCGTCCCATGATGTGATAGGGGGCGAGCCTATCGCCATATCGGGCACAAATACCAGACTCCGAGCTGATACTGAATAGAAAAATTCAATATCACTTTGCTCGACCCGGGGATCGAACCCGAAACCGCAGCTTTGCAGTCTTACTGTCTACGATTGTTATCTAGGGTTAATCGACAATTGACGCTAGATAACAATCGTGGCTAAAAATATTTCACTTCCTGCTCAGATTATGACATGAGTACAATTTTCTTTAGGTCAGATAATATTAAGTGCATACAAGTCAGTTTCACTGAGTATAATGTAAATAGGTTAATTTTGTAGATACTAGAAACATTTTGTATTAACATTCGCATAAATGTAATAGAGTTATTGTTCTTATTTAAATTTCAAATTAATTCTGTATTATGATTAACATGTAAACTCAGTAACTATCTTGTAAATTATTAATAACTTATTAATTCTTTCAAGCGAAGTGGGAGAGAACTGAAAATATTTTTTAACGGACTTCAAAAAAGGAGGTTCTGTATTCGATCCGTATGTATGTATGTAAATTTGTATGGCCGCGAGTTTCTCAGAAACTACTGATCCGATTTGGACGTAGTTTTCAATATTCAAATGTATATTTTTCAGGGAAGGCTTTAGTATATAATTTATGAAGATCTGATGAAGATCTTCGGAGATACACAATGGAACTCTTCAATAACTAACAGCAGATGACTCGCGAATGCTGCAATCGTATATCTATGATGTATTGTTTACACTATTCCATAATTAACTTACAAAAAGCAATAAATGAAATTTTTTTAACAAAAAATAAACCGACTTCAAAACCACTACAAATCAAAAAAGAATTCAATTTTTTTTCGCTCAATACAAGAGAGCCGGCAGCGACTGGATGCAAAAAAGCCGTAGACCGGGCTCTGTGGCGTATCTTGGGAGAGGCCTATGTCCAGCAGTGGACTGGAACGGGCTGATGATGATGATCCTAGAAGATATCTAAGCCCATCCACAACTCCGTAGGTATGACCAGGAAAGATGTAGTCCAGATGCAGGTGACTGGATAGGAACACTATTTTTTTTTTATTTTTATCTATACTTACTTAATATTATAAAGCTGAAGAGTTTGTTTGTTTGAACGCGCTAATCTCAGGAACTACTAAACCGATTTTGAAAATTCTTTCACTAATAGGAAGCTAATTTACTCCTGAGTGCTATAGGCTAGTTTTTATCCCGGGAAAATATTTTTGTCCGATCACTACTAGTTAATTATAATAGTCCATTGAATCTGAACTTGAACGTGAATTAAACTTAAGTGAAGTAAGAAATTTTGTTGTAGTTTTACTTAGTATTACCAGGAGGATGATTCTCTATGACATTGTTAACTCGTAACGCGGCCGCGTCACGTTCACTTCGTGTAATGTGCGTAAAATGGTATTCTGTATGCCAATTTTCATAGTAATAAACGCGATGAGTTACGTTACGCGCTTGTTACGAGCGGTGAAAATAACGCGTGTCATAGAGAATAAGGGGGCAGTTTGTAAGCATACCAAAACGACAGTTTGTATAGATCGTCATAGTATATGCACTGCATTATGATGAGGAATCAATAAAAAATTACCTCATGTTTAAAATGTGCTCCTTTGCCGGGCAATGTTTAAAATCTTTATAATACTATTAATATGGCGATAGGCTCGCCCCCTATCACATCATGGGACGGAATAATGGCGAAAAGTGGGTGCACTAGTTGCACCTCTGCCTACCCCTTCGGGGATAACAGGCGTGAGTGTATATGTATATGTACTATTGATCTATACGAATCCTCACAAAACACTCTATACACATAACTAAAATAAAAATATTCTTCTTCACCTGCCGTTATTCCAATCCACTGTGAGCTTGGGACACCTTTCTTTTGAAGCTGGTTTTAGATTTGCTAACTTTTTATTCAATCACGAAAATCGTGGTCGGCAAAAAGTACTACCTGATATAGAATTCGAACCTAGAACGTCTTGCTCACAGCCAATATATTCAGCCACTAAGCTAAGGAGGCAACATCACCATAACATGAATGTATTTACCATTCGGAATAATACGGCGTCAGAAACCCTATACGGTTTATTTTGAACCGTTACCAATAAACATTTTATAGCCAAAATCATAACACGAAAATCTAGAACTCAGTTAACAGTTTCCCAGTTCCCATTTCGGTTCAAACGGTTACCCGGTAGCGGTTATTTGTAACGTTATTAAAACTATTAACGATATAATCACGCTATTCGTTTTATCTGTCACCGCGGATTGGCAATGAAATCTCGTTTCGTAATTCCTCGCTATTTTTACTAATACTTTAAATATTTGTTTTAATAAATGTGGCTATTTTTTACGATGTAGTATCATCGTGTGTATCAAAGTGTTTTATCTCTAGTCCATTTTATCACAGCTATAACGTATGTGTATACATACATACGTTATTATGTACATAAAAAAATACACACTTTCATAATACCTTGATAATTTTTACACACTTAATATTAAAAAAAAAGAACATTTTTTAACGGATAATTACGGGTAGTACATGGTCGAGAACCGAATGGTCCCGTGTTCGCTCCACATGAGAGCTATTAAATACAATTAAAACTTCTAGGACAAAGGCGTGTAAAATCGAGCCATAACCTCGAACTAAGTTCAACGTCTCACTAGCTTCCTACTTACCTTTACACACTGCCTCGGTGGCGTAGTGGTATTGCGTACGCATTACGAGTACGATTTGCGCGCTGAGGTCCTGGGTTCGAATCCCGGGTCGAGCCAAAAAATTGTGACTGGGTTTTTCCATCTTAAAATTTACTCAGTCGCAGCTCGGAGTCAGGAAGTTGGCGGTGTGATACCCCCGTGCCTCGGAAAGCACGTAAAGCCGTTGGTCCTGCGCCTGATCTCTCTCCGGTCATGTCGGATTGCCGTCTCACCGGACTATGAGAGTGAAGGAATAGCGAGTGCACCTGTGTATTGCGCACACACTTGCGCACTATAATATCTCCTGCGTACCTGGCTGATCTCCGTTGAGATTGGCCGCCGTGGCCGAAACTGGCTAGGAGGATTTCACTTACCTTTAATCGATAACATTAAATCGATCATTAATCGATTTACTTAGACTTACTTCGTTTGCTAATCGATTAATTTAAAGACGATGTCGAACGCGATTTGAAAGCGCGAAGTTTGATTTCGTGTTAATTTCACTAATTGTTGTGTAAAGGCCGATATTATTAGAGCGATCGCCAACAGATGTTCAATTTTCTCAGTCAATTGTGTAATTCTGCTTGAATGATATTCTAGTTAGTCTAATTACTAGACATTGTCGGACTTTAGATCTAATCGAAATGTCATGTGCTTAGCTCGTGTGATGCCCGATGAAATAATCCGTGGTCAAGTAAAATTGATGGTTTTATACAGGGTAATTTTTTTATGGCATTGAATGACGCCTCATGGTAAGTGATACGACCACTCATAAACAGTACAATCACCATCCAGCGCCTTGAGTTACAAAGTACTGTGTGGCATTCCATGCGCTCGTCATCCTGAGACATAAGATGCTAAGTCTCATTATGTCCAGTAGTTATACTGGCTACAATGTCCTTCAAACCGAACCTGCACAACAGTGCATGCACACTGACATTGCGTTAATAAATGAATGCCCATACTCGTCTTTGCCTCTGCTAACATTATGCCAAAAAACAATCAGGAAAAGGATACTTTCACCAAAAATCGAAATTTACTTTTCCTTTTTATCATTTGTGGCTTAGTGCGAATATGACGTGTGCGTGAGAGTGAGTGTTTTTCAGGCTAAAAGTATAATTTAACCGCTGTGACGAATACCCTCAAAGTAGTGGTGGCGTGTAAACTTAAAGTAACTTTTTATTAATATTTATTTTGTTCGAAACTTATACTTTTTTATTTTACATCTACAGTTAAAATAACTCAATATAAAGTGTTATTTTCAAGTATTTTGTTTTATTTAGGCCCCGTTCTTTTAACTGTAGTAACATTTTTGTCCTGGTCTTATTAAGCTGGACGTGCTCGCAGTACCTAGAGCACTCGAAGCTCTGCAAGCGCGTCCAGCTTAATAACACCGAGGATTACCCTAACTACAGTTGAGATGACCCGGTCTTAGTAACGCAATGTCAAATAACTGTATAACTGGACAAGCATGAACCTTAGAACCTCGCTATGAATGCCCTAGCAATTCGCAAGTGTGATTAGAGCCTTAACTTTACCTGATCACGCATGAAACAACACAAGCTTAGTACCTTTTGCTTTATAGTTCGCATCAGCAAGCTGACTCGTTCGTCTCTCAAAGAAAACATAGAAAGATGTTTAGGATATCCTACAGTTGTAACTCCCATATCGTTTGTCTTACATTAGTCATTATAGTCTCTGATTATTATTATTTTTTCCTCTTTATATTCACACACCTGCTGCTAAGTGTATAGCTGTTTAGATCCAAATAGTAACAATGATGTGTCAACATAGTTAGGATTGCAATCTAGAATAATACTTTATGTTCATGCATCTCACAATGTATTTGATTTTTATCTATTTTTTTGTCCAAACAAATAAATAAATAAATTTCGCTTATCTCAGTAGATTACCATAAAATCAAGTTAATGCAACACGATTAGTTCTTTCAGTAAACGGATATATAGGGTATATATATAGTAACGGATAGTATATTATAGCCGGGATTAACATATCCCGGATTAATTATTCCACCCAAAGCGTCAACATATTTAGAAAGCAACGCAATCTATTCATAATACGATAATAGATCCTTAGACAGTACTATTTCCACATGAAGAACGTTGCCAACAGACCCGTAATAAAAATGCTCCAAATGCAATATCAGTACACTACAAACGCTTCATGTAACTAAATCTCTACGAAAGATAAACAACACGATGAAGTTAAGTGGGCTAACTCCCAAAAACAATCCATTTTAACAGAAATGTGTGTAAGGGATGTAAAGAAACATAACAACACGACGACAAGATAAATTACAATGTCTATGCCTTTGGCGCCCGTGACATCACAAAACGGCCCAACGGAAGACCAGCGCTGGTTTTCTACCAGCTTATGCTGAGCTGGGGTCGTTTTTGTAACGAGCAAATTGAATTTAAATGTTGTGAAGATTTTTTTTTATTGTTTTATAATGTAGCTTGTTACAAATAAATATGTTTCTTTCTTACAAAGGGTCTCAAATCCATAGACCCACTAATTCAAATCCGGCGGGAACTGGTAAGAACTAACATCTGTTACGGGTCAGCCGTGCAATGTCAAGGCATAGATCTAGAAAGGTTATTGTATGATTGAGCAATTGCGTTTGCATGTAAAAAATGTGGGTATCGATGTTATGTTGACTTACATTTCATTTCCCCAAAACTACATTTAAGTAATTTTTCATGAAAAATTTTGAATGGTTTTGCTCGATTTAAGTGTTCTGCTTGGGGGTCATTTTACCACGAAAGCTTTCATAAGTCAAGAACGAACACAGGTTTCGAAAATTACATTGATCTGAAATTCATGAATTTTCATGGGTAACCTACTAATTAACTACATATCATTGACTCGGGAGACACTGTGAGATAACACGAGTGTGGTAATCGATTTTTTTCCTTTTGCGATGTTTTTACATACATACATACATATACACTCACGCCTGTTATCCCCGAAGGGGTAGGCAGAGGCGCAACTAGTGCACCCACTTTTCGCCGTTATTCCGTCCCATGATGTGATAGGGGGCGAGCCTATCGCCATATCGGGCACAAATTCCAGACTCCGAGCTGATACTGAATAGAAAAACTCAATATCACTTTGCCCGACCCGGGAGTCGAACCCGAGACCTCAGCATTGCAGTCGTACCATAATACAACTACGCCACCGAGGCAGTGCGATGTTTTTATTTTAATTTTTAGATTCTCGTGGTATACGCATCTCACTTAAGACTAAATGTAGATTTCACTGCGAATTCAGAAGCAAGCTGGACAGTGAGATCTTTCTTGCCCATCACGTCTAGGTACTGCCAAAATATCACAATCAAGAGATTTTGTAGAGGTTTTGCCTATGGGGTATTTATAAGCTGGTTCGTCGATTGTTCTTTATCTTCCGGAAGCGTGTCTGCTATCTCTTATTACATGAATATAATGTTTATATTATCTTGATCTTGGAATTCAGATAATACGTATTAATGAATGGAATGTTCTTATCGAAATATTGTTTTAAAGCCAATTATATATCAGTTAAATGTCAAATAATAATTTTGTAAGGCCATTTTCACAGATTTCAAGTAAATTTTATTTGACAGGTATTATATCAAATACCTGGTAGTACTCATTTTCTGCCAATTTATTTGGGAGCATAGATCAAAGCATGAATTTTGTATCTGGTCAGTTTATACATTTATGTCACGAGTAGCATTTATCAGCAAGCGGTTAAATCTGCTCTTGTTCTTAACGATTTACACCAATGCGATTTTTCTGATTTATTTATTAACTAGCTTTTACCCGCGGCTCCGCCCGCGTTAAAAAGGTTTTCCGGGATAAAAGTCCCGCTTTATATTTTCCTGGAATAAAAAGTAGCCTATGCGTTAATCCAGGACATGATCTACCCGTATGCCAAATTTCATCGAAATCCGTTCAGCAGTTTTTGCGTGAAAGAGGAACAAACATCCACACATCCATACATCCAGACATTCTTACAAACTTTCGCCTTTATAATATACTAGCTTTTGCCCGCGACTCCGCCCGCATTAAAAAGTTTTTCCGGGATAAAAGTCCCGGTTTATATTTTCCCGGGATAAAAAGTAGCCTATGTGTTAATCCAGGACATGATCTACTCGTGTGCCAAATTTCATCGAAATCCGTTCAGTAGTTTTTGCGTGAAAGAAGAACAAACATCCTTACATCCATACATCCATACATCCAAACATCCAAACATCCATACATTCTTACAAACTTTCGCCTTTATAATATTAGTAGGATAGGATAATAGTACTAAATACCTTGTTAGGGTGTTGGCAATAATTCATATTACTAAGTGTAAAAATATACATTTCCGCAATATCAACTCTATTTAGGAATACTTATCCATGAATTTTAAAATGGTTCCTGATGAAGAGAATCACCTCAGCAATATAATATTATGTCTTTTATCCTCAGAGTAAGTATATACCTATAAAGAGCGCGTATGCAAGTGGGAACAATAGGCACGGGGGGGAACATCGTCCTGCGCCGGCCGCAAGCGCTTGTAGTCACTCGAGTAGGAACGGTGTGAGCACACGCGAGTGAGATCTATGGCGAATATTTGATTATTAATACTGCAAAATAGTTACATTTTCTGTGGAATCTTGTAAAAACGACACTCGGAAACACACTTAACAGAATTATAATATCACGTTTCACAGGCAAGCCATATTTCAGCATATTTTTAGGTAAAATTGAAATTACGCGTCGCGGTATGAAAGACGCTCGGAAGGCGAACACTTGTACCCCCCGCACTGCCCCGCATCCCGCTTTTTCGATAGTGATGTTACGCGTCGATACCAGAATCGATGTAATATTTTCGTATAATAGCATACGTATTTATTACTATCGAAGGCGATGCTTAATATAATATAGCTTAGGTAACTGTTTTTGTCTGTGTGTGATTTTTAAGCCAATTAATAATTGCGTTTTTGTTTATGAAATGAAAGAAATAATTACTGTTCCTAAAAATTGACTGATTACGATTTGCATTATTGCATAGCTTCTATCGCGGGTCTTGACAGTATAAGTTGGCAATCATTAAGATATATTTCTTTGTCATTTTTTTAACATTGGTAATAAATATTTCAAAAACTAGACGTGACTATTTTAGGCTTGGGGAGACTAGCTAAGAAATCCATGGTGCGATGCTCGGTTTATAATCGGTATATTGGTTCAATTATAATGGATATCCATTAATATTATTGGTTCTTAATGCTTGTAAAAACTGCTCTTGAGGTACCGTGTTTATAAATGATTCCACATGGCACTACACCAATTCGCAGCATAGCTTTTATCTATATTAAGGCAATACGCTTAAAATTACTCACAAGGCCATATTTTGTAGAACCACAATTTTTTTACAACAATATGTACCACGCCGCCGGACCTGTACTTATCGATAGCTGTTGCGTTGGTGCTGCTCGCGTGCCCATCCCTAGCAGTCGCCAACATTTCTATATAAGTAGCTATAGTTCACCTGCCTACGCTGGGTAGTGGGCGCACGATGCGATATTAGCCCTCTATAGGTATATACTTACTCTGAGCTTTTATCCCTAATAAAATATTTTTACATTTTTGAAAAGGCTACAGTTTTATAGCACTATCACTCAATATAACCGCAAGACCTGCATAGTAATCCGTTCAGCCATTTACAATTCAGTGACTTGATGCATGGACTTAAAATACTATTTGATTATATGTAAATATATGATGTCTACTAATAAACATATTGGCATTGAAAGTTCTGCGCAACATTTTATCGAACATAAAATCTTTGATAGCTACAATTCCACAGCGAGTTCTCAGTAACAACTAATCTTTATTATACGATATAACTATTTGTGACGTTACTTTATTAAAAATTATCTATAAATATTTGTGATATCGCAGTAGGGCTCGACACTAGTGGTGCCAATGCTCAAAACAACGTAAGCTTTGATTATGACTAGTTTGATTATATACTCAAAATTCTACTACATTCTCCTTTTCATTCACTATAAAACATGTATGTGAAATTCTCAGAGGATCCCGATAAACGCTCCTCCGCTTTCCAATTCACTTTCCTCATTAAAAGTCGACAATCCTCACCGTAATGTAACATTATCCTCCTAGCCAGTTTCGGCCACGCCGGCCAATCCCAACGGAGATCAGCCAGGTACACAGGAGATATTATAGTGCACAAGTGTGTGCGCAATACACAGGTGCACTCGCTATTCCTTCACTCTCATAGTCCGGTGAGACGGCAATCCGACATGACCGGAGAGAAATAAGGCGCAGGACCAACGGCTTTAAATGCTTTCCTAGGCACGGGGGTGTCACGCCAACTTCCTGACTCGGTGCTGCGACTGAGTAATTTTTAAGATGGAAAAACCCAGTCACAATGTTTTTGGCTCGACCTGGGATTTGAACACAGGACCACAGCGCGCAAATCGTACTCGTAACGCGTACCCAATACAACTACGCCACCGAGGCAGTCAACGGTCAACAGTGTCCTCACGCTCACCGCTGAATTAATGGATGGTAATGGCTACTAAAAATGTTCTGCTTGCTAAGCTGTCTTCTCATATTTAGAGCAGTTTCAAAGTCTTCTATCGATGTAGATGTGCATGATTGGTGGTAACCATCAGGTGATCCACCTGTTGGATATATTACCTTCTGCGTTAAAAAGCAATTCAAAAGCTTAAACGTAACAAAAATGGAAAAGACGAGCAACCTTTCAACCCCATCAAACCTCGTGAATTAATAAGTTAAACTCCATCCGACCTACATGGTAGGCCCTTAAAAATTACCAGCAAAAAACAATTCTACTAAACTATAAAAAAGAAAAGAGGCCGCGAACAGTGACCGTACAGCCAATGTTTGCCGAAGCCCTTATCGTTGGCAAACAGGAAATGGATCTCAATGACCGCGAGGTGTCCCTTACAAATGTTCTACATAAACTATCTGATGTTTGGACAAACATTTCACCAAATATTGAGGTGGACACGGTGCGTTTGATTCGGTGTTTGGATTGGGAAGCAAATATCGCTAAGACTCGCCACCTACATGGACTTAAAAATACAACAGATTTGAAGAATGTTTCAGATGCTATTAACGATTTTTGAATTGAAACAAATTCGTTACTTCTCTTAATAAAATGACAAACAAGCAAACCTTACGACTATCCATAAACAGTAGTAAAACTACACAAAGTATGGACTAAAAAGCACTGTGTTTTATTTAAACTTAACATTAATTTCACAATCAAAATTTTAATGAGACATATCCACCCACCAATACGCTAATTTCCTCGGGAAATCCGATGCAGACCGGTATAGTCGTAAATGTCACTTAGGTTTTAAACTGTCTAAGATAGATCTCATTAAAGTCTAGAACGCAGGAGAACACTAATTTTACCAATAATACGTGTCTAAAGTCTAAACCCTTATATCATGATAATTTATAGGGTCTTTCTATAATTCTAAACACGTGTATATAATTATGGTTTTATTATATTTTCGTCTTCCACGTGTATGAATTATATATTATGTAGCTATTTTCGTGAAGTGTTTTTACGCTAGCACGAAAAGAGTTTTACTGGACGTGATATTAAAGATCTACTATGCAGTCCAGTACGTAAACTCGACCAACGAGAAGTGTTGCATCCCTAATCTCTATTATACTACTACTCTACTGTACTTACAATTATGCTGATGCTTTCCCGTACCAGGAACAACAGTTTACCAATTTTTACTGTCGCTTGTCACTATTTTATACACACACACTCACGCCTTTTATCCTCGAAGGTGTAGGCAGAGGCGCAACCAATTCACCCACTTTTCGTCGTGCGTATTCCGTTCCATGATGTGATAGGGGGCGAGCCTATCGCCATATCGGGTACAAATTCCTGACTTCGGGCTGATATTGAATAGAAAAATCCAATACCACTGTGCCCGACCCGGGGATCAAACCCGAGAACTCAGCATTGCAGTCGTACCGTAATACAACTACGCTACCGAGGCAGTCACTATTTTATGTTGATGATTATTGGTAAAAGTTACTAAATGCATATATTTTTTATGACTTCGCTATTCGCAATTAAGTTTTATACCGTAGGCCTTACGTTTAAAAGAACTTGCATTTTTATTCCTATCGATAAGCATCAGCATGTATGATGTGTTGTGTACTTAACTAGAACTCTGTAGATTAAAATTGTAGCACACCTCTAACACGGAGTAATTTAAAGATGACGAACGTAGTTCAACCAAAAACTTCATCATAATATTTTTCGCGACTATTATATCGGCTATACACCCGTTCTGACCTCTGACACTTGCCATTTGACAAAGATCGTCAATTATTAGTATTCCCATCCGCTGAGCTCACTCCATATTATTCAATCGTATAATCGTTTGCCTACTCTCCAAATCATTAAGTACCGACAATAACACAAATTAATTAGTACATGGCTCACCTGTCAGGCAGATATGACCCCATTGCATCGCTGACTCGTTGCCAGCACAGGTAGATTTCTCATTGTGCCCGATTTGCCGGAACGTCTAGTAAGAAACGCTTATGGTATTTGACATGTAATGCTGTATGACATCTATCAAAGTGTCGTGAGTCATTGGCTATTGACTAATGAATGGCGTCTGCGCTGGAGTTTAAAGGATTTTGAACCATAAATTAAAATAAAATAAAATGAGAGTAAGATTAGGCGTATTTTAACCTAAATTAGTTCTTGTTGTTTCCCTATAAAAGATTTCGTGTTTAAAAGCACCACTTTGTACATTTCTACCAAGCTATGAGCCTTGTTGTCAATTTAAAAGACATTGTTGCCTGTGTATTTACTTAGCATACTTCTTCCATCAACCTTTATTCTAATTTCATGGAGATATGACGGAACATACTATTTCAAACATGCTACAGAAATTATTTTGCATAGTTTTGAAGACATACCACCTGCCCTCGGAGAAATAATCATTTTTGTAACATTTGCAATATTGAAACGTATCTTGCAACAACCTTACTTAGGAATAGAGTAGACACGACGACAATATTATCAATAATTAATTTCCTTATATCGATCAAACCATCCCAAACCAGCTAAAAAGACTTATTAGCTAACTTCGATCCCGCGTAACAGCTATATCTCGACGTCACGAACGCATTAACACGACACGGTTCAAAATTACAGCTTGTTCGGTTATCTACTGACTGACAGTGTAATATGACCCTTGAGTATATTGCAACTTCAGTTCTGACCATCTGACGTTATCAACGGTTCTCGATAGGAAATCGGATTTTATAATTGATCTGATAATCGAATAAAATCCAATTGTTGGTAGATATTTTACATCAGCTCGGAAAGCGACCATCGTACATAAGGTTTTGAAGCCTGGCCTAGTGGCCCACGTAAGTGTGTCGCGATCCAGGATCAGCATGTGTATATCCCGTAAAAACATACCTTTATAATTATGTCGACGAGGGATCATCAGCACTCGTCAGTCGACTCTCTATCTGGACCTCGAGGAGATGCAGTGGGGTTATTTTACTATGCACGTTTAAAGAAAATGTTAAATTAAGCATAAATATTATGTTATCATAGTCAGAGTATTTAAACATTTTCTGACATGCACGTTGCCACAATTAGAATTAAAAAGCTCTATGACAATGAACTCCATACACAGTGACTATTGGTTACAATATTTTTCAAACTAAGACAATATTGCTCTTACTTACTGTTTGGAGCCAGAAACAAGTAATGCCGTGACACGTACAGACTCATACAAAAGACCTACCACCTAGTAAATAAATTAATAACAATTTATTGAAGTAGTGAGTTTATTTACAATCGAGATTTCTTAGTACGCTCGAGGCTATTTCGGAGCTGTAACTTATGAAAGCGCACGCTCTGCTGCGAACTTGCTTCGACTAGTTTACGATGTACACTTTTTGTTCGTTTGTTGGATTTGTTGATTATTTTGTTAGTTAAATTATCTATTTCCAATTTGAAGGGAACCCAATGAGAACTATTTTAAGATAATGATTGGACTTTTATGTTAAATGATGGTTTACATAACGGTGAATGGGCTCAAATCTGAATCTACTTTGGTTGTAGCAATTACAGAAAAATAGGGGTAAAATAACGGTTTGCTTCTTGTCTATTGTTAATTAGTAATACATTATTTTCCCTTTTTTTTGATTCCACAAAACAATAAACGCCTTGCTTTCTTTCTTCTTAGGTATGTTTCGAGCTTATTGCCTATATTTTTGGTATGCATATACCTAAGACAACTTTGCTACTACAGATGTCGTCAACACTACTCTCTGGATAATCTACCTTAACAAGAGTTGTACCACCATCAGAAATATCATTGTAAATCAACTGTTTTATCATCAGGTGCTAATCACATTGCCGCTACAATTAACAAATCCAATCCCCAATTGTGCTTTCAATCAGAATTCAACAACTATACGAGTTCGCCAAGAAGTTATTCTTAAGTAGGTACTACATGCCTGCTAAATCCTATAAATACCTATATAGATTCACCAAACAAAATGCCTTACAAATCGCAATCCATTAGGATTAACGATCATAAATACACCAGTCATGCGTCTGGAAATTCGTCATATTTTCTAGTTAAGGCGCTCCACAAGCATAAGAAAAAGAAGCACTTTCACTTCGCCTTGAAAAGCGTGAAGCATTACGTGTCCAGTGTAGAAATATTAGGATTTATTCCACATCAGCTGACATAATCGTTTTACATTGTCAAAGCGAGCCGTTTTGTAGCAAATAGAGTTTGTTATGCACCACTGAACTGGCGCTGAGCTATGTAATATGTAGAGAAATTTCTAAACCTCTCTACGGTATTATAAACTAATATATTATAAACTGGAAATAATTTATTTATAATATAAATAATAGCACCTTTCAATATTTGATAAGTAATAATTTTAAAGAATATTTTGTTAAAAACCATTTCCCTGCTAAATGGTTCCTCTGATCAACGAAGAGTCTTTTAAGTTGATTTATAATTTTAAACGAGGATTTATCATTACAGTCATAAAAGCAATTCAGAATTGTAAAAACAGTTTCGAAAACGCCGACATTTTTAACATAACCTCAAATTGTGACAGTAACAACCACCCTTCACAATTTTCCGTTACATCGCATCGCTTCGCTCGTGATGGACGTAACCGTGCTAATTTATGTAGTCGCCAATCCTGCAAAATTGAAATTGATTTATGTGACATCGCAATCCTGTCGGATTAAGCGGTCCCCTTTGTGAGGATTATAAGCAGCCGGAGTTTGTCTCCATTTTGTTTTATTTCAACGAGATTAGGATGCGCTGTAGTGGCGGGATAATTAAAACGGCCAGTGTTAATGGAACACTTTAATGATGTTGGCAACATTAATAAAATATAACTGAATGACAATTAGTTTTATATCAATAATTGGCATTGGAAATCCAAACACTGGCCACAAACTTACATGCGTTTTCTATGTGTAGCAAACCTTAAATAATTATAGGTAGCAGTTTATTCATTATATTTTTTTTACATGATATTTAACTGACTGCCTCGGTGGCGTAGTTGTATTATGGTACGACTGCAATGCTGAGGTCTCGGGTTCGATTCCCGGGTCGGGCAAAGTGATATTGAGTTTTTCTATTCAGTATCAGCTCGGAGTCTGGAATTTGTGCCCGATATGGCGATAGGCTCGCCCCCTATCACATCATGGGACGGAATAACGGCGAAAAGTGGGTGCACTAGTTGCGCCTCTGCCTACCCCTTCGGGGATAACAGGTGTGAGTGTATATGTATATACATGATATTTAAATTTGTGTCTTTTTCCAACAAAAATTGAGCATTCGAACTGAATTGAATCATCAGTGTTTCTTTGTTACGCTCATACGAAATACTGTAATAGTTTGTTATTTGCACAGGTGATGTCTGTGCAAACTGTGGTAAGTCTCTTTTACGGAAAAACTGCTATTATAGTCTATGCTTGCTTTGACTGACCGAATTAAATTGAATATGAAGAGACATCATATTTTTTTAAGGGCTGTAAATTTGCAAGTTAATTGTGTGTGTGTGTTAATAAGTGGGCGATGGCAACACCTAAAATCACTTGGAATAAAATCGAGGATATGTTACAAGGAAATTGAATGGGTTATGTACCTGACTATACTATTAAAATATAACACTTTTTTTAATAAATGTGTAGTGCAATAGATTGAAATTGAAATAAATGAATGAATGAATGAATGAATGAATGAACGAATGAAACACTTTATTGTACACATACAAAACAAATACAATTATTATTTAGAGTAACATAAGAAAAAATACGTGCACAGTAGGCGGTCTTATCGCTAAAAAGCGATCTCTTCCAGACAACCCTTTCATATTGGGAAACTAAATATAGTGGACTGAGGAATAAGGAATAAATAAGGAATAGAAAACAAAATGTCAATATCATAATGACTGTCCGGAATCAACAAAGTAGCGTCGGACTAGTTTATTAGGAGATGGTTTTATTACAAAAACGAATATTCATGACAAGTTTAGTATGACGCATATAAAAATTATGTAAATTCTGCATCTATAGTATAATGGCTTTCATGCCTGGAAAATATTTTCTAAGCATAAAATTTTCTGATGAAAATAATATTAAGCAGATGTTTACTGTTAGTCTAAGATGTTTACTTGAATAAGACATAAGAATCAGGTGACCTTGCAGTAGGACATACTTACCTCAGACTTGGAAAAAGTATGTTACTTATAGGGAAGATTGTTTTTCAGAGTCGTCCCTATAGTATGAGCCTCATATGATGAGTACTCCCAAAAAACTCCCAAACATATATTTTTCCTTAAGTAAATTTATTCCTTATATTTATACCTTAATTCCAAGTATAATTAAATTCCCATCGCAATATACCCGATAATCCCACGCCAGGGCCGGAGTGTGGTGCGGGATGAGGGGAATTAAATCCGATGCGGCGTGTATAATCACACGTCAAACATTCAGTCAGTTTGAGCCGGTGATATAAGCAGGTTCCAAGTGTTCTTGGATTTAATATCTTTAACGTGACGTAGTCAGGACTTTGAATGGGGGTAATTTTTTTACCACATTGTGTTATTTCTTATGTTGTCTCCCGCTTTCCTAAGAAGAGAAGTGGACACTTAATATTCCCAGCTTTTCCCCATCTTTTTATTTGTAATTTCGTGGCTGGTGAACTTATTAGTGCTCTGAGAGACTAGCCGATCGTCACCGATCTGCCATAAAATGGTGCCACTGCCGATCCTCGTTTACAGGAGGTAAATGACAGGTGTGAGGGCCACACACACGAGGGATATTGAGTTTTTCTATTCAGTATCAGCCCGGAGTCTGGAATTTGTGCCCGCTATGGCGATAGGCTCGCCCCCTATCACATCATGGGACGGAATAACGGCGAAAAGTGGGTGCACTAGTTGCGCCTCTGCCTACCCCTTCGGGGATAACAGGCGTGAGTGTATATGTATGAGGGCCACACACCTGCCGTAGTCTGGTGTCATTAGATAACTCAGAAACTAAGTCACTACTCAGTGCACTCCAAGAAATGGACCATTTTGACAGTGTTAGTCACTTGTCTCATTAATTCGACACAGTGAAATGCTGTTAAAGAGAGTCAGGAAATGTCTTATGAATTCGAAACATCATATAAATTATTCGCTGTGTTTCCTATATCGCGAAGCGTTGCCGTCACTGACATTAGGCGGGTTAGGCGTAGTGCTCACTGACAGAACTGACGGCAAGAGATTCTCTGGCATACCCACATGCGAACGCACAGACATACGGCTGATTTTAAAAACTGGCCCGATTGCTGACTTCGGAATTCGAATCAATGCAAGGAATAAACTAAGTTTAGTCATCAGTAAGCATGCCAAGTCATCGCTAAGCAACAGTGTGCATGTACTGTTGTGTTTCGGTTTGAAGGACATTGTAGCCAGTGTAACTACTGGACATAATGAGACTTAACACCTTATGTCTCAGGATGACGAGCGCAGTGGAATGCCACACAGTACTTGGGAAGTCAGGGTGCTGAATGGTGTTGCTACTATTTATGGGTGGTCGTATCGCTTATCATCAGGCGAACGGCATACTCGTCTCGTCATTCGATGCAATAAAAAAAAATTCACACCAACTTTATTCTATTAGTTAATTTTCTCTTCTGTGGTTCGGTGCAATACAATTTTTGTCGAGTTTGGAGAAAGGTCTTTGCCGAGTATTCCGGACTTGGTTTGCCTGACATGACCTTTCTCTAGGTGATCCAGTCCCAGCCAAACATCTCTAAAAAAACTCAAGTCTCTTAACTTGGAAAATAATAAAATATCTGATTCAAAACGAAAGTAGATCAGGAAATCTGGCCACAAAACCAAGGATTTCTCAACTATTAGATAATTTATTAACCACCTTAGCAGCCATTAACACGTTCCCATCGCAAAGGTCGTATAATCTGTCCGTATGTAATTTTAATGTAGTGCGAAGCGCGTGCGTATCTCGCACTCCACTCACTTAAGATATGTTAAAAGCAACCGTCTGCTGCCAGATAAAAAACGAACCAATATTCAATTAAAATGTTTCTTTAATTGCAAGGTGTCGACTTTGTTGTGACTAATTGGGGATTTTGAATGTGTTTAGTGTCAAACTAAATGGTGTTTTATGAATGACGAGACGAGCTATCTCGCCTAGTGGTGAAAGACTATTCATGATGCTGTACTGCGCTCGTGATGAGACGAGCATGCCACTCGTCTGATGGTAAGCGATACGACCTCCCATGAACAGTAGTAACACCATACAGACCGTTTAATTACATAGCACTGCATGGCTATACACTGCGCTCATCATCCTAACATAGTACGGGCTATAGTTTTCTAAAAACCGAAACATTTGTGCTTGCATACTGCTGCTTGGCGGCAGAAATAGATATAACGATAGTACCTACCAAAACATACCGTCACATACGAGAGATCTATCAGTTACCTTTAACACCATAAAAACTCTGTAACATACTTGATACATTGTTTAATGCCCATCCCTGTACATTGAAGTAAAATAAATTTAAGCGAAAGAAGACTATTTTTTAGTAAAAATTAAGTTCAAATTCCCTTTCTACTTAGTAAGTACACCATACTATTCATAAATTACTGGATACTAGAACTAAATTCCAAACTACATCCCATACGGAGTATAGAGTAAATAGTGTCTATATTTGTAAATGCTTTAAATTATTGCGATAGACGTGCATCTAATACGAACTGTTGCAAACATTACAAATCATTGCAGTTTATGGACCGAATCTTATAAATATACCGGTACTATTTGACAGTCTTCGATTAATGGATTAGCTGTGAAATGAAACTGTGGGCTTGATTCCGGTGGATAACTTTTTAAGCGATCTTTCAACAAAATCTTTCCCAAAATATAAAATTTCTTTTCTTTCTTTTTCTGTTAACAATGTGTTTATTTAATCTAAAAGAAAGGACTCTAAAGACACAAACACACAACAGTCTTAAGTCTAGGTTTGCGTTGCGAATAACATTTTCTTCTTTTCCGTAAACGATATTTTTGTTTATATAATTTGTATGAAAATATTCCCGCTTTTCGAAAAACAACCTAAAATCCAAATAATTCCTACCCACAGTTTCGGCACAGAATTAGTTAAACTTAAGTAGATAGATGCCTTAAGGTCGAAAAGGCAATCACGAACCTCTAAGAGTTAGTACGTCCACTCCCTCCATTAACTAATAAACGTCTAAAACGTCATTCTAATAAATGATTTTACCAATAAATGATATTACTACGTGGTTATTACTCTGTTTAAAATCAAACCTGCCCCACTCAAATCCGAACCTTCATTAAATACAATAAAGTCGTAAATAAAACAAATGATTTCGCGAATGGCAAACAATATGGAAGCGACAGCTCATGATGATCATAAATCAAGGATTAAAATGATTTGGTCACACAGTGCAGGGTTCAGGCAGTGTCAGTGTCATTAACAAAACAAAGTATAGTACAGTCAGTATAGTAAGCTTGTATTCGGTATAATTTACATTACACGCAGAATTTTGAACCACAATAACTTATTGTAAAATTATGTTTTACACCACCCAACCAATGGCCAATAATTTTTATTTTCTTTCTTTCCTTTCTCGAAGGCCAGTATCAAAGATTTTAGGAGGGGACGTTCCACTGTCCACGCGATTCTGCGGGTGAAGGCACAGGCGGAGGATGCAGTGGCCGGGGGCGATATTGTTATAGCGGTGTTGTTGGACATTTCCAACGCTTTCAACTCGCTGCCCTGGCCCTGCATCCACGAGGCACTGTGGTACCACGTGGTGCCGCCCTATCTCCGGCGTCTGGTGCACGCGTATCTGTCTGACAGGCACGTGGTGTATCCGGGCGCCGATGGGTGGCACCGAAGAGCGATGTCGTGCGGTGTTCCACAGGGCTCGGTTTTGGGCCCTCTCCTGTGGAACATCGGGTACGACTGGGTGCTCCGTGGTTCCAATCTTCGGGGCGTCGGCGTGACATGTTACGCCGACAATACATTAGTCACAGCGACTGCTGGAACCTTCCGGGACGCCGCAACTTTGGCGGCGGCGGGCACCAGCCAAGTAGTTGGTAGAATTCAACGTTTAGGTTTGAAGGTGGCCCTCGAGAAAACCGAGGCCGTGTGTTTTCATGGACCTCGGAGAGGGCCACCGGCCGGTGCCGGCATCGTCGTTGGGGGGGTGCGGATCCCCATCGGCTCTAGCATGAAGTATCTGGGTTTAGTCCTAGATAGCCGATGGCGATTCCGCACCCACTTTAAAGAGATGAGGACAAAATTGGCCGGGCAGCGGGCGCTCTTTCCGGCCTGCTGGCCAACCTGGAAGGTCCTGGCTTCCCTTGCCGGAGGCTGTATCACGGAGTCGTGCGGTCCATGGCCCTTTATGGCAGCCCCGTTTGGGCTGACTCCCTGAGCCGCCCCTGCGTCGCCCTTCTGCGCGCCCCGCAGAGAGCTTTAGCGCAGCGGGTGGTCAGGGCGTACCGCACGGTCTCTTTCGAGGCGGCTTGCTTATTGGCCGGATTTCTGCCCTGGGACCTGGACGCCAAATCCCTTGCCGATGCATTCTATTGGCGGGAGGAGGCGTTCAGTCGCGGGGAGCGTCCGGCCCTGAAGGAGGTGAAGGCCAAGAGGGCCTCCTTACGGCGAGCCGCCGTGGAGGAGTGGCGTCTCAGGCTGGAGGCCCCGTCGTGGGGGCACAGGGTCGGAGAGGCAGTGCGTCTTGTCTTTGCCGAATGGCTGGACAGGCGCCACGGAGCGGCAACATACCGCCTGACGCAGGTGCTCACCGGGCATGGCTGCTTCGGTAAGTTCCTGTTTCGGGTGGTGGGGATAGAGGAGTCGGCCGTGTGTCACTATTGTGACAACTGCCCAACGGACACGGCCCAACATACGTTGGAGTTTTGCCCAGCCTGGGATGAAGAACGCAGCGCTCTCAGAGCAGTCGTCGGAGGAGCCGCTGCCGGCCGTGGTCGCTTCCATGGTCGGCGGTCGGGAGGCCTGGCAGGCGGTGGCCCACTTCTGCGAGGTGGTCCTCTCGCGGAAGGAGAGTGCCGAGAGGGATCGCCAGCGCAGTGGTGATCCCTCCCGCCTCCAGACGAGACGTAGTAGGAGGCGTCGGGTGGACGACTGACCGACGTCTCCCGCCCTGTGGATTGGGGGCGTTTGGAGAATTCCACCACGGTTTCCCCTGCCTGTCGTAAAAAGCGACTAATAGGGGCCTCCGGGGGTCACGGGTGGGCGGGAGGTTCCGCCCACCTATTAGTCTAGCCAGCTTCTGTGACCCCCGTGATGGACGGCAGCGTGTCTCACGCTGCCTCGGACGCCAAAAGGGCGTCCTGCGGTGTACGGGGGCTTCTGAGCCCCCGCAACAACAGGAAAAGGACCGCAACAGCGGTACGCGCAGGGGCGGTTGCGGACGATAACTTAGACGTGAGTCGGAGGAAGCCCGCAGCCGTCCCTAATGCGCCGAAGATGGCCATTGTTAAAAAAAAAAAAAAAAGTATCAAAGATTTCTTTGTTTGTTTATGTTCATGGGAGGCAGTGATCACTTACTATCAGCTAACCCCACGACAGTAATGACACCAAAAAAATTTATATCATAAATTATAATATTGGCCTTGTATGCAATTAAAAATTTATGTGTTGCACTATAATCAATTTCCACTCTTGGTGATCTCAGCATTTTTGGTTTTGGAATCTGACGAATTCTACGCAATGATCATAGTGATTGCTCACATTTTATCACACACGCTTGGCACCAGAAATCCCATGCTTAGTAAGTGAAAGTTCATAAAAGATTACAGCCCTGTGGTCCAAAGCTCAGTGTCTTATCAGTGCTTATAAAATCTCCGCCCTGCCACGGAGTCGTAGCAGTATGGCTATACGTTTAATTAGGAGGCCGATGAATAGTGGTTCGTACTGCGGCCGGCACAGAAGCCGTTCCTGAAGATTGATTGCCTTATTGTTCCAATGTGAGAAATTAAGGGCTAATCATGTCTGGTTTAAGTGCTCATATTTGTATACTAAGATAGTTGACTTTGCTTTGAATTGTTAATATTTTTGAGTTAATATTTTTAATCCTTGGATTTTGATAGGTCCGTTAGGAAATATTTAGGCGAGGCGTATGTTCAACAGTGGACGGCATATGGCTGATAATGATGATGATAATGACAATAATAATGATGATAATGATACTTGGCAAATTGTTATATGTACCGAAAATAATAATTTTATTACTAGTTTCGACTCACGGTTCTGTTCGCATAAACAATGTTCTCAAGAAAAAACTAGTCTATAGAATTCAAAGATATGTAGCTTCCTATTAGTGAACTATTCTTTTACATCTTACATCCAAACTCACAATATTAACCTCCTTATAATAAAGATAAACAGAACAAAACTAACAAATTTTTACCTACGTGTGAACTTAAAATAATAATTAACTGCAAGTTAAAAAAATCTTGAGGCACATTAACCAAAGCAGGTCGGTCGGTCGCACTATATTTGAAGTGCACTGTACTCTACCATCTGTTGCAGTGTAAAGTGTGTTCACTAGCATTGTACAAATGTAAACAATGATACCATAATGATACTTATCAATTACGTCTATTGTATTTGTTGTAATTTCCATTGTGCTAGGGCTTGTATATGCATTTTTTCAACGAGCTAAAACGCGCGTTTCTATACCCGCTCTATTCTTTAGTGTGTTTCTTCGTATTTTAAAGTACTCTATTGCGCGTTTAGGAGGGTAAGCTACGTATCATATAGCGACCCCCCCCCCTGACACGTTCTTTTGAAACACACCTACTAATATGAACAAAAATCTACTGTGAGGAACGGTAACTAATCTAAAAGTCGCCCACATAGACTCTTAAGACAGAATGACGGGTTATGAAACAGAATACTGTAAAGTGACTAAACATTTGTTTACAATAAGTTACACTAATGACAAAGTAGTGTAAAACACTCATTATGGTCCCTGAAGGTACCAGGCACTCAACATTTTTAACCACTACACAGATATATCAAAAACGCGCGTATTCATCTCGCTTAAAAGCGTTACCTGCACAAGCCCAAATCAATTTTAGTCAATCATTTCTCGTTTACTATTCACAATTATAACAGCATGGCCGATGTAACGCCTTCAAAGATAGAAATATATCCATAATCCACCATTCACATGCAAGAACATTAAATCAGCATATATTATACATCAACCAAGTGTTTTATAATCATTAATTTCAGTTCTCAAATCAATAAATTAATGAAATAACGTTTCCTACTAATTATACGTAGACAGAATCAACTTTGTATAAGTGAGATATTTAAAACGTTTTGTTATTAAAAGATATCCGATATATTTTGTATCTGTAAAAACTGGACTTCTTATTGGGATTAATGATTTTCTTTTTCGTTTTTGATATAACACTTTCATTTGCTCTATTTGCTTCTATCTATTCTTCTTCTTTCTTTATTGGTTTAGGCTGCTTTTGTTTTGTTTTATATGATATCCGATTAAATCACTCCTTGCCTCTTGATGTACTTTCACAATTTCTACTTTCATCTTTTTCGTCTCTCTTAAGTTTTTGTTTTAATAAGTATTTTTTTATTTTATTTAAATCTCATGTACCAACCAACTCTACGTTATAATGAAATGTGAGTTGCCCATACTGAAACTGAAACAGGATGAAATAATAACTTACAGTACCTAGTCTATGACGTAATTTCCAATAAATATTTTATTTGAAAAAAAAACTCAACCAAATCAACAAAACATAACATAGTTTGTTTATTCTTAATATATTAAAAAAAATGCCAATTTATTCCACTTCTAGAGATGTGATGTTATTCCAACTTCTTTGTTGATTCAGAGATAATTGACGTCTATTGGTCGCATTTTTAGTTAATTAAATTGTCGTTTTGATTTATTTATATACTTCTGTTCTATTTTAATTAACTCGTAGATAAAAACAAGTTTATAAAATTGTTTAAATATTTATCTCGGTTATTTATAATTTAATTATCATTAGAAGTTTCTGTTGTAAATGTTGGCGATCCTGCTGGGCACGTTCATATTATAGTTTTCAATATAAACAATTATCATTTTAATAATGTTTGCATGCATGACTGCCTCGGTGGCGTAGTTGTATTGGGTACGCGTTACGAGTACGGTTCGCACGCTGTGGTCTTGGGTTCGAATCCCGAGTCGAGCCAAAAAAAATATATTGTGACTGGGTTTTTCCATCTTAATAATTACTCAGTCGCAGCTCGGAGTCAGGAAGTTGGCGGTAAAGCACGTAAAGCCGTTGGTCCTGCGCCTGATCTCTCTCCGGTCATGTCGGATTACCGTCTCAACGGACTATGAGAGCGAAGAAATAGCGAGTGCACCTGTGTATTGCGCACACACTTGTGCACTATAATATCTCCTGCGTACTTGGCTGATCTTCGTTGAGATTGGCCGCCGTGGCCGAAACTGGCAAGGAGGATTACCAATTAGTGTCCAGATAAGGTAGTCAGGGCCGATTTCACCTCCTGATAAAGTCCCTGATAGCTTATTCGTAACTTATCCGCCAAATAAACTATAACTTTTGCTTTCATAGGTCTCTTCAAATATTTGGTAGGAAAAGTCAGTAGTTGTGCGTTGGATTTATTTGTTAGATAACATTATATTTCAGATAGTTATCTGGAAATTTAGAAGTTCAGTTAGAATCACTCCCATTGTTACCGAAAAAACTTGACAGAAAATAGGGAATACGTATCCAATATTAACACTAAATCCTATAGTAATATTTTTACCCGACAAAGCGATAATAATTTACGAGTATGTCGACAACTTTCCCCATCAGACCGCAGCTGTTAAAATTCTGCATGCCTCCAACTTTCATTTTTGATAAATTTGCGGTATAGCTCTTGTTAACCTGTCAAATTAATGTATGGTGTAGCGGCGTCTATAAGTCTTTTAAAACTGTTGTAAATAGCGAGAGTCATCAAGTTATAGGTAAGGTACTCCAACATTTTCTTTTAAACAGTCCGACATTATTAAGTAGATAGGGGAGGGCTAAACAGTCCAGGGCTAAGCAGTCAACTAGTCTAGTCTCTATCTGAACCCCTCTCCACCGACCATCAGATACAGTGGGATAATAACCGTATAAAAAAATAATCTGCTGCCAAGCCGCAGTGTGCATGCATTTATTCTGGTTTGAAGGATTGTCGCCAAGGTATACGATACGATGCTATTTAGAGACCTTCAAGAAAGAACTATTGCTTTTTTTTCGCGGGGAAAAAACGCATTATTGCTACCACCACTAGGGGGTGAGTCGACGGTTATGTTGGTTTCACACAGTCTTACGGCCCAATGTCTACACTTGGGAGTAAAGTATCATCCGACCGAGCATTGGACCGAGTCCCTAACACTATGTACACCCTACACCGGCATGCCAACCAAAACCCGCGGTCGCCAACTTCGTGGCCTACGGGACGGCCCCGGGTTATCTTGTTGTCCGAAAATAGCTGCATGGAACTGCCCCTGCGCGATGCTGCATTGCGACCCATCTCTAAATAAAGGGCCTAAGATTCCTATCCTAAAGGCGGACAAGGCAACGTTAATTGCTGTGGAATCGAAGATTTTTATGAGCGGTGGTAATCACTTACCATCTAATGACCACTTGCTTGTTCACCACCACTATAATAACGGGTAATTACTGACCTTTATGAGACTTAAAATCATAATGGTGACGTGTGCAGGGAAATGCTTCGAAGTGCTTTTTAATTCGAAATGTTGGGTGGTATTCCCGTTGTTTATTTAGTCATAGCGTAGCACTAACACGCGAGTGAATAGCTCGTCTTGACATTCATGGATATTACAACTAATTTACTCACACTAGCAACTTAATAAGTATCTTGAAACAGAAAATAGTAACAGATTCTTGCATTGTAAATAAACAAGCTAACATTCTTGCCGGCGATTACCTCGCAAACACGAGACGAGCCGCGTGTCATACTTATATCGGATATGTTTACGAGCGTCCAGGCAAATTCCTTCAGTAATATCTTGGAATTTGTTCAGAACTAAAAACTATAATACCAAACTTCAATGTGAGATATCTTAATAAATTGAGTTAAAACTGGGCTAACAAACTTTTTTGCTCGCGACTTTTTTCGTATAAAACTCTAATCTAGGATAAAAAAAATAGCCTAACCACTCGGGGATAATGTAGATTTTACGTGTAAAAGGCCTTTTGAAATGGGATCAGTGTTTTCTGTGATGGAATTTCCAGAATCATTAATAAGTACCTAAACTCTACAGTGTGCATGCCATTGTGTCAGAAATTGGCTCTAATTTCTCTATTGGCTCTTAAAATCCCGAATAATCTTTCTTTTGAGATCAATGCATTCATGACTATTCAAGGGGCGCGCCGTAGCCAAGATGCTTTTCTAAAATAACGCTAATACAGAACAAAAAAATGTATGCGAATGACTCGTCATCCTACCAATAAATCTATCATTCTCATAGTATTGTGGGGGTATTGTCAAATATTGTGGGGGCTTACGAGTGAAGATCAATTAACATCAGGTGACCAGCTCATATTCTGGCTTACCTATCCTACTAATCCTACTAATATAAAGGCGAAAGTTTGTAAGAATGTCTGGATGTATGGATGTTTGTTCCTTTTTCACGCAAAAATTACTGAACGGATTTTGATGAAATTTGGCACACAGGTAAAAAAATAAAACGGGACTTTTATCCCGGAAATTTTTATTAACGCGGGCGGAGCCGCGGGTAAAAGCTAGTGCTATAATAAGAAGATCTACGAATAAATGGGTCATAAATAGGTAACTGATGCCTGTGAAAAACTGAAATGATCTTTAGTTAACTTTAAGTTCGAAATAGACTATCCTATTCCGACCACATCGACGGTTATTTAAGAACTTAATTGGATGATTTACTACCAATATTTTTAACCTATAAGTATTAGAATATCGGCTTACAGTTTAGCTCTCAGATTATAATGCTTTTACATTGCTAATAACTGCCATTATATATGTATTAAAACAGTTATCCGATAAGCTAAACCTATAAATTAATTCTTGCATAAAATATTGATAAAGTTTTACATTCACTACTCTATTTGAATCCAGTTTCAGCAACCCCAGTTTCCTCGTAAAAATATAATGTCATTCACTAATTTGTTTACTTGCCGACGAATATACCCCATTATAGATTAATATAAGCAATTAATAATTAATAAAATACGATTACAAGACACCAAAGTATGTCGCAGTTTTCAAATATAATCCATCGCAGACATTCAGGTAATTTATAATAATTTATACATTAATTTCGTAAGTTACACCTTATCCGTGTACTTGTCGTTATAAATTACATGTTAAAAAACATAGTAAACCTGTATTTAATTTCTCATTTACTCATTGCGAACTGGAAAATTTTAATGGAAGTTTTAAAATTTTCAAGTTCCCAATGATTAACACTTGTTCCCAATAAGTATTGTTTTTTTTTTCGTTAAAGGATACACGAAATCGATTGCATGTCAGCGCCACGTTAGTCCATCAAAAATGATGTCAAAGTAGCAATTTGCACACATAGTTACTGAATTACACTAGGAATATTGTAATAAATCAAACAATAGATTAATATACTCCCTTGATCGCGCTAAACATTCTATAAACAGTCACAACTAAATCCATCAGTCACACAAATTATATTCCAAGACAATCCTTATGTCATACTATCAAGAACTACTAGAGACTCTCAGCCCCAGAATACCCAGAATCGAAACAAATATATAATAATAAATTCATGGATCACACAAACATTAAATATTTGCAAAAATAAATATGTTACACATTTTTTTTGATTGCGTTAGTGGCGTATTGTATTAAGATGCCTCACTGAGCTGCGGGTCTGGTTCGGACAAATTGATATTGGGTTTGTTTGGTTAGTATCAGCCCGGAGTCTGGAATTGGGCCTGTTAGCTGGTATGGTAATAGACTCCCCCAATCACAAAATGGGATAGAAAACACATGGCGAACGTACTAGGCGGCACCACGCAGGGGCGGCTGCGGACTACAACTTAAACACTTCCGTCGGAGAAGCCCGCAGCCGACCCTAATACGCCGAAGATGCCCACCGCGGAGTTTTGGTTGGTATGCCGTGCGTTGTATATAGGTTAGGGACTCGGCCCGGCGGTCGCCCGATGGTTCCATCTCTCCGGGCGGCTAAACGCCGGGTCGTAAGCCACGATGAACCCAACATAACCGCTCAGTCGCCCCCCTTGAAGACTGGGCGGTAGTAATAAGTCACTTTCACCGCGAAAATAAAAAAGGTGCCCTTTTTTGGACCTTTTTTTTGTCTCATTTTCCGTCTCGTTAAATTGTGATTAATTAGCTATATTTATCTCCCAAATGTCTATAACGCCAATAGTCCTAAATAAAATTGAATACGCAATAAACGGCCCAGTTTTTGCCTGAATGTCTCGACAATCATGTTTTCGAACAATGCTGTCCTATTTACGAAATTAGATGCGTGAATTCGGTTATTATTGATGGATATGGGTCGTTGCGTGTGACTGACGCGTCGGCATAACGGAGGTTTCTTTGATATCTTTTATTGGAATTTGCATAAGATACTAGCGGGGAACTGATGAAGGTATTTTTTTTATACGACGTCCAGATGGTATGTCGACTGATGAGAGATAGAATCCGTTGCAAGTCAACAACAATATGCGGGGCTGTTTGAATCCGGATATGAACATTATTGTTCACCCGTTAATTTAGTAATGGTGCACTTGACTGTGAACTGATCAAGGTTCGATTCCCGGGTAGGATAATTTGTCCGACTGGATAGTGATGGTATCGGATTTGATTGTAAATCGTGAGATTCAAGGTACAGTTCAGTTTCAAAAAAATTATGTTGAATGAAACCACCTATTGGAATCCATAAAATATTAAACATTACATAGATTCAGTAAATTTTTACTCTACCACCAGTTCGGAAAGCAGTTTCCACCAGAGAAGAACGGGCAAGAAACTCTAGGGTTGCTCCTCTCATAAATTAGGTATAGTGTATAACACGAAAACGTTCCTATATTTACTTGCATAATAATACATTTTCAATTCCTATCCTTTTAACTTTATACTTTCTCCATATAGGTATTATTAATTACTAGCTTTTGCCCGCGGCTCCGACCGCTTTAAAAAGTTTTTCCGTGATAAAAGTCCCGCTTTATATTTTCCGGGGATAAAAAGTAGCCTATGTGTTAATCCAGGACATAATCTACCCGTGTGCCAAATTTCATCGAAATCCGTTCAGTAGTTTTTGCGTGAAAGAGTAACAAACATCCATACATTCTTACAAACTTCCGCCTTTATAATATTAAGTAGGATTATTTCTTAGACATAGTGAGCGAAATGGGCAGACCAGTTCACACAAGCAGAACCCGTTCACGAGTATGACACATGTGCCAGCCATCAGCCTCCTCAACCAAGCAGGGAAATGGCCGACCCGGTACATGACGCCGCCGCAAGCACAGACAGAGTATATAAGTTCGAAAAATTCTCCATTTCCCGGATTCTATGTCCAATATGGTAATAGAAAAGTGAAAAGTCGTTGCCCTGGTCGCATCTCTGCTTAACCCTTTGAGGATAAAGGAGTGAGGTGTGTGTGTGTGTGTGTGTGTGTGTGTGTGTGTGTGTGTGTGTGTGTGTGTGTGACTTGACATCTATATATAAATAACCACGAACAGACTGGCAGTAGTGACGCTCCTACCACACTGTGATAAAGACTCCATCATATTATATGTGTATGTATAAAGTAACTAATAAAAAGGGTATGCCAAAGTACGAACAGAAACTGGACGACGTACATAAAAAAGGCTACTAGAAATTCTATAATTGACTGTTGTAAAGGTGCTTAGAGTTAAGACTCGACGTAGTTGCAAGTTGCAGAAACAAATTGTCGATTGTTCTCGGCAGACATTCGTTAACAATTCTTAGAACATGAAAGGCAGGTTTATAATTTTTAGACTTTATACAAAGGAAAAATTAGCCATTTCTCTTGAAGGTATGTTTAAAATAGCTTCCTATAATCTTGAATTACAATGACCCGAGTGAATAGTGATATCGTAAATCCGTAAACTATTAAGGTCGGTGGAAACATTAAAAGGTCGTTTGAAGTACCTAGATGCAAACCGCTTCCAACAGGTCTTCTGGAAGACTTTGGGGAAGGTCTATGATCAGCAATGTACATCTATGGCTTATTATGTTTGAAACTAAAACCCAAATGTTTGCTAATTCATCTGTACCTACTTATTTTCCAAACAACTGATTCGATTTACATGATCTTCGTCTAATAGTACAGGACTTATTAAAATTAACTTAAGCGAACTCGCCGAAAATAAATTTATACGCTGGCGAAGCTGTTAGCAAATAATATACCAAACAATCAATTCAAGATACAACAGGCGAGAATAGATTTGTATGTTACGAAATAACGTAGTAACATCCAGCTGAGTGAAAAGCCGTCAAAATGTTCACATCGAATATATAAAGATGTCTGTTTAGTAAATACATTATCGCTTGAAGCACGAGCTGCAACAACAATCGGACTAGATTCATAACCTCAATATGAATTATGAGAATTGCGTTTTGATGCAAGAAAGACGTGACGAGCAAGCAGACAGACAAACGCTTAGGTAGAAGATGATAATGACAAAGGAACGGACTGCTGGGCAGAAGGTAGCAAGTCTGAAATCCAAGGTTCTCTGTCTTTTTTATATATTTAATTTTGGAGCATCAGCCCGGAGTCTGGAATTTGTGCCCGATATGACGATAGGCTCGCCCCCTATCACATTATGGAACAGAATGACGGCGAAAAGTGGGTGCACTAGTTACGCCTCTGCCTACCCCTTCGGGGATAACAGGCGTGAGTGTATATGTATATGTGTGTGTAATTTTGGAGTTACCAAAAGAAGATACATTATTCATTATGAATTATTATATCAAACTATAGAAACAGAGCTCAATGGTCCCCCGTAAACGGGCAACTACATTTTACAATGAGTTTTTGAAGTACTAAGGTACTTTAAATTTTTTAATTGATATATCTACCTTTCTAAATTTGTTATTGTTTCTACCGTGTCATGACTTGTAAAAAAGTACTTTTTTATAAGCCTACTTGATTAATAAATTATTTTATTTATTTTCTTTTAGAAATAACCCATGATTTTTTTGTTGGATATATCTCGCTTTACTTTGGTCTCATATACTACCGAGAGGGATTAGATAAAACTTTAGACCTGTTCTCAGCAGTGGACAGTATATATGGCTGATATTTGTATTAATTAGCAGACAAACAACAAAAACTGTGTCGAATGGAAAAAATCGCGGACTAGGGTGGTGTGGTTAGTAACGCAAAAGGCATAATTGAGTTTCGTTGTAAAATAATTATCGCTTCTCGATATTACTAATGAAAATGGAATGTGCTTGATTCCAATCTTATCACCAACAAGGATTCCAAATTGAGGAGTTTGATAGTTTCCATTTGTATCACCGTTTAATCTTACAGAATTGTTGTATCTATCAAACTAATTCAAGTACCTACCTTGTCAACGAAAAGAAGTATGAAAATATTGTAAGTATTATGTATAAAGATCCAGACCGTTTTTTAACCGATCTCTGAACTATAATGCTCCTGATGTGAATTCAGTTCCAATAATGTCGATCAACAAAAGACGCTTTGTATTGCTTTTGACATTCTCATACCTTCCTGCCTTACGGATTGACACATCAGGTGCAGTATACATATTGTCCCATAAAGTATGTATGTGTAAAATGTTTACCTAGCCAAGCACCCAAACTAGGAAACAAATATCTAATCTACATAGAACTGATTAAAAATCAGCCAACTGTCCCATCACACGGTAATGATTAGAGTATTGTGGATTTCGCCAGGAGTTATTGGTTTGTTAATTGTCCACTCGCCATCTACATATCACCGCACGTCAAGTTCGACCCTACGCTGAGCAACATATTGCAGAAAGGCTTTGGCTTAATTTAACCAGCCGCCTGTATCAGCGATTTTTGATAGAGTCCCAGACAAAACGCTTCAGACTTCACGTAATTCAGAAACGATATAAATCCCAATTCGTAGTTCATGTACGCTAGAAGCCACACAGTTTGTCCCATAAAAAAACTGACCCTATCCTATCACTTATCCAAGCGTTACACCATTGCATAACTTACACACAACCGTTTCTCCCTTATTTACACCACGTGGGCAAACAAGCTATTTTTGAAATGTTTACGCATCTCTGGCTAATCTCAGAGACTATTGGATGTATCTTAATGTAACGCTTACTATCGTCTTATTAGGAACAACAGGGAACTTCTTAAAGATGCATCGAAGTATGATTATCTGAATCTGCATTAGATTTGGAGTGTTGCAAGTTGTATTGCAAATAGGGTTAAATAACTTTTGACACCCTATGAACATATTCGTGATGTAACATCTCACAACAAATGGAGTAGTTCTCTTAAATTCATATGAATTACAGTATATACTCTTAAAAACAATGTTTGAACTAAAAACCTTTCTCCCATTCATACCGAAATCAATATAAGATGCCATAATTTTTACACTTTCGTAATAACTAATAACTTAAAGAAGTTAATCTTTATTAGTTTGGAAATACCTAAATAATCATTATCAGTGTTCTACGTTTCATAGATTTCTAAATGCAGACATCGAAAATATGTGTGAGCTATTTCTGTTATTGCTTATGTTATCAATAATCGCCTGACGCTTTATTAAGTAAATTATTGTATCAACTGTTTCTCTACAAACTGAAATCTTAATGATTTAACTGATAGTTCCATCAATATTTACCATTATCATGTAAATGGCGTAAGTTCTACACCAAAATGAATATCAAAAATCTTTTGTAGTTGAAATTTTAAGGTTGAAAGGCCGTTTACTGTAGACAAAGTTTAGTAAAGGCCGCAGGAAGGCGCTGGATGCGGCCGCTTTTGACAGGTCCATCTGGAAATCTTTGGGGGAGGCCTATGTTCAGCAGTGGACGTCATGTGGCTGATGATGATGATGATTACTGTAGACCGGATCGTGTGAGCACTTTTTTAGACATCCGCCATTGTTCGCACTATCTATTTATACTAACATATGCGACGGCCGATCCTGGTCCACAAGTCTATTCCCCACCAGCGTAAAGATGAATAGCTGTTAATAAGGTGTGTGTTGTTGCAGGTGCTGTGTGGTGCAGTGGCGGACGCGGGCGACGTGATAGCCAACGTGAGCCGCGTGCGCCGCGCGCCGCAACCTCACTACTCGCACCGCGTGTTGTAAGCATCTCTTAAGCTGGGTACTCACTTAGCAGTGTAGCATGTAATGTATCAGATACGGTATCAAGTGAGTACGTAGGCACGAACCCGCCGCGAGCCGCTCGCGCGTTGAGCGCTGTAAGCTCGCAGTGACAGTGACCCGCCAAGTGGCGGTATCACTGCGAACACAAAGGCGGCTCGCAATGTGCTCGTATTAGATAGAGCTAGATACGCGGTAGACCGTAGACGAGCCGTATCCACTTGCAGGTTGATACAATATGTGATACGTTACATGCAACACTGCTAAGTGAGTACCCAGCTTTACAATCCTTGATCACCTTTCACACCATTTATATCTTCTACTTCAGATTATATGCCATTTTCATCATCGTAACCCTGCTAAAGTCTAGTACAAGTTTTCTGTCCATTTTCGATCCTTAGCTAATATTAACTACAATATTTTTAGTCATAAAAGACAATCATGGCGCCAAAAATCCAACTTTAACTATACGGCAACTATAAGTCGAGGGACCTATTTAAACACACAGCAGTTGATGCTTGCACGTAACTAATAAAAATATACGATATATAGAAAAAATAATGATAAATGAGAGTATACCTCAAAAGAAATTCGTAAATAGGCTGCCAACGTGTGGTCACCCTTGTGCTAATTACTTGCTTGACCTATCTTATCGGTCATTACGTATGAATATGGCCTTTAAATCGACTGTTCCGTAGAACAAAGTCGTATATGCAAAATGAAGCTTTTCAGTAGAGCGCTTTGAAAGTCTAAGTTAATTGTGAAAATCACAAGTTATAGTGAACAAAACATTATATTCTATAGGGTTCAGTAACAACTTTGAACTTAATGTGTGAAAATAGCACTAATTCGCACATGAATACAAACTAACGACTTTCAAAGCGCTCTACTGAAAAGCTAACTTTTTGCATATACGACTTTGTTCTACGGAACCGTCGAAATATATTTTGTTTTCCATTCATACTTCAAACCTGGCTTAGGAAGGCAAAAGTACCTAAAATTAGGGTCATAATATATTTAATATATTTTTGGGACGAGAATCGAATAATGAATACCCTCTTTAACCCGTCAAACCCCGCTTATATATATGTAGGGAGATGTATTGGGAAACCCTATATACTCGGACGCCAGCGTCCGTAGCGGGGCTTGACGAATCAAACAGGTCCCTCGACTAACTTTACATACTGTATATCATCGACTCAACTTCAGAAGCATTTTATGGAGAAGCAAATGATTTGCCTTAGACTATGCTATCATAGTATAACAAAAATAGAAATACTATGAAAGTACACACTAGAGTATCGTAACCTATAGTTGTGAACTTTCATTATCCAAAGGTGTCGATACAAGCCGATTTTGTAAAGGTCGCCGGGGTTATAACCAAAGTAAAATATTTATTTAAGGTGTTAAAGATCTACACGTTAATCTTATCTGATTCCAATGATGTCTGTTTATGGATATTTATTGCGCATTCGATTGTTTATAGGATTATAAACATTGGCTCTTTTGGGTTAACCTTTAACTTTGGTACTATGATTCTGAGTGACGGTTCCAACATGTTTATGTTGCTGTTTCGACCTACGTTAAGATTTTCTCATTCAACATCAACTAACCTGATTTTTCTTGTAATAAGTATAGTATTAAAATACCATCAAAAATTTTGACCATATAGAAACTAATTTCTTTGTCTGCAGGACAGACAAGGACGACATGAACTGGAAGCGGTTACATTGGCGACAAATGCAGATGATCCTCCAAACGGAGGGAGCCCAGAAAGAGGGGCAGCTAAAGGACCCGCAGAAGGAGGGCGTCGAGTGCTGCCCCTCCATCCTCGACGTGGTCTACAAGAAGGGCGGCAGAAACCGTGAGGGCCTCTACGTAGAACTGTACGAAGATGGCGAAAACCACCAAAGGTTCTTCGAGTTGTCGTGTGCCCCAGAAGTGGTCGACAAGCCGTGTCGATTCGTTGACGCGCGCCTCTACAACGACTCTAGATGTATCCAAACATACTCGTATTCGTACGCGCTGGTCCGAAGTCCGTCGGACACGCCGCAGCACCGCTCCGAGCGGCCCTTCTCCGTGCCCGGCTCCGGCGGCTGGACCATGGACTTCGTGAGAGTGCGTGCCGGTTGTGAGTGCCAAATAAAACCACCGAAGAACATTCGCAGACGACACAAGAAGAGGAAACGAAATAGGCGGATAACGGAGGATGACGAGACCTGATTGTGGGCTTGTGTTTGTGTAAACCAGTGGAACTTTGGACTAGTTCACATATTTAGTGTGTCGCGGGCGTGATTGCGGTCGGGGCGCGTCTCGTCCCCATCGCAAACACATCTGAAAGTATGTTACCGATACGATATCAAGTGTACTTGGTGCAATTGTCGGTATAACGATATTTATTTTTGGCAATTTGTATATTTTAATTACGCTTTTCGTCATAGTCCCGTAGGCAGTCGATCTTATGAGGATAAACGCAGTGCCTTGTTTAGTGCCTTAAAATTTTTGGATTACATAATTAATTCCAATACGTAATTACATAAAAGTATTATGTACGAGCAAGCGGCGCGTGGACGAGCATGTAGTAAACAAAGTAAAAAATCTCAAGTGAGATGTCCGCACCCGCTGCGCCTGTTTAATGTCTATTTTGTAGTAATTTTAACAGTTACCGAGTGTGATCGAGATGCAATGCTTCCACTTCGCCGACTTCACTACGTGTATTATCAGATTTAATTTTAAGCTAGTTACAATTACACGCAGTCTGTGATTTTCTTTTATGTCATAACATGTCCGGGGAGGCGCGTAGTGAGGTTGTGATGTCAAGTTGTATCAAGCGTTTTGAATTTATAGTACAGCGACATCTAGCGGGTAATAGAACATATATATATTTACCATCAAAATATTTTTACAATTTTCAATTTAATCTTATTATTGATGATAATATCGCAATTAATGTTTGATACGACTTTATAATCACAGTTTAAAATCGTTCCACTGACTATAATGCTCTCTTTTCCCATCTTAAGATTAAGAAATATTTATTCAAAGTTAACAACTTTATGAGTTTTGTTATTATTTTGTAACAGTACTTACTTTTAGAACATAAGTGCGTCGAGTCAAAGATCTGTATTATTTCTATTTTGTATTACTTTTATTTTATTTAAAAATGTAGTTATCATTAAGGATTAATATCATTTATTTATACTGTTTAATACGAGGTATTCCGATATTCAGTATGAATGTTAGTTTTTACATAGAGGTCGCTTCCATACATTTATATTGGTGTACATATAATATATGACGCAATAGTATTGTGGACTGAGATTATTTTGTGCATTTAGATGTTACAGTGGATCAAGAAATATTTTATGTTAACTTACGCCATCTAGTGACAAGCGGCAAACTAAAAAAATATTCTGCAGCTTATGATAAAATTATTCGCATGTTTGAAGCTTATTAAAATTGCTAAATGATTAATGAAATAATTATGTGATTTAGAAATTTAATAAATGTACCATAACTTTTACTAGCGTCATCTGTTGTAGAATAGTGAGAGGTAGTCCATTATTGAAAACATACAGGTGAATTTGAATTCATGAGCATCCTTTGAACCTAAGACTTTATTAATGATACTCCTCCAAATGGGACTAAAATTACTCAATTCAAGATTATTAATAGTGTAAGACGAAAACCTCAAAAGTGGCTTAAAGCCTATTGCAATAAATTATTTACTACTGCAAATAAATATACCAGACAAAAAAACAATCTGTGGGGTTTCAGTTCAGAAATTAATACACTGAGTCCACTTAAATTTTGTATTTGTTTTGTTCACATTAAAATCAATTATTAACAATGTTTGTTGTACGCGAAGAGAATATAATCATTACGGTTGTACGGGGGCCATTGCCGCAGAGAGTCTATGTCATGGCTACCGCTCTCGGGGTTCACACCTCACCGCTCGAGCCTACGCCGAGCGCCAATGTGCGCGCTGCGTAGGCTAGGGCGCGTAATTCAAAACGCGTGGCTGAACGCCACAAATCAAAACACTTAATAGGGAGCGTGCACGAACTATAGGGGGCAGCACAAAATCGACACAAGAACCACAGGTGCATAAAAAAATGAAACTTTTTAGAATAATAATTTATTTATTATATTCCTTTAATATAACACAAAAATCATAAAATATGTATTCCGGCCGAATATTCTTGATATCCAGCGTGTCCAGAATATGCTTCTTTTTACATTGGAGCTAGTTATTTAAGCAAAATTAGGGGGCAATGTTCCCTTAATAACAGTTTTTTTTATTTAATATTATTTTCAAAAACTTTTTTTTATATATTACGTAATGAGACATTTCCAAATGCTTTTGAAACTCATTACTACGTATGTTTTATTCAGCTTTTATTATTTTTGTCGATTTTCACATAACCATGGAATGTAATAAGTACTATTCTTGGGAACATAATAGAATTTCACACCATTTGATTTGTTTATTTTTATGTTTTACGCCTCCAGGTACACAGCAATATATAATTATCATCAAATTAATTGTTATTTTTCATCCTTTTAATACGAATATTTAACGTCAATGCTTTATTCATTTGCTGAAAAAGGTTCAGATTGCGCCACCAAATGGAAGAGCTTAGGACGTGCATGTTCCCTATAAGCGCCAATAAATATTCAAATATCAAAGTGTAGAAGCATATTGCGCTGTTTTGTGCGGCGCGGAACAAAGCCGTCTGTAAAAATAACATGGTTCTATTCACATTTTATATGACTTTTATTTATTTACGACTTCTAAGTATTCCTATTAAGTAGGTTAAAATAAGGTTTACTTAATCCCCATGACTTCAATTTCAACCTGTAGATGTCGCTATGTAATACAAGGCACATTCATATAGTGTAAATTATCCATGCGAAATAAAACTGTGCCATTGTAATTTTTAATATAATAAGAGCTATAATTATTTGGTATCGAATACATTCTTTCCCCCTTTCTTAATATCTTTGGGATAATTATAATTGTAATTATAATTGCAATTGTATTACTAAAGGATTATAAACTTTGATTGTTGCGTGTCTAGATAGGTAGGTCCTTATGAAATTAATTTAAGTATAAATTATATTCACCTATTTAAAAATCAGACAGAGTTTTCAATTGTCATTAAGTTCTATAAAACTCTGAACAAAATATTAACCTTCGTTTTTTGCTACTACCTATCTAGTTTGCATTAAAATATACCTAATCAAATTTGTAAACGATTCTTTCATGTTAATATTGGGAAAATAAAATCAATTAAAAATTTCCTTAGGTACGTATTACAATTTTTAAATTCATTGATTTATATTCTCAGTTCAATATATTTTCCGAATATTTATATATCTACCACGAATTTGTACATAACATAAACGTATAATATGTTAATATGAAATCAAATGACATCACAGCAGCTGTACGTTATTTTATTGTTGACATCAAAAACAAAATAAAATAAAAATCTGAAATAGCAAAAACCATTTTATTGTCTTTATCGCTTCTAGATGTATTCTAGGTATCGTTAATTATATAGTATTAAACTACTAAGTCACAAAAGTACACGTTCTTAAATTTAAGTACTTATACTTAAAAACTACCTATGGATATCGGTGGCTTTAAGCGTCATAATCTGAAACAAAATAAACAGAAATAAATATTGCAAAGTAGTTACTTTCAGGTGACTTGGTGACATACTGAAATGAGGCAAACGTCCTAAGCGTCTGGAAAAAGGCGTGATCTAGCGAAGCTGCCGTCACTGTTTTGGTAGAAATCAGATAAGCAGCCCTTCAGCAAAGGTATCTCATTCGAGCACAAAATATAAGTGACAGCACAAAATCGACACAAGAGCTACATGTGGAAAAAAAGGAAAGTTTTTAAACTCATAATTTATTTACATATTCCTTTAATATGACAAAAATGATAAAATATGGGTTCCAGCCGAATGTTATTGATACCCAGCGTGGCCATAATATGTCTTTTTCTAGATGAGAGCTAGTCATTTTGATGTTATTAAAGCACAATAAGGAGGTTACGGTAACTAATTGAAGATTTGATTCTATTAAATATTACGGACCAGAACCTCAGTATGGAAGTTGTACTGCACACGGAAGGCAATTACTACCTACGGTACCAAGGCAGTGGAGTCGAGGTAGTATACTAGTACTACGAGTACAACGAGGTACTAGTAGTATACGAGGTAATATAACCACTAGCAATTAAAAACTATAGTTATTGGACACACATGACAGCAATCGCAAACCTTCGGCAATACATTATTAACAAATTAAATGTTATTTTTCATCCTATTGGTATGTGTATTTTACGTCAATGCTAAGTATCGATGGGCTGAAAAAAAGCCAGATGGCAGAGTTTACGGCGCGGCGTGCACGTTCCCTTTAATTAATCGACTTTACATCGAGCGACCCTCCGTAAAAATATTTTAGAAAGCGACATCTGTTGAACGCGTATTACAATTTTAGTTTATTTATAATTGCACAGATGGCGCTGTAAATATATACACTCACCAAGATACATTGTACATAAATACATAAATCCAAATCCGATAATAACTGCAACGAACTGCGCGATTCCAGCACTGCGCTTGCGTTCATGCCAGCGAGCTCTCTCTCGAGGCAGCACCTCGCTTACTGTCACGTACAACAGAGTGCCAGCCGCTAGCGCCTGCAAAGATAGACAATAGATGGCGTTAGAGGTAAACCGACTAGATTTTTACCCGACTATTTTACATACATGTGGCTTTGTTTTTGAACTAAACGAAACTAGTAGATACATAGTTCGTAGGGATTATTTTGTTCCATGATGGTCCATTGTGTTTTAAATAAAAATCTCCGCCAACATAATTAGCTTTAAATATTTGCGTGTGTAGGTATTGTTCATCAATTATTTATCGTTCGCTTTAACGATGCAGGAAAACATCGTGAGGAAACCTGCATACCTAAGAAGCTCTTTATAAGAATAAAATATAATAATAAAAAAAAAAATATCAAAGGTATGTGAAGCCCTATCAACCCGCACTAGGCCAGCGTGGTGGACTAAGGCCTAAACCCTCTCAGTAGTAGAGGAGGCCCGTGCCTAGCAGTGTGACAGTATTTAATACAGGGCTGGTATTATACTTCTCGAATCGAAATGCAATCACAAGTCATGAATTATAATTTAACCGAGTTATGCCAAAATGTACCAACTGCATAAAGTTGATTTCGAGAAAATGGTGTTTCAAGTTAGATTTGTAATTACTCATGGTTCAACTATCTGTTTTAATTTATTATTATTACCGATGTGTGCCTTTGCTCAAGAGCTTGGGTACACATATAAGTAGATTTTGCATAAACTCATTTTAATTTATTTATTTGTGAATATATGCAGTTGGTATGTTTTGGCAAAAATTGATTTTTCAGGTAATCGGACATAAATTAGATATGCCAAAATGTACCATATTTATTTTGTTTAAAAAATAATTTAAAAAGAGCATTTAATTTCGATAAACTATAACACATACTTTATTTGAGGAAGAGGATAAAGTTTTTTTAATGTTCCTATAATAAAAAACGAAACAATAGTAATGAAAAAAGAAAAGTATTTACTCCTTACACATTCACTCAAGTTGAGTCAACTCAATATCAAAATCGAATCTATCAAACCCAAGGAAATATGTGGGTATCAGTGGGGTCCTAGGTTTCAAAAAAACTAGGACTTCAAAATCACCAAGCCACTACGCAAATACAAACACGTGATAAGATAAAGAAAATACTTCAGACACGCCGTAAATATAAATTACAGTTATATATTGTAGTTATTAGCATACAATTAATGCCTAGCAGTATGGGTCAATCAAAATAAACATAATTAATGAAACATTGGCTCACTTTTATCGGTAGATATTCTCAAACTAGCTACTTGCTCACATCTCTGCCCGCGTTTAAGTCTTTTCTAGGATTACAAGTATTGTACAAAATAATGTTATACACTTGTACGTATCAGTGATTATATTATTATATTAATTCAAATATTGATTCAAACCTGAAATTGTATAATATGTACAACGTGGCAGTGCTAATAAATAAATAAATTATGTCACTCAGGAACAATCTGGATGTAGACTTCAAGGTATTAGATTAAAGTTACTTCCTACTAAACTTTACTTCTTCCGTATGTAAATGCTGAAGTTAGGTACATTGCATTTGATACAAGTTGTAGGTTTCTCAGTGGTGTAGCGCAAGTACTTACCGCCCAGGGCGAACGCAATATTACAGCCCAAACGCCCCAAAAAGGTCATTTCAACAAATAAGAGTCACACGTGCACCCCTTCACCTTTCCTTGTCCCAACTCCGCTACGCCACTGGTTGCTAATACGTCTGAGTCCATCACCAACAGCTTCGTCTATTGCTACTTATCCTCACCTGCATAATAGGCACAGCGGTGGAATTCTTCAGCGTCTCAATGGTCTCGAGCCCGGCGCCGGCAGCGATGCCAGCTACCGAGCCCACACTGAACAGCGTGATGCAGATGATGTGCGCACACAGCCGCTGAGGAAGACCGGCGCACAGCTCGGCGCCTAGACAGAAACCCACCACGAATTTGTGCGAGGCGACAGCGCTAAGTAGCAGAAATACCTGGAACATACAAATAGTTTAGTTCTACTATCTAGAGGGAAGACTGCTTAAAAAAGTTGGAAATAAAATGACTTGACTGCGTCGGTGGCGTAGTTGTATTATGGTATGACTGCAATGTTGAGGTCTCGGGTTCGATTCCCGGGTCGGGCAAAGTGATATTGAGTTTTTCTATTCAATATCAGCTCGGAGTCTGAAATTTCGAATCTCAATTAATGACAGCTTGATTACAAAGGCATTTTGAAACAAAGTACCTATTGTTTATTTAGACTTAATATTTCATCCTTGAACTGTCATTATAAATTACTAACTCTATCGCGTAAGTAGGTCACATTGCCAAAAATAATCAAAACAAACCAATTGGACGTCTCAGGACATCACTGCGTTTGTTACGGTTCTGACTCATAAACCGATCTAACAAAGTCCCTGTAATTAGTCATATAAAACGAAACAATGGTATTCTGCTTCATTAGTCGGGAGTTTACCCTTCTGGGTTGATAGTACGCTTAACTTTCCTTGTAAAACTATTAATAATATTCTCGAAAAAGAATTCTAATTTATAAGTATGCAAATGGGACTACAGTAAGGGGATAGCGTAAGCCAATAGTGTAGTTGACTACTTTTTCTTAAATACATTTATCAAACATTTATGTCTTCTAAAATCTAAAGGAAAAAGAATTTTTAAAATACAAGCTATAATAAATGAGTTATAAAGCTTTGAAGTTTGGTGGAAGGGGCATCTGTCAGATAACGGAACCAGCAGAATGTGACGTCACTGAGTGTCGCCAGCCATAACCATGCATGCGTGCGAAACAAATGACGCGATATCCCCACTACGCTCCCACTTTTACTGACAACAATATTTCAAATATGAATAACTGCTTTAGTTGTCAACCAATTTTGATTCTAATTTTACAGAAGAATTTGTTTTTCGTATTATTTTCTGTTACATATAAAATAATGTACCAAATCAAACATAGAAAACTACCCTATTTTAATTTTCAAGCATACTGTAGAAAAGATTTGGTTTTCTTTTTATGACAGGCTGTCTGCGTGCTACGGATAAATTTTGTTTTTGTTGAGGTTTTACTAACAACCAGCATACCCAGAATAGATGCAAGTACTTCTTCTCCCAAATTGTATCTAGGTACTATGACCGATTTTTGCGGGAGAAAAACGCGTTACTGCTGCCAGCACTACGAGGTATGTGGAACGGCTATGTCAACCCTCGGGAATATAGCATCATTCGAGCGAGCATTGGACCGACTATGTACACCCTACACCGGCATACCAACCAAAACCTGCGACAGCCTTCTTCGGCGCCTATGGGACGGCCCCGAGGTATCTTATTGCACGAATATAGCTGCACGAAACCACCCCAGCGCGATGCCGCATTGCGGCACCTCTCTAAATTAGGGTGCTAAGATGCCCCCAAACTCCAAAGAACGCTTTTGACGTCTACGACAGCCGAAAACCGTCCACCTACATTGTCGGAGTCCCTTAAATTGTAGTGAGCATCCTCCCACTGCTCGCCCCGCGACTTTGTCTAAGCCATGACCCTCCATTTAGTCGCCCGTTACGACACGCAAGGGATGCTGTAGCGAAATTCTCCAATGCCCCCGAACCACAGGACACCGATACTATCACCCTAAGCTAATAGAAATAGTTAGTAGTTACTACTGGTGGTAGGACTCTCATATGTAAGAGGCCGTCTGGGTGGGTACCACCGCAATGTCTATTTCTACCGCCAAACAGCAGTAGGCATGCACTGTTGTGTTTCGGTTTGAAGGGCATTGTAGCCAGTGTAACTACAGGACATAGTGAGACTTAACATCTTATGTCTCAGGATGACGAGCGCAGTGAAATGCCACACAGTACTTTGTAAGGCAAGATGCTGGATGGTGTTTCTACTATTTATGGGTGGTCGTATCGCTTACCATCATGCGAACATCATGCTCGTCTCGTCATTCTTACAGTACATACATGCAATTGAGAACACGTGTAGGAATATTCCCTGTTATCAAAGATAAGTGAAATTTAACTCATTTTGAAATACAATGATATCTACAATCGCTGCATCGATATGTAGGTCAGTTTATATATTTTACTATAATTATAATGTAACATGCTATAATATCTTTTATAATGATGTATTTTGTCACTTTAGTTATGTATCCTATCAACAAAGTTGACTAATTATCATACGATAATGTGTATTCTTTTTCAATCACCGTTCGCTTTAACGGTGAAGGAAAACATCGTGAGGAAACCTCTATATCTGACAAGTCTGCATAAGAATTTCGAGGGTATGTGAAATCTGCCAACCCGCACTAGGCCAGCCTGGTGAACTGAAGGCCTAACCCGTCTCAATAGCAGAGGATCGGGCTTAGCAGTGGGCAGTATACATCAAGCCCGGATCGGTTACATTGGCTCGGTACGTCATCAGTCAACAAGCGAAAATCGACCTTATTCGCACCCACATAAGGTCGATGTGGGTGCCTATATGGTCGATTTTCGCATGACGTACCGGGCCAATGTAACCGAACGGGCTTGAGGGGGTGGGTATAAGACAGGGCAGATTTCATTGCAATGTAATAGAGTAGGGCTATGTCCAACAGTGGATTACTTATAAGCTGATGATGATGAATGTAGCCTAAGAAAGCCCGTTTCCTAACATGGCCCACCATCCATGATTTAATTTTTTATGTTGTAATGCTAAAAATTGTACGAACTTTCATTTTTAAATTTTATGATATGTTGCAATTAAACAAACAAATAATAATGAATGTTTTGTTAGTTTTTCTATATCAATAAATCATTCAAAAGATTTTCTTTATATTTCATTATGAGAGGATTTAGTGAACATTTTAAAATTACATGGGCCATCATTAGTCGCGTTACCTTACTATTAATTATACTAATATAGCTAAATTTCAAAGATATATGAAGTCTCGAAATTCTTATTTAAAATTTCCTTAAGATGTTTTCCTTCACCGTTAAAGCATTCCTTTGGGTACCCTAAAACTTATGTTATCTCTAACTATATATTATCTCATATTGCAGCACAACGACACTCTTTACAGGCTAATGTTTACATATATAGATAATCCATTGGTTGCGACTCGCGGCGATATCGGGTTGTCCATCGTTGCATCTGTCCGTAACGCCGTTCTCAAGGTAACTTACTTTTTAACAGATGTTATTGTAACCTAAAAAACGTTTATCGCTATATCTTGTTGGACTTTGAATTCTAGAAAGACCTTTGAAATTGATTTGCGTGAGGTTTCAAAAAGGCCACTCAGCTTTCGCCTATGGAGAACCTATCCACACAAACAAACACACGACTGTTATCCCCGAGGGGTTAGGCAGAGGCGCAACTAGTGAACCCATTTTCGCCGGGCATATTCCGTTCCATGATCTGATAGAGCATATCCGGCACAAATTCCAGACTGCGGGCTGATACTGAATTGAAAAACCTCATATCACTGCCTGACCCGGAGATCGAACCCGAGACCTTAGCGTTGCAATCGTACCGTAATACAACTACGCCACCGAGGCAGGACCAAGTAAACAGAATCTGTCCAATCTGTTGGATTACTCACAATTTGTCTACAATGAATTGGCAACCTTGACTAGGCCCACGCCCACACACTCACCGAAAACAGACAAGTACCTACCCTCGATGTTTCGAAAAACGCAACTATCGTTTAAAGCATAATATTTTATTTTTCTAGACATCCAATAAAAAGTTATTTACTTTATGGATTTATAACCTTTTGTGCGATAAAAGACGTAAGATCACTATAATAAGAATCTACTACTTAAGGAACCGAGTGTTATACGAAAGAAATCCTTACCTTACTCGAACTCTCCTGCAACCCAATCGCCAGGCCCTCAAGCAAACTATGCACGAACAACGCCACCAATAGCCCAATAATACCCGAAGAACTCTTACTACACGGCTCAGTGTGACTGACATGGCACATCCTAGAGTTCCCCGTCTCCCCTCCGCATCGTTCTCGGTTCTCTGCATTCCTTACAAGCAGTGCAGTATCCTCCGCACTGCCGTACCTCTGAGAAATTTCCTCCTGGATCTGTTTGTCTCCGTGAAAAAGATGTACTAGCTCGTCGACTAAATAGACTATGAAAAAACCAACGCAGACCATAAGTTCTGTGTATTTGGGTAGCTTTTCTCTTGCTTCTGGCATCATGTGGACGAGAGAGGTTGAGAGAAGGACACCGCCTCCAAAGCAGAGGAGACATGAGAGGAGTAGAGGATGCCGTTGTCTCGCTCCCTCTGAGAAGCACGCTGGCACAACTCCACTGAAGAAGCTTCCAAACCCTAGCGCTAACATCGATATCACTTTAGCTGTTGTCGGATCCATTTTTTTAGGTTATAAATCTACCGTCTAATTAACGAATTTATTTGATTTAATCACAAAATCCTCAATGAGGGAACATTCAATAACAATCGAAATTAATCTTGCGCAAACGAAATTAAAATAACACAACACTATAGTTTACATATTGTTTGATAACAAAGAATAAACATTTCTCTGTGCGATTCAAAACGCGACCAATCCGCGCAAGTATCGGAACTGAATGACAACGAATAATACTTTCAAGTTTCAGTATGATCCGACTTCACTCATCCACGTTAAGCAATAAGGGTTACAATAGAATGGCAATATAACGCACGAATAACCAGTTAAGGAAGACCTATGAACGATAAAGAGATTTTAATAATTTAATGCGGTGTAAATGGTCAACTTAAAGTGGGATTGAGTATTTTATTGTGGTCGGTAGCTGATAATCGAATATCAAGTTTGGATACTAAATGTTTGTACCGGATATATTATGTACATGTATATTTATGATATTCACATCGCGACATTAAATACTATGTTTTCCTGTGGTTTCATTCGGTCATAATTGAGTTATTTTTAGTTATCCTTGAAGTTGAGTTCCTTACTTCTGGCCCCAACCTTACTTTCCCTTCATCGAAACCTTATAATTATAAGATCAGCCCTGTATTCTATACTGTCCCACTGCTGGGCATGGGCCTCCTCTACTACTGAGAGGGTTTAGGCCCTAGAGTAATAGTGTTCTGTAGTTTAGGCCTTAGTCCACGACGGCCACTGGCCTAGTGCGGGTTGGTAGACTTCACATACCTTCGAAATTCTTGTAAGTTGTAAAGAACTTCTTAGGTATGCAGGTTTCCTCACGATGTTTTCCTTCAACGTTAAAGCGAACGATAATTGATAAACAATACATACGTTACTTGCAAAAGTCAGAGCTGTGTGCCTTGGGCTTTGAACCTCCGGACATTGTCTCGGCAGACCGTTCCATTCCCAACTAGGCTATCGTCAACTTTATAACTGTTTATCGTCATCGAATCCTTGTGGCGCAGTAAACAATGAGATAACTGTAAAACTATAGCTTACAGGTTCGATTCCCGCCTCAAAACCAATATACAGTACTTACTTAAGGGTATCTTAGTTTCATACAGCATCTACGCGACGCCACATATCCACATGTGGTATTCTGACTTCCGTGAACGACTTCTTCTTATACATATCGTTACATACATAATAAAAAAAATACCCGAGCAGCGTCGGTCCTTTTGTCTAAACGCTATAAACTCAAAAAATGCCAAATGGATTTCAATGAAATTTGATAGGAAAGTAGTTTAAGATCTTGGCAAGGACATGAGCTACTTATTTACCTACTAACTATTCAACCAGGCGAAGCCGGGAACAAAAGCTAGATAGTATATAAAAGTAAAAGTATTTTACATACAATCATAAATATCAACATCCGAAAGATATCGCATCGTTGAATTATTGTTTGTGACATACTTTTTAATTTGGCGAAGTAATTCCCCGTAAGTACATCCTTATATATACAGTGTTATAGTTAGTAACTATATCATTATGCCGCTATAAGGGGGTTTACTAATCAAAACTCGTGACCTAGTTAATACCACATACATAAAATTATAAAATAGTAAGCCGTGGTATATTACCTATTACTCTACTAATATGTAGTATATAATGCGAAAGATTGGAATGTTTAGATATTTGTTACAAATAAATAGGAATTGCTCGATAGATTTACTAAGATTATACCCAATTTTTATTCCAAAAAAGTGCAGTGGAATTTTTATTCCGGGATAGAACATTAGGAATTCACTAACAGAACTCAGAAAGTATTTAATAAATGTAAATCATTTTAGGAGCCGATTTCACTGCTCGCTGATTGATGCTACTCGTCACATAAATCTATAAGCCGATCAAATACAAAGCTCACACTGTAATCTAAGCCCTCAAATAAGTGATAATAAAATGAGTTCCATCTACATTCACTGTTTAATACTGGTTTAATACGATGACTGTCAAATAAAAATTAAAACCCGTGAATCTAGCCCTAATAAAATTATATTACACCTAGACTTATGTTCGCGGCCCCGCCTGCGTGAAAAAGTTTTTCTAGGATAAAAAGTAGCCTATGGCACTCAAGAGTAATATGGCTTTCTATTAGTGAAAGAATTTTAAAAATAAAATCGGTCAAGTATTTTTTGAGTTTATCCATTACAAAAAACAATCAAATCTTTCCTCTTTGTAATATTCGTATAAAATTGCAAATACTTATTAATTTATTATACATGAAAGCTAAGGGACTGTCCCTGATAACCGAATGTTTTAGATATATACTTATAACAAGACATTGACACACTCAAAATAATGCAGTGGTTTATACAGCGATACTAGTTTATTCTATGCTAATAATATTTTAATTAATTGTTTGTTTAAACGCGCCAATTTCTAGAACTACTACCTAGTTCTGAAAAATCTTTCACTCATAGAAAGTTACATCAGTAGTACAGTGCATTTTTTAACCCTTCAACGTACTCTTAAGCTGTCGAAACCATCACTAACCTAAAATTGTTAATACTAAATCCATAAAGCCAACGCTTAAATAAAAGGAAAGAAGGAAGATTTTAGAAGAATTACACAAAAAAAGAAACAATGTGAAGAAACCTCAGGAAGAAACTATAAAAAGAATGACATCGTCCATAGTCTATTAACTTACTGTCATAATATGGCAGCAGACAGGATTACAGAAATTGGCAGCTATGAACGAATTATTGCAAAAACATGGTTGTGCAAACGTTTTCACGGTTCCCGAGGGACTCAGGGAGCTCATGTCGGATATAACACGAGAGGTACTCATATCAGCGTATTACACCAAACCTCACACACATCCAGTCAACAATATTTTTTATTAACCCAGATACTCTTCAAATATCCAAAAATCTTTACAACTTACACATTCTTAATTGTATGTAGTATAATAATTAAGTACTTACGGAGATAAACTATTTGATTGCTATTAGTTACATACTGTTCTATAGTAGTATGTAATGCCTTCGTAAAAAAGCTCTTGACAACTCCTTGTGAATTGCAACATTCTATTGTAGGCCTTGAACTTTCAAAAAGTCTTAGTGCGTTCAAATCATATTGTCTAATGTTAAAACCTACATTTTGTTATTGTAAATCATTGTATTCCGGGTTTTTTAATGAAAAATTGTTTGCAACTGACTATATGTGCCTGCCCATGAACTGTAGCTACGCCATTCCACAACCATTAGATTGGATACACTTTAAATTACTGCACTTGATTCTTCATTCTCAAATGAATTACGTATTTCGCCTGCCTACGTCACTACTGTCCCCATATGCTTACTATTTTTATGCAAGTTATATCGGCACAGTCCATCCTTCCATCGTACAACCTTCACTCCCATATGCACACATTCCATTAACATAAGGAAATATGCTACAGCCCACTTTTTGAACTAGGTTCTACGCGACCAACCGCCGAAGATCTTCGACTACATAGCCAACTACCTCTCCGTGCTGCTGATCACTAGGGAGCATGGTATCCTTGCCGTCAAGATTCTTGACGACCTATGCGACTGCAAACCCTCGGTCTCTGAACATCTGCTACAGTTAGGTATAGATAGAGCCCAAGTGGAAACTCTTTCACAAATTATAAAAGAAGAGGTTGAGAGTGTAGAGCCAGTGGAAGGGAAAGGTAAGACAATGAGTTATTTATAAACAACTGTCGAAGCTTAGATATTTTATTAATTTGCTTCCATGTAAGGACAGACAGAGATACATCGTGCAGTGATGGTTTATTGAGTTTACATATCAAATATTTTTCACCAGCCTAAATGCTGTCTCACACCCGTGATTAGTGAGTAGACTTGTCCATAACTATGTAATTTTAATTAAGCTTGCTCAGTCTATTACGTGTTGGTGTGTCATTAAATAAATAAATAAGCCTTGTAGTAACGTACAAGTTATTACGATGTATGTGACTGATTAATAATATACATACACACACACACACACGCTTGTAATCCCCGAAGGGGTAGGCAGAGGCGCAACTAGTGCACCCACTTTTCGCCGTTATTCCGTCCCATGATGTGATAGGGGGCGAGCCTATCGCCATATCGGACACAAATTCCAGACTCCGGGCTGATACTGAATTGAAAAACTCAATATCACTTTGCCCGACCCGGGGATCGAACCCGAGACCTCAAGCTTTGCAGTCGTACTGTAATACAACTACGCCACCGAGGCAGTCTATAAATGTAATAGTGTAATAATATACATATTCATCAAATATTTGTGATTAGATTTGTACTACTATACATCGATTTTGAAATGTCATTATTATATTCAACTTTAAAATACTTGCAGAAAAAGTCAAAGAAACGCAAATTATGAAGAAGATATTAACAAAAGCAGCCCTAGACGAGGATATGTCAGCCAAAGTGTGCCAAGTTGCCAGAAATGCTTACCGAGACTACTGGTACAGAAAGAAACTTATGGAAAAGGTATAAAATAGAGAGATACAGTTTGTTTCTTATACCTACTTATATTGTGGACATCTAGATTTGTGTTTATTTTTCAGAGTCTGAGTGTGCAGCCCAACGAAACCTGGGAGATCGCTGCTGAGCGCACTTTGGCGTTGTACAAAAAAACGAATCCCTCTTTTAGCGAATTGTCTATGGCTACGATGAAAATACAGGTTATGTCATTCTATTTTCTATTTTTTTATAAAAGCTGTTAGTTCTGTTTTCCATAATCGATTTTGAAACCAAAAAAGTTATACCATAATAAATGCCTCTCTTATTTTTTTCTATAACCATTAATATTTTCGAAATAAATAATATCTATACATTGTAGGCAGCATACAGAGGTTACTACGTACGTAGAAACCTACTTCGCCATTTGAAGCCTAAGTCCAAGAAGAAAACTGGACCCAAAGTAGATATGCCTGGACCTCCGCAGGACGTTGATGCTTCGAGAGAAATTGATCTTGGACCAGTTATTGTAAGTACTAGTTTAGATTAATGTATTTTTAAGAATTATTGTGTTATACGAATCTCCTTCAATATTTCTGATTGCATTTAAGCTTATTCCCCGTCTACAATTCCTGCTCATCCAGCATCCTCTCGTCTTAACTTCGGCTAAAATTATTGTCGCTAACCATTTATGCACGTAGTATCAACCAGAATATATGGTATTAAGTGGAAGACCGATTACGCAAGACAGAAACGATGGGAGTGACATCTGTTTTTCCTATTTTAGCGTCTTATTGTTTAATGGGTTTCGAAGACAGCACGAACCGATGTTTCATTTTTTAATTATTTTATATGTAACAGAAAACAATACGAAAAAGAAATTGTTCTGTGAAATCAGCATCAAAATTGGTTGAAAAATAAAGCAGTTATCATATTTGAAATATTGTGAGCAAAAGTGGGGACGTGGAGGGGATATCTCGCTATCTCTTTCGCACGCACGCAGCGTCATGGCCGGCGACTCTCGGTGACGTCCCAGTGTAATATTACTGTTATTTGGCAACTACCCCTTCCACCAAATTTCAAAGCTTTATAACTTACTAATTATTGCCCCAATTTTGAAAATTATTTGGCCGTTAGATTTTGGACAGCATACATTTATAACAAAAGTAATAAAAATAACTAGTCAACTACCCTATTATTAACAAATAAATCTTTGTCCTGGGTTTAAAAAATATAGTAAACTTAAGTATCGAAAATATCAATTATCTTCGATACAGCACAGCAGTAATATTCATTTGAAATATTTAAATAATTTTGCAACAATGCCTCAGGATGTAAAAGTTCGCGAAGATGATGTGGGTGCATTATTTGACGAAACAGTTGGAGAGAAGCTTGGTCTTCAATATGACCCTATGAAGACCATCACTCACATGGAGGACGAGGGAAGAGTGGAGGCTCACAAAGGACAGAAGTCCAAAGGTGCCTTAATGAAGAGTGGCACTGATGTCTCCAGTAAGTTAAAATTTGTTCAAATCTCTTTGCAGAATATTTCGGACGTTGTATGTTAGGCACACTGGACATCAACAACGGAGCTAAGCTTAAAAGGAATGTGTCCTCATGCTATTTTAGTTTTAACTGGGAGGGTTAAATCCCAGTAGTACATAATATAAAATGTCATTTTCCTTATACGGCCGGTTTGTAACCTGGCTCTGATAGGCGACTTAAAAATCTTTAAATGTCAAAAATAAAAGTAAAGTAAGATATCCTACAAATTAAACTTCCTGCTATGAGACAAGTACATTGCAATTTGCATGTAAGGCATTTAAAGTAACATGATATTTAAATAATATCTACGTACCTAGAAATAATATCATATTAATGTTTCGACTTTCGATACGTTATAACGTACTAGCTTTTGCCCGCGGCTCCGCCCGCATTAAATCGTTTTTCCGGGATAAAAGTCCCGGTTTATATTTTCCCGGGATCAAAAGTAGCCTATGTGTTAATCCAAGACATGATCTACCCGTGTGCCAAATTTGATCGAAATCTGTTCAGTAGTTTTTGCGTGAAAGAGGAACAAACATCCATACATCCAGACATCCATACATACAACCTTTCGCCTTTATAATATTAGTAGGATATATAGTTAGTAGCGTATAATGTTCCCCAAAGGAAATTAACATCACGCAAACGGCGTGAAAACTAATCTAAATCTTGTTGAAACATGCTTGAATATTGCAAATGTGTTGCGTAAACCTCTAGTTGAATTGGTATGCAGCAGGTGGAATATTAATAACTTTTTCCACAATATCTGATTTTTATTTCAATTTTTGTGCACCATATTACCTGGGAACTATTTGTAATTGTTTGCTTGTAAGTAGTCAGTTATTACCAGCAAACAATTTCAATAACATCAATATTCTATAGCCGGATCACGTCATGCCCGCTTGTCAAGCCAGATTGAAGTACCAACAGAGATCCATCAGCCAAATATGACCATCGAGCCCTTGCCGACTGCCAGTGAATTGCACAAGATATCATTCTCAGAAGTAAGTGACGCTTACATGTTACATGGCTACTACCAAACCAACTACCACATGTAACATGGCTTAGAGGCAACATAATTAGGATGGGAATTTATAAACTCCTGTGTTAGATGTTCGAGTAAATTAATTGTGTGTATGCATGTGTGTATTGGTATAATTGTGACGGCTATGGCAGAGGATAAATTCCTTGGTTGTACATCTCCATATTCCTTAGATTATAATATAGGGGTGCGCATATTAAATTATGTATACACTTACTACTCGTAGTTAGTTTCTATTGTTTTATGGGTATAGAAGAAAAACACTATTTCTAACTTTAACATAGGTACCTCCGGAAGTAATAATAGTGGATACTGAGGAGGCTCAAGAAGTTCCTGAGGAAGCAGGAGTAGAGACTGCTTCTGAATTTACTGAAGTAAAACCTATGTCTGACACGGAGGCAGCGCAAGAAGTGCCTGAAGATATACCAGGTACAAATATTTATTTATTTTTTAGACTAAACGTTGCTCGCTGCTTCGGCCCAGTCAAAAACATTTCTTACAGTAAAATGCTGACTGTATACTTTAATGGAATAAATAAATCTTTTGACAAATATCTGATCATAAGCTTTCCCATCGTACTAATGTTATAAGTGCGAAATTTTGTGGAAATATTAACAATTAAGCTGAAGTAAAACATTTGGAAATGCCTTTAGATCGCAGTGAAGGAGACGGTGAGAGCGAAAGCGTGCCAACAGCATCTGTACCATCCTCGGCACCTGACACTGCCAATACTACTGACGTGGAAGATACTGGCGAAGATTTGGAGACTGTGGAGGAAGAAGAAGAATAGTAAATTTAAAAAAAATACATTAACTTAAAAAAAATTGTATGATAAATATGTATAATATTGTTTTTTTTTTACCGATTGTCAATTTAAATCCCAAAGATTTTGTTATTATTGAAGTGGCCAACTAGATTACTTGTCAATAAATTGTATGTTGAATAAATGAAATTATAATTGAAAATATGGAAGATTTATTACAGTCTCAAATCAAGAAGAGCTGTTATTTTGCCCTTCCAAACGGTTTGAAGGAACTGATGTGGGATATATCAAGAGAAGTTGGTAACCTTCTTTAAATGTATTATAATGATTTTAGGAATATCTTAATTAGAAATATGTTAGATTTACCTTTTTTACGTAATTATGGTTCGAAGTTCGAACAAGCATAAAAAATTGGTATGACCAAAGATTTATAATATTTTATCTCTGAAAGGTACAAATACCCGAAATCAAGAAATCCAGTTATTTCATATTTATACTCGTGATTCAATAGATTATATGCACTATATACACTATATCATGTCTTTTATCCCCGAAGGGGTAGGCAGAGGCGCAACTAATGCACCCACTTTTCGCCATTATTCCGTCCCTTGATTTGATAGGGGGCGAGCCTATCGCCATATCGGGCACAAATTCTAGACTCCAAGCTCATACTCCAAGCACTGAATAGAAAAACTCAATATTACTTTGCCCGACCTGGGGATCGAACCGGAGACATTGCAGTCGTACCATAATACAACTACGCCACCGAGGCAGTCATATCTAAAATGTGTGTAAATATCAATTAATTATTCTAAAACCCAGGTGCTAAGAGCCCAACCCCCAGACATTTATGAATTCATCACACAATACCTGTCAGCTCTGTTAGTAACGCGAGAGAACCTATCCGTTGCTGCTAAAGTATGTAATGAAACTTGCCGTGCGCCTTGTCAACTTGTATTGGAAGACAAACTTAGAGATATTGGACTAAATGAAGAAGATATTCTTACAGCAACTACGATTGTTATGGAACATTTGCAAGGATCAGGTATGAATAGATAAAGATATATTTATAGATTTGTCTCGATATGATAAATGTATCTGAACAAATAAAAAATATGGACCTTACAATATTATGTACGTAATTCCAACAACTCCTTAAATTTTGTAAAGCATAATATTTTTTCTGAAATCTGCATGCTTTTGCTCATGTATACATGAATAATGCTCTATATTCCAGTCAACGAAGGCAATCTTCTCTTACAATTGATGAAGAAAACGAACATAGATGAAGCCATGTTACCGGCTTTGCAAGAGGCTATCAGATCCGCGTTTGTGCAACATCATAACCAGAAAGTTAGAGTATTTGAGGCAAATATACTTTTTATAAAATACGTTCTATGTTGAAATTCAACGATTGACAATAACGATTATCGCTTCATAAGTCTACAGGCAATGTTTTGGATTATGAACTGGGATGTCTTAGGTTCAATTTCCAGACCAAGAAACATTTTCTGTGAATTTTGCTAACACGATTTGTTACGAGTCGATGTTAGGCAGATAGCCAGTCGTAAAAACAAAAACATATTCTGACTCACATTCTGACTGCTACATTTTGAAAAAGTGTATATAGCAACATTAACAACATTGATTGAAATAATGATAATTGTAACTCAGTAGTATGCAATCAATGATTTTTATGCAATGCGTAATGTGCTAAAAGATGCAATACTCGCGAGGGGAATCACTACACGATGATTCACTTTTGTAATTATGAAAGAATTGTAGTAGTTACCTTTATCGTAGTTTTACTCATGAATATAAATTATCATTTAACCTTCACAAAAGCTCCTAATAAAGGGATACGTAGGTCACCGTGAGAATTAAGGTTCAATATTCGGATCACAAATCCAAAATTTGTTTATTACACACATTCACACCTTTTATCCGCGAAGGAGCAGGTAGAAGCGCAACTAATGCACCCACTTTTCACCGTGCGTATGATGTGATAGAGGGCGAACCTTTCGCCATATCGGGCACAAATTTCAGACTCCAGGCTAATACTGAGTAGGAAAATCCAATATCAATCCGAGACCTCATCATGCAGTCATACCGTAATACAACTACGCCACCGAAGCAGTCTGTCTATTTATGCGTTCAATAACACATGGTCAAGTCGCGCTAGATTAGAATTAAATCGATATGGCAACAGTCTAGCCTGCTTGAGATACCTCTTTTAATAACATAATTAATTTTCAGCCGACCCCAGACTGCGAAGATGAAGTTAACGAAGCAGCTACTCATACGCTGAGACTGTACGAGACCGTTAAACCCAGCAATGAGGAATATAACCGAATGGCAATCAGAATACAGGTAATCCACACAGCTAGAATAGCTGATCGGATCGAGAGGGCATGCAGCATGACTTACCTATTGAAGCAAAACTGGAGAGCTAAATATTCCGAATTATAAACGACTAGCTTTTGTCCGCGGCTCCGCCCGCGGTTTTCCGGGATAAAAGTCCCGCTTTATATTTTAAAAAGTAGTCTATATGATAATCCAGGACATGATCTACCCGTGTGCTAAATTTCATCGAAATCCGTTGCGTAATTTTTGCGTGAAAGAGTAACAAACATACATCCATCCAAACATTCTTACAAACTTTCGCGTTTATAATATTATAGTAGGATACGCATAGACCCTCCTCTTGAATTACACGAGACCATTGGTGAAAAACTAATGAAAATCCGTTCGATAGTGTTTGAGTTTATCGCGTTCAAGAGACAAACAGATGCGATAGGGACTTTCTTTTATAATAAGTAGTGATGTAAGGACATATTCTTAAAAATAAAAATATTTAAAACTGCGAGAAAAAAAATCCGGGATAAAATTTCCGGTATATATATGTCCGGAATAAAAGTAGCCTATGTCCTTCTCTGGATCTCAAACTATCTCCATACTTATTTTCTTGCGGTTGACGAGGGCAGCACTGACGCCTAGGGTCGGCACTGCCCTCATCAACCATATCTACTACGTTTATTCGATACGCCAGCATAGTTCAGCTATCAGATACACGCTCAAAACTCACTCGCTCTCGCTATCATTTAAACTTTGTAGACTTTAAAGTAAAATGCTTGTGGGAATACAAATGCAGTATTTTGTAAAAGATTATTAATTTAATATTTCATCATACAAGGTCAGAATGATTGATAAGCAGCACGCGTGCTTTTTAAATTTATTAGCCAATGATTTTATTTATTAAATAAAACACGTATTTTATGACATTATCAAATTGATGCGGATAGAGGTACTACATCCTTATTCACATGTAGTCATTTAGGTGACGTGGAGTTGCTGAAGCAATTAGCAGTTATAGAATAGTGTATGTGATTCTCGGCAGTAATTTGGCAGCGTCTGCGCAACGCCTTAAATGATATAAGTACATTATTATAGATAACTTAAGGCCCTCATCACGCTGGCAAATTGCAAGTAAATTCACAGCGAGGTGAAGGCGGTGCACGCTCGCCCAGCATAATAGTACCGTTGACCACGAATGAATCAACACGGGATTAGTAATTAAATCTTATGGGTCTACAGACTACTCGCTAATGTATTTATTGAATGCGTAGCAGTTATCATTCGGCGAGGGACTTTTTACATTTATATTAACCGTGGGTCAAATTTGTAGGCAGCCTATCGAGCATACGGCGTGAAACGCGCTTTATGTGTCAAGAATGAATTCAAAGGAAAATCATCAGAAATTAAAAACAATAAAAATAAAATAAGGTATATCAATGCACATGTGGAAATAAAGGTATAATTGATTTTGTTATATATATTTTACGTAATACGTACCTACGTAATAGATTATTCATCATATGAAATCATTTTTTTAGGAGCCAGAGAAGACAAAATCACCAAAAAACACTAAACGAGCTAGTAAGTTTATTGGATTAAAAAGTGCGGCTCTTAAAGCGTCTACTAAGTAGTACTTTAAAAGTAGTTTTCTTTTTTCATTTTTTATTATAATATCGCATTAGAATCTGGGCTTCAATTCGGTCCCAGATTTAATCAAAATGTATGTTGAAGTTTCCTATCCAAAAACACACTTGAATGATACATTTAATTGTTCAGAATTGTTATCCTATATGTAAATTAGCTTGCCTAATGTTAACTCAGTCTAAAATACTACAAAGTATGCAATACTAAAAATCTCTAACATTATTTCATGTTCAGGCGTAACCACAGAATCATCTTCATCTCTCGCCGGATCTTACGTAAAACTACCGAAATATATACCATATTCTGCTCACGACGTCCATAATTACGACGAAGAAATTCTAGAGAAAATACATTCTAACACAGAGATAGAAGATAAAACTAACGAACCAGAAGAAACATTTGGTAACAAGAAAGTAAAAGAAGGAAAAAGAACAATCAGTTTTGAAGCTTTGGTGGTTAAAGATGACGTTTTGGAAGCCGATGATGAATCAGAAGCGAGTGTTGAAGAGTTGATCCATGTGGAAGATAAAGATGTTTTGGAGGGTGAATTTGATGTAATGATTGATGAAAAATCTGAGATCGACGAATATGAAACATATGAGTGTGAAGTTGAAGAAAATATAAATGCAACGAGTGAAGACAGCAATGATAATGTGTTTACAATTGAATAAAAAAAGTATACAAATCATAACAAATTTTAGGTTGATTAACAAGATATCTATTTTTATATAATGTGAATTACTTGCATATAGCAAGGTTTGTTTCCCTTAAATATGATTATCCGAATAAAACTACTATATTTTTTAATAAATTTATTCAATACAGAGCTTATTATCAATAATAGGACGAAAGTATATATTTTATAACATACATATTTTTGGTCAATAATAAAATAATAGCCTAAAATAAAACCTAAATAACCTACGTACGTGTGGGATAAAACAGTGCACTCTACATTTTTATTACATTACATAAATGCTTTTATTATATCTGAATTATTCAGCTGCATTGACAACAAACTTAAATTATCAAAAAATCAACAAATTTTCAACAAAAACAATAATGGTAATGTACAGAAAAATGACGACACTAGATATCGCAAGCATTAAACTACTTTCATACAGTATTACAAAATTGTTTTTACTAGTGTAGTGTAATTTCTATATGTTGAAATAACATTTATAAAATATATTTTGTGCAACCTGTCGTAATATTTCCTTTTATTTTTACTGAGGCAAGCGTGTGCAAACAATTTTTTTTTAAATCATACCTCTAGTGTCGTCATTAAAAGAATAGTTTAAAATAGCTGAAGTTTTATAGATTGTCAATTCAATTCCGAAATATAGTTACAAGTAGCACAGAGTATTAAAATTATTATGCCTAGAATTATATTAGAAGCTAAAAGTAATATGTGTTGATGTAAAGGCTAGCGTTTTATTTACAGTTGCGCTTACTATCAACTAGTTGCGTCGAAACACTACATTTGTATGAGATTGAAATTCACTTAAGTTGGCAACTATTATGAAAACTCATATTAGTGTTTTTTGACAACGCTTGCGCAATGCCTTATCAGCAATTTATAACAATATATTTTCCATCATCCATAATATGAGATTCCGAAACATAATTACAATGTAATAATTATTTTATGTTTTGATCAAATGTTCCAAAAAGTTAATATTAATTTCATAAACAGGAATTTCATTAATCATTACCTGCTCAACATTTTATCGTCATACGCATCCATCTAGTTTCAACTTTATAAAATAAAATATCTATGTCAGTAGAAATCACAGCAGTTCTCAAGAAAAAACTTAAAACAATTCTAATTGTGATAGATAGAGTTCCTTACCAATATAGAGACGAAACTATGATCTAAAACACAGATTAAAAATAACATATCTTATTGGTGAAGGATTAAAACGAAGTTAAACTAACTTCAACTAAACAAAACATTAGACTAGCGGAATGATCCATTAAAATAAATAAAAATAGTTGTTCGATACATCTTAATATACGAAAAATCTTATTTACAAATATTACGTCTGTCCCGACGGAAATTATAGCAAAAATCAAGGTTATCATTTTTCTAAATCAATTAACTAACAAAACGATAACTAGAGGGCGCTGAATACAATTTTCATATTGTCTATGACGACCATAGAATTTTTCCCTTGAGCTATTATATCAAATTAGAGATCGCGTAACTAAAGCTTTGGTATAATACAAATTATTTGAGAACAAAATGTATCAAAAATAAAAAGGTCTCGCGCGTTGTCATGGTTGAGTTCCTAAAATGTTAAATACAATAGTTTCTCGCTTATATGGTGTCGACGCCCCCGATTAGCTTGTTCCCATATTCACTTAGCACCTGAAAGAGAAAAAATCAGTTAGTGCAATTAATATCTCCAATACGTGAATAGATCTGCACGTATTACCATCACTGATCACTGGAATCCCTGAGTAATTACGAGTACATACGACAACTTGTGTATTATATTATCTTTATAGAATAATATGTATAGTCTATACATATTGCGAATGTGATTGCGAATGCTATTACCATCACATCGAAATTTTTAGTCAACAGAAGACACATACCAGGAGTTCTCATTCCAAACTCTCTGAACAGCAATAGGCATATTATACCACAAGTGTACGGTCTAGCCCGGAGTCTAGATTTTATGTACGATTTGGCAATAGCCCCCCCCCCCTATTGTGGGACAGAATATAAACAGTTAAAAGTGGATGCACTAGTTGCACCTCTGCCTGTATAGGTGGTCGTGTACGTGTACTGACCTTGTAGAGCAGAGACTATCCCGCCCTCACACCCGCCACTACAACTCCTGTAAGCCAGGATCGGTAATGGCACGCATTTTATGACACCAAGCGGTGAAGCTCGGCGAGTCTCAGGGAACACTAGTCTGTCTTAATCCCGCAACGAAATTAATCAAATAGAAAGATAGGGAGGAGTTGGAAATATCAATTGTAAATACCTTGTAGAGCAGTATGTAGTGGTGCCGGTTGGAGAGCGAGTGCGGTCGCTGCGCGCGCAGATGTCTTACGGCGCGCGGCACGTCGGCGCACCCCGCCGCCAGCGCGCGCGCGCACACGTCCAGCGCCACCACCACCGCCGCCCGCCCCGCGCCCGACGCGCACGTCACCACGCACGGCCGCACACCTACAACCAACACTACATTTTTTAACCACCACAACATATCATCAGCCATATGACGTCCACTGCTGAAAATAGGCCTCCCCAAAGATTTCCAGATGGACCTGTCAAAAGCGGCATCCAGCGCGTTCCTGCGGCCTTTACCAAGTCATCGGTCAACTTTGCAGGTGGACGGCCACCACACACCAGCCCTGTATTATACACTGCCCACTGCTGAGCATGGGCCTCTACAACTGAGAGGGTTAATGCCTTAGTCCGCCACGCTGGTTGGCAGACTTCACATATCTTCAAAATTCAGAGAACTTCTCAGGTATGCAGGTTACCTCAGGGTGTTTTCCTTCACCGTTAAAGCGAGCGATAATTTACAAAGAATACACACATATTTTTTAGAAAAGTCAGAGGTTTGTGCCCTTGGGTTTTGAACTTGCGGGCATTAGTCTCAGCAGCCCGTTCCACTCCCAACTAGGCTATCGCCGCTTTATTTTTTAACCGTCTGCCAGCATTTAAAAGTAAACCGCACCACAGTCTGATCAACACGTCATTCATGCTACAGTATTAACAACATATTCAGTAACCTAGTAACAACGTTGCGGAATTCAATTTGACTGGTGGTAGGACTCTCATATGTAAGAGTCCTTCAACCTACCAGTACAATAAAACTACGTTCTTGACATCATCCATACCTTCAATCTCAGAAGCAGCCTTCATCTTTCCCAGAGTGCCGTTGTTGGCGGGCCCTCGCCGCATCATCTCCTCAGCCTTGGAGGGAGAATAAACGTTCACTCCGTTGCCAGAGCTATTGTCATCACTTCGCAGCTTGGTCAGGTTGTTGAATGAAGACCGATTCTGGTCTCCATATATTACTTCTACACCTGCAATTGTCATATTTGTGATAGTTCAGAATGTGGTTTTATAAGGGGTGGTTTTATGTCAGAATTCAGATAGTTTATAAGGGGGTATCTTAGCATGGAAATGAAAAAAAAATAGTGTGGAAAGTTAATTCATTAATTCACAAAAGACATTACGGAAAATATGTATATCGCCTGTCTCCACGATGTTTCATTCTAGCAATTAAACCATGCCATTAAAGAAGACCAAGGTCGTCAATTAACGGACGAGAATCAATTTAAAAGCTTACAAATTCAGGAAAATATGTTTACAAATATTACACTCTAACAAATTTCATTTTCGAATGGGTAGGCAGAGACGCAGGAGCGCATCTACATCCCATATGTTTTATCCTCCCCATGAGGGTTTTCTCTAAGCCTAGCCGAATTGTTGAACTCGGGTGTGTTTTTAAGTCCTAGAAAAAACCTCAACCTACCTTCTTCATCAAACTCTTTTGCAGTCTGCGACACTTTCATGTAACTCCTCATCTCAGACAGGAAATCCAAGATAGAGTCGTAATCATCAGGAACGCCTTTTGCTGGCCAGAAGTACCAGAGGTGCGTAACCTCCCGCCAGGTCCTGGTGGCCAAATTGATGAGCTGCACGCTGGATATAGCGTACTTGTCACGCTGTTCACGCTTCTTGAGGATTATCTTGAAGTCCCCAAAGATTCGCTTGTTGTCTGATATCTCTGATGGTGGGAGGTACTCGTAGCACTTTTCCTGGAAAATATTTAACATTAGTACTTATACATCACGCCTGTATCCGATAGGTGTAGGCAGTTGTCATGAATTCGCATATTTCACAACCTTGGTAAAAAAATGATGTTCCTTCTTTCATTCATCTCATGTAATCCCATCATCGGACCCTGACTCTTGACCTGCCTTCTCTTCTAAATAATACATATTAGAAGGACTAAAATATCCAAGACATTTATTAATAGAAATAGGGCTATGTGACCGTTGATTCTATACATACACATAATATAGACAAAAGTATACGTTATAACGGTTCTCATACCATTCGTCCATTAAGATATGAATGCGAAATGCTGAGCGCGAAACCGTCGCCCTTGCAGATCATGTTACATCAACAGGAAGTCTGAGATAAGCGCGTTACTATGCGTTTGGGCCTGGCTTTACTTACATTTATCTTTTGTCTGTAATTTAATATGAAATAATCCCGAAATTAAGACGACGTATTGTAGCCAGACAAAATTGACAACTATCGTTCTTCGAATTCACACACACGCCTTTTATCCCTAAAGGGGTAGGCAGAGGCGCAAATAATGCACCAACTTTTCAACATTCGTTTTCCTTCCCATGATGTGATAGGGGGCGAGCCTATCGCCACAGTTCTAAGAATTCCCCATAAGATTTTCTAAGGTATGCGAAGTCTAACAAAACGCACTAGGCCGGCGTGGTAGACGACTTTCTAAATACTCTCAGTAGAGGAAATCAGCGTACATAGATGATAAGCAAGCATGTTAAGCACATGGCGTGACTTTCGTATAATACATAATATAACCGAAGTATTCAGAAATAGGCACGTAATGAATAAGTACAATGCCGTCAAGTACTTTATAATTTAAAGTACAGAGTTGTATTCCGATAGCAGTGGCGGTTGCAATCAGAATAGCGTCTTCCTCGTTTTGTCATTCAATTGTCTATGTAGTTCAAATAACGTTGTTTTTATGGATCATACGTTTCTTTATATTTTTACTTGTATAAAAATTAACGAATATATAGGTGTTCGTCTCTATAGTCTGATTGTTAAATAAACTATTAACTCTACTGATATTTTAACTAGTAAGGTGTAGTATAGCAACACAATACGCTGAAACAATTTAAAAACTGCTTACACGACTAAAGATTACCTTGAAGGAACGTGGGCAGTTCCGGGAACTGCAACTAAGAACATTGTAACTAGGTATTTTAATAATCGTTAATAGATTAGGTATAAAACTGAAAAAAGGCGTGTCCTTCACATTAAGGTATATGCCAGGTGTGGGCAAACAATATCAATATGATAACTTTGAATAACAGAATTAATAAAGTATTTTATGGAACTAAACTATGCGCATCACTTTCAGGAATCATAATGAGCAGAAACTTCCCCGGTATCAATGATTTTCCAATGAATACAAATGTATGTCCAAACTGCTTTTAGTAGTAAAAGTAGACGTTACTATATTACCTATCCATAATATCTATCTACCACAAAGTAACATTCATAATATAAATCCAGTAGACATAAAAGCTTCCTTACAATTGTCATAAAGCTCAAATTTCACTGTTTTATTAACAAATAATTCTCCATTAGACTCACAAGCTTTACGGTAATAGTTATAAAGCTCAAATTTCACTGTTAACAAATAAATAATCTCACCACTCCATTCTCCATGTATTCTGTCAGCATGACTATGAGCCGTGAGTTTTGCTCCCAGATCATGCGCCAGAAATCCACCACGGTGTTAGAGAGGGGCGCTTGGCACGCAATGTAGTAGTTACGGATGTTGCCAGGACCCTGGAAGCAGAATATTAAGAGATGGGAATTGGATGGGAATTCTATGGTGGAAAAATTGCGTCCTTAACTGGGATAAAAGCTGTAGAGATCTGTATGAAATCAATTTATATTGCGTAAAATGTACCAAGTAATTTATCACTGCATAGTATAAAACAAAGTCGCTTCCCGCTGTCTGTCCCTATGTGTGCTTAGATCTTTAAAACTAGGCAACGGTTTTTGATGCGGTTTTTTTAATAGATAGAGTGTTTCAAGAGGAAGGTTTATATGGACTTTTATCCCGGAAAAACTTATTAAAGCGGGTGGAGCCGCAGGCAAAAACTAGTATATTATATTTATGAATGATGATAGACTTTTCTCAAAGCAATAACTATGTACTAATATCACAATAACAGGTTTAGAAAGTGCGTCCTGCAGATTTTGACTAATTTCTCCATTCATAGAGGACGATGCAAGCATAGTAAAAATATCTCACCGTAATATAGTTAGCATTGATATACTCGGTGGTGGGGTCATTCCCGATCCTCGTCAACGGGACCCTGGTCTCCGGCAGCGGCAGCACATTGGAGTAGCGGTTCTTATCCTCACACCCTGGAGGCACCTCCTCGGGACGTACGGTAACTGAGGGTATCTCCGCGAATTCCGCTGACATTGAGTCGATGTCCAGGGCAAAGTTAGCGAGAGCTGGGTACTGCATTGGGTGGGAGGTGACCTAGAATAAAATTAAATTTTTATTTATTTAAAATACTTTTTATACAGCCAGTTGCACAAACAAACTTTAAAATTTAAAGAGGACATTAAACACTAATCTTTCATTATGTCATTGCAGGAAACAAAATTTTAACAAACTTTAAAGTGTCTTTAACTTTAACTAATGAAATGTCAAATCCGTCATTAAGACAAATTTTACGTTGCACGTAACGCCATTAGCGTTAATTAGCATGTGGTGAATTTTAAGTTTGACAGTTAGAGGCTTTAAATTTTAATTGGTCGGGAAGCATCCATTAAAAATTACATTAAACTCTTTTCAACGGTATACAAGTGCACTTGCGTGATTTTAAGAATTTCAATATGTCTACAACGAGTCTCTCATCTTTATCTGACGCAGAAGAAAATGTATCCCGCCGCCAAATCCCAGATAGAGTGGATTTATTCTCAAAGCATGATGGTGAAGAGTTCCGTGTAAGGTACAGAATTTCTAAAGAGGCAGTTCTTCAGATTAACAATATTCTTAGTTTAGAACCAGTGACACGAAGAAATAAAGCCATTGATGGCCTGACACAGCTTTTGATTTGCCTAAGATTCTTCGCCACAGGATCTTTCCAGCAAGTGTTAGGTGATCTAACAAATATTCATAAATCAACAATTTGTCGTATTGTGCAAAAAGTTACACGTGAACTTGCTCAATTGAGCCGCATTTATATTAAAATGCCTAACAGGGAAGAACTACGAAGCGTTGCTGAAGGCTTCTATGAAATTGATGGATTTCCGCGTGTAGCAGGAGCCTTAGACTGTACACATGTGAAAATTATTAGCAGAGGAGGTGTGCTGTCTGAACTGTATAGGTGCAGGAAAGGATATTTTTCCATAAATGTACAAGTTGTATGTGATGCATCTTTAAAGATAAGAGATATTATCGCTCGCTGGCCAGGATCAGTTCATGACTGTACAATATTCAACAATTCCCACCTATGTGCAGATTTTGAAATGGGCAGATATAATAACTACCATTTATTGGGTGACAGCGGTTATTACAATAAAAATTTCTTGCTCACACCTTTCTTGCACCCGCAAACGAATGCAGAAGAAGCATATAATCGAAGCCACATTACTACTCGGAACACAGTAGAAAGATGTTTTGGGGTGTGGAAACGACGGTGTCCATGTTTAGAAAAAGGAATCACTTTAAATAAAACATCTACAATATTGCAAGTTATAGTAGCATGTGCAGTGCTTCACAATATATGTCTTGAGTTAGATGATATTGATCCACCTCATGATTTCTACATTGATAATGAGTCCGATTCATCACACACCATAGTGCACAATACAGAGACATCAGTCAGAACTGCTCTTGTTAATACAGTATTTTCCTAAATTATATTTGTTTTAATTTCAGTCTTATCTTTATCCCATACATACTTCCTATCTTTGAAATAGCAAGATAAATTCCTCTAAAATGGTCAAGATTAAACTTTCCATTTAACAGGGACTATCAGATGGGTTTTGCCCCAGGCAGAAGCAAGTAACTGTTGTCCCCAGAAAATATAAATTCAGCTAGTTTGCTACTGTAATTTGTCAAGTGCATTTGCATTCTTAATTTAATGTAATATTAATTGCAAGGAAAATTTGTCCTAAGGTGGGTTATGAATCAAGGTTGAGCGTACCTACAGATATCAATAAAAATACAAGAATATATTTTAACATTTATTTAAATTATCTAACTGCTTTTTTAAAATTAATATTTTTAAATTGTGCTGTTGTTTAGCATTTAAAATTTCTTTCATAATTTTTTTTCTTTCTAAATAAGCATTTTCGCACTTTTTCTTAAAATAAATTCTTTTTAGGGCCTCTGATGAGCACCCTTTCTTTATTTTTTTCTGACCTGTAGAAACTGAAATTTAAAAAACAAGTCAATACTGAACAGATTACCATAGATACAAGTGATTTAAAAGTAACTACTAGTTGGTATACCATTTTTAGTTAGAATTTTCCTTCGAGTCGCTACCCTTGAAGGTGTAGTTACTGGGTCGAGCAAGTTGGTGTTCTTTTGATCTGAAAGATTTATACATAATATTAATTTATGACTGACAGAGTTACTTTGGTACACTGTCAGATTTATATATATTGATTCAATAGCCAAGACCATTCACTGCTCATGACAGTTAATGCTAGTGACGCACAATGTGCAGTGGTGTTGTCCAACTTGTTTACTTCACACATCAAATTATGTTGCCATAGATGGCCAACTGACCAACAACAGATGCATCATATGTCTGCACTTATCATCAAGTGTAGCATAGTCACTTTACTTAGGATACAGGATAAATAAAATACTTTCAAACAACAATATGCATGATCTCATGTTTAAAACAAACTTACCTGTTATGGTGATTTCTATATCCTGTGTATGAGCAGTATTAATTAATGTAGATGATGGTGCAGTTGATATTTCCACAATTTCTGGTATATTTATACAGTCTGAGAACAATAAAATTTAAATTAAGAATGGAATAAAACAAATAAATTTATTTAAATTAAGTAACTGTATGATGCATACCTTTAAAATATACTGCCCCACTATCAAATGGGTTTGTAAGAGGTTCAACTTGGTCTTGTATGATACCTAATATTTTTGCATCACTATCTGTTGTTTTAGGCTTAAAAACCCCACCACCAGTCTTGTGCATCTGTACCTATGCCCAAATAAAAAAAATATTTAGTAAGGTGTTTGTAGCAGCTTATAACAATAGATCATATCAGGCTACATTTTACTATTAACTTTACCTTATCTTCTTTCACGTGTTTGAGTGCTTTGACTATGTCATTTTCGTTTACATCTATTTCTATTCCAGATGTCTGTACTTGGAGTTTTTGGCTTAAAATGTATTGCATTTTCTGGAAAAAATAATAATAAGTATAGCACATGTGTTGTTTAATAATTGCATGAATTATACAATACAAGTATACTTACATTACTTTCACCAACATGCTTGCGAGATTTCTGCTTCATGTTATCGTATAATGCTTTAAGTTGTTCTGTATGTCTGGAACCTGTAGAACAATTACTATTATATGTCACAGTTATCTCCCTCCAAGCTTCTTTCTTTTTATTGATCATTTGACCGCCCGTACTTTTGTCTTCAATAATGTGTTTATATCTGAAATAAAAGACGTCATCAGCAAACTGTGCATAAGTATTTAAAATTCAATATAATAAGTAATTATGTGTTGATACTTACTGCATAATAAGGTCAACTAATAAGGTTTTTTCTTCTGGAGTGTAATTAGCTCCACGTTCACGCTTCTTATTTATCTTGTCTGACATTGCTAATAAATTTATAATCAAAAACACCACGCGTGCGTAAATTTACCAAAAAGACACAAATATTATGTACCGAAAACAACGCTAACCGCTAATGTCAACATAAAACTGACTGATTTACGTTTTGTTTAAGCAGTATATTAGAAACAGAGTAAAAATATTACTATTATTGCATTAACAAAACGTAAATGTTCATTCATTTCGTTCACTAGCTGTAATAATTGTTTGCAACATTGTTTAATGTCGCCTTTAGCTAAAGCACCATTAAGTAGGCCTAATGAGGTTTGAAAAAAAGTTGTGCAACATCTTTAAATTAATGGATTCATTAGCTTTAATGCATCTTTATGTAATGAAATCTTAACGAAGAGCTTTCTGCAACTGGCTGATAGGGTCTTGCAACTACTAAACACTACAAATATCAATAAGATACTTAATATACTTGAATGCTCAGATTTGAGTAGCTTTACTCGCTTTCGAGCAATGAAAGTCTTAATCCACTTAAATATCAAAGCAAGAGTAGATTTAGATTGTGACCCTTAAGCTGGGATTCCGCAGAACGCGGCAGACGGCAAACGGCAACGGCAGACGGCAACAGCATATGTCGCGACGCCAGACGGCACTACTATGCAGTATTAAATTGTATTGCCGCGCGTCATTTGCCGTCGTGTGCGGAATCGGTGTCATACAATTAAATACTGCATAATGCATAATAGTGCCGTCTGCCGTCGCTGCACGTGCCGTCTGCTGTCTGCCGTTGCCGTCTGCCGTCTGCAGCGTCCTGCGGAATCACAGCTTTATGCCTATCAAATCTGTGCTATTAGCAAAAGATAACTTACTTTTTGCACAAGCGTACCCCACAAACTCACCTCGTCATCATAAGCAGGGTTGCCATAGCTGCGCTTGCTGGCTCGCAGGCGGTGGTTACCCTTCCTGTGTCCTATACTAACGCTGTCCAAGCTATACGCGTCCAGAGACACCGGCGTACATCGCTGCGCGTATATACCGCGCCGGCCGCGACGTCGCACCACGAGCTGCAATGCAAAGTAGACAGGTGTTACAATCGTAAAACATTGCTGGTTTCAAGAAATTTTGGAAAAGGGTAATACGTGCGTACTTAGTATGATTTATTATGCTGTGTTAATAGTTATTTATACCGAAGACCTAATCTTGGAAGATCATAAACATAATACAGTATAGTACTTGTTATAGGTACAAGTTGAATGTGGTACCGATGGTGTTTTAGCCGTCTCTAGCACTGTCAGCTTTTTACTAAGAATCACTAGAATATTGTAAGGGTCTGTTTACGACAGTTATCGTATTAAATACCTAATATAGATACTATCTATAGTACTTATTTGATTACCATGTAATTGGGAGCGTAGATTAGAGTCTCACTTTTGCATTTGGTCGGTATACAATATGTGACGAGTAGAATTTACTCAAAATTCGTTAAGCAAGGCCTAAATCTGTTAGTTGTTTCAGAAACAATAAGTTCACAGTGTGAGGCGCCGCGCAAAACGCGTGTACTTGCGTTTCATATTTCAGTTTTTTTTTTATTTATTGCATTGAATGCCGAGACGAGCATGACGTTCGCCTGATGGTAAGCGATACGACCACCCATAAACAGCAGCATCACCATTCAGCACCTTGAGCTACAAGGTACTGTGTGGGATTCCACTGCGCTCGTCATCCTAAGACATAAGATGTTAAGTCTCATTATGTCCAGTAGTTACACTGACTACAATCTCCTTTAAACCGAAACACAACAGTGCATGCACACTGCTGCTTGGCGGTAGGAATAGTCATTGCGGTGGTACCCACCCAGAAGGACTCTTACATATAAGAGACCTATGACCAGTAAACCAGTTGTACAAAACATACAAAGTTACCGACAAAGCTTATAACGTACTCAATTAAAAAATTGTTTATCAACGCTAATCAGAGCTAAGCAATGAGTGCAGTCATCGAAATTTAGTACAAGCACAACGACTCATTCATGCGATGATAACTTCTTTGTTACGCAGATAATATTCCAGTAATTCATAAACTACGTGCTTTATATTTAAATCGTAATATTTGTAAAATTCGCTCGCGAGTCTGTCTGTTCTTTTCCGGGATAAAAGTCCTATAAAACATTTTTTCTGTGTTTACAATTTACAAACTAATGAAAATCCTATATTATGGTTTTTATACATGTTAATGGCCATGTAGTGCCTGGATAATGTTTTTTTTATATGTTTATAGAAACATTGAAAAAGAAACATTCGAAAGTAGGATTTGAACCCACGACCTCTAGAGCACCGGCACAGTACGCTGGTGGTCGTGGGTTCAAATCCTACTTTCAACTGCTTTTTTCAATGTTTCTATAAAAATATAAAAAAACGAATATCTTCACAAACTCATATCTATGTACAAATAGACTTTCAACATGCCTCCAGTCTACCCTAATCTTTATCCCATTACGGATGCAATGCCACATTATAATGAACTCTTATTTATAAAGCCCTGCGTGCCACTGTTCTCTTTAACCTGAGACATCACATGGAACACGAAGCCAGCAATTTAGATATCCTTAAAAACGAAACACAACAGTGTAACTTTGAGGTAAGAATAGACAAACTAGAACCTATAAGGACTCTATATGCAATATACATATGAGGTACATTACTCTCATCGCGTTACTAATTATGAACCAAGATTCGAATAACGCAAACACTTTTGTAAAAGTGTGTGATTACGTTTTAACGTGAGAAAAATTTCTAAAGCATCTAATACTTAAAATATTTTTTCCCAAGTACAAAATTGGCACTTAACGAGCTAAAATGTGTCGATATGAAGGGCCCGCACGCACTTGAGACCTTAATTTACGAGGTCTCCTACGAACTGCGCGGCTCCGCTGATTCATACGTCACGTCGATTTTGATGAAAATTTGCACATAGTTAAATGACCCGTATAAAAAAATAAGCTACTCTTAATCCCGGAAAAGAACGCAGTGTGCGTGTTTATATTATGTATGTCTTTATAAAAAAAGATCTTTCAAAGGACGGAGCTACGAGCAACCTTATCATATAAGAAACCATTTAATATTATTGAAGCAATTAAGCATTTAAGCCAATCTTACTATTTAATGTTATAAATGCAAGAATTTGTTTTTTTTTATTGCATTGAATGAAGAAACGAGCATGCCCTTCGCCTGATGGTAAACGATACGACCACCCATAAACAGTAGCAACACCATCCAACACCTTGAGTTACAAAATACTGTGTGGCATTCCACTGCGCTCGTCATCCTGAGACATAAGATGTTGAGTCCCATTATGTCCAGTAGTTACACTGGCTACAATGTCCATCAAACCGAAACACAACAGTGCATGCACACTGCTGCTTAGTGGTAGAAATAGATGTTGCGGTGGTACCCACCCAGAAGGGCTCTTACATATGAAAGACCTACCACCAGTAAAAAGTATCTTGTTAAAGTATTTGGATGTTTAATAGAAGTAAACTCAGAAACAGGTAAACTGATTGGGATGAAATTTGGCTCACACATAAAACATGTCTTATATTAACACTAGGCTACCCCGGTGTCTTGCCCCGTGAGATTTTTTATCCGATTTTAAATAGATGGAGTTGCATCCTACAGATGAGCTATGAATCAGTACAATAATTTAGAGACTTGTAAATAATAACTCTATTAAGTGTATGTGAAAATGCTAAAAAATATCCTTCCTCGTACGATGTTGTCGTGTCGTGCGCACATTGGAGACGTACGCTAAAGGTCCGTCATCAGCTTAGCTTTGTTTATAATTTGCATTGTAAAAACATCCTCGACGGGCTATACTGCGACACTTACGTACCTTTCTAGGAACATAGGTGGACAAGTACGGCACGGACAAAGTATCAACTCACCTACGATTTTAAAAATGTTGCAAATATCAAGGGAGCATATTATTACGTTTATAAGGTTTGCAATTTTATAAGCAACCAAAAAAATCTAAACTAAATAAAAATCTTTGTACGTACCATCGTAAAAAAGTTTACTTCATATTGCACCCTCAACATTGGAGATGAGGAAATTCATAATTCAGTGGCAGAAAAACTTAAAAAAAAATCGATTAACTGATTAATTCATGCATAGATTAATAACGTTTATTGAGAAGTACATTTCCTTGTATGTTAAACATCAACTGCTTGATTAATAATAACTCACACACACATTCACGCCCTTTATCCCCGAAGGAGTAGGCAGAGGCGCAACAAATGCTCCCGCTTTTCGCCGTGCGTATTCCGTCCCATGGTGTGATAGGCTCGCGCCTATCGCCATATCAGACACAAATTCCAGACTCCGGGCTGATACTGAATAGAAAAACCCAATATCACTTTGTCCGACCCGGGAATTGAACTCGAGACTTCAGCTTTGCAGTCGTACCGTAATACTATTACGCCACCAAGGCAGTCGACTAATAACTGCTGATATGACTAATAACTGTTTTGTATAAATATCTGTCTTAGGCACTTTGCTTCGTCTAGCCTCCCATGAAGTCATTAGAAAATCCAAACAATATGAAGACAATATCCTTACATATTGTAAAACAAAGACCCTTGCCGCGCCTGTCTGTCTGAACGCAATTAACTCAAAAACTACTTAACGGATGTCGATGAAATTTGGCATGTAAATAGTTTGATATCTTGAGTTAAAAATAGCTTAAATAATAACAAACTTTATTCCGTGAAAATATATAATGGAACTCTTATACCGAAAAAACTTTTTCACTGACAAAAGCTGACACATAATATAAGGTGGCTAATATCCCATCGGACTTTCTTCAGTCCATACCGTAAGTTAGCCATATCCCAGCCCTATACTCGAGCCCTATGGCGCATACACATTTGACATTACTGTGACGTATGCCGGCCAACCAGCCAGTGGTGTCTGACTGCGCACGCGCACCGGTCCTCATTTAGCTTTTTAAATTATGTTCCTTTTTTGATTATTTTTTTATATTTGAAATGAGTTGTTTTTGTTTTAGTTATTGTTTTTAATTAATTTGGGCATAGTTTTGGGTTTTTCAAACGAGACCGGTTAACCAATAAAACGTGAGTTATTTATGATAATTAACTTCCAAAAATATTAAATATTAGATTCATTTTTTATTCAAACTAGCTTAATGTTATCTGTTGCTCATTTTATTTTACTGCCCAAAGATAAATCAAAGATATTGAAGCCTACCATTTTTTTATATGCTTAGAATGTCTTAATTTGTTATTGATATTAAATTATATAGCATCAGAAAATAAATGTAAATACAAGACTCGCAATTTTTATTGTCAGATGCATTACGTTATCGGGCTGAGAAGTTCGGGGTCACGAGTTCGCTCTCGTGATGGTTTCATAAAACGGTTTTCGTTTATAAACATATTTATTTTGATTATAAAAAATATATTACCGTACATCGTCATTTTGATAAATTGTTTTTAGTATATTTTAACATTTTTTAACAGTATTTACATAATTTAAATTCCATTTGTTTTATATAGAATGAATCGAAGGAGAGAAATATGTCTTCCAAAGCTGTCTCAAGATGCAGCAAGTGGTTCAATATAGACATTAACAATAAAATGGTAAGAGACTATTTTTACATTAATATTTAGATATATTTTTTTTTCTTGCATAAAGCACATAAGTAATTTTTTGTTTACCTTTACTGTTACTTAAGTTCTGCTCAGTCTAAATATTATGACCTAGGACATGTCGCGTGTCACATCTCTCAACGGTCATAATCACGAGGTGCTAACTATTTTGCGAGTTGACATTCTGTAGTCATTACTTGTCACTTGAGAAGTGTAATTCTTCATGAAATTCAAATTGTTCTTATTTTTAATTTGGGCTCGATATGGCGATAGGTGCGCCCCCTATCACATCATCGTGGATGTCTTAGTTGCATCTCTACCTACCAGCTCAGGGATAATGGTGTGATGTGTGTTTGTTTGTTGTGTCTTACTTTTTCTGAAGATGTTTGTATGCTTTTTTTATACAAAAATATCTAAAAATTTATCTTTTTTATAATACAATGAGATTGCTTCTAAGATGGTAAGCTTGGATTAAGTTTGATGCAAGTCAGTAGGTACTGCAAGTTTCATCAACTTTTTTCAAGCTCTACCAATCATTACTATAGTAGGGCCAATTTAATAGATCATATTTGACATCTGTTAGTTATAGCTAATTAGTGAGTTACATACATACATACATATACCCTCACGCCTGTTATCCCGGAAGGGGTAGGCAGAGGCGCAACTAGTGCACCCACTTTTCGCCGTTATTCCGTCCCACGATGTGATAGGGGGCGAGCCTATCATGCTCATATCGGGCACAAATTCCAGACTACGAGCTGATACTGAATAGAAAAACTCAATACCACTTTGCCCGAGCCGGGGTCGAACCCCAGACCTCGGCTTTGCAGTCGTACTGTAATACAACTACGCCACCGAGGCAGTCAGTAATTAGTGAGTTATTGTGAAAAATTACTTATAAGTACAGTTTTTTTTATTTAAGATCCATTAAAAGTCAAATAAAAAAATCAAATCAAAATCAAATATCAAATCCCTGTCTCTTTGTTATTTTATATCGTAAATTTAAATTTAGATAATAAAAATGTAACATAAATGAGTTTATTTCTATTTGATTATCTTTGTATTTTTTTAGTTTATGAAAAGAATAATATGTTTTATTATAATCACAATGTGGTTATTAATTAATCGTTAAACATTCCTTCAAAGGTAATCATTGCATTCAATTCAACTTATCGATTCATCAATCTTTCGATTTTATAGGTAACATCCATAGCGTTTATAAAGAAAAAGGGATCACCGACGTAACCTTGTAACGACGTTCAGTGTTTTAAAACAAAAATTGTTTATTATGTTTAGAATGGTACATCTCTCAAAGCAAATCGTAAATTTGCCTTCTTTTGTCGTTATTACAATAAATATGTATTTTTAATTGAAAAAACTTAAGTGATTGTGCAGTTCTAACTTTGAAAAAATAAATAATATTGTGTTCCCTGATTACAAGGTTACGTTGTTGGATTCAGATGAAGTGTGAAATGTGATCTATTAAATTGGCCCTACTATAACGAGTAAAATAGTCCATCGTACAAAGTGTAATTTTTAACTCATTTTTAAAAGTCCGCTCCCTAAACTTTACAAGCATGTATGCCAATATTTATATTTTTTTATTGCGCATCGCGACACAATTAACTGATGGTAATCAGTCAGAACAACGCACTCCCAATTAATTTTACACACACACACTCACGCCTTTTATCCTCGAAGGGTTAGGCAGAAGCGCAACTAGTGCACCCAGTTTTCGCCGAGCGTATTCCGTCCCGTATAAATTTGTCGGGCATAAATTCCAGACTCCGGGCTGATAAAAATAAATTTTGTATTAGTGTAATTGGGTTTTGCACGGTAACATCCTAGGTTCGATTCATGCAAAAATAACAACGCTTGCAGGGCAAGAACTAAGCTTACTTTGGCTTAGCTTTCAGAGCTGAGATAATAACACATGAACATAGCGTGGTTTATACATATTTGCGGTTTCTTCAGAAATATGACACAATATCTCAGCGATGCGAGCTAAGCTCAAGTAAGCTTAGTTTTCGGTCTGCAAGCCGCATAAGGTCTCTCAATACGAAGCAACATATATTATTTGCAATTGAAATTGGTCGATATTGTAACCTATTACCATTCTGGAGCAAATAAAAGCTCCGAAAATTACATTACCATTAGCTTCAGAAAAAAGGCACGAAGAACTTTGATTAATTTATATACACACATATATCATGACCACCAGTCCGATTTGACCAAGTCAAGTCCAGTAACAGTCGTTGGCGCTATAAAAATTCCTCGTTGGCAACCGGAGTGCGCACGCGCACCCGACACCGCGTTTATCGCGTAACCAGACGCAAACGATCTCGGTCACAAGGTTTGACACATTTCATCGTGCTGATTATGTACCTGATGGTACGTTATGAGGCTTATTTGTGTGCATTTATGACTTCATTATTTTAAGTCGGGTAAGAAATTCGAGAGGAAACGATCTTTTTAGTTCAGTTCGTCTTAATTAATATAGAGATTAACATTAATATTTATTTATATTTTTATCCGTCTGGGTGGGTACCACTGCAATGTCTATTTCTACCGCCAAGCAGCAGTGTGCATGCACTGTTGTATTTCGGTTTGAAGGGCATTGTACCCAGTGCAAATACAGGACATAATGAGACTTAACATCTTATATCTCAGTATGACGAGCGCAGCATGTCACACGGTACTAATACTACTATCAAATCAAGGGGCAACACTTTAACATAAATTAGATCCACTTTACTTATTATATACTTTAAAATTTCCAGGTGTACCAGTGACTCTTCACAACACTCGACAACTTACTCCAAAGTAGTGAACGTAATTTATCGTGAGGTCAATCTATAGATATTATGCTCATTACTTTGGATATGTTGTGCGAACACGCTTCGGAAGAGATTCTAAGAAGCTATTCTGACAGAAGAACGAAGACTGCCATCCGATGCACTGTTGCGATTATACGAATGTTTATATATTGTTGTACATGTATTTTTCCATGTTTGTGGTACTGTTACCGTGTCATATATGTTTTTTATGGTGTGTTAATTAAAAATGTAATATTTTATTTAAAGGTTTTGTTTAGGGTATGCCTTATGATCGTTACTTTCTTTCTACACATCGAGTAATTGGAGAAATCTATAATTAGGTTAATAAGGTACATATTTCAAAATTTCCGAAGTGCGACTTACCAATAATCCGATGAGTAGAACCAAGGCAATAACGCCAATGGTGCTGACAGCTATCGCCACTGCGGCTCCAGTACTTGATTCCTCCGTCAAGACCCTCGACGACGCTTCAGTCGTCACTTCACCAGCATACGTCGTTAGATCCTCAAAATCGTTTGCAGGTTTCATGGTAAGATCCACATCAGCCTCCTCTGTTGTAGACAGTATCTTCGCTGTATGTGTTGTTGTGTCGGCCTTAGAAACTGTTGTTACGACTGAGACAGTGACTTTTTGACTAGATACTTCTGTAGATTTAGGAGTTGTTATTATAGGTTTATATTCGATTGGTAAAACAGGTTCCTGAGTGGTTGTTTCAGATATTTCTTGTTGTGTTGTTATTTCAGGAGTTGTCTCTTCACTTATGTCTTCAGACTCCTTTTGAGTCGTAGGAATATTTTTCTCATTCTCTGTAGTTTGAATGTCAGTGGTATGTTCCACCGTTGTTTTTTCTTGGTTAATAATCTCATTGCTATTCTCTTCAGAAGAGCAGTCGGTGGTATCCTCGCTAGACATATCCGACTCAGTAATAGGTGTATCTGTTGTTGTGATACGTTTCTCACGTTCGGTATTTATTTCTGTTACAACTTCTACGACAATTGTAGTTGTGTCTTCTTCTGTCGTTGTAGCTATAGTTGTTGTTGGAACTGGAGTTGTAGTTGTAGCAGCGGTAGTAGTAGTTGTTGCACTAGATGTAGTAGTTGTGATAGGTGCAGTATCTTGTACAGTAGTTGATGGCGTGGTCTCTTCAGGTATTATTTGAGTAGTAACTTCTGCAGTTGTCGGAAGATTTGTCTCTTCTGTTACAGTTGGAACTGTCATTGTTTCTGTGACAGTAGTATGTTCAATAGTTTCGGTAGTAGTAGATTCTTTTTCTGTAGCCTTTTCTAGTACTTGCGATGACACTTCATTTACAGGAGGAGTCGTATCTGCAACAGTTGATATTTCTTCTGTCATATCTGTGGTAGTCATATACTTGGGACGATAAGTCGTTATAGGGCTATCTTTGACTGTAGTTGTTCTAGTTCTGGTTGGTATAGCTGGACGCCATGTAGTTTGTGTTGTATATTCCGTGTCATTTTCTACATCTTCTGTTACTTCCACAGACTCTACAGGCACATATGAAAACCTGATAGTTGTAATTTCATAATCCGTGGTAGTTTTTATTTTCTCTTCATCGAGGCCATCGTCCTTAGAAGTAGGAATAGTTTCATCCTGAGGGGTAGTTATATCAGAAGGTAGCTTCGTGATCGATTCAAAACCAGTTGACCTTGTCGCGTCAACTAGCGGAATTGTTCCTGCTTTAGTCGTTGGTTCCATTTCGATTGCTGGTATCCATGCTGGAGTGAACGATTTTGACTTAGTCGGCGTTGAAGTACTCGCTGGCTCTGCACTACTCTGCACAGATATGTTACTCTCAGCGGCTAACTTCTCAGTCTTGCCCTCGGATGTGGACTCAAATTGTGCGGGTCCCGGAGAAGTGGGTGGATTTACTGGTTGCCAAGGGAGTCTGTTTTGTTCAACTTCAGTGATGTTCTTAGAGATGATATTCTCAGATATAGTACTGGCAGTTAATGTTGTAGGACTAGTTGCGGATTCCTTATTATCTGAAAAAAATATTGAATATTTCATATAGTCACTAACTAGTGTTTGATATTTCATCGTAACATTATAATACGGTATTTACTGTTTATTACGATTATAATATTCACATGAGTATAAATGACATTATTATTACATCAAATTATATTTTTTTATCAAAAGGTAAGTTCTATTTACCTGCCGTCACTTCATTGACTTTCTGCAACTCGTTTTCGTCAACACTCTTTGTAGTCATCGTTGCGTTGACAGGGCTCAGCATAGGCGACGGAAGCATCGAAGCCAGCGACCAAGCTATCGAAGTAGGAGGTAACTCCATGTCGTTAATGTCCGAAACTTCAGCTGATGTTGCCGTTGACGTCCTGAATTTCGTAGATCCTCGTTTCCATAGAGTTGGTATACTATTATCCGTAATTGATTGAGAGTGGACAATCTTCTTTATTCCACTAATATCACTTTGCTGTACTGGGTCTATTTCAGATGACACAGTGGTCAACATCGTTTTATTAGGATTCCTATATTTATACGTAGTTGATAACTTTTCATTAATATAATGTTCAGAGTAAATCGTACGACTAGTTGGTCTTATATTATCTGTTTTAGTTACATTTCGTTTTGGTAACATCCAAATTGGTCTAGTCCTTGGAGTGCTGTAGTAAAACTTACGAGTCAAAGGTCTTAAAGTAGAAATTTCTGGTTTTACAGTGACACTGTTTGGAGAATCTTTATCCCCCGTCAAGTTTAGTCTTTTCGAGTAATTTCTATTTCTGTTATAACTATTTAAATATACTTTAGTAACTTTTTCGGTGGATGAAATTATGTTCTGTGTAGAAACGGGTATCACCGTGTGGTAAAATGGTATCACACTAGATATTGGAACAAAGTTGGTAGAAGCTATAGATATATTTTCAACTTTCAGATTTAGTAGAGCTGATTTGGTAGATGTTGAAGTAAATGGATGCTTGGTTGATATCTGGACAAAATTTGATGGTTTTGTAGATAGCTCTACACGTGGCTCTATTGTTGTAGATGTAGGTTCCAAAACTGCTTTTTTGGGAGATATTTGAACTATCATTGGCCGTTTAGTAGCTGTTTTTACAACTGGTTGTTTAGTAGATTGGGAAATCGCAGTTGCCTGTTGAACTACTGTTTGGACTGTAACAGGCTCTCTACTGGGTATCTGACCTGGACTAGGCTGTATCAATTTTATTTGATTTATTTCTTCCTCCGGTGAAGTGCTAGCCGTAGGGCTAGAAGGTAACGTGTCATTATCACAATCGTCGTCACTTGTATGGTTTATGTATGTTTCAGTTGATAACACAGACATTTCGTAGTATATACTAGTTCCTTGAATATCCGACAGCTGTCTCTTAGCGGTGTCTGCACCTTCATTATCATGAACACGAATTTCTTTGGTATTTTTAATGAATACTGTAGATTTATTAGTAGGAGTATTGTTACCTAACTTTTCAAAACCTACGTTCTCCTTCACAATCTTGTGAACATTACTAGCATTAGATGGAGGAGCCATAGCCTTAATAGAGTCCAGTTTCTTTATAATACTACCCGATATTTGTTGATATTTTTTATCGAAGAAATCGTTTTTCGGTGTTGTTAGATCAGAGTCGAAATCGAAGAAGCTTCCAGATCCTAAATGGTCTTCATCCTTCTCGTTATATCCGTAAGATGTGTCTTTGGGAAAAAAACTGGAAAATCCATAAGATGGACTGCTGTAATCTTGTTTTACTTTATTACTAAAGCTATCGTCATCTTCGTCAAAACTGGGTATAGTAAAAAAATTATTGTCGTGAAATTTGCTAGATGTAAACCTTTCAAAGGATTCATTCTCTTCTTCCTCTTCTTCTTCGTCGAATTCCTCGGCGCTATGAACTTCTTTGTTCACCGCTATTGGCGTTGTGCTGGAAATACTCGTCGGCATTTTTGTCTTCTTGTATAATTTCATGCTGTCAATAATCTCTACTGGTTTCTTAACTTCAGGAGTTGGCGTGACTATTATTAATTTATCTGCTTCTGTTGAACTCCTCACTCTTCTCAGAGTGCTTTCTGTGCTTGATTTGAGTTGGGAGAAGAACCTAACCCTTCCTCTGTCTTTGTATTTGGCATTTTTCTCTGTGTGCTCCTCTGAGATAGAGTCTTTGGGGCTCAATTCATTGATTAAGACGTCTGGGGTGTTAGTTTTGGTCTTGGACCATGTTGTGGCGTTCAGTCTGTTGTGTCTTGTGATCTTGTCATCTCTCACCGGCTCTAGTGTCGTTTGTGGCAGCGCGTTGCCACTGACTCTCGTGCTCAACACTAGTAGGTTTACTACTAATGCTGCACCTGGAAAAATTGAAATAGCATTACATAAATAACACTGTATTAAGTAGTAACATGTTAATAAATGGGCACTATTTTCGTTGTAGTTATGAAATGCTATGTTAAAATTATAAGTTAATGATATATTTTTATACATTATTAATTCTAAAATATCTTATTTTTTACCATAGTTACAATATTGTGTATATTGATTTCTGTGGATGTAACAATAACATTTTTCTATAACACTAACATATGATTTCTTACTAATTCAGTTCCATAACGTTGAACGTTATGGAACGTACTTACGTAGCTAAATTACGACGTCTGTATTGTAGCAATTGTTATGAATTTTACTTTATCTATTACTCTTGCTGTTATAGAGAAAATAGATTGTTAGGCAGCTAATGTACGTAGTACTCTTTTTAATACCATTCATTCATTCACTCATTTATTTTGTAGTATAAATGACAGCCAGACTTTTATCATGAACAGCGTGTGTTTTGTATTAATCGACACATATTTGAAACAGTTTTTATTTGATTTTTATTTGTTGTTTTAAATAACTCACCTAAGCATATTCTCACTGGTGATTCCATTATATCATTTTGTAAGCAATGTGAATCTCAAAGCTTCATCTCGTCTCGATCATCGTTCCTGCAATGGACAGAAAAAAAATTTAAATTTTGATGCAATAGTTCATTATTTAGTTGAACTGAACTTTCGATTTTGCAATTTAGGTTGGATAAAGAGTTATAGAAAAATAGTTTTAATCAGGAATATTAGTTTTTTGTCACCGGTTAGCGCGGATACATTTTACCCAAATAAAATTCTCCTTCGAATCCATTTCTGGGATATAAATAAACGAGATACGTCCCTCTCCAGCTCACAAACTTGCACTTTGAACAAACCAATAAATACTGATATTTGCGTACACGAAAGATTTCGAATTAAAAAATCTTCTACATGTTGATGGATGAGTATGTAACGTATTTGATTAAATCTAAGACTCAATAATAATGCATTATTACATGTACACTGATATATATAATCTGTAGAGATTAGTAATATTTTTTGAAACATAATCTACTTTATCTATGTTTGATATCATAATAATTAGATAATATCACCTCATAGATTTAGTGGCAATGTACTAATACGAATTACGAACCCTCTGCTTATGGTTTCAGGGTTCTTTCAATTCTTACGTCATAAGTCAAACTGAATCAAGCTCTTTCTTTTTAAAACTTTCCACCCTTGTAGCATGAATACGATACAAGACGTTACACAATGATTACCACGTTCTATTATTTACGTTTTATTCTTTTGATTGGCAGGTCAGACCATCTACTAATACACTATCTATACTACACTACGCATACTTCTAAATACACCCCCGTTTTCTCATAAACAGAATATTTACGATGTCGTATGTCACTTCATACATACGCAGTTTTATACCATATTCTGGCTTTTATCGTTCATTATATAAAATCTTTGGAGTAGAATAAAGATTTGAATAAATATTTTATTTTTATATTGGGTCAGGAACCCATGCATCCCCCCACGAAGTCCAACCCTATCTACAATTCGTGACAGGTCTGTCGCAAGATGCATTATACCATCAGTTTACGCAATCGTTTCCCATGCTCCATTACTTTACATCAGTTAAACATGAATATCAAGCCCACTGATATCAAGCACAACAATAATGTAACTTATGTGTGGTTTTTACAGAACATAAGCTTGATCTAGGAAATGTAATACAGATTCACGAGCACAATATAGAGCTCTACATAGAGCACTTTGTTTCAATTTTGGTTACTCGTATGAAGCCAAAATTCCATTTTACGTTAACTTTCTTCCTTTTAAACGCTAATAGAAAACAGAAAAGTTCTGATGGGAACAAAGACATTAAACAGTATGGTTATAGATAAGATCTCAATAGTTCCAAAAGTTATTACCAATTGGTAATAAGTCGCTGTCTTATCTGACACGTCCGTGTGACAAGACATCTCGGTATATTTTGTAAAAAAAAAAAACAACATTTTGGGTGGAAATATGCCAATTTGAATGATAGCCTAGTTGGGAATGGAACGGTCTGCCGCGACAATGTCCGGAGGTTTAAAACCCACGCACACGCTTCTGACTTTTCAAAAGTTACGTGTGTATTGTTTATCAATTATCGTTCGCTTTAACGTTGAAGGAAAACTCAGTGAGGAATCCTGCATACCTAAGAAGCTCTTTATAAGAATTTCAAAGTTATGTAAAGTCTACCAACCCGCACTAGGCCAGCGTGGTGACCTAAGGCCTAAACCCTCTCAGTAGTAGAGGAGGCCCGTGCCCAGCAGTGGGACAATATTTAATACAGGGCTGGTATTATTATATTATTATTACATATTATATATGCCAATTTGCGAATTAAGATCATGTCGAAGTATGTTCTACTGCATTTTACATATGTGTTTTGCTATTTCACGGTAGATTGAATTATTGATAAAGTGGCTTAAAATTTCTGTTTGTCAATTTTCCCAATGTCTGCTCTGTATAATCTTAGAGCTCTTTCTATGGGTATAGCTAGAATATGTAATGTTCATAACGTTAACGTCAACGATTGTAGAAAAGCATCTAGGCTGCATCTCCAGTTGATGATCTTCAGGCTTGGAAGGCTTACCATACCATACCAGCCCTGTATTATATATACTGGCCACTGCTGAGCACGGGCCTCCTCTACAACTGGGAGGGTCAAAGCCTTAATCCACCACGCTGGCCTAGTGTGGGTAGGTAGACTTCACATACCTTCTAAATTCAGAGATCTTCTCAGGTATGTAGGTTTCCTCGCGATGTTTTCCTTCACCGTTAAAGCGAGCGATAATTCACAAAGAATACACGTATAATTTTTTGAAAAATCAGAGGTGTGTGCCCTTGGGTTTTGAACCTGCGGACATTCGTCTCGGCAACCCGTTCGACTCCCAATTAGGCTTGATGGATCTTAATTCTTAACACAAAAGACATGAGTAGATCCTCGAAATGTTATAGATAATATTTTTCGCCTACGCCTATAAGATCTTTAAAACAATAATTTAATTGTAATACTACAAATAACTTAAAGCACGGAACACAGATTCACAATTTTACATGGCTCAAAATGCATAATGTATAATTTTCTGTTAATTATTTTAGAAATATTATTTTTTATTTTTTCGACTGTCTCGGTGGCGTAGTTGTATTACGGTACGACTGCAAAACCGAGGCCTCGGGTTCGATCCCCGGATCGGGCAAAGTGATATTGGATTATTCTATTCAATATCATCCCGGCGTCTGGATATGCCCAATATGGCGATAAGCTCGCTTCCTATAACATCATGGGATGAAATACGTACGGCGAAAAGTGGGTGCAACCGTGCACTAGTTTCGCCTCTGCCTACCCCTTCGGTCATAAAAAGGCGTGATGTATGTATGTGTGTATTTTTTTATCAATTTATTCACGTTAATATTTTAATGAGTTATGTTAACCCATAAAACCTCTTTAAAGTTTTAATAAAGTTTTTACAGCGAACAAAATATCCCATTGTGTATAATGGTAAACAACGTGTTTTTATCTCTGCTTCACACTAGTTCTCACACGTTTATGTAACAAATTACTCCATGCCACCTCACCCGTTTATCTTAGAAATTGTTTATTTTTAAACCCAAGTTGCAAGGAGCTTTGTGTGTTTTAATAATATGTCTTGTCTTTTTTGCATATGAAAGACAAGACGAGCTGCTTGACTGATGGTAAGCTAAGCCTATGAACAGTAGCAACACACAGCAGCCTAAGAAGGAGCGAATCTTCAACCGCCTGAAGCTTCGCGGTATACAAGGTCTCACTCTTACAAGTGTCTTAGGGCCGTATTAATAATTCAATCTCAAGTTTGAGTTACATCTCAAGTAGACACAATGTATTGGACTCTTCATACATTATGTCTACATAACCGCCCTTAGAATCTGAGCGGGTGGTAGTGTATATTGTGTATGCACATGGATAGCGACCATCGTATATAAACTTTTAAAACCATCAGCCTGTGTATATCCAATAAACAGGCCGGCATAATTATCTATACTCACAGGACTAAAACATATGCGGAAGGTTGCGGACTTGGACTGTAAGCGATTAGGAAAATTCATGGAGCGCGTCATCGTGGATGAAATTATCTATAATTATTAGCATCAATTCTCATATCTATACTTAATATTATAAAGCCGAAGAGTTTGTTTGTTTGGTTGAACACACTAGACTCAGGAACTACTGAACCGATTATGAATATTATTTGACTTATTAGTAAAAAAAAATAAAGTATGATTATTACTCCTGAGTGCTATTGGCTACTTCACGGGACGATATTTTTTATCGTGGTAAACTAATTCTCGCGGGCAGAGCCGCGCCCAATACCAGTATTTTTATAAGTTCTATACAAAACGTAAACTAGATCTTTCCTAAAGATTATTTCATTTCAAGTTTTCAGTAGAATACTACTTTAGGAATCATTATGTGCGAAAAAATCGCAATAATTACATAATTTGCTTTCTAGTGTTTGTCTAGAATCTAGATAAATTTGTAACCATCTCATTTTACTATTAATAAGTAAGGGAAGAGAGAGTGTGTATGTATGCTACAAAATTAATTTAACAAATTCAAAACAATTCAAACAAACATTCAAGCCTTTAATATGACATAATACATGTTCTTTTTTCTTTGTCTTATATAAAATAAATCTTGTAAAGATTATTTCAGAAGCACGTTGCAATTTTCAGTTAATACTCAGTCGAACAGCTGTCGCATACGAAACCCGTGGTACACTTATTTACCACATTTGTTGTTTTTTTTTTTTAAATCAACAAAGGCAAATGAGCTGTCCACCTGCTGGTAAGTGGTCACTGTCTTCTACAGGCATCGGCAATGCCTGGGGTAAGCCAAGAAGCTTCCTAGAATAATCAAATCAATTTATTTGCTATAAACATGGTATGTAACAAGGTGTTAAACATAACATAAATGTATTATACATATGTGCAACATGTTTTACCGTTTCAACGGCATGCAATTTTTTTTATTATAAGTACATCTACTGTCTGCTTACAACATAGAAGATACTGTTCATTGATATTTCTAGTTCCTCTAGTAATAAATTGTACCAAATAGATATTTTTCTATCTTTGTTTTTTTTTTAATGCCTTGGTGGCATAGTTGTATTAGGGTACGACTGCAATGTCAAGGTCTCGGGTTCGATTCCCGGGTCGGGAAAAGTGATATTGGGTTTTTCTACTCTGTATCAGCTCGGAGTCTGGAATTTGTGCCCGATATGGCGATAGGCTCGCCTCCTTTCACATCATGGGACGGAATGTGCATGGCGAAAAGTGTTTATAAGCACTAGTTGTGTCTCTGCCTATCCCTTCGGGGATAAAAGGCATGAGTGTATATGCAATATATGTATATAATAGTTTTTTATAAGCTAGATGTTGATCGCAGCTTCGCCCGCGTGAAAAGTCATTCCCGAAACAAAAATCCCTGAAACACTAGAGAGGTTTGTAGCGCCGTCCGTATGAAGCCAGCACCATCTATAAAAATTTAATATTTCCCACGGAAATAAATTACCTGGATACAAAATAGCCTGTATTTTAATCTAGATCATTATCTATCAGAGTGCCGAATGGCATCCTAATTCGTTCAGGAGTTTATTTCTAACAAACACTCGCATTTATAATATTAGTCCTACAAGATATGATGTACAAATAACCTATACGTCAATGTATAAGGACAGTCATGCATCATCTTCGATCGTTGAGGTCGCCTCAACAATGGTCTGACTAACGCTCTTGTACCCCATATACATAATTATCTCGTAACGGTTAATGCCGAACGTACAATCAACTGTTCATCACAAGGACTTGTTAGTGGATCGACTCGTGATCCACATCTGTGGCATATTCAGAGAAGCAAATTAATGTAAACAAATGTTTGCCTAGTTTTCAGACTTCTCTACAGTATTTAGTGCTTTAACAGCTCCTAACAAAGAAGATGAGTACTATAAGAAGGCTTATTTTATTGAATTTGGTATATTTTGAAACATACATGGTGAAGTAGACTACCTCGGTGGCGTAGTTGTATTACAGTTTGACTGCAAAGCTGAGGTCTCGGATTCAATCCCCGGGTCGGGCAAAGTGATATTGAGTTTTTCTATTCAGTATCAGACCGGAGTCTGGAATTTGTGCCCGATATGGCGATAGGCTCGCCCCTATCACATCATGGAACGGAATGACGGCGAAAAGTGGGTGCACTAGTTGCGCCTCTGCCTACCCCTTCGGGGATAACAGGCGTGAGTGTATATGTATATATGTATGTACATGGTGAAGTTTTACTATCACTTTCTTCCTTACGATAAAAAAAAAACAATGCGTTAATTATGTTAATCACAGTATTCGACCCTGTATTCGACCCGTATATACTTATGTAAGTTTCTATGGCTGCGATTTTCTCAGAAACTACTGATCCGATTTGGATCGCGTTTACGTTATTCAAATTTACAGTTTTCAGGGAAGGTTTTAGTATTTAATTTATTAGGACCGGACATAGACAATGAAACTCTTTAATAACTAACAGCAGATGACCCGCGAATGCTGTAATCGTAGATCTATGATATATTGTTTACACCATTATATAATTAACTAACAAAAAAGCAATAAATAAAAACTTATTAACAAAAAATAAAACCGACTTCAAAACCACTGTAGCATAGTCGCCTAAGTCGTAGCTCTGAAACGAATGGACCGATTTTGACGCGGTCTCAGATCTGTTCAGTCGTTTGAAGTGTATCAGCTCATTTCCAACTTTCACAATTCCGATTGATTTATAATTTAGTGTACTGTGACTTCGGAAATATTTTTAAGACATATTAACCTTGATCTGATGCTACAGCATCAAGTCGTCTGCGGGATACCCAACTCTTTAGCAACTTATAGCAGATATAGCATCTGTGGGCTCATAAGAATGGTATCAACGAGTAGTTGCTAGATAGTAGATTATCAAGGCCCACTGATGGAGAAAATAGTAATTTAAAAAGTTTGAAACAAATTTAAATTGAAATTTAAATAACCTCCAACACAAAAATCTTCTAGAAAGTAGAAGTCGGTTTATTTTTTTGTTATTCAACATGTTTACAACATTTATAACCTTAACTGATGTTCATCGGTTTCCCGTTGTTGCCCAATGGGATTGTGCAAGCTATCAGTCGCGCATTAGCCGTGGCCGCGTGGCTGCGGACTTACCGCGGTGAGAACTACTGATTGCTACCTTCAAATCTAAGCATTATTTATTAATCTTATCTTATTAATATTATAAATGCGAATGTTTGTGAAAATATTTGGATGTTTGTACCAACTAAACTGATTTGGATGAAATTTTAGCAAACGGGTAGATTATATCCTGGATGAACACATAGGCTACTTTTTATCCCGATAATTTTCTCCCATGAGAAATAATGGATATTTTAATTCTGATTCTTTAAGATGACGCTGACGTTGCACTTTGTTTTGGGGAGTTTTGTAGCGAAAAAGGCTTTTCACGCGGACGAAGACGCGAGCAACACATAGTTTATTGTAAGAATTGATTACAAAAATAACAACAACGAACAGTAACACGATTTATTTATTACATACCTATCAAGTTACAATGAAAAAATTACCAATAACGAACACTAACAAAAACAGACAAAGTGAAGCGAAAAATGACACGCAAATAAATGTTGGCAACAGGGTTTTTAATACATCAATGGCAACAAAGAAAAAAATGACAAGCACATATAAAATAAACAACATTAATAATAATTACTTAAGTACCTATGTGATTAAAATTTGATCGTCATAATTTGAGCATTAATTCCAATATTATATCCAAGGTTAGTTTATAATTTAGCCAATTCGTAAATGGAAGAATAAGAATATACTAATGAGAATCTTTTACGTCTAAATAAAAAATGCTTATAAACCTAAGATTCGAACCCGCAACATTATGCTGTAGTCTCAAATGCTTCTCGGGTTTATAGTCGGCTGGAAAGGTTAAGAACCGGTCTGCCTAGATCTGCACTTTATCTAGGTTACACGCTAAGCACATCTGTTAGGCTTTCCTTACGGATATCAGATTTATATCAAGTACTTTTATTCAGTATTTATTTAAACCTTTCTATAATTATTATGTTACTAGCTTTTGCCCGCGGCTCCGCCCGCGTTAAAAAGTTTTTCCGGGATAAAAGTTCCGCTTTATGTTTTCCCGGAATAAATAGTAGCCTATGTGTTAATCCAGGACATGATCTACCCGTGTGCCAAATTTCATCGAAATCCAATCAGTAGTTTTCGCGTGAAAGAGGAACAAACATCCATACATCCAGACATTCTTACAAACTTTCGCCTTTATAATATTAGTAGGATTTACTGTCCAACTGCTGGGCATAATTAGTCTTCTATACTAATAATGAATTAGGCATTCCCTATTGATTATAATAAGCTTTCCCTATTTATTATACCTAGTTAATCAATGCAAATTGGATAAATTGACATAGAAGGGACCTCTAAAATTCATAAGAATATCTCCGAGATATGCTGATTTCATAATGTTATTTTAACTATTCTACTATATAAAAGTTAAATATATGAGCAATCGCTGTCACGATTGCCGGTGTCAAAACGTTCTCTATACTTCAGAGGAGTTCTAAAATTAAAAGAAGATTGATGAAAATCGGATGGAACTCTGATGCAAGTTCCTCGACATTTCTTTCCTTGACAACCGGACATATCAATCCATTCAACCGTTCATTTCCCAACGTCAAGGTCATATATAAAATACGGAATTATATATTACAAAACAACTAATATTTATCCTTTGTTATGTCCCAACCTCTATTACGACACTCTTTCTCACAGTCAAATCAGATTTTGTATAATCGCCTTCGATCCATTGCGTCTTTTGTATGGCATGTCTTTAAGAAAGTGATTAACAGTCATCAATGGATAGAGACGTGCGATCGCATAACGCACACTTATATGGTAAGGACAAGCAGTGAATTCGTGACAGAATGCGCGTTGCGCTCCCTGTAATATCTCGGTAAGTGGTGGGCGTGTTTTTATCGATAAATATTTGAATTCTTGTATCGATTTCTATTCTACTGAGATGTTAATTTATGCAGTTTTTGTTGTTAAATTAAAAGAGTAAACAACGTGCGGATTATAAATTCATCAAATGTTTATTCCGGTAGGTAAGTTCAAGATAGAAAATTAAATTATATCCCAACACTCTTTTGACTTACTATAATATAAATTTATATTTAAAATCTGAAACTCCTCTTAATATTATAAAAATCTACGACCATCACAAAACAATAGTGTGTTATACAATCTCAAACACATAATATATCTAACGTTACTTACTGTATAATATACTGGAACATATAAAACTCACAAATTACTATCACAACTACATATAGAAAGTAAATTCGGTAATAAACTGCTATCATCTTTCATTGCGTACAATTTATTACAACATATACACGAATAATGGGTTAATTATGTTCAAAATAATTAGCAGGTAACTATTACATAACAACCGTTATCTTTATTACTCTAATTATATTTCATGCATTATTTGCTGTAAAATATGTGATTTACTGTAGTTAATATTTTATGATGGGTAATATTTCGTGTTATCTCGTCATTAACTTTGTAATATTTTTTATAGTATTAATAAATTGCATATGGATTGGTACTTATGCTGCTTATAGACACAAAAACATTAAAAGTTTTATATAACATCTGGAAGAAGGAATTAAACTGGACTTAATATTACGTACAGAAATCCAAGTACAGTGTTGATCAACAGGAAACTCTGCGTCCGTCAGTCTTCGAACAGAATGATGTCGGCATGCATTGTCTGATTATTGTACATACAATCATAACAAAATACATAAAAAATAAAACATAAACACGAAATTCTATATTTAAGTTATAAATTCTAACCCCATGTACAACGAGGTCAGCATCGATAACCACCATGTCCCAGCACTAGCGTCAATGAAATTACGTGGACACGAGCAAGCGTGTTGGGGCGCGACCAGACTCTTAACTAAAGGCTTTAGTACACTCGCAGGCAATCGCAGTCGTGATTCCCGGATACCGGGAATATTAAACAGGGCGGACGGGAGACACTGATATAATATGTTTTTGTAACTTTAAATCGAATATAGTAATGGGAGACCTCCCATAGTATCCTACGGATGTTTTAGGATTCTAGCTTACCTCATCTTTTATAAAATGTGCTGGATTATGGATATCTCGTTGCGAGTCTCTACATAGAGCATCTAATAATTGCAAACAAATGGTGGTATAAAACACGTAATGTTAACCACCTGAGAAATAAAAATTAAACCTCTAAAAAAGCAGCTCATATAGGACTTAGGACCTTATTAGGACATACTTAGGACCAAGGAAACAATAACTATAATAATTCTAGTCTCAACTATATCCGACAAAATACAAAAGCGAAACCATCTAAAATTTTAATTTGGTACACCAAATCCTGTATAAACATACAAGCTACTTTATATTCCAGACTAACCCAATGAAAATTTCCGGGAAAGAATTCCCAGGATCTTTAAAAACTCGAACAAGCAAAGCTGATAAATAATATTCATAACAATAATTATCGCAGCGAGTGTACTTGTTATGAAGCGACAATAATATTTCGTGGTGGTCGACGGTAATCAGTTCCTGCGTTATATAATGGTCCTGGAACAGTGATGTAACACAGAGTTACTGCAATATAAATATTAATCATATCCTAGTGGTTTGCTAATAGAGAGAGCGTTACTCTTTATATTGTCTATCTTTATACAACGAAATTACCAAGGTGTTTAACTGATGGTCCTTAAAGGACCAAATACCCAGCTGTGGGATAGCATAATGGCTGATATTATTAAGCATTTTAAAGTTATCACGGGTCCCAACGCAGCTTTTTAGGTACACCTAAGCGCAATAATACAAATATATATTTTGGTATGAAATATCACCTTATTGGTTTAATGGCAGTTTTAAAGCAGTGGAAACATGCAGAAAGAAAATATGGCTTTAAAAACATACAAATTACTGAACCTCAAGGTTGAAATCGAACCTGTAGTCCTCTTTATTGTTTCAGAGAAAATTCAACATGGTACTTCAATGCAACTAAGTACCGCTAAATCCGAGGCACTTATTTCCTTATCACATAGTGTAATGTGCCATTTCGCAAGACGAGCGACACAACGCTCGTTTTGAATGTGAGATAATAACCTTTGTAGTCACGCACACCTGGCTAACTGTCACCGTAATTGTCCACAGCTTCATGCTTCGCGACAACAGAAATTGGGGTTATAGGGACATGTTTAATCGGAGAGCGTTTCAAATAAGTACTGCACGATACTGCACTGCGTTCATAACCCTAAAGCTTTGATTCCACAGAACACGGCAGGACGTCACTTGCCGTCGTGTGCGGAATCGGTATCATACAATTTAATATTGCATAGTAGTGCCGTCTGCCGTTGCCGTCTGCTGTCTGCCACGTTCTGCAGAATTCCAGCTTTAAGGCTGCCATATCCCAAAACACCTTCTTTTCTATTCAATTTTAAACCAAGAAATAATCAGCATTTCGGTCCGAGAAAAATATATGTTATAGTTAAATAATCATTCTACATTGGTATGGATTCCAAAACACGATACTTACAACTTCGCTCGATCATAAAAAATCACGAAAACAGAGAAAATTCGGATTTTATTTTCAATAATTAGTTATAGTATATTAAACAATTACTTTAAAAATATAAGTCAATAAAAGGGTAATAACATTTAGCAGATTGCTATGCAAAAAAATTTTCACAAAAGTAATTCTAACTTTTCAAAATTCAAAAAAACACGAATTTTTTAACAATTATGCCAACGCGTATCGTTTCAGATGCGCCCAAGGCGCCGTCGAGGTCGGACCTACGTAAATTTTTCGCGCTTGCTGCCACTAATTTATCGAAGTATTTGACAGCTTTTGTTTATAGTTGGACCGCGTTATGCAGAAAAGGAACCAACTACTTTTGAACAACAATTATGGATTCTTATTTGTAATAGATGGATTTTTCTATGAATCTTTCCTATTCTTTTTCTTTCTTCTTTAAACACGCTGTCACACTTGTTTCAATTGTTGTTTGTTTTTGCTGAATAGTAAAGGATCACATTTGAATTTATTGCGTGTAAAATATTAAAATAATATATTTGGATAATATTTTGGCATAATACATACAAAGGAAAATAATGTAAATAAAAAAATATGTACTTTATTGTAAAAAAAAGCGTGGGATGCATGGTGTCAATAGATATAAATATTTTATTGAAAGATAATATGAGTAGAAGGATTATCATTTTGATAATATCTTAAAAAGCACCCCACGCTTTTTTTTACAATAAAATAAGTACATCTTTTTCTTATTTGCACTATTCTTAATTCAAATTTATTTTCTATTTTTAGTCTTGTTCTACTATTGTCCAACAGATGTCACTAAAAACAAGTAAGATTATTTTTTTACATAAGAGTGGCCAGTTTAGTTATAACTTTACTATGGTCCAACAGATGTAAAAAAAAATGAACTATCATTTACTTATTCATTTTGAATATTTATTCATTATTAGTTGGATTTTCTATAAAATAGTGTTTTTTGTTTAAAATATTGAATTGTCTTCGGTTCTTGATAAATATGCCAAATTTTCATCCGACGTTTTGAAGGCGGTCGAAATCATGTTCAAAGTTTCCGTTACATAGATACATTTAAATGTACGTTACATAGCTTAATTTAAATTTATTCTCTATTTTTAGTTGGATTTTATATAAGGCTTTTTTTTTGTTTTTTTATTTGCTATTTAATATTATGGATAGAATACCATAGTACAGAATAACACAAAACCTTATTATTGATACAAGTAATTCCCAATTATTGCGATATCAATACCGGTATTTTTGAGTTCTTCATTTGGTCCAGTAGCCCACATTTTCTTGAAAAAATCCCGGTTTGGGTCCTCTAAATTAAGTATCTGCTTATAAATATGCATACGAGCTCTGCAGACCCTGGAGGTATCGGTATAGGCTTCTTTGTGTAAGATCTATAAGGCAGTACTAGAACCCGGTGAAAAATAAAATAAAAAATAGGGGGACGACTAAATAAGAGTAATAGAACACAAATCACCGTTTTTTTTTATTTCATTCTTTTCTTGCTGTTTGTCTGCTTATCTGTTTTTCTGTTTATTTGTTAGCGCACATCTCCGACACCACTAAACGGATATCTATGAAATGGTACGGAGATAGCTTGAGGCCCTGGGTAGAGCATAGGTATACTTTTTAGCCTATAAAAATTCTTTTATGCGGGCGACGCTGCCAGGAAACAACAATAAAATAGTATGAGTGATAATAGTACATACTAATACAAAATAATAAATTATTTTCAGGAGTTTACGGCAATTTGGACTTGACTACAATTTATATGAAGACCATACTATTATGATGTGAAAAATACTGTCCGACATATTTATAGGTATATAGAGTAAATTTTTCAGATGGGACAGCAAAGTCAATATTTTCTATACAGTTCAAACTTTAAAGTAGGTAGTAAACAAATACGAAAATATCATTAAAAAAATCACGATAAAATAAAAATAAATGGTTTTATTTCAATGTCTTACCAAGTTTTTTTGTATGTCGGGTAATTCCTTTTTATTGATCTCATTGAGGGTGTCTGAATATATAACGTCGCGTAAGATAAAATAATAACCGTGAAAAATCCATTTGAGTTGTCAGACTAGTAGTAGTCGCAAGAGTTGGGTATATAATAAGGCTGCCAATCATATGAAGCAACTACTTCGGTGCAGTTCAATACTAAGTAGTAACTATTGCGGTTTTCATATCGGTCAGTGCTTAGTTGAGCGGTTACTATGTTAACCATTCCATATTCGCGTCTTCCCCGGCGAACAAGACGTCACTTTTCATTCAGTGGAAATCGTCTTTACGCGCTTACCCATAGGGTTCTAATAAAAAAATCTGAAATGACACCTGTCAAACTCGGAATACTGAAAGGGTTTCGGGTTTAAACTTGAGGTCATATTCAGGTTACTAGACTAGTCGATTATTATAGTTAATATTGGTTAAGTAATTGTCTCAATCACCAATATTATGTCACAATAACTAAAGATAATAATGAATCTTGACGTGGTATTGTACTCTGTGAACATTTGATTACGTAATCATTGATCAACGAACAATAAATCGTGACGTCAAGACATAATTCATAGGTAACTTTTATTATGCATGCCTACGTATACCTATTTCAGCCGCCGCTGTCTGCGACATACATATGTTTGGATAGTACTCCCAAAAGTTATACCTTCGCAATAAATCGTATAATTTTAAAGTCCTCCAATTTTGAGACGTATGTAATTTTATTTTGCTTAAAAACTACATCTACACTTATCTATACTAATATTATAAAGAGGAAAGATTAAATTGTATGATTGTTTGCATTGAATAGGCTCCGAAACTGCTGGACTGATTTGAGAAACTCTTTCATCAATATAAAGCTCCATTATCCCAGGGATTATAAAGCGGGACTTTTATCCCAGAAAAATTCATTCACGCGGACGAAGCTGCGAGCAGAAGTCTAGTTTAAAATATATTAGTTATCAATGGAGAGGTCTAGATTTTTTTTATGGATTCAAGGTCCATATTTTTGTCCTTTTAATATTCGTAAAGTTTGAGCCGTGTTAGATTTTGAGGCCCAGCACCCATAAAAAAGCGGACATCTTTTGTCGTAAAACAAACTGCTTCACTATTGTTGAATGATTTATTGTGACGTAGTCGTGGCTGATCGGTGTCAAGCGAGTTCATTTGAAATTCAACATCGCGGTATCTGACGCGCCGGTACATTAGACAGCTGTAAATGCCAACAGCGCTCAGATATCCTAGCCTTAAATAACAACAAGGCGCTATGCAGACTGTGTTAATTTGTTGCCGAGAAACACTATGACACTCAGTTACAACTGTAGCTGGAGTAGTTGAAGTTTTACAATACCCAATAGAGGCATAGGGCAATAGGGCATTGGATACTCCATCTTCAAACCAGGCAAAAAGTTTGCGCACTGATGGTTACGACAGATGATTTTATACTTTTCCAAAGCTATGGTATACCCACACAAAATTATGGAAGTATAACAGTTACCTACTAAAGGCATTGTGAACTGTGAACATAGTATTTTTTCATATTTTATGTATAAATCAGGCGCAAAAAATTCAAGGCAAGTTTAAATTAATACGAAAACCGCAATTAATTCAAAGTTCAGGTGAGACGGTCATGTCGCAATGTCCGCAGGGGGCATTTTTTGTGGTGGTTTTTCATCGAATCTTTATGGAAAGTGTGAATACTTTTTATTATTGGTAGTGTTGACATGATTTGCCTAAATTCGATTTCTAAGTAATTAATTTTTGTGATTTCGGTAATCGGTTTTCATAACGTCTGTTCTCAGTTGAAACCCAAATAAATACCATACTTTTCTATCTTTTCATATTATATATTTATGTATTGTAATATGTTACAAAAACAACGTTTTAGATAATGAATGCGCTATATGTTCCTGCATTAATGTAAGGCTTTCCATCGTATAAAAATCTTTGATAACACCTTTAAAAAAGGTTGCCGAGTAACATCTCTATAGAAATAAACAAAGCGGCCCTACTTAATCCGACTCTATGAATCGAAATTATCGTAAAACAATACCATGTGAAAAATATAGAAACTCTGTAATTTTTTCACATAAAAAATGCTGAAGGCCTTTAAAATAATAATTCGGTTATTGCACCTCTTCTTCTTGTTCTTCTTCTTCAATTTTTAGAAGTCCATTGATGAACATAGGCCTCCCCTAGGATTTCCAGATCAACCTGTTAGATATGACCTCCATCTAGCGGGTTCCTGCGACCTTTACAAGGTTGTCTGTTATTGCACAATTAGTCTTAAATACAAGTAGACAATTTCGAAATGATTTTTTCAGGAAAATATTTTCTTCCGTAAAACCAGCCTTTCCACTACTGATTTGACCTTTATTATTTCTAAAAGATCTCAACTTTGTTAATCTTAGGAATTCAGTTCCTTATGTTTCCCAACTGTTATAAGGAAAACCTTAATATGGATTTCCTTTACGGAGATCGATCAATTTAAGAAATCATCACTGTTTTAAAGACCCTTGAGTTTAAGAATGATGACCAAAACGCACACAAATCATTTCAGTAAACCTACTAATTAATACTATGATTAATTAACAAGAAGTACAAATTCGTTTCAGTCCGTTAATCACAAATTACTGTAAGAATTTCACTTTTATGAACACCTAACAGCCGAAAGTAAAAGTACACCAACAATTATTTAGATTTTGCCGTCAAAATTACGAGTTAAAAATATAAATTACTTATGTATTGTTTTACATAACTTTTATGTTACGCTGTAAAATATGTAAATTTTCTGTTGTATTTAAATAATTGTGGTGTGAACTCGCTGCTCAAGAATGAATAGTTCATCAGGGCAAAACGACTATTTGGCCAAACGAGAAAAGTAAAATAATTATTACTGTAATTTTACAGCTAGCCTTACGGCAAGAAATAACACGATTCACTTTTAAATAATTGGTATTTTTTTATTCAGTGGAATTGGCCCTAAACATATAGGGCCAATTCCACTGTTGCTGATAAACGCTATTTGTCACATAAATGTATAAACCAACCAAAGAGTTCTAAAGCCGACCAAATACAATACTCCACTCGAATCTCTGCTCCTAAATTAGAGTGTATTATCTTTTGTAATAAAGTGAGATGTTAGTAATAATATAAAAACAGATATTTTATTAAGCTTATCGACAAGACGTACTACATGCAAATAAATAGATATTTCAAAGACAATAGAATTGTAGACGGAAGTGGCCGATACTGTTTGGCATAATAAAATTCGTGACTAATAGTTTTCTTTCTAATAAAGACCATAATTCATATTATGATCTCATTCATCAAACTATATAAAGCAAATTCCATGTGTGTAGCATGATTGACTTGTAAATAATTACAAAATAAATCTATGATTTCTTAACGATATTATAAATGCAAAATTTCTTTAAATAAATTGATACAGTAACCGCATAAATGGATCGAATTTGTCAAACAATCCTTAATTAACAGAGACTAAATTATAACTCGGAAAATTTATAAAGGTTTTATTCCCAGTCATTAAAGCAGGCAGAGCCACAAGCTGCACCTAATGAAAGGATTTGACGTTATTTGGGTGGAAAGCAGGCATCCATATCGGTGTTACGACGGACAGCGACGGGCGCAAGTATACAACGCAGGGGGCGTACACTGCTCATGTTACAATCTGTCGCAACATGACAGACAATATGCCCGACTAATTTACGTCAATATTACTGGGAAAATGGGTTGATTCCCCAATCAACGTAAATAGGAATTGTGAGTAGGCGTCGGGTTTTTTTGCTTAGTATCTCGAAGGAATGGGATCTAATGTAGCTAATTAATGTGGCGTCGATTCTTACAAGCTCTTGCCATTTGTCCAGAACAATTTCAATTCGTTTATTAAATATACTTTAAAACACTTCGTAAAGACTTAAAGTCGATTTAAATCTCAACGTAGTATTGAAGTGTTCAAATGTATTAGTGTAGCGCACGTCACATGTATGACAATTCGTCGTTTCCTTATTAGATCTGTGGGCACAATTCTTTTGTGGTCACTACTGCGCTTTTCCTTTAGCTTGCGTGTATAGGAGTAAATCTATATGGAGTATAAATTAGGAAAGCTTAGTCTAAAATTCAAAAAAGTTGTCTCTTGATAAATAACACTGCGACAATATTCTATGGCTTATAAAGAGTACTATCCCACGAAACTGTATGTGTGAAGAAACTTTATTACCCAGGACATTATTTACAGAACAGAGTGAATAATTTGAGATTTTCGACCCAACCCACACAACCCAAGATTACAAACGAATGTGATGACGCCTGTCTGATGGGTTGTAAATCTAGCTATCACAGAGTCAACATTAATGGATGCCCCTTTCTTTTTATCACATTTCTTTAAATGTAAATTAGATGTTAAGTCTCATAATGCTCAGTAATTACGCTTGCTACAATGTCCTTTAATACATATATACATACATATACGCTCACGCCTTTTATCCCAGAAGGGGTAGGCAGAAACGCAACTAGTGCACCCACTTTTCGCCGTTATTCCGTCCCATGATGTGATAGGGGGCGAGCCTATCGCCATATCAGGCACAAATTCCAGACTCCGAGCTGATACTGAATAGAAAACTCAATATCACTTTGCCCGACCTGGGAATCGAACCCGAGACCTCAGCATTGCAGTCGTACCATAATACAACTACGCCACCGAGGCAGTCCTTGTCCTTTAATCCGGAATACAATAGTGCATGCACACTGCTGCTTGGCGGTAGAAATATACATTGCAGTAGTACCCACCCAGACGGACTCTTACATATTAGAGACCTACCACAAGTGCAAACTTTATCAAGTCGTCTGCTCATCGCTCTCATCATCATCAGCCACTAGAAGACCACTGCTGAACAGAGGCCTCTCCTAAAGATTCCCAGACGGACATGGTGAAAGCGGCGTGCATGCAGCGTGCACTACGACCTTTATTAAGTCATCGCTCTATCTCATACACATAAATTTAGTTCTTTACTGAATACTGACCCACGTCTAAAAACAGCCACATTTAAAAAAGCATTTAGTACTGTACCGTCTTTTAGAGGTGTCGTCATATCGAAGTACAAATATTTTTTATGTAGGTACGTCCGCAACTCGCGACGAACTAACAACGCAGACGCCTCGTGAACCAATTGCCAAGGTTTGACCCTTACAATTGTACGCCATTACGATTCGGGCCACGGTACAAATTGCTCTGTTACGATGACCGCGGGACGGATTTAGGATCCTGGTTGTGGGTCACATTTCACAAAATTAAAAATTCTGAAAGCTAGAAGTCGTTGACATCATAATTAATGGAAGATTTTGATTGCCAAACTATAAGTCCCGACGAAAGTGTTTCAAATTCAAATTTATTTATTTGTGAAACATGAGTATACATAGGTACAATATGCAAGTTGTTCAAATATGAAAATAAAATGATCAATCATGTTTGGCCTGTGTGGCGTACAAATTATAATTAGTAACTACCTAATGATAATAATTAGTGATGATTTGTAATTTGTACAAGTTAATAAAATATCTTATGTTTACCCTGTATACTGCTTTCTTATAGCCGAGCGTAGCCATACTTGGTTAATGAGAAGGTTTAGAGTTGTCGCCCAACACTTCTAATATAGTGGCTTCGTAGAAATATACCTGTAGACTCTAATCTTGAATATTCTAGGTTCTATAATTTTTAAGAAGAAAAATAAATATACTATGATACAAAGATACATTAATGCATACAACATGACACTATGATATTTTTTTATGAAAACTTCAAGCTAATTATGCATATTATATTCTCACGATGTTATCGTCGCAAAACCAATCCTACTCACCTAACTTTGAAATGTCAACACAAATACACGATATTTAAATAATATTATACAATATCGGGGGTGAGACCCACGTTAGTTCACTAAATACGGATTTCTTAAATATTGTGTCTAAATACACATTATGATAGACAAATAGAAAACTGCGAGCAATAAACTATTACGCAACTACCCTTACTAATCAAGCTCTGGCTCGTTTAATAATTTGCATAATTTACAGTTTAGTTATATCATTTTTAAGACAAGATGTATTGATGTTTTGGAACTATTCTATATTTATTCAGAGGTTTTATTAAAATTAAATAGAATGAAAATTTCGGCTTGTATTTAAGGAAGTAAGCAGATGTAACTATTTATTTACAATGAAAGGATTACACCGTTACTTGGGACGGTAGTATCACATTGAGCCAACAAACGCCTCCAAAAACGTCATTCAAATGAATCCTGACCTCATATTTCAGGTACAAAGCACTCTGTCTTAAACCATGGAATGATTAGGATAGTAGAATTTATAATTTCGGATTTCTATAGATCGAAAACAAATAAATATCCTTGTGCATTTTCCTAGGCCTTAAAGTAAATTGTACCAAGTTTAAAAATGCTCCTGTCATTGAAAACTAGATTCTCCTCAGCATACACCATGTACTAACGAAGTAAAGAAATCCATTTTATGTCTTGGACTCGTACAGTTTCTGCTTAGTATGTACCATAAGCTAATGAAGCAATCTGATAAAACAAGGAAATCTTAAGCTATGCATATTCATAGAGCTGGGGTGTACAGAGTTCACGTTCTAGATACTACACCGATGGCGTCAAACTTGTCAACTGAGTGAAAGAATAAATATTATAACTAGTCTATACTACTGTTTGAAGAATTTATTTGTTTAAACGTGAGGAACTCGCTCTTTTGTATCAAAAAAATGTTAAGGCTTTGATTCTGTTTTTTTTTTCTTAACAGAGAAAGATATCGCCCCAAATGCTACCGGGCATATTATACGCTACTAGCTTTTGCCCACGGCTTCGCCCGCGTTAATAAGTTTTTCCGGGCTAAAAGTACATAAAAACCTTCCCGTTGAATCACTCTATGACTATGACGTTGATACAACTCTTAACAAATAATGCATTAATTTCGACCAAATTTGATTACCATAAAAACGATTCTAGTGAGTTAATCTTAAAAGATAGACATATACTTTCCCGGACATTTTTTTAGATCATTTCAAGAGGAATAATTCTTTCATACATATATTTTTGGTATCTTGAACCGTTTTCGCAGCGCACGCAATGGAAGCCAAAGAGCATAATAATACTACGGAAAATGGAAGCCCTCAAGGATGAATAATTTTCCCCGTTTTTTTTACATTTTCCATTATTTCTTCGCTCCTAATAGTTGCATCGTGATGTTATATAACCTAAAGCCTTCCTCGATAAATGGTCTATTCAACACAAAAAGAATTTTTCAATTCGAACCAGTAGTTCCTGAGATTAGCGCGTTCAAACAAACAAACAAACAAACAAACTCTTCAGCTTTATAATATTAGTATAGATATTCTATAAGTTAAGAATGGAGTGAGCTGGATCTCACGCGCGCAGACCACAAGCAATAGATAGGTGTGTCATAAACGATCTACGCAATAATCATTTGTTGTCTATCATCTTTATATTCACAGCAGTCACTAAATCTATATATATAAAATTCTCGTGTCACAGTTTTCGTTGCCATACTCCTCCGAAACGGCTTGACCGATTTTGATGAATTTTTTTGTGCTTATCCGGTATCTATGAGAATCGGCCAACATCTATTTTTCATCCCCCCAAATGTTAAGGGTGGACCACCCCTAAATTTTTTTTTTTATTTTTCAGACAAAATTTTTTGTTTTAATTTTTTTATGATACAGCATACAAAAATACCTACAACCCTAAATTTTCACCCCTCTACGATCAACCCTTATTTTTTAATAGCCATTTTAGTTACCTTTTTAGGGCAGGACAACGTCTGTCGGGGCCGCTAGTTATTTATAAGAAAATCATTTTTTTACCTTGTACCTATTACTAAATAAATACTATTTTTATATCACAATTTTTACACACACACTCACGCCCTTTATACCCGAAGGGGTAGGCAGTGGCGTAACTAGTGCACCCACTTTTCACCGTGTGTATTCCGTCCCATGGTGTGATAGGGGACGAGCATAGAATATATTTAATCACCATTTTTTCAGATGGGTAACCCTTGGGCCTTATTATGATTTATATTTGTTGTTTCGTCATTTCTAGCATTGCAGATGGGTCGAGCGTCAGTGAACGTATCGACTGGCCGTGGACTTTGCCGCCAAAGGTTATAAGTTATAACCGACTAATACCAATAACAGCTATCGAAATTTATCATTTATGTTTCTATATCAATAATAATTGAGTTGTGCGATTATCAGTGTCTAAAGATTTTAATAAGCGATCGCAATCTAAATCTTCGATGCAATCCCGATATTAAACCAATCAAAATTAGTAATTTGTAAGTAAAAAAACCTTTACTCTGTTTGGTATCCCATTTTCGGCATAGACCGAAAAAACCGGTCAAGTACGAGTTGGAGGTTTCCGTACAAACTTGTAAGTTCAATAAGTCGCCAAAATTAATAAATTAATGTAATTTAAAAAGTTTATAAATTAACTTTTTTTTGTTTGTTATTAAAGTACGTATTTACAGTATTCTGATTTTTTCCCTTTACATATGCTCTAAGACCTTGCTTCTTGCCAAATTTCATGATTCTTGGTCGACCCTATAGGCTCTGAGTCCTTTGCAAAAACGCAAAATATGCGACATAAACCGTCATATCTTTTGATCGCGTTGACTTACAAGTTTAATTTTTTCACAGCTGAAAACGACCGTAGATCCTAGCATTTGATATCTATCCGCATTCCTGAGAAAAAGGGTTTTGATAAACAGACAGACAAATGGACAACAAAGTGATCCTATTAGTGTTCCTTTTTTACTCTTGAGGTCGGGAACCCTAAAAAGCGACTGGAATCGTTCATTGCAAACGGCGTTTAAACTATTTCAATCACTGGGCATTCAGAATGCATGAATTTTTCAGAGCATGTAATACATTACGTAGACACGTATATTTAAAGTCATAAAACAATAGTTTCATTACACAATATGTAAAACAAATAAACATTGTCTACGGTTTAATAGCTCACGACATTCTCAAAATACCGTGTACGCATAATAATGATTGCCAAATAATACTATGTAAGAATCATGATTACAAGGCGTAGAACTTCTTGTGACTTGGCCTGAATGACCACGCGCAGAATTATAATAGCATTAACCCTTAGGGTAGATTAGGTACAGCGAATATTAAGAATTAATGAATGTAGTTGACTACTTTTTAATACTTTTATCAAAAATGATGACCATCCAAAATCTAGCAGAAAAGAATTAAAATCTATTCAACTACGTTATTAAGCTTTTGAAATTTCATAGTGGTGACTGCTGTAGGACGTGACGTCACTAAACATTATGATTCAGGCGTAGGAGATAGCAAGATAACCCCACTACAAGCTCACTCTTACTCTGCAATATTTGAAATGCGTGTATCTACTTCGTTTCCAATTTTAATGTTATAACGGGAAAATACATATAGCATAGACACTCACGCCTGTTATCCCCGAAGGGGTAGGCAGAGGCGCAACTAGTGCACCCACTTTTCGCCGTCATTCCGTCCCATGATGTGATAGGGGGCGAGCCTATCGCCATATCGGGCACAAATTCCAGACTCCGGGCTGATACTAAATAGAAAAACTCAATATCACTTTGCCCGACCCGGGGATCGAACCCGAGACCTCAGCTTTGCAGTCGTACTGTAATACAACTACGCCACCGAGGCAGTCGGGAAAATATTTTCATATAAACGGAAAATATATTCATATAAACGGAAAATATTTTCACATAAACGGAAAATATTTTCATATTTTTTACTGTTACATAATATAAAGTGATGTATAAAGAAAGTTAATGAAAAATATATTGCCAGCGATCTCAACTGCATTATCACCCAAACTGCACAGTTAGGGTTGACATTCCTTTGGTAACCAACTGAATTATCCTTTATTAAAACAAAGCAATGTGGACGATAGCCTAGTTGGGAATGGAATGGTCTGCCGAGAAAATGTCCTGAGGTTCAAAACCCACCTCTGACTTTTCAAAGTAACCTGTATATTGTTTATCAATTACCGTTCGCTTTAACGGTGAAGGAAAACATCGTGAGGAAATCAACGAAGTTCTTTATAAGAATTTCGAAGGTGTGTGAAGTCTACCAACCCGCACTAGGCCAGCGTGGTGGACTAAGGCCTAAACCGTCTCAGCAGCAGAGGAGGCCCGTGCCCAACAGTGGTATTTAATACAGGGCTGGCATTTTTATATATTATTATAAAACAAAGCAATTTCATAAACATCCCATTATTTTTTATGTGACTCATAATCTCACACACGCACTCGTACCATGCTACTACTCTACCACATTGAACTAGATTCAAATGTCATCACGCTCTCTAATCCCACTACAACGTGGAGTCTGGTCTTTCTACAGGAGTGCAATGAGTCTATGGGAAGTCCTTTTTTATTGCACTGAATTCATGAGGTGAGCATGGGGCTCGCCTGATCGTAAGCGATACGACCATAAACAGTAGCAACATCATACAGAACTTTGAATTACAAAGTACTACGTGGCACTCACTCCGCTTGTCACTTTGAGACATTGATGTTAAGTCTCATAGTACCCAGTAATTACGCCGGGTACAATGTCATTCAAACCGCAATACAACAGCGGATGAACACTGTTGCTTGGTGGTAGAAATAGACATTGCAGTGGTAACTACCCAGACGATCACTCAATTACTGGAGACCTACCACCAGTAAAATGTCGTCATTATCCCTAATTTCACTGTAATATGGAGTCCACTCTGACCTTCCTGCGAGAAATTGCTAATTCTACGGGAATCCTACTCTTTGATGAATCAACAGTATACTTTTATACATTTTGTCAATGGACACGGCAGTTAGATACAAGCCAACCCTGCAGCTCGACTGCGCGTGAGTTTCGGTCCAGCGGGCAGCTGTGCGCTTTCTCCCGCCATTCCTCGCAGTCACGACATATTGTTCTCGCATACTCTGTTTACCTCGCCTTCACTCCATAACCTGATATAATTACGATATAATGTATACACTTAAATAACTTTTACTGTTACATACCCGACTCGTGCCGTGCGTACATAAAAATATCTTGAGAGGTACGGAAGAGAGACACAAAGCAATAAGTCGGATAAGAGAAGCTCTAAATGTTATATAACGTGGATATTATAATGAACAAAATCTGATATTTTTGTCCATTAAGATATTTTTAGCTCCGGTCAAGGTTACGTGGCGCACGATGTAGTTCACATTTTAAATTATAATACTCGAAATATTCTTAAAATGTCATGTTAACGTCAAGTACAGTGGTACAACTTCGCCTAGCCAAAATAAACGGGGTCCTCTGATGGCAAATGATCACCGCTAAACATGACATCTCAGATACCCTGAGAGGAATGCTGATCTTAATACGGATATTATATGAGAGATTAATAGGGTGGAGAGGAAGTTGGACTATCAGCATTACATACAAGAGATGCTTATACATCAATGTTTACTCATGCCTATAAATAATCTTTCTCTTCTAATAAATTCCTAAATTCCTATTTGCTTAAACAAATAATGTATAGGTAAAATACCTCCTTTCCAATCGTCACTCGTTGAGGAACATTCTGAAACAAAGAAAGTCAATTATTCATAAGGTAAATAAGAAATAAGTACATTTCAATACAAAGAGTACGCTTTGACTCACCAAGAAAGGAAATATGTATAAAAAAAATATTTTTTAAATGTCGACAACAAACGTCTTTTATTAGTCAATATATTTATTTTGCTAAAAAGCAACTCCGACTTAGTGACAAATAATGGTGTAGTCTAAATATAATACTGACCAGAGGCGTTACGTTCTTTGACGATCACTAGAATTATATTGGCTATACCATACTCAGGATGTAACAAAATAAAATTAAAATATATCTACATATTATACTATTCTCAACTGCGTTCTGTAAATGGCAGATTTAATCAAAAGAAAGTAGGTATTCCTTTCTTCATCAATATGGTTTAGATGATAGTACGAACCCTAAATCTTCAAGGAGAATACTGGATATTATAACAATAATAATATCTCGCAATTACAAACACTGTTTTAAACTATGCAGTACTTTATAATTCTTTTGGCTGTTTACGAAACGCTTAACATCAAGCGAGCTCATCGTATAAGCTTTTCTATGATCGCCACAAAAAAAACTTTTGCAGACAGTAGTAGACATAGACAATGTAAAAACCTATAACTCGCGGTATTTCCCATGTTGATACAGAATTACTGACTGGACATACACATCAATTATAGAAGCTTTTACGAGTCGCGTGTGGTGGCAGCGGCCATCCACCCTGTATTTAAGGTTACAGACTAACGACTCTACGTCTAAAATGTATAGTTTTATTGACTTTGTGACTATGTGAAATATTGGTTTACGATGAGCCAAAATTTTCTCAAATATTGCTTGAGTATTCCTTGTTTCATTTGTTGGGAATACCAATAGGCCTTAGAATTAGTAGTGAACGATAGCCTAGTTGGGAATGGAACGGTTTTTTTTTCTGCCGAGACAGTTTCCGGAGGTTCATAACCCAAGACACACATCTCTGACGTTTCGTAGTTATATGTGAAACCTACATACCTGAGAATTCTCTATTAGTATTTCGAGGGTATGTAAAGTCTGCCAACCAGCACAATGCCAACGTGGTGGACTACGGTCTCACCCCTCTCAGTAGTAGAGGAAGCCCGTGCTCAACAGTTGACAGTTTAATCCAAGTAATATTATAAAGGCGAAAGTTTGTAAGTATGTATGGATGTCTGGATGTATGGATGTATGGATGTATGGATGATTGTTACTCTTTCACGCAAAAAGATGAAATTTGGCACACGGGTAGATCATGCTCAGGATTAACACATAGGCATAACATTTTATCCCGGGAAAATAAAAAGCGGGACTTTTATCCCGGAAAAACTTTTTAACGCGGGCGGAGCCGCGGGCAAAATCTAGTATAATATAGGGTTGATTGCATTGTATTGCATTGTATTGCATTGCATTGCAAGCTTTAGAATCTGAAAATCTTTGCACATTTATAATACATTCAAATATCGCTACCTTCGTTCAGCTTAACCAATGAGTTCTTGCATTTAATTCCCATATTTGTCTTTCTATGTTTTTTTTTACTTCGATTGGTCTGGACTAGATTCCAAAAGCCGCTTGACGATAAGCAAATGGTTAGTCAAATGTAAAAAAAATCGTTCTAACCGTTTTAATAAGATACCTAGCGTTAGCGTTAGGTATCCCTATATAGACGGACGATTCCAGATACAATTTCCATAATTAATGTACCGTTTAAAACTAACTGGTGGTAGGTCTCTCATATGTAAGAGTCTGTCTGGGTGGGTACCACCGCAATGTCTATTTCTACCGCCAAGCAGCAGTGTGCACGCACTTTTGTGTTTCGGTTTGAAGGACATTGTAGCCAATGTAAATACTGGACATAATGAAACTTAACATCTTATGTCTCAGGATGGCGAGCGCAGTGGAATGCCACACATTACTTTGTAAGTCAGGTGCTGTATGGTGTTACTACTGTTTATGGGAGGTCGTATCGCTTACCATCAGCCGAGCGGCATGCTCGTCTCGTCATTGAATGCCATAAAAAAAATACAGACGTTTCGATTATATTACATGGTAACTGGCTGATTTCTGCTATAAATTAACGCATTCCTTTTTCAAATAGCAAACGTGTATTCCACGGAAATAATGCAAATACCGAACGTGCAATTTCGCGAAACGAGACATTATTGCATATTCATATGCCATACCTATTGATATGTAAAAAGCCATACCGTATTCCGAACCAAAATACACTTGGATCTATTGCAATCGACTATATTTTCACAAATATCAATCTTAAACTATACAGTATAGAGACTAAATCCAATTGTCGGACAAAAAAAGGCTTTAAACAGACAAAGGGCTCGCTGTCAAAGGTGAGCGACCTATTTTTTTTTCGAGCAAAGGCCAACGGCATCGAGATATGGTGAAATATTAAACCTATTTGATCGGTAATCGTTGTGAAATGTGATGTGCGACATGGAAACAAATTGACCACAGATTATAAATACGGTTATTTTTATTTGTAATGGGCAATGGAAGCATGCCATAGTGCCTAGTTTATTGCTTTCACAATATAAATTTTTGGACTTGAGTCTTCTGTTAACTAGTTGGTAAGTACTTGAAACAAGAATTGTAGTATCGATAACTAATGCTACGTTTTTGCGGCAAAATTTGTCAATGCCAAAAAATGTAAAAGTCTAATCCATTGTGTTATGGTTTACGGTCGCCTCTTTTAAGCTAATTAGAATTTAGATGGAACTTATAGATAATGTAAACATACTATGTGGTAGGTCTCTCGAATGCCAAAAATCCGTCTGGGTCGGTCCCAGCCCTTAGTCCATTTTTGTCGCTAAGCGACAGTGTGCAGGTAGTAGTAATGAACATTGCGTCTTATGAGACTTGAAATATCATGTCTCACGATGAAGAACATCAACTGCAGCAAGCTCGTTGTAAAAAAAATATTTAGGTAGTCCCTCCGCGTTCCAATTCCATTAAACTAGATGGAAAAAAAATACTTTATTAAAATACTTTATTGAAAAAAGGTTTCAAAATCTCTATGAAGCAGTAGAGTAAAACAAATTTCAAAAAATAATGTTTCAAATTTATTTTACTCGATTCTATTTAATTTTCGAAAATAACTTTTTAATTGTGTTACGACTTATAGTTATAACCATTCAGCCAGTCTTTAAAAAGCAAGTTATTTAAACAAGCCAGCTTGATTCGTTTCGCAATAGCTATAGGCCATATTTAAAAGCTCGGAGCTAGGCATACAGCAATTAGGAAGCCAGTTCTGAGCTAAGCTAAGTTTATAGCGCTTTTAAAGTGCCTTTACGAGTCTTAAGTCATAGGAAACAAAATTTAAAGTAAAAATGTCTAGGAATTATGCAATATAGTACAATTATTGTAAATCAATATAAGACTTATATATAACCAAGTCACTTTAATGTTATAATGAGATGTTGAATTTTAATATAACCTTACATTTTAAACATACAAACATTTCCTATCAATGTCAGATTCAGCGTGGACAAAAAACAAAAGGTTTATCCTCAAACGAAATGACATAAGAATAACCGAGTAATACAAAATAACTAAACGGAAGCAAGCAGCCACCCGGAATTGAACTCAGGGCCGTCCGCTCAGCATTCACTTCTCTAACTGTACAATTGTCAATTAATGGCGTTAAAATCAATTGATGACAAGTGACTATATTTTTATATGCAGATAATAGCAGTGTAAGAATACAAAAAGGTAATAAAAAATATGTTTATCCTCCTACCACTAAAAGATGTCATAGTAAATTGCACATCTATTTCAAAATAAAGATAACCTATATTCCACGGAAAAACACCTCTATTAGTAGTAAATTTATAGATGTAACTTCCTTATACCTATAACCAAGAAGAGAAGGGCCTTTAGGTCATAGTTCACGCTGAATAACGTGTGGTAACGTCTGAAGTCGATGTTAATGCAATACTAATTATATTCGACTCTGGACGTTTTAAAGTTAGAATAGTCTATACATATCAAGAAATGAGATTTTATTATTATTTATCCCGATACGGCGATAGGCTCGTCCCCTATCATGTCATGGGACGGTATACGATCGGCGAAAGTTGCGCCTCTACCTACCCCTTCGGGGATAAAAGCCGTGAGTGTATGTATATCAAGAGAAGATTCAATGACTCAGTTATTAAAAATGTCAACTTTAAATAGCTGTTTGAACGCAGTTTTGAAGCACTTCTGATTATAAGGCTATGGATTTGATATACCTTTCAAATATTAATTTGTACTCATTGCAAAGTTCCATTGAATAGCCAGCCGTATGACGCTTTATTCGCTTCTTTAATGTATTAGTGAGCAGCTTGGAAGTGCTTGCACTGATTACAAAGCTTGCTAACTGCAACTAGTGAAAATAAATAAAGCCCACTTCTCGGACAGACTTACACACATGAGTAACCTTTCTACCTACCTACTCAGAGAAACTGATACGAGAATCCTAGGAAAGTTAACATAAAATCCTGGTATATCACATCAATTACATCCCTAGCAATTTATATTCGTTCAAATTAAAATTAATTGCGACGTCAGACGATATACAAATACGGAAACGAACTCGCAGTAGACGCAGTCACGAGTTGTGCCTAACTAGCCCTCAGTGAAAGTACCGTTGGATCTGACGAGTTAATTAACTGGAAACAACGTATGGCTCCAACATCATCTGTCAGGGGTTTCCTTGATTATAAATATGAACCATTTGGTGCTAGGTTTTCTGGATTAGACATCTGTCGTGTGAGTTTATTCTAATTTCAAAAAATTCACCAAACACCCACCCACACAAAATTCACCCAATTATTTAAAATAAGGGTAAAGTAGTGCCGTCTGCTATCGCAGCACATGCTGTTGCCGTCTGCCGTCTGCCGCGTTCTGCGGAATCACAGCTTTACGTGTTTCTTTACTAAAAGAGCAGCGCTGCGGAATAGTGAGAGAAATTGATACTAACTATATTTTCTTAGTCTATACTGATCCTTAAAGTGAATGTTCTGATCAATTTCTTTTACTCCCAGTGACATGAGGCGAGCTTACTTATATACTCTTTACGGGAATTTCTGCCCAGTACTGCAAGATAAGTTAATTCGCTTTCCATCATGAAACGGATATGAAAACGTGTGAGTGCAATAATATCACTGCCTAACCCTTCGGCGACAAACGCGTGAATTTATTTTATGTTAAATAACATTGATTGCTTTTCTTTTTAATAATTGTGACTGTCTCGGTGGCGTAGATGTATTAAAGTACAACTGCAACGCTGAGTTCTCGGGTTCGATTCCCGAGTCGGGCAAAGTGATATTATATTTTTCTGTTCAGTATCAGCCGGGAGTCTGGAATTTGTGCCCGATGTGGCGATTAGCTCGCCTCTTATCCCATCATGGGACGGAATAATAGAAAAAGGGGGTGCACTAGTTGCTCCTTTGCCTACCCCTTCGGGGATAAAAGGCTTGAGTGTATGTATGAGTCCTTCGTAATATAGCACGCCTTAGCGTGTTTTTAGAATTATTGTAAATGAATTTGACAGGGCGTTTCAATGTATTATGTCAATTAAATAGGTGACTAGCCAAGGAATCCCCCTTAATAGCTACTTTGATTTTGTTGTAGGTAGATGTACTCTGTAGATACTGTCATTTTTATCTTTGAATATTAGCATAAATCATTTGAGCTACTTTAGTATTGTCTGTCAGCGTGTCACAACGTACTTAGTCTAGAGGCTTTAATCTTAGAGGATTAAACCAAGATTTACCAAGAATAAGAGATTACCGAGTAAATGGTAGTGAAAAGTCGAAATGAATGATGGTCCCGGGACATTTAGAACTTTTATCATTAAGAGGTGGAAAACTTAAGATTAGGTTTTATCGTCGTTCGAGGTTTTACTACATATACATTGCAGGTGCGTATGCGTGGGAAATTCTGTTGCATTTCGATAGAATTATCTGTAATTATTGCTAAACTAGTATTTACTCCCGGCTCCGCCTGCGTGAAAAAGTTTTTCCAGGATAAAAGTCCAGCTTTATATTTTCCCGGAATAAAAAGTCTATGTTTTAACCCAGGATATAATCTACCCGTGTGCCAAATTTCATCGGAATCGGTTCAGTAGTTTCGGAGTTGTACAGTAACAAACATACAGAAAAACAGACAGACAAAAAAAAATTACAAAAATTGCCGATTTGTTTTCCATTACTCTTTTTTAGTCGCCCCATTTATTTTTATCACATTTCTTTAAATGCACAGACACGCCGGTCCTACTGCTTTATTATATGTAGAGATATATTAATCACATAAGGGAATAAATCGTTTTACATTATATGTCCATATAAACAAATAGGAGGTAAGTTTTGATAATTAAATGCTAACAGTGCTTGTCAATAACACCATTCGATAATCGAATATTGGCAAGATATACCTATTTATTTACGTTTGGGTTTTCCTTACTGTTTTATAATTACATACCTGTAGTTTTTCCTCACTAATAACAATAATAAGTTTGATGGTGATTTAAGAAACTTTGTTTCAAGTCAGTTTTTATGCAAATTTGCTCAATTATTCTATAATTAAAGTACTTGATAACGGTTTAATTTGTTACCAAACTTTTAAAATACATACATCTCAATCATAAAATTCTGCAGATTATTGCGCAAGCTCTACAAACAAATTAACTATTGTCTATGACACAAAACCTTATGAACACTCAAAACAAGGTTATGAAACAAATAAGCGGTTTACCGACACTCACAGTTCGCGCCAAAACTTGTTATTAATTTGAACTAGCTATTTCTCGTGACTCTATCCACGAGAAAGTTTTTTTGCGTAGCCGTACATGACAACTTAAGTCTTACAGGAATCAGGTATTCTTACCTATATATGAAGCCCCATTCTGGAATAAATCAATTTACGTTTTTTTATTACTTTTTTATTGCATCGAATGACGATACGAGTATGCCGTTCGCCTGATGGTAAGCGATACGACCACCCATAAACAGTAGCAACACCATCCAGCACCTTGAGTTAAGAAATACTGTGTGGCATTCCACTGCGCTCGTCATCCTGAGACATAAGATCTCAAGTCTCCTTATGTCCAGTAGTTACACTGGCTACAATGTCCTTCATACCGAAACACAAGAGTGCATGCACACTGCTGCTTGGCGGCAGAAAAAAATCATTGCGGTGGTACCCACCCAGACGGACTTACATATGAGAGACCTATACAGTTATTTGGAGACACAACCAACATTGTTGGTTGATTTATTAAGCTATGTACAAAAAAAATATTTTGATACTACATAAAAAGGTTTATTTAATTAAAAAATTACAAAACATTTGACCTTTGCATAATAAACACTACTTTTTTGACAATCTATGGCAACACTAAATAAGAGAATCTATTCATTTTCGCAAGCGACCTTCGCTGTTTTTGCCGTTGATTTGTATTGTCAATGATAATTAACGGTTAGTCGTGCGTTCTTTATTTAACTTTATATTAGAGTTAAAAATAAATATTTCTAGTGGTTAAACACTTTATTGACGTTAATGGTTGTAAGTGGCTGGGTATAAAGGTTTTTTTATTGTCTATTTATACAGCCCTGTTTTATATGTGATAATAGGCATGTAATTAAAATTTATACTGTCCGACTTGTCTCCTAGGATTGGCAGGCATTGAAATCGAACCTGTAAGCCGCTACCTTTCCATGGGGTGACACGGCCCACTCACAGGCCCTATCCAGAACATTTTACGCCGGGACATTTACTATCTAGTAGACCTGTCCTCAACGTTCCATATTCGAATATAGTAATATTTTTTAAGTTTAAAAGTAGAGTTGTTTGACCAGCTAACTCAATGTCTTTAGGCTGTTCGAATTATGAATCACCTTCTTAGTCATCGCTTTCGCACTGCACTGAACTTGACAGTTTGTGGTCAATATTTTGTTGACACAATAAAACAATTGGCGCCATATTGACGAAACGAAAATTAAACCGCAAATATTTATTGCAAGTTTTATGATAATGGGTCTTTCTATAATAGAATATATTTTAATATAGGTACTGGCACGGAAAAGCTGATGGAATAGTAAAGTAGTACCTATTTATCATCAAACTACTTTTTTTTAATGACAAACACACGGCAAAATACTTATATAAGTACTTAAGTACTACTATTCAGTATTATGTGGTCATAGCTAATAGTAGGTAGGTATTATTTGGAGTAGTGTAGTTATAAATATTATAATACCAGTTGTTGATTACAGATACCTAATATCAGTGCCACCCTAGTAACCGGGATGAGTGCTAATAATTTTTTTTTTGCTATCAGGCCGGTGCCACGTGGTAGAATTGAACCAATCACTTTTAAATGAGCCCAATTAGTCCCACCATACCTTCTTTGGTCTACCTCACCATTCGAATAGCAACAAGCAAGCCCTCAACAGCAAGCTTCATCACCATCAAACTCATTTTTTGTGATTTTATATTATGATTTTTTATACATGTTAATGGCCATGTAGTGCCTGGATAATGATTTTATATGTTTAAGGCATAATACTATGCGGTCAGTAATAGTTCTGTCATCAAACAGTTACACAGATAGGTGTATGTTATGTATTTTCATTTATATATACATATTTTACGAAAAGCTACATTTGTAACGTTTTTATCAATAAAAATTAATGCTAAAGCAATAACTTTTAAAATTTTCCCAGAATATTATATAGCAATTCACAACTAAAATTAAATTACCCAACTTGGGAGCAATTTTCATAGAAGAAAACCGTTGGCGTGCAAGCAGTAGAGAAACTAACTGAGCTATGCATATTTATGTATAGCTTTCTCTCTCTCGCATGATCTGCCACAGATGAATAAACGATAGACAGATAATAAATATAATGATACTTATTGTTCCATTTATGATTCTTTTTACTAAAGTATAGGTAACATTTATACTAGAATAGTCTTCTAATACCACCTGCTTTTATCTTTCCTCAATGTAGGGTTAGCGCAAAACTATTTTTAATCGATATTGCATAAAGAATCGTAACTATACGATCCCGACCCACCGGTTTGACATTAACTCTTTCCGGGGAATCCAGTCCTGGGTACAACGTGTTAGAGAAATCAACACTTTGTCTGTACTCGTTAGAAACATTTTATATAGATACGTTTTATTACAGAAATAAATATTCACATTTAAATAAAAGTGATTTCATCACAGCGAAATTCCCCAAAATATATTTCGCAGAGATACAATTTCCTAAAAATTTTACATAAGACAAACCGCTGTTATCGCGCTATTTTAATGAGCTCGTCTGATTAGATTAAATTATCTGATTGATAATCAAGCTATAAATGACTTAAATAATTAAATTAATGGAAGTTCAATTATCTTATTTCCGATTGAAATAACAAATTCATCGAAACCGTTATTACAAATGTATGTTATAAAGAAAATACTGGGCGTTCCGATCTAGCTGTGTAATAAATATGGGCAGAAAAGTGGGAGAGATAATATAGGCAGGTGATATGGTAAGAAACGTAATATGTAGGCACTTCTGACCAGACGAAAAAGCGTTCTAGGGCTTTGGTTAGTATGCCGGTGTAGGCTTTATATTTTGTTGGGGTCTCGAGCTAGCGGCTGCACGAGTCTACCATCGTGTCAGGCAGCATAGCACTGGGTCGTAATGCTGTTGACACTATCATAACCGCCTAGACACCCCTTAGGCTAGGTGGTAGTAGATAGTAATCCTATTGATTACGTTTACTCTAGATGACGGATTTATTACATAAATTTACTATAACAAATCACTTGAACTGAATAAAACTAAATGCTAAAACAAAAATCTATTCGCACTAAAAATTGTCATTACCCTAAAAACTCGGAACAGTTCCGAAATCTTCCTTTAGCAGTTGCAAAAGAAAAAAAACTATTAAAAAATGACAAAGGAACCAGCAGTGATCAGGCGGTAAACAATATATAATTTTACCATTTTAATTTCACGCTCAGTTTGTACTGACAAGACGGACGGACGCAAGCGGCATCAAGGTCGAATTTCATTTTGTTTGCACGTTTAATTTATACACCAATTTTGTGGTTTGTGTGATAATATTTCCACATGAGAACTATAAATTAAACACAGCAAGGTATACTATATAAAGACTAGCTTTTGCCCGCGGCTCCGCCCGCTTTAAAAAGTTTTTCCGGGATAAAAATCCCGCTTTATATTTTCCCGGGATAAAAAGTAGCCTATGTGTTAATCCAGGACATGATCTACCCGTGTGCCAAATTTCATCGAAATCCGTTCAGTAGTTTTTGCGTGAAAGAGGAACAAACATCCTTACATCCAAACATCCATACATTCTTACAAACTTTCGCCTTTATAATACTAGTAGGATAAGATAATATTTTATGTTAGAGGATCGCTGAAACTACTACTTAATGCGATTTTGAAAATTCTTTCACTTTAACGAAGCTACGTTCAGCCAAAGCTTACACTTTATCCTTTGCGCGAAGTTTTACACGAACGAGGCCACATGCAATAGCTAGTATATTGAACTATCTGTGCTAGTAACTCAATCTACTGTTAATATTTTGTTCATTTATCGCCCTTCCCATATTTTATAGCTTTTATGTACTTGAGTTTCAAAAACTAATTTGACGCTAGTATTCATGTTCAAAAAGGCACTCCTTAGCATACTCGAAACAGTAACAACGTGCAGTGTACAACCTTGGAGTTAGCAAGCTTAAGTTGTGCCTGTCGTTCGAATGTATCGCATATTTACTACCCATTGTTTCCCACGAAATAATAACTAAAAAAACGGGATATAAGCTATTTGACGACTGCCTCGGTTGTGAAGATGTATTGCTTACGCCTTTGACTGCTGCGCTGAGATCCTAGGTTCCAGGTCAAGTCCAGGTCGGGCTAAGTGGTATTAGGTTTTCTACTGACTATCAGCCTGAAGTCTGAATTGTCTCCGGCATATGGCAATGGGCTCGCCCCTAAACATGGGGCCGAATGTAGCTGATGAAATATGGGTGTGTACCTCTTTTTTTTCCGCGGAGAAATCGCTTTAAGATCCCGTATCAGTCCGAGGAACCGAAGCGGGTATGTCGGGGTTTCCGACATGCTACGCATGCCGGCGTATCGACTAAAACCCCGCGGTAGCCTTCATCAACGCATTGGAGGCGGCTCCGGGGTACCTTAAGGCATTACCGGTGTGTACCTCTGTCTACTCCACAAGGGAAAGAGGTGTGATACCATGTATGTATGGAAGAAAATGATTGGATACCTTAACCATAAAATATTATTTAATACTATAATATACATATACTTAGTAATAATATACATTGCATATTATATAATGTTGCCTCAATTTATTTTATTAATAAGAGTGAAAGGTTATTCGTTGTGTCATTTGTTTTTGTTATTTACGTGACTATGACAGTTTCAATATCGATGAGTCAGTACACCCGACACTGGGGGCGTCCTGCGGTGCATTCACTTCATTATTTAAATTATAATGATAATTAGTTTCATCACAATTTCAGATGAATAAACGACATTTAAAATTATTTTTGTTTTATAAAAAGTTTGTCGTTCACAAAACATATTTAGTAGTCAAAATTAGAAATAATGGCAGTTACGAAAACCATAACATCGTGATATATGTATGTGGATAAAAATTGAGCTGTATTTAAATTATGGCAGGGGACGAGCACCTACATACCTATCTCTCATCTGAAGCTATTTCGGATTATCGACTCCAATGACATATTTAAATAAAATAGACACACATTTAGTTTTCCAGTTGGTCAATTTAGCGGAAAACCGCTTTAGCTCCAAAGTACGCTGCTACTTGTCTAGACTATAAGCAATAACCGTTTTTCTAGAGATACTCAGTATTCTGAAAGTGACCACCGCAATAAATAGACACTGATTGCCTTAATGAACTTTCCCACAAAACAACCATACCCAAGCAGGTAAGAGAAAACTCCATTAGCTTTAAAATTGCCGTTCCGCAGAAGTGTGTGGCTTTGTTTATACAAGTAAATAGTAGATGCATGCATAGGTACTCAATCTCGATACTCGATCTCGATCAATCACAAACATCAAAATACCGATACGTCAGTCTCTCAACCAATAAAACGAAGCGTAAACGCATCCTGTTTTTTGTTTCACATTCTATGCCCCCAGAACTCTGAATTACAAAGTACTGAGTGACACGCCACTGGACCACTGCGCAAGTCACCCTAAGACATAAGATGTTAAGTAACATAATGCCCAGTAACTACGCTGGCAATGTCCTTCAAACTGAAACACAACAGTGCTTACGCACTAGTGTTTAGCGATAGAAATAGATATTGCGGTGGCACCTATCCAGACGGCCCCTCGATACCAGAGTACCTACCACCAGTGGTAACAATTTGAGATCACTGACGTGAAGTGGCAGAATCGTAGCATAGAAGCTATTTCAGCAGCTCCCGTCAACATTTGTCCTTTTTAATACCTATTCTTCTAGGTAAAGAGTTTAGTTATTCTTCTAGTTACGTACAAATGTGTGAACAGTATCACATAAATAGTCAACGAGACATGTCAATTAGCATGCAAAGACCAAAAACTTAACCAAAACAAACAAAATTAACAAAAAATTCACATGCAAAAGTTTTAAATAACAAACGTTAATGCAAGTGGAGCGCTGTTTGACACATCGGTTACTTGGCTAACGGTAGTGAGTCACTGTTTGCATAAAATAGCAAATCTAGATTCTAGTACTTATTTGGTTTTGTTAAGCAACTGCTGAACTTTGGTAAAAGGTCGTAAGCGTCAAAATAGTCTGTAGACATATTCGGTCATGATAAAACACCGCAGTTTTTTTTTTATTAGGACTAACAAATCGTTCGATTGTAAGGGCCGCTACTGTTTATAGTAGCCAAGGCATCCAAAAATATGAATAGGGAAGTTGACTACTTTTTTTAAATACATTTATCAAACATTTGTGTCTTCTAAAATCTAGAGGAAAAAGAATTTTTAAAATAAAAGCAACAATAAATGAGTTCTTCTTCTTCTTCTTTGATTACTGGCGACGAGCTTGACTAGGAAGCTATTCCGCCAACGTCACGTTGTTGAATATTATTATAATGCTCTAAGGTTGAATATGCTTATGATTAGTGACTTTACATTGGAGACTTAGGTTGTGGGAGAAGACAAACGAATGGGACTGATTGATTTATTATATTATTTTTTTTCCAGCTGACATATTGAATTGTCGTTTTACTCAATGTTAGTTACCTACAACAACACAATAATAATAATAATTAGTACATTATAATATGAGCATAACAAGGAAATATTTTGTTAAATGACGGGACAATACACAACTATTGTATCCCATTTTATAGTAATAATAAAAAAAAAGTTAATAAAAAAAAAAAAAAAAAAAAAATCACACACATACAAACACATTTGATATTATAATAAATATAACAAAGTTAGTAAGGTATGTAAAGACCACACCATAAAATTATAATTTTATTTTATTAATTTCAATAAATTTACTTAGTCGGTTAACAAAGGGAGAATCTACCAAGGAGAGGATACACTTGAAACTAGTGGGTCGAGAGACAGTATCAGGAAGAATATTATACAAAGAATAACGCAAATTGGGACAGTTGAAAAATAAATGATCGGCACTACCTTCCTCCAAACCGCATTCACACAGAGAATGGTCTCTAACCCTTAATTTGGCTAAATGAACCGGAGTACAAGCATGACCAAAACGGAGGCGACAAATTGTGGAGATAACAGCTTTGTCTAATTGACGAAATTTAAAAAACCATGGTTTGTTTGGAATATCTGGTACAATGTCCGCGTAGTATTTTCCCTTTACCGTTTTGGAAACTCGCCACTGCTCATTCCACGTACGAGTGAGACGGGTTTGGGACAATTGACATAAGTCTTGGCTATAATAGTTATAATATTCCAAGGAACCATTCTGAGACGCAAATTTTGCACACGAGTCTACAGTTTCATTACCACGAATTCCTTCATGACCCGGTATCCAGGCCAGTACTATTTTTATGCCCTGCTGGGTACATTCATACAATGTCTGCCTAATTTTTAAGGTAATAAAGAATTTAGATTTGGAGCGAAAAGGATTGGACATTACGGCCTGAAGACTGCTCAAAGAGTCGGAGAAAATTATAGTTCTAGCTAGATTATGAGATTGAGCATATTGAATAGCTTCAAGAATAGCAATAGATTCCCCAGTAAATACAGAAGTGAACGGAGGAGATTTAAAAGAAAGAATGATGCGTGAGTAAGGAATCCAAACAGCCGAACCCACACATGCATCATTTGATAGTTTAGAGGCATCACAGAACATAGGAAGCCAACCCTCCCATTTAGAGTTAAATATTTCGTTAAAAACACTGTTAGCCTCAATTGTACCTTTAGTTATACCGAAATTAAGAAAAACAGAGGGTTTAAAAATTAGGGCCTGATAAGGCAGGGAGTACAAAGGATTAAGGGTAGACTGAAACGTTGGACAAGGCAAATGAGAGAAGCTACGGAAACTGAGTAGAAGACATGGTGTAGACCGTGAATTACTAGGAAAGGACACTGAAAGTGATTTAAGCTTATCTAAAAGAGGATGTGAAGAGAACTGGACAATTTTGAAGAAAAATCTATCACATAGATACTGGCGACGGATTTGCAATGGAGGTTCAACACACTTCACTTGCATGGCATTGATAGGGGTAGATCTCATAGCACCCATAATAATGCGTAAACACCTTGATTGTATTTTATCTAAACTATACAAACCTGACTTATTACAATGGTCTAGAAGAAAACAACCATAGTCAAGGTGGCTTCTGATGATTGCATTATAAAGCAATTTTTGTGAGTAAGGATGTGAACCCCACCAAACACCGGATAGAGAACGTAAGATATTGATCATTTTCTCACACTTTTCAGAGATATAAAGGCAGTGGGGCATACCGCTCATTCTAGAATCTAGTATAATGCCTAAAAATTTAGTTTGATAAACTTGAGAAATGATTTTATCACCAATATAAATTTTTACTGAGGGAATATTTCTTTTCTTTGTAAACAACACTGACTTACATTTTGATGTTGATAGAGTGAGACCATGATCATCCAACCAATAACCTAAATATACTAAAGCCAAGTTTAAATTACATTCTACAGAGTGAACAGATTTTGACGAAGAATATAGTACAAGATCGTCAGCATACTGTAACACTTGGCAGAAGCTGTTAACTACTATATCAAGATCATGAGTGTAAATGTTGTAAAGTAAGGGACTCAGCACTGAACCTTGGGGCAGGCCTTTCCAAACAGTTCTAGGAGGGAAAAAAGTATTGTTGATTTTGATTACAACTGATCTGTTTGACAACAAATTAAATATGAAACGAACCATCTTCTCAGGGACACTCAGCTTTAGAAGTTTTTCTCTGAGAACCGGAAGAAGAACGTTATCATATGCGGAAGATATGTCCAAAAAAACCCCTAATAAAACTTCTTTATTTTGAAAAGAGCGGAAAATATCAGTTGTAAGTATACCGAGGCTGTCTAAAGTACTCATACCTTTCCTAAAGCCAAATTTAGTAGATGAAAGTTTGCCTGAGTTTTCTATAAACCAGTCCAGTCTATGTTTGATTAAATGTTCTGTAATTTTAAGTAGTACCGATGAAAGGGCTATGGGCCTGTATGAAGTATAATTAAGTGGATTTTTACCTGGTTTGAGAAGAGGAATAATAATTTGTGTCTTCCACGAATCGGGGACAACTCCAGTTTCAAAAAAAATATTAATCAATTTTAAGAAGAACTTTTTGCAATTATCATTAGCTCTTGTCAAAAACGAATATGGAATGCCGTCTAGTCCGGGAGACGAGTCAACAAGACCGTCCAAGGATAACTGCAGTTCTTGGAAGGAAAAAGGAGATGACAGAGGGTGAGCCGAAAGAAGAGGAGAACATAAAAGAGGAAGGCAGGAAAATTCTGGGACTGAAGGAGGGGCAATTTTAGAAGCGAAAAAGTCAATCCAAGGGGATGGATCATTGGATGCAGTGTTTGTGATATTACGGGCAGATCTGAATCTTTTAATTTGCGCCCAAACATATGATGAAGGGTATTTAGGTGACAGACTTTCGCAAAACCGCATCCAACCCTGTTTCTTTTTAGAGGCTAATAATCTGCGACAACGGGCAGAGATTTGTTGGAAGCAGAGAAAGTTCTCTGTCGTCATTGCGGAATTATACGTACTTTCAGCTTCATTGCGTTGGTGGATAATGTTGGTGCAATCAGAATCCCACCAAGGTGGAGATTTTCTAAAAGATTTACGCCTTTTAATAGGAATTTGCGGAGGAAGAAATCGCATCAACGAATTTATTATAAGCATCTAAAGGGGGCAAGTTGGTATCAGCAGAAATTCCTGACAATTGGGAGTCAAGGGATGCCACATATGATGGCCAGTCAGCCCCAGATAGTCGATATTTAAGAAGAGGGGAGAAAGAATTTTGAGTGGGGGAATTAAGAGGGAGCGAGATGAATATTGGGAAATGATCACTGCCGAAAGTGTGTGGATCTATTTCCCAACAAAGTAGAGACGCCAGAGAGGCAGAACAAAGGGATAAATCAACAACACTCTTTGGATTCTGAGAGGGGTAAACACGACGAGTAGGAGACCCATCGTTTATAATACATAAATTAAAATCATCCAATATGTCCAGGAGAAGATAAGAGAGACGGTCGCATCGATGGGACCCCCATGATGTATGATGGCAATTAAAATCACCCATGATGATAAAAGGACTAGGGAGTGAAGAAATGACGTCACGAAGTTCGGAGAATACGGAGACAGAGGGATGAGGGATGTAAATAGAAAGAAAGGAAATATTAAAACACCTCACAGCCACAACATTAAAGTTTTGACTATGAGGAGGAATAGATAGTTGGGAATACTGAAGGCAGTGTTTTACCAAAATAGCACTACCTCCATAACCATCGTTCCTGTCATCCCGAAAACTGGCAAACGCAGGAACTCGAAAATGAGATCCAGGGACGAGCCAAGTCTCCGAAACGGCAAGGACAGATGGCAAATATTTGGAAATAATAAGAGAAATTTCATGCGACTTATTGCGAATACTATTACAGTTCCACTGTAGAATCTTTACTGGGTCCATTATTAATCAAGGAATGTATTAGTTCTAACTTATCGGCAACGTTGGGCGGTAAACAGTCCGAATAACTGGAAATTATTGAAATAATTAGATTTATAAGTCCTTCTAGAAGGTTACTACCCGGAAGAGAAGAAATATCTGTGGATGTTACAGGAGGACTCAAAGCACAACCATTAGGTTGTGAGGGGACAGGGTCACGAACAATGTCTGCATGTAGTACTCTATTGTAGCCCTTATTAAGTGGGGCTCGAGCTCGGGGGGGAGAGAAAATTGTTTTTTTGTGTGAGGAAGAAACGGGAGGATTGTTAGTAGATGATGGAGGAATGTTAATTTGGGAGGATAGAGTGGGAACAGATTTCGTCACTTGCGAATAGGAGAGAGAAGATTTAAAACGGGAAGATGCCTCCTCATAAGACACACAATCCCTTGACATGAGTAATTTAATATTTTTTTGTCTATCGTGTTCTGTGCAGCATTTGTTTATAGCAAAATGATTCCCCGAACATAAGGAACATTTAGAGCTATGTATGTCAACAGAACAAGTGTCACCTGAGTGGGGAAGAGAACATTTAAAACATTTGGTCTTTGACCGACATTGGGTTTTGATATGACCAAAACCACAGCAGTTCAGGCATTGAATAGTAGGGAGAACGTAGTTGTCGACTGTAAGAGAGTTATAAAAATAATAAACATATTCTGGTAATTTTTGTGATAGAAAGGTAATTACAATAGTTTGGGTTGGAATCCAACTAGGAACTCCATCGGTAATTACCTTTCTACTAAGGCGTCTCGCTTTTATGGCACTTCCGCACCCTTCTGGGATTTCTAAGTATTTAATTAAGTCAACCATTTGAACTTCCACAGGAATTCCCCGAACAACACCCATCCGGGTCAGATTGTATGTGGGAACTGAAGCAGAATAATTATTTTCCGATAAAGTAGGGTTGTTCAAAAACTTATTGGCATCGACCATAGATTTAAATTCTATCGAAATTTTATTTCGACCCACTTTCTTAACACCATTTTTCATTATATTCGGAATTTTATGTTTGAACAGAAACTGGCCAAAATTAATTGGTCTAATGGTCGTACCCGACGCAGGATCCGTTTCTGTGCGAGACACATGAACAATAAATGGTCCAGAACATGATTCAGGGTAAGAATTCGTAAGTTCAATGTACTGTGGATGTGTGAATGAATTTTGGTTAGAAGGGCTGTCACGAGCGGGTAGTGAACTCTTTTTTTTTGAAGGAATGTTAGTCTCCGCGGAGTCCTCATTAATGCGTTTGTATGAAGATTGTCTTGCTGAGACCACACTAGGATCAAGGAACGATAAATGGGAAGAATTATTAATGTCCATCGATGATGTTTGAGTAATATCCGGAGGATCCGGAGGGTCCGGGGGAGATATGTCCATTGTTACTATACAAGATAGTAACAAGGACTAATTAATAGATTAAAACACTTACCGACACCACTGGTACTACAATTCAATAGCAATAAAGAAATAAAATAAAGGTTTCCTGTTTTTTTTAAAGGTTTAAATACAGAATCCCACAGACTCGTGTATCAGCTACCCTCGAAAAAAAACATGTCGTCAATAAATGAGTTATAAAGCTTTGAAGTTTGGTGGAAGGGGCATCTGTCAGATAACGGAACCGGCAGAATGTGACGTCACTGAGTGTCGGCAGCTATAACGCTGCATGCGTGCGAAATAAATGACGCGATATCCCCACTACGCCCCCACTTTTGCTCACAACAATATTTCAAATATGAATAACTGCTTTAGTTGTCAACCAATTTTGATTCTGATTTTACAGAAGAATTTGTTTTTTGTATTATTTTCTGTTACATATAAAATAATGTACCAAATAAAATATAGGAAACTACCCTATTACAAGACAATTCTTGAGCGGAAATTTTAGTTAATCTCATTATGCTTAGTATATCTATTATACTATCTATAATGTTTATCATACATACACACACGCGCTTTTAATCCCTGAAGGGGTTGGCAGAGGCGTAACTAGTGCAACAATTTTTAGCCGAGCCTATTCTGTCCCATGATATAATAGGGGTACGAGCCTATCGCCATATCGGAGGCAAATTCCAGAGTCCAGGCTCATACTGAGTAGGAAAACCCAATATCACTTTCCCGACCCGGGGATCAAACCCGTGACCTCAGCACTTCCGTAGTACCCTTATAGAACTACGCCACCGAGAAACTATTTCTATATCCTTACCCGAATGACAATAATGCTTGTGTATTGTTTTTTATCACAGAAAGATGCTTACCGTGGGTACCCGTGCTTAACCTGTAGGTACAGTGTACTAATATTCTAATTCTTAATGGGAAGCTCTAACACCTTACTCATTAATGTAAGGTAATACAAATACTATAATAATATATTAATATACATACAAACACATTTTTTATATAGTAGAAGAACGAACAACTCATTTAAGCCATGCTTTATTCATTTCTACACGATTTACCCAGAATTGGACATCCCAGAGGGAAATAAGGTCGGACATTTCTGTAAAATGCGTGAATGGGTTATCTAGACCCCGCAATGGCGAAAAAGACTCGAAGTGTATTAAGACATCTCGAGACCTTGATATTACTTTTGTGAATCTCTATATAATATATTTACATTCAGTTAAAATATTATTGCATGTAGTATTTTCCTTCCTCAAATATTTCGTCGTAATTTTTCGTAAACCTTCGATACATTTTATAAAAAACTAAAGTTTCCATTTAATCATTTCCATACCTCTCGATTCCATTACTCCTTAAACTTATATTTTTAATAAGAATCCTGTCAGTTATCACCACAAATTCACGATATAAAGCGAGAAACCTACAAGGCGACCGAGTCGATACAAAAGGATTGCGAAGAAAGGTCAAGATATTACCAGCGTCCTGCCGATCTATTTATAGCTCCGTCACAAACGACAAATGGTCAATTGTACAAAATTGGCACTCGTTCGTGATAAAATTGACGTATAACTTCGTTTCTTAGAGTCTAGTTGACATCCTTATCTGTTATAATGCTGTGTAGTTCGAACGCGCTAATCTCTGGAGCATCTGGTCTGAACAAACAGAAAATAGGGAGCGAGCTCGCCATCATATCATGGAAGAACACATGGTGAAAAACGGGTGTTCTGGTTGCACCTAGCCTACACCTTCGAGGATAGAGACGTGATGTGTGATTGTTTTTTTTTTTAAACAATGTTTATGATCCTTATATTTAGGTCATTATATTTGGGTCTTTCTATTCAGTATCAGCTTGGAGTCTGGAATGTATGCACGATATGACGATAGGCTCGCCGCCTTCACATCATGCACGGCGAAGAGTGGGTCCAGTAGTTGCGCCTCTGCCTACCCCTTCGGGGATAAAAGGCGTGAGTGTGTGTTTGTAATTTCGATGTAATAAAAAATATCGCAAACATGAAACCAATCAAGATAATATAATTTTAATTGCTGATAAAGATATACCTAGAAATAAAACATTAGATGTCAGATAAGTGTACACTTAATATTTATCAAAATTAAGTAATAAACAGGGAATACTGAATTAAAAGAAGGTGATAATGATAAGCTACCTACTAAAATAGGTAGACATCTATTTTAAAACGCACAAATTTTGCCCACTGACAATTGGTTTTACGACAATCTGAGTAAACTTAATATAAACAAAATAATTTGGAATATAGGATAAAAATCCTGGTTGGAAACAAGAGAATGTGGGATCATACTTAGTGTTTGCAGGAACAAATTACTTTTTCTCATATCCTGATGTAAGGAGTTTCGTCGTATGCTCAAGGAAAAATAAGTTTCTTTCAAACTATGAGTTATATCTCGTACTAAGAATCCATCTAGCTTAATCATAGTTTAAAGGATATTGTAGGGTAAGTAACAAAATATCTATCATGGTTAAGGAGTCTTCATTCCATGAATCATTATCATCTAATCTGTCAGGATGACCACCTCGGTGGCTTAGTTGTGGGTGAAAAGTGAGTGCACTAGTTGCACCTCTGCCTACCCATCTGGGCGTGGGCATGCGTAGGTATGCGTTTGTGCCTGTATAGTATTTAGTAGCTGAAGTAGGATACACATGGTGAAAAGTGGATGCACTGGTCGCGCCTCTGTCTGACTCTTCGAGGATAAAAGGCGTGAGTTTGTGTGCGTGTGTGTGTGTGTGTGTGTCTAAGGAATGAGCTTTCTTTAATTCAACAGAGCTTTAATTCTTGAGCGGTGATACTATTACTTAAGGGCTTTAGTGCTCAGGTAAGGGATAAGCTTTAATATTTCTTTTGTTAACAATAATGAGTTATATGAACAAACACTAATGTTGTGTTACAAAAACAAACCTAATTACCACAGCAATGTGTTTCAATTACCTCCACAAATAGATTTCGTTCTCAATTGTCAGCATTGCGTAAGTTGTTAATAAAGCATAACGGATGTAATACGAAGAAAGAAATGAGTTTGGCAAACGGACAGGTTAAAAAAAATAGTAAATTTATTGTATGAAAATATGTTTATTCTAAACCAGAACGACTACACATTATGCCATCTAACATACAGAAATCACTTTAATTTGTAATGCTATAAAGCCTAAAATGCATCAAAGTTTGCAGATAAAATGTATACCACTGTTTTATGCACCATCCTCTTATCATTCAAAAAACCTTCTAGTTTCTACAGTAATAAAGCTCAACGTACAATGTAGATACGATATTTCGAAATGCTGAAATAAAAAAATAAGATCCAACACAGTGGTATTTAAAGTATCAAGACAGACCATTTCTAAAACGTACGCGATAACAAATCGTCTTAATCTCGTCCAATAAAAGGCTCGTTGTGCTATCAAAATTGGTTGTACTAAATCACACAATTGGCGATCGCATACTTAATTGAAGTACTTGAAACGCGTAATCTCATGCTTATTATCATCACTATAATCTGTAGGCACTGCTAGGTCGTTTCTTCTCAATAAAACGCTTACTTCTGATCGACAAAGCACAGGTTAAACCGACATAAAGCACTATTTTTCAAATCCCTATGTAAGCCGAAATGAATACCAGACGCATTCTACAAGGCTGTTCCCCCAGAGGCAATCTTTAGACAAGTGGCCAGTCATAAAACCTAAGCAAATTACCTTCTGCAAAATGCTTGAAAGAGTATGTTGCGCCAAACTCACAATGGGATCAAATATGGGAGGTAGAAGACGATTCCGTATTTGGAAAACACCATGGGGCATACAACTAGTGCTTAGCCAAAATATAAATTAAGTATTCGAACTATTCGACAAATACAACGATTTGAAATTTGCTTTTACGTGAGACGATTAAAGAACTTTCGTTGTAGATGTGAGATTTGATGTAAGTATTCTTATTGAGTAAATAAACTAGTTTAAAGTCCACAAGCTAATTAATGTGTGCAACGTTGAGAAAACTAGAAGTCCACAAGCTAATTCATCTGTATGCAACGTTGGGAAACATACAGAGTGGGTGGATCATAGGAGTATCAAGTCTTGTTTATATATTATGTAAAATCTCTAAAGAAAATATAAAAGGAAAAGACATTATTATCTTACCCATATTATACCAGGTGGATCACCGTCCAAACCCTAATTTAAATCATTCGCACAGAACACATTAAATTACCAATTGCATGTCCATGCTGAATGTAGATATGATTCTTATATAGATATAGACCCTAAAATGCAATTTTAACAATTCGTTACAAATACACAATAAAAACTTAAAACTCATTAATATAAATTCAACAAGTCTTTCCTAAGAAAATTTATCCAACTGTTAAATCTTATTATTTTGAAATTCTAAGACCTAAACTGAGATGGAATCTAAAACTACTTGATGTCATAATAAATGGCATTAAATCTAATTTAAGAGAAGATACGGTGAATTTAACCGTGAAAATGATAGCAACCAATTATGTAACGATACGTAAAAAAGTAATTCACAAAATTACATCTTCATTTCCTAGTTTCAATAGCAAAAATATTTGTTGTAAGCCTTCGATACTTTGGATTTTGTGAATAGTGACAGCTGAATTGTAATTTGATGCGAGCAATACACAGGTGCACTCGCTATTCGTTCACTCTCATAGCCTGATGAGACGACAATCCGACATGACTGGAGAGAGATCAGGTGCAGGACGAGGACCAACGTCTTTACGTGTACGATATCAAAAAATCACCCATAATAATCAAACTATTTGGATCCCTTCGTATATTCTGAATTTGTGCTCATGAGCTCTCCTCATCGTTACAAAATGTAAACCGTTCCGTGTCTTTTTAAATAGTTTTCATTTGCCGTCTTCATCATCAAGCACAAGATATCCTAATAAGACTCCAAGGATATACAAACCGACCTATGCTATAGCTGTTATATTATGAGGTAACTCACTCGATTGCCGGCGTTTGTTAGAACGACAAATCGTTGCATTTTCTTAAGCAACTCTGGTGACATCTTTTTCTGGTCACGTAATGAAAGTCTTGAAATTGTTTGTAAAGGATCTTGGATTAGCATTTTTTATATCAACTTTATGAAATATCAGATGTCTTGAGTTGGAGAGGCAGTGTGTTGGGTAATTTTCTTTCTTTTTTTTGCATTTGCCTATCAGAAACGTTTTTATATGCATAAGTGATAAATTAAAACTTTAAAATCATATTCATTATTAATTAGGAACTTGTAACCCACTATGATGTAAAACAAAAACTAATTATAGTAAGCAGGTTATGCTTTCATTCATGCTGATGTTCTTAAGGCGTATTTCACAATGTTCAAGTAAATTATATACGCAAGTTAACGTATAAAAAACTGAATGCATATAGTTACTCTTTTTTTATCGTTTATTGCGACATGGACTTTTATATTTGGTCGCCGTATCCTACTAATATTATAAAGGCGAAAGTTTGTAAGAATGTATGGATGTAAGGATGTAAGGATGTTTGTTCCTCTTCCACGCAAAAACTACTGAACGGATTTCGATGAAATTTGGCACACGGGTAGATCATGTCCTGGATTAACACATAGGCTACTTTTTATCTCGGGAAAATATAAAGTGGGACTTTTATCCCGGAAAAACTTTTTAAAGCGGGCGGAGCCGCGGGCAAAAGCTAGTATTATATAATATTCGACGATTAACGTTTACTCAGACATAATAAAATAAGCCCATAATCCGCACTCTTTAAACTGAGAAACCTTTATAGACTTTATTTATACTCTGTTCTTTCTTGGTAGGTAGGTATTTATTAAGATCTGCACCATATCTTCAGAGAAATACACAGTAACGTTCCAACACATCTCACACAAACAAATTAGCTAATGGAAACCAAACCCACAACCTTTTCACAGCCAAATACAAGAACAAGAAACACGACTATCGGAAGTCTTGTTCCAAACACATTAAAAATAGCAGTACTCCGCTAATCTTAAAAGCATAATATGTCAATATAGACAAAAAGTACACGACGTGGGACGCAGTGCAGCGGGTAGCGGGGGAGAGGCGGACGCCGAAACCGGTCCAGCGTGAAGCCAAGTGACACACTGAACCCGAAACTTGCCACTTAGGTCACTATACCGGGTACTTTCGATGTATTCGTCAACACAGCGAAGGTGCTCATCCGCGATTGGAAGTACCGGATGTATCATATCCGATAGCTACCTAGCTACATGGTAGGTATTGTCAGGGTAGTATTACCCTAATAAAATATCTCCTAAAGTCATCTGAGAAAGTTGGTGTTCTAAGACTACGTAGGTACCGTCTGTGCAAACTCTTCCCTCAATCTTTGAATGTATGAAAGTATGATCCCTATTGGAAATTAGGAAAAAGGATTCTGATTGGTCATTTACTTATATCCTACTATTAGCTTGGTGGTTTCTGAACCTCTTCCAATTTACAACTATTTTTAATTTAAGACGCTTGATATTTTTTGTGCTGTTTCCCTCGTTACTAAAACGAAGAGCCCTATTAAAAAAACCATCCAAAAATAATAAAAATGTTACACTCAGTAACACTGTCAATAAAACATAAAAAGTATGTAAATTAGTAACGAACGTTACAAGTAAATGTGAGTAGGTTTCTGTGCCGACTATAGATTTCTCGATATATTTTTTTTATTTTAAATGTTCATCGTTTTTTTTACTAAGTGCATATTGTCAAGCTAGAACTAGCATAGTGGCTCTATGTATCATCGTTTCAACAATCTTCTTAAACTGTTGCCGCTGTTTAAGGCTGTCGCGTCGTTTACTATCAGGCGAGCGGCAAGCTCGTCTCATCATTCAATTGCCTTTACTAAAAAAAACAATAAAACCACGCGAATCTTAAATATACTGTTTTAATATCTAAAACTATAAGAGGTTTGTGGCAAGCACGAGACCAATATTCAGAGTATAAAAATACTTCTCGCGATCTTTAAATGATTTAGATGATCAACAACTACGGAAAGTTATTAAAACATGTTGTGATTAATCCAAATAATCTTGTAAAAGATCAATATATACTTTTTACATCACTGATACATGAAAATAAGTCATGACTCAATGGCATCACCTTTTGGCATGGCTCAATGGATTTGACTTTTTAAATATGGAACCTAAGATGATCACTATGTCACATAAAAAACAATTACATACAACCTTCACGGTGGGTGATCGGTGATCATTATCCACCGAGGATTTCGTACAAGGAGTCAACGCTCCGATGATCGACAAAAAAAACATTTTCATCATATTTCAATGCGGTCAATCGATCCACGCCCGTGGTTTTAATGTATTCTAAAAACTTATAGTCTTGCTTTGTTTAGATATGCGTGAAGCCATGATAATATTTCTTATGCTATTCCCAATCGAAATCTTGTCCGAGCTGCCACTAAGTATCGAGAATTACCACTTTTTTTTACCACTAACGGCTGTTTTTAATAAACGATCCCTATCTTGGAATTCAATCCTGTTTTGAGAATAAACCAATCGAAATAAGTTATTTGTAAGCATGTCAAAGTAAACTATGTTCTGATTGGTCCATTTTCGAGATGGATTGAAAAAAGACGATTGGGTTCGTTTCTTAAAAATGTTGGTAAACCGGATGATGTAGCAGATCGCATCTTTGACAGTAAGGCTACCGATAAACTGTAGCACCCAGAACCTCGAATAACTATTGGCATAGTACTATATTCTATCTTGATTTTATAGATGGTAAGTTTCCTAGTATTTGTTGGCGAAAAATGGCCCATAGATTACCTAAACAATGTGCGGTCCGGACAACCCATACATTGAATTCCAGGTCATAAGCTTCAGAACTAAATCAGAATTAAGTTATTTATAATTGATGCGCATATATTTTCATTAATGCCACACGCAACAGGTCTCGAATTCAACATCATATGTATCAAAAACAGGTAGCGTGATATATTAAAACCGCTATAAAGTTACGCAATAAACTTGACATAACCGGTCACCAAATCCTCGGAAACGGTATTCACCACAAATGCCAACGAATTATTTCTACATCTAGTTTTAAACTGATTTATCATGTTCCTACGTTCTAAATATTTCGATAAATTAATGATTTATATAAATATCGGTACAAATTTCGAAAGGAAACCTACATAGCTAAAAATTCACCGTCATAATTTTGTTACACTAGTTATAATTGATAAGTATGTCTGTGTTTTTTCTTTTACTTATGTTTGATAAGGAGTTATCTATCGATCTATCCATTATTTAGAAGGTATGTGAAGACCACCAGCCCGTATTAGACTTATGTAAAGGACCAAACGCCTGCCATTAGTAAAGGAGGCCCATTTCCAACAAAAAGACAATTTATTGCTGATATTGTTATTAGCATAAATCAGAAAGTCGATTTTATTTCTGACCTTAAAACTGAGTAGTCAGACAAGTCGATAGCACTTAATTTGCAATACACAGTATTATATCGAGATAACCAGTATTAAAACCCATAATACAAATGATGTGTAGTATAATATTCTGTATTATATAAAAATGAATCCCTATTTTCTTGGTCACGGCATCACGCGTGAACGGCTGGACTGATTTCGTTATTTCTTTTTTTGATGTGTTTATTATTGTCAGGAGAAGGTTCTTATGAAAGAAAAAATTAAGAAAATTGAGCGGAAAAACGGCTGGACCGATTTTAATGAAATTTTTTTGTGTGTCTTCAGGTGGATTCCAGAATGGTTTAGATTACAATTCTATACGGTAGGTAGCGCTGTACTCGGGTTCTAGGATTTTATTTCCTTTTTAGGTCAGGACAACGTCTGTCGGGGCCGCTAGTAATATTATAAACTCACTTCTGCCTTGTTTGTGACCATCGACTATATTATTTGGAGTGATAGAGCCATGGTGGAAACTAATACTGTATAAGCATGGGCTCATTCAACGGAGGTGGTACTTTCTCATGGAATACTGAAATTAAGTCTTCAATTTTAATGCATCTCATGAGCGTCTTCTGAAAACGGGCCTCCGCTACCATTATAGGGTTATGTTGTACTAGCTTTTGCCCGCGGCTCCGCCCACTTGAATAAGTTTTTCCGGGATTAAGGTCCCGCTTTATGTTTTCCCGGGATAACAAGTAGCCTATGTGTTAATCCAGGACATGATCTACCCGTGTGCCAAATTTAATCGAAATCCCTTCCTTAGTTTTTGCGTGAAAGAGTAACAAACATCCATACATCCAGAGTCCAGACATCCATAAATACTTACAAACTTTCGCGATTATAATATTAAGTAGGATTTCACGTAACTTTATAATATACCTAGCTTTTGCCCGCGGCTCCACCCGCTTTAAAATGTTTTTCCGGGATAAAAGTTCCGCTTTATATTTCCCCGGAATAAAAGTAGCCTATGTGTTAATACAGGACATAATCCACCCGTGTGCCAAATTTCATCGAAATCTGTTCTACAGTTTTTGTGTGAAAGAGTAGCAAACACACATTCTTACAAACTTTCGCGTTTATAATATTATTTTTTTTTTTTTATTGCCAGTATAGGCAGATGAGCTAGCGGCCCGCCTGATGGTAAACCGCCACCGCTGCTCATGGACTTGGCAATGCCGGGGACACAGACAAACCGCTGCCTACCATAGAGACAATACTCTTTTTAAACCTCGTTTGAAGAAGGACAGGTCATAGCGCTCAGGGAACACCGACACAGGTAGTTCATTCCAGAGCTTACACGTACGTGGTAAAAAAGAACGCTGGAACCGTACCGTTCGGGTCTCGGGAACGGTACGATTCCAGGTGGTAGGAATGAACTCTACAGCGGTAACAAGTAGTGCGATGGTAAAAAGGTGACGATGGAACCATCTTAAACAACTATTAGCAGGATGGCTAGATTACCTTTATGATTGCGAGGGGATGAGAACTTATACCGCACTCACTGTGTTATACAAAAGTGTAGCCATACTTTGACGTAGCTCTTTACGTACATTACCCTTAAATTTTCACTTCACCAATTAACTAATTAAGTTCGCCATAATTACATAATAATCTCGTTAACTTTTTGTCGATCAAACGGTCCAGTGGCTCGTGCCACCAAAAAGATTTAGTAAAAAAAGTCTCTAATCATTATGTCTAATGAGCATAACCTTGTTGGCGCGGTCGGTTGGTCCAGAAGGCTCTGATGATGGGTTTGGCAAGTACTGACAAAAATACTGTTATTTTTTAACACGCTATTTTTAGAGATAGCTATTGTATATATATAGGTCATAATGAATGTTAAGCTGGTGTGGGTAGGAGAGAATAAATCAGTTGTTGTCTAGCACTCGAGTCGTATCATTTAAACATAACATGGTGACAGCGGTGTTGAAGTTATTTGCAGTGTTATATAGTAATTGAGGTTGTTTGATTGCGAAATAAGAAACTTTATTTTCGTTGAGAATAATATTCGTAGTTGGTTGTGCTAAATATACGCGGATTGCGGTGAATCAAAATGGAGCATGCACGACCGCCGTTAGAGTTAAACATGGACAGTGCCGGTGGGCCTGTGGGCCGCGCCGAAGCTTGGAGGAAATGGAGACAACAATTCCTCTTGTTTGTCAAGGCATCAGGAGTACATACGGAGCCCTCGAGTGTGCAGGCCAGTTTGTTGGTAAATCTTATTGGACCGGATGGATTTGATGCGTATCAGACGTTTACTTTCGATAAGGACGCCGATCGTGATGACGTCGATATATTATTAAAAAAGTTCGATCAATACTTCGGAACTAAATCCAACACCACTTTGTTAAGGTACAAATTTTTCACGCGAAACCAAGAAGAAGGTGAACCTATTCAACAGTATGTTACCGCCTTGCGCTTGTTGAGTAAAAATTGCAAATTTTCGACTTTAGAAGACGATTTGATCAAGGATCGAATTGTATGTGGAATTCGTCAGTCTGCGGTCAGGGATCGCCTACTGAGATGTGAGGAGCTCGACCTCGATAAGGCGATAAAAATCTGTCAAGCAGTGGAGGCTTCCCAAGAGAGCGAAATTCAAATGTCGAGTGGCGGCGCCGGTACAGACAGCGCTGCGCATGTCAACAGTGTCGGGTACATGGTGCGCGGCCGGGGAGCGCGGTCCGGACGGCTGCGGGCGCCGAGCGCGGGCGGTGCGGGGCGCGCGCGCCCGCTTGCTCACCCAGCTGGTGGCGCCGACCGCGCTAGCGGCCGCCGCGCGCATCCGGGGCCTTCGGCTCCATGCTTGGCCTGTGGAGGCCCGCGCTGCGATGCCGGGGCTGGGTGTCCGGCAAGGCGAATCACCTGTTTCGCGTGTGGTAATCGTGGACATTTTGCGCGTAATTGTAAGTTGAATAATTTCAAAAATAATAGTGGTGTTAATAGGGTGAATCGTGTATACGAATGTGAAGGTGAGGATTATAGTGATTCGGAGGTTGATGCGTTTTATATTTCGACCATTGGAGTCGAATGTGAAAGCGGGGTCTCAGAAAATTGGTTCCAAAAACTTTCGTGCGGCAACGGGACAGAAAACTTTAAATTAGACACGGGAGCCGACTGTAACGTATTATCTTATCGCAGATTTTGTGAGTTGGGTTTTGACGAATCGCTAATTGTTAAAACAAAAGTACCCTTATTGTCATATACTCATGATGTAATACCCATTAAAGGAATTTGTACTTTACCATGGTCTTACAAAAATGTTACTTATAGATTAAAATTTGCAATTGCCGATATGAATTGCAGTAGTGTGCTGGGACAGAAATTGTGCGAGTTTTTAGGGCTAGTGAAGCGAATCAGGTCGATTGAATTGTCTAAATACGATGATTTATTCCAAGGCTTAGGATGTTTACCGGGTAAATATCACATAGTAGTTGATCAGTCTGTCCCGCCCGTCATTTGTGCATCTAGAAAAATTCCTCACGGGTTACGCGATCGGTTACAAGCAGAGTTAAACAAAATGGAACGGGTAGGTGTGATCAGAAAAGTTACCAACCCCACACGATGGGTTCATCCGCTAGTATTAGTTGCGAAAAAGAATAACGGTATTCGTGTGTGTTTAGATCCGCGGGAATTAAACAGGGCGGTCCAGCGAGCGCACTTTCAGCTTCCGACAGTATCCGAGCTGGCGTCACGACTACACGGCGCGCGATACTTCTCTGTTTTAGACGCCAACTCCGGGTTTTGGACAGTAGCTCTGGATGACGAAAGCGCTGATTTATGCACATTCAGTACGCCATTTGGGCGTTATCAATTTGTACGTCTTCCGTTTGGAATTAGTTGTGCATCAGAGGTTTTTCACGGAAAGTTACGTCAACTTTTAGAAGGTCTAGAGGGGGTAGAAAATTATATAGACGACGTTATTGTTTGGGGCGAGACAGAAGAAATTCATAACAGACGTCTTAAAGCATTATTGGAGAGGTCAAGACAAATTAATTTAAAATTTAACAAAGAAAAATGTAAATTCGGTGTTAAACAAGTTACATATTTGGGGCACGTGTTCGATAGGAATGGCATTAGGCCAGATTATGAAAAGATCAGGGCTATCAAAGAGTTACAATCACCTAAGGATAGAAAAGAACTCGAAAGGTTTTTAGGCGCGGTTAATTACCTATCGAAATTTATTCCACATTATTCAGAAATAGCAATTCCTTTGACAAACTTACTCAAGAAAAATAATGAATGGCGTTGGGAGGACAGTGAGCGTAATGCGTTTAATAAGTTGAAGGAAGCGGTGACGTGTGCGCACGTGCTGGCACTATACGATCCGGCGCAGCCCGTAGTGCTGTCGGTAGACGCGTCGCGTGATGCGCTGGGAGCCGTGCTGCTGCAGGGCGGCCGCCCGGTCGAGTATGCCTCGCTCACACTTACTGACGCGCAAAGAAGGTATGCGCAGGTGGAAAAGGAAATGCTGGCTATCGTCTTTGCGTGCGAACGGTTTCACCAGTACGTTTATGGTCAAAAAGGGGTTGTTGTGGAATCGGACCACAAACCATTAGAAAGTATCTTCAAAAAGCCCTTGATGTCTGTCCCAGCGCGCTTGCAACGCATGCTACTTAGAATACAAGGTTATGATTTGATTGTTACATACGTACCTGGCAAATACATGTATATTGCAGACATGTTGTCTCGTGCGCCACTTCCCGAGTTGTATAGTGAAGAAATACATAGTAACGTTGTTTGTCAAGTCAAGATGGTAATAGAGAACATACCCATATCTAATGACAAGCTAACTTTGATAAAAAGAGAAACTAAACGAGATGAAGATATGCAATTGCTTATAAATTATATAAATGAGGGCTGGCCAAATCACAAGTATAATGTCAATAATAAGGTCAAATTGTATTGGCCATTCAAGGAAGAGTTATTTGTTGTTAACGATGTAGTTTTTAGGGATAATTTAGTGATAATCCCTGCAAAACTGAGAGAAAATATGCTTAAGATAGTACATGAGGGTCATTTAGGTATTGATAGGTGTAAGCGGCGCGCGAGACAAGTTATGTTCTGGCCTGGTATGTCACGGGACATAGAATTGTTAGTAAAACGGTGTCACACGTGTCAGGAGCACTCAAACGCACCCTCTAAGGAACCCATGCTACCGATCGAAATTCCAGAGCTACCATGGTATAAAGTAGGTTCAGATATATTCGAGTACAAAAGAAAATATTATTTAATTTTAGTAGATTATTATTCTAACTTTACGGAAGTCAGTCAATTAAGTAATATATCATCTAACGAAGTTATACAAAAAATGAAGGAGATATTTTCACGACATGGTATTCCAAGTGTACTGATTAGCGATAACGGAACTCAATACTCGAGTCGCGAATTCAAAAATTTTGCACAAATGTGGGGATTTGATCACCTGACATCTTCACCAAATTATGCTCAATCAAATGGTAAAAGTGAGCGTGCAGTTCAGACTGTAAAAAATATTTTAAAAAAATCAATGCATAGTTCGGGTGACTTTCATCTTGCACTTTTAAATTATAGAAACACACCCAGGAATGGTTTGAGTTCTCCTGCACAGTTATTAATGGGTCGAACGCTGCGATGTCAACTACCGGTACATCATAATATTCTTAAACCAAAATCGATCGACTCACCTGAATATAGGGTGATGGTTGAAAAACAAAATGAGGCAAAAAAATATTATGATGTACACGCAAAAACTTTGCCTAAATTGAAACATGGTGACACCGTTATTTGTATAGATGGAAAATCAAGATCTAGAGGGAAAATCTTGAGCCATGCCTCTGCTCCTCGATCATACATTGTACAGACTAAGACTGGTGGCAGGTACAGACGCAATCGTCGCCATTTGGTTAAGTGTCAGTCTGAGTTAAAATCACATAAAACCAGTTCTAGCTCTGACGAGGAATTCAGCGAGGCCTACACGGATGTAGGCATAAAAGATGAAAACATTCAACTAGAATACGATGAACAAAATAAAAAAAATTGTGGTTTAAAAATGCCTACATTCGTACCACTCACTCGAAAAGCAAAAAAAGTTGCTGAGCAACGGATTTTGCAGCAAAGCTCAAAATAATGCTGTTAAATGTATTTAGTGCATAAGTATTTTTTTTTCTTTCATCAAAAGGGAACATATTGTAATAATTACCTTTGTTTAAATAATTTAGTTCATTATTGATGTACCTACCTAATTAATGGAATAACACTATAAGGTACTTAGAACATAAGTATTCTTTTTTCTTTTGTTTTATTATAGGGGAAGATGTTGTATATATATAGGTCATAATGAATGTTAAGCTGGTGTGGGTAGGAGAGAATAAATCAGTTGTTGTCTAGCACTCGAGTCGTATCATTTAAACATAACAATAGCTATTGTGCATATTTTTTTCTTTAAATTGCAATTTAAAGTGGTGACTGGTTGACACACACCTTTTTAAATATTTTTTTTATTAAAGTACGACATAGTGACTGCACTGCACCTGAGGTTAAGCACAGTGCAGTCCGAATAGTGAATCGAATGGCATTGGACGATTATCCCATGACATTCGACACAATCGTGCCGGCCTGCCCAGCTGCTTCTTCACGCTACGGCGGAAGAACCTAGGATTGTAGGAAAGAGGGAACACGTCTGCCGGCAATCTATTCCACCACAACCCGATGGTGCGACAGAAGAAGGAAACGGCGAACCTATTGGTTTCGTCTGTAATAGTGTTCACTTTCAAGCTGTGGCTTCAAACGCCAGCACGCGTTATTCTGCTAAGGAAAGGAGAGGGGGGGATCAAATTAAACAACTCCTCAAAGCATTCACCATGATATAGACGGGAGAACACGCTTAGAGAAGCGACATCTCTCCGCAACTGTACCGACTCCAAGTTGCCCGTCACGTCTGCACCATTCACAATGCGAATGGCCCGCGGTTGTAATCCATCCAAGGCATCAAACAAGTATTGGGCGGAACCGTCCCAAAGGTACGAGCAATATTCCATTTCCGGCTGAACCTGCGCTTTGTATAAGCGGTAAAGCTGACCGAGCATCAAAAAGCGATTGCAAGAAGTAGAAGATATTACGCCTTCGATATGATTCCTTGGATTCACATCACAGCGGATGATACCAAGGATACTCAGGCGTGATCTACCCGTGTGCCAAATTTCATCGAAATCCGTTGAAAAATTTTAGAGATATGCAGTAACAAACAAACAAAAAACAGACCGAAAATGATGAATTACAAAATCGCTGATCTGTGTTCCATTACTAGTCTTTAGTCACCCGCATTATTTTTTATCACATTTCTTTAAATGTACTGACACACCGGTTCTACTGCTATATTATATGTACAAATTGGCGTTAAAGATTGTAGAAAATCAATATTGGCTACAGACCCTGGTACTTGAGAGCCCGCTTCGATATTTAAAGTTGTTATTGTCTTTGCTTATTGCCACTGACTTGACGATCAAGACAAGCGGCCTGCACGCCTCGTAAAAAATGTCTGTGAAACACATGGACTGACAACGTCATGTTTAATGGAATTATTACAGTTAATTCCAACAGATATGACGCCAAATGCATCTGGTTGTTACTAATGGAACAAACAGAACATCTGCTGCAATGATTGTATGAGTAATATATCGACTGAGGTCAAGCGAATCGAATGCGTAAATATGGAAGGGGTTTTTGACATGGATGTGTTACCTAGTTGTATGTTACGATAGACTGTTTTTTTTTTTTTTTATAGTGGCCATCTTCGGCGCATTAGGGACGGCTGCGGGCTTCCTCCGACTCACGTCTGAGTTGTCGTCCGCAACCGCCCCTGCGCGTACCGCTGTTGCGGTCCTTCTCCTGTTGTTGCGGGGGCTCAGCAGCCCCCGTACACTGAAGGACGCCCTTGGCGCCCGAGGCAGCGTGAGACACGCTGCCGTCCATCACGGGGACGATACACTGTACAAAACCGTTCTCTTGACTACACAGATATGCGAATTTCCGCCTGGGTAAATGATGGAGTTTTACCATCAGGGGAGCGGATATTGTAAAATCAACCCATAGTCTTCTTAAATAATGTTCTTTATCAACTAAACTGTCACAAATACCTGAAATAAACTGATGGCGATATCTGTAGCGGCACGGGAATCGAAACCGTGTCCGATACGTCACGGTCCACCTCACCGCTACACCACAGATTAAATAGCTATACAGAGATCGCGACAACCATAAACCGATTGAATGAAAACAATACCCACCCCCTATTAAAACGATAAGATTAAATATTTATTTAAATACACAAAGAAGTAATAGGTATTTGTGGTAAATCATATAAATAATCCAATTGTTATTGACTGCCTCGGTGGCGTAGGTGTATTATGGTACGACTGCAATGCTGGGGTCTCGGGTTCGATTCCCGGGTCGGGCAAAGTGAAATTGAGTTTTTCTATTCAATTTCAGCCCGGAGTCTGGAATTTGTGCCCGACATGGCGATAGGCTCGCCCCCTATCACATCATGGGACGGAATAACGGCGAAAAGTGGGTGCACTAGTTGCGCCTCTGCCTACCCCTTCGGGGATAATAGGCGTGAGTGTGTGTGTGTGTGTTATTTATATTTACAAATGTATGTATAACGTTGACTGCCTCGGTGGAGTAGTTGTATTACGGGATGACTGCAAAGCTGAGGTCTCGGGTTCGATCCCCGGGTCGGAGAAAGTGATATTGGGTTTTTCTATTCAGTATCAGCCCAGAGTCTACAATTTGTGCCCGATATGGAACGGATATACCCGACGAAGTATGCACGAACAAATGTGGGTACATTAGTTGCGCCTCTGCCGACCCCTTCGGCGATAAACGGCTAGAATGTGTGAGTGTATTTACCAATGTAATTAAATAATATTAACGTCACTTATACTCGCCTCAAGATACATCGCAGCCTTGTGTTAGAAGAGTATCAAATAAAAAGAGAACACTGCTGCTCGAAGGAAAGACCAATTTAATCCGATTTGAATAGAATTTGTACAATGCCGTATGCCCACACTGGCTATAATATTCAACTCAGAATACAAGTACCTACTTACGCAGTGCTTGGCGCCAGCAATAAGCAAATCTAGACGGACTTTAGATCCTTAGTATTAGATATGCATAAACTCAGATGTAAACATTGCTATCGTTTTTAAAGACTATTGTTAATACCCATATAAAGAGCAACAAAGGAGAAAGGGAGTCTCAAACCAAAATAGCTATACGTACAGTATGAAGGCCGGAACGAAACAAATCTGTATTTTATTGTTGATTCTGGAAGCTTTTACTTTACTACAATAACTCGGTGGTAGATATTGTGGTTTGATTCATTCTTAAGTTAGTTGCTAAGAGACAACGAATATATTATTTTACAATTAAGAAGAGTCAAGTTAAGCGCTCTGCTAATGATAAGCAACCCGATAACCATAAAGTCCATAAACAATAACATTATAATCAGCCAGTACTTTCAATCATTCAATCAGTGTTCAATGAGTGGGACAACACTGCCCTCGGCATCCTGAGTCATATTTTGAAAATGCATTTGAATGATGTGATGATACCACCGCTTATAAACAGTAAAAACATACAGAACTTTGACTTACAAAGTACTGCATGGCACTGCACTCGTCATGCTAAAACATAATGCTCAAAAATCGACTCAAATACTGATCATTTCGATTCCGTAATCGAAGCTTCGTTTCTTGATACATCACACACTCTACGGAAACTAGAAAAACCACCTTATGATCTAAAATGGTGTAAATAAAATATAAAATGCACAAACAGTAGACGAGATGCGGCCGATAGCGCACGTCTGGGAAACCCATTGTAAGCGCCATGATTAATGCGCGATTGTATAACCTAGCCTTGTGGTCTAATGCTGTACCAAAGCTTCGGAGTTATTGAGGTCCTAGATATGAATCCGAGATTGCGAAATCATATTTGGGTAAGGTTTCCATTCAAGAGTCTGGTCACTACATTCCAACAAATTATGGTATGGTTTATTTTTTAATTTATTCAACACCCACAGTCATTACAGGATATTTATTTATTTTATTTTGAAACACCATTACATAAGACACAATAACTACAACTATCTTAAATAAAGTATACCCAATTCCATACCTAAATAAAAGGGTAACTGCATGAACTCCATACCTGTCTAGTGTCTACCCAATAGTATTACAGGCGCAAATTTGTGTATATATTTGTATGTACAAACTTTATACCGTCATGATTAGGCTTCTACCAAACCACAGAATCAAACCAACGATGGGATAGGTAAATATAATTATGTAATAAATAAAACTAAACATTTATAGAAATTCTATGATACAGGCAACAATAAATACCTAAAGCATATTGTATAAATGTATAAAGAAAAACATAAAGAATGGAGCATAAAACGCGTCATTGACTTTATAACTTGAAAATATCATATTTCAAACTAACCAGAGGAAACACTTATAAGCGTTCTTAAAAGAATAACTTTGTTTAAACATTGTATTATTTGAGAAATGTCCCGTTGATACCAATTAGGGCAGATAACAGACCGAGAAGATGTCTTCACGGCTAAAATCACGACAATCTTGTTTGACAGTATGAATATAAAATGGTGAAAGACTATGGTAAAAAAAATAAGTTTAGGTGGCGAGCTTCTAAAGAAAAAGTCTATGAGTATCCCATTGTGTATTTCTGCTGTCAACATTTTCTATCGATATTCAACTTTGAGAAATTGTACCCAATGAACGTTCGGAGAGTTACATGAAACATCTATTCACAACGGTCACCATAGTTATGTCAGATACGTACCTACTACTCGGTAAATCACTTCTAAGTTCTACTATGTAGTACTATTCCGTGCTCTGTGGATCTACGTATAATTAAAAGATAGAAGTACCATCCATCTGGCTTATATAATATGCAAATATGAATAGATCGTTGTTTATGTTCACAGGTGGTGCTCATTAAAACCATGCGACGGGTAATACGGCGTATAACATGTTAATAATGTCTGTATATAAAACAATTGTGGGCCCAGTTCGATGTAAAAACAAGTTTTAGCAAAAAGTAGAGTCATAGAGACCAGGCTTTGTGCAGGATGAAATGCCTACACATTGCACGTTTTAGGTAGGATAGTTCATGGTTTCAAAAATTCGTCCTGATACAAATTTGGAACGAATTTAAAGTGCATTTACTGTACTATAAAATATTAAAATATGAACGTGGACGTGGGTGAACGTTTCTCCTATGATTATTTATGATCGGTCACGTCCCTTATCCTCAGACGAGTAGCTCCTCGTCTGATCTTCCAGTTATTTAAAAAAAACGGACAAGTGCAAGTTAGACTCACGCGCCGAGGGCTCCGAACAAACTTCATAAGTGGGTACATCAAGAAAGCATCTATCATTATTGCTTTAATTAAAAGAAAAACCAGGTTAAAGGACAAGCTCTACTTTGCCGTTTGATCCCTAGACACGGTTATGGCACCAACCGATATTAATGCGTTTGTATTAAGTTCCCTTTTTTTTACTTAAGTACATATTTGCAGTTTTCATATTTTTTTCTTAGCATGTGGTGTAAAAACTGATGATTCTAGGTCAGCGAGTACCTATAGAATTAGATTCCCTTTGGAAATCTCAAAAGTGTGCGACATAAACGGTCATAGCTTTTGATCGCGTTGATCTAAGAGTTTGATTTTTCACAGCTAAATGAGAACGTAGAACCGAGTATCTAATATACATTTCAAATGGATACCTCTGCGCGTTCCTGAGAACGAGTCTTAATAAGACAAGCGGACGGACAACAAAATGATCCTTTCCTAGCGATCCTTTTAGGGTTCCTTTTCTCCTTTCGAGGTTTAGAACCATAATAATAACAAGTACCCCAGCATTTGAAAATAAAAAAATAATTTAGGAGAGCTACCATTAAAATGTCATGCCAAACTCATTCCCATGCGTGGTCGTGTGCGTGTTCGCATGTCCGGAAGTCACTTCGGTGCTCCATCTCCGTGGCCAATCGACTTTGCGTAACTAGTTAGTTACTCAACAGATGCACTAGTATGAACTGGCCGAGTTTGAACCCGAAACCATACGCAGTAGAACCTACGCTTTGACTCTCTCTTTAAGTACTTTATGCAATGTTTAAGCCATCGGCGCCTTTGGTATATTTGTTCCACCAAAGTCACCTCTGTTATGTGCGATCTAAAAATTGTTTTTTTTTTAATTCTAACTAATTTTATGATGCGATATTTCAACCGAAAAGCGTAGTAAAATGAAAACAAGAGTTATACAAGTCTCTTCTAAGAACAATAAGAGGTAATTAAGAAAACCAAAAAAAAACAGTGGTGGTAGGTCTCTCATATGTAAGAGTCCGTCTTGGTGGGTACCACTGCAATGACTATTTCTACCGCCAAGCAGCAGTAAGCATGTACTGTTGTGTTTCGGTTTGAAGGGCATTGTAGCCAGTGCAACTGCTGGACATAATGAGACTTAACATCTTATGTCTCAGGATGACGAGCGCAGTGGAATGCTACACAGTACTTTGTAATTCAAGGTGATGGATGGTGTTGCTACTGTTTATGGGTGGTCGTCTTGCTTACCATCAGGCGAACGGTATGCTCGTCTCGTCATTTAATGCAATGAAAAAAAACACTTTAAAATTTGTACCACGGCAAAAAAATATATGAATTTTGATAAATAAGTAGACATCTTCTAATTAGCGCGAATAAGATAAGTTTAAATTGGTTTTAGCATAAGTTTGTAGTGTAGATAATTTTGCTTGATATTGTAAAAAAAATCTTTTATAATTACTTAATTAAAATGTTAATAAATCCATAATCAGTTATGGGTTGGCGTTAAAAAATTCAATCAATAATTTGAGCGTAACATCTGCTCTGTTATTATCATTTTTCGAATTACTTATGTATACCTACATATATTATATAAGTATTCATTAAAAATATTAAATTATAAATCGCGAAATTATAAATTAATTATTAAAAATTATAAAAGTCCAAGATATCCAATTACATCAGAATATTAAAGACTCCGAAAATTGTCAAAAATATGCATACCTTTGAGCTTATAAAACATTATTACACAAATAAAAACTCGTTTAAGACATACATTTTAATAATAAACTCATTAGAGAATCAAGAATATAAACCATTATGGCTATTCAGATATTTAAAGACCATAAAAAGTTCAATCTAATAGAAAAGCATAAAAAATAATTTCGTGATCAATTTAGAATACAAAAAGCAACCATAGATACTAGGAAAACATGATGAGCGTGGAACATTACAATAAAGAGGTTCATAACGTCAAGGTAATTGGTCAAACTCTCTTCTTCTTTTCTTCATGGTCAAACTGGACTGGAAAAGGTTACTTAAGAGCCTATGTCAGGAACTTTAAGGACTTTTAAATTCAAATTTCTCGTAAACTACTAAGATCAGAAGTTCGATTTTTGGATACGTGTAAATTGAACATATAACTCAATGATATGTCAAAGCCAAAACACAATTGCTATAAATTTTCTCGATCGAAAAAAAATTCAAACTTACCTCTGATATTTTCTTTAAACACGCTTTATCTCTAAATGGTGGAATATATACATTCGTAACTTGATTTAAATACAATAAATCAATATTTTCAAAGTTTTATCAATACACAATTAAAATGAATTAAATAGTATAATCACAATTAAAAGAAAATTGTTTTGGCGCTTACGCCATTTCATTTCGGCATACGCGTGCGCCTCCCGTCACTTTCTCTCATCCGCGACGTCCAAATACGCCATCGCTGTTATGGGAGTGGCCCGTGCCGGCTTCAGTCGTCCGGAATCTTTACTGACGACGGACGTACGCTCGAAATTTTCGGACGCCTTCAAAGTTCGAATTGGCCGTCTAGTGTAGGGATTAGTCCGCGCTACCGCGCGGCAAATTTGACGGTGCCCTGGAAATTCTGTTTTATAGTGTATCCAGCTCACGTCCGTGTATCAATATAAAATTATAGGCTCTCTTAGGTCTATAAGATAGGCGGCAAGCGTAATTATTACATCCTTTCACCTTTGTAAATTGTTTCTAGTCGGAGACCTGCTTTAGTTATGTTTCGTGATCGGTACGCTGAGGTGCCGGGTTCGAATCCCTGATTGAAAAACAATAGTCACTGCTTTTTTTTTTTTTTGTTATTTATACTGCCTCAGTGGTGTAGTTGTATTAGGTTATGACTGCAATGCTGAGGTCTCGGGTTCGATCCCCGGGTCGGGCAGAGTGATATTGAATTTTTTTCATTTCAGCCCAAAGTCTGGATTTTGAGCCCGACATGGCGATAGGATCGCCCCCTATCACATCATAGGACGGAATACGCACGTCGGAAAGTGAGTGCACTAGTTGCGCCTCTGCCTACCCCTTCGGGGATAAAAGACGTGAGAGTATATGTATGTATTGTTTATATTGGGTAATCCATAGCTAGGGATGCCCTGGAATGCCGGCCCAATTTTGCGTAAATGACGCTTGCGTGCCGCTCATACATTTGAAAAATTCGTATTTTGCATGTAAAGGCTGTTCAAATTTTTACACCATAAAATTATTTTAGTATGATTTTTTGTAGTACTCACTTATTTATACATTATGAATCAATAATAACTAAAATGTTAAGAGCCAATGTTAGAATTGGTATACACGGCGGCCATTTTGAATTTCTTTGTTTTAAGGCCAATCGAGCTCAAAATCGATATCTGGGCAGGCCTTTAGGTATAAAAGACGGATCCAATGTTAGACTTGAAAAAAGTGGCCGCCATTTTGAATTTCCTTGTTATAAGGCTAATCGACCTCAAAATCGATATCTGTGCAGGCCTTTAGGTACAAAAGACGGATCCAATGTTAGAATTGAAAAAAGTGGCCGCCATTTTGAATTTCTTTGTTTTAAGGCCAATCGAGCTCAAAATCGATATCTGGGCAGGCCTTTAGGTATAAAAGACGGATCCAATGTTAGACTTGAAAAAAGTGACCGCCATTTTGAATTTCCTTGTTTTAAGGCTAATCGACCTCAAAATCGATATCTGGGCAGGCCTTTAGGTATAAAAGACGGATCCAATGTTAAACTTGAAAAAAGTGGCCGCCATTTTGAATTTCCTTGTTTTAAGGCTAATCGACCTCAAAATCGATATCTGTGCAGGCCTTTAGGTACAAAAGACGGATCCAATGTTAGAATTGAAAAAAGTGGCCGCCATTTTGAATTTCTTTGTTTTAAGGCCAATCGAACTCAAAATCGATATCTTGGCAAGCCTGTAGGTACAAAAGACGGATCTAATGTTAGAATTAAAAAAAGTGACCGCCATTTTGAATTCCTTTGTTTTAAGGCCATTCGACCTCAAAATCGATATCTGGGCAGGCCTTTAGGTATAAAAGACGGATCCAATGTTAAACTTGAAAAAAGTGGCCGCCATTTTGAATTTCCTTGTTTTAAGGCTAATCGACCTCAAAATCTATATCTGGGCAAGCGTGTAGGTACAAAAGAGTGATCCAATGTCAGAATTGAAAAAAGTAGCCGCCATTTTGAAGTTTTTTGTATTAAGGCCAATCGAACTCAAAATCGATATCTGGGCATTGTTTTGTGCACAAAAGGCAGATGTAATGTTAGAATTTTTAAAAATGGCCGCCATTAAGATTTATTTTTCTTTAAAGGCTTTAAAATCAAAATCCGCTGGACATGACTGGCCACAAACTCTAATAGGTAATAGGTATAAAGGAGACGGCCGAAATTGGGCTTGACCTTACACTTCTGAAACATGTATCAATATTCTTCTATTTTTATGTCTTCCATTTAAAAATATCGCACCAAAAACATAAATGTAAAAAAGGATAGCCAAGTTCAATACCAAAATTATGCTTAGCTGTGGGCTTCGCCGCAAAAAGAATGGAGATCTATTTGTGTGCCAAGTTTTATGAAAATCTAAAAATTCAAAATCTAAATATGTATTTATAGGAACAAAATAACATTATGAACAAGTATTAAATTCTATTTGTTTGCTTTATTGAATACCTATAATAGTTGCTGGTATTTACAAATGTGAAATCTTTTACATTTATGTTTTTGGTGGGATATCATTACTTTTTGTAAAGCAAACCAGTTAGGTATTGAGTTGTGTGGTGCCGCGCGCCACCGACGACACACCTTTGGCCGGCTGTTTAGCGCGTTTTACAAGTTTTTTGTATGGGGACACCACAAATGTTTTGGCTTAACTTTATTTTTATATTTCTGTTATAAAGCAAATATAATAAAACATATATTGGGCTAGTTTCAAATATTTGCTTGTAACGGTTCCAACGCTGCCATTAAAAATACATTTTTTTTTTGTATGGGGACCCCTCTATTTTTTTACTTTTTTTATTTTTAGATTTTTTCTTACGCTTACACATAATTACCGAGCTGGATTCCAAATTTCATTCTTCTAGGTCATCTGGAAGTAGGTTAGGTTTAGATCCTATAAGTCTGTCAGTCAGTACAAAAATTTACGATTTAGACATTCATATCTTTATAACCGTTTGAGCTAGCTTCATGAAATTTGGGCTTCTAGATGTCCTTACAGATATAATTAAATTCAAGCAGCTTTATGTGTTTACTTTGAATAGGTTTTGAGTTATAGAAAGGTGAAAAATGGCACCAAGTGGTTCGTGTAATATTACACACGGCGCTGGCACCAACTTAGAGCGTTGGCTACATACTCAAAGAATACCAAGCATCTATAACAAGAATAATATTGACATATTATTAATTATTCTTTGGGGGAGACCAATGTTCAATAGTAGCCTTTTAGAGGCTGAAAAAGAATAAGAATTAATAACTATAGGTATTTTAGAAATTAAACTAAAAAGACATTTAATTTTTGGGATATTTAATATTGGTCGATATTATTTTATTCTACTGGCAACTTTGTTCAGCGCTCCCGACGTAATGTCAAATTGAAATACATTATTGACTCACTAACACTCTAGCTTCGCACCTCGCCTCGTAGCTCGTATTGTGTTCGGCTCACCACTCGCGCGAGAGTGTAAATGAGCCATTATATATTTATATCAGCCCTCGTCGATTCCATGTGATATGTTCAATTCTGGTTATTGTCTAAGTTAGCTCTGTTCACTATTCAATAGGGCAATCCAATGGGCAATGGTTAGGTACTGTGAACATCTTATTTCATCAGGTAAAAAAAGTTATTCACCGAAAAATGATTTAGAAGCTCTACTTTACAGCGGTTATTTCTTTATTCCCAATGGACAGACAGATTTTTCTTTCTCATTTCGAAATAGTTCTAATATAACTATAAAATAATGCATAAATTATCTCTGTAACACTAAGCCCAAAGTTCTATGAAGTTTTTCCCGTCTCTTTTTAAAATATGGCCATCATTATTTTTCATTCAGTTCAATAAGGATATTGGAGCTTTGTTATATTGCAAAACAAAAAAAAATGCCTTGGAATTGAAGAAGTAGCTGTGGCAGTAAACAGCAGTCTATTCTTCTGTACAACATATCAAAATTATTTTAAAAAATTGTAAGTAATTAACATTTCAAATTTTCTATAAGCATAAGTACCCGCGTAGTAAGAATGAAATATTACATATATACATATACACTCACGCCTATTATCCCCGAAGGGGTAGGCAGAAGCGCAACTAGTGCACCCACTTTTCGCCGACATTCCGTCCCATGATGTGATAGGGGGCGAGCCTATCGCCATATCGGGCACAAATTCCAGACTCCGGACTGATACTGAATAGAAAAACTCAATATCACTTTGCCCGACCCGGGGATCGAACCCGAGACCTCAGCTTTGCAGTCGTACTGTAATACAACTACGCCACCGAGGCAGTCCTAAGAGTCGAGTAAGAATGACCTTCCTATATTTTTTTTACCCCACATTACATACAGTTCAAATTAAAATTTATAAAAATGATCTAAATAGGTAGCGGCTGCCTTCAACATTTCTAACATTTATATCCTATATAGTGACTATTGAACCATAATAATGTAATCAATCTTCATATCAAACTATGTAATTTTATTGTGCATAAATTTCGAACATACTTTACATACAAAATTCGCTTTTTAAATTGTATGGTGGCACTAGAGTGAAGCATCATTTACGTAAAATAGACCTGACATTCCAGGGAAGAAGTTTCATCGTGAATGACTTGTCGAAACTACCTTGATGTCGCAACTCGTAGTTGTATTACGTGCCCGGTACGGCCTCCACGCTGAGGTCTCGGGTTCGAATCCCGGGTCGGGCAAATACTATTTTTTTCTGTCCAGTATCAACTCAGACTGTTGAATTGGGCCCAGTATGTGGCAATAAGGTCGTCCCCTATTTCATAAGACCTAAAATAGCTAACGAAATGTGAGGAGAAAAGGTGTGATGCTATGTTTGACTGCCTCCAAGGCGTAGTTGCACACACGATACGCCTATTGCGCTGAGGTCGCGGGCTGGAATCCCGAGTCGGGCCGAAAAATAGTTACTGCATGTATTGTATTATTATTTATTTTGTGTCCACCAAAGCTAGGAAGGTCCATAAGAATAAATCAAAGCAAAGCAAAATATAATTTAAAACATATTATAGAAGTTTCATACTGCTTTGCTTTTTATATACAGACCTACGTAGGGGTAGGTCTCGGACCTACCACCACACCAAATTTTATCTCGTCAACAAAAGTCAACTACAAGTGAATAATACTTTCGATGAGTTTAGATAACTTACAATGTCATTTTACATGATGTTCAAGTAATTAGGTAATTAATTAATAGTGACATAATAATGGTTCCATAAACGAATTAAAATAAATTCTATGTTTTATAAGTTATAAATTCATTAGAAATTATAATAACTATAATATTTACAACACAGACATGCATTTGCAATGACGATCTTTTCGCGGGCTTGAGTGCAACGACCTGTGGCAACGACGCGATGCGACGAGGGCCGAGGCGCGCGATCTATCGCAACGGGCCGTGGGGCGCCTCGCATTTGAAATACGCTAAGTCACGCCCATCACGATTCCATTTTTTTTTCACATAGGCTCTTAAATCAATGTTAACTGGGCTGAAGGCGCCGCGCCGCGCGGTACAATTAAACTGTGTATCCTCAGCAATGAGTAATATCTACGATTGAGACCTTTTGCAATATTATAATGTATCAACAGCTATTAGATGTATCCTATAGTCTATAATATATTACTTAGCAGATACTGTAGAGTATAGAGTGTAAACGGTAGCCTCTACTAAACTATATCTAAATATTTATCTAAATAAATATATCGTTGTGGAAAAAAATTACATATACATAAAATATATAATAATCTGAGTTTCTGACAATCTGTTCTGGATTTTTGCACAAATTGATTTAAAAAAACATTCAAGGATCTCACAACATTAGTTGTAGAATTGGAACCCGCCGCCTCTAAGCAATACCCAGTGTGCTTCTCTGCAAAATTACTAAAATAGATTTAAATGTAAACTCAACAACGCTAAAGATCATTGTACCACGTTTTAAAAATATGCATTACTAATGTAAACAATTGAATTCTTGCACGAATTTAACTAAAACCATTGTAGTGGTCAAAACTTTGCCTCACAAAACGTTATGCAAAATCTATTGTGTATCGATCAATTACACATGGCCTCCTAAGGCTGTATCGAAATCTATCTCAAAATTACGGCAACACACTATCATAATAGAATATCAATTGCGATCGTACACAATGGGCGCCACGGACAGACGCGCGCAACCTTTAGCAACGGGCAGTTTGGTAATAATAAAATTAAAATGTTCATATTCTAACAGTAATTTGATCTTAAACTAAATGCCAATGTTGTGCAATATAGCATTTAAGAAGTTGAAATGTGATATAATATATAATCCTATTTTATTAATGTAACTATCTCTTTCGTTTATTATGAATTAACTTGGCCCACCTCTAACTACGCTCTTGGTTAGATTTAATTCAACATGCAGTTTCATTCAAATGTAGCCGTCTTAAAAGGGTTCATTGTAATGAAAATAACAGATAATTTTGTATAAACATTTAGATATACTAATATGAAGCAGCAATTAATTCACAATATTATTTATAAAATAGTATAAAATACTGCTTCATATCTGTGACAGAAGCAAAATACTTTGCGAGCAGTTATGCCATTCCCAATGAGCATGTTAATAATAAACTTCATCACCGTCCCAAACCGGGTGTAATAAAAATCAATATAAATAATTTAAAATACTACAAGGCCTGTTCTATGTTCATAGCCATAGATTGTTTAAATACCTTATTGTTCGTTGACCCCTTTATTTAGTATTATTTTTGCCAATCAAAACATAAATTTAATCCCAATTTAACGGTGATGTGTGTGCATTACCTTATAATATAACTAATCTACCTTTTAATGCAAAGGACTTGGAAAAAATATTGTATAAAGATTCAATGGACAAATAATGAAAACTAAAAATAAAGCCCGGAGTTTCTCTCTGCTTTTCTTCTTCGCGATGACTCGCTTAAGTAGCTAGTAGTGTCTGTATTGACCTCACTGGTGAGGATCGCGACGCGTTCCTCCCATTATTTTTAACTAGCTTTTGCCCACGGCTTCGCCCGCGTTAATAAGTTTTTCCGGGCTAAAAGTACATAAAAACCTTCCCGTTGAATCACTTTATCCAACACATTTATTTGGATAAAGATTAATATTATGACGTTGATACAACTCTTAACAAATAATGCATTAATTTCGACCAAATTTGATTACCATAAAAACTAGTGAGTTAATCTTAAAAGATAGACATATACTGTCGCGGAATTTTTTTTAGATCATTTCAAGAGCAATAATTCTTTCATACATATATTTTTGGTATCTTGAACCGTTTTCGCAGCGCACGCAATGGAAGCCCTTAAGGATGAATAATTTTCTCCGTTTTTTTTTTCACATTTCCCATTATTTCTTCGCTCCTAATAGTTGCATCGTGATGTTATATAGCCTAAAGCCTTCCTCAATAAATGGTCTATTCAACACAAAAAGAATTTTTCAATTCGAACCAGTAGTTCATGAGATTAGCGCGTTCAAACAAACAAACAAACTCTTCAGCTTTATAATATTAGTATACTAGCTTTTGCCCACGGCTTCGCCCGCGTTAATAAGTTTTTCCGGGCTAAAAGTACATACATAAAAACCTTCCCGTTGAATCACTCTATCCAACACATTTATTTGTATAAAGATTAATATTATGACGTTGATACAACTCTTAACAAATAATGCATTAATTTCGACCAAATTTGATTACCATAAAAACGGTTCTAGAGAGTTTATTTTAAAAGATAGACATATACTGTCGCGGACCATTTTTTAGATCATTTCAAGAGGAATAATTCTTTCATACATATATTTTTGGTATCTTGAACCGTTTTCGCAGCGCACGCAATGGAAGCCCTCGAGGATGAATAATTTTCCCCGCATTTTTCACATTTTCCATTATTTCTTCGCTCCTAATAGTCGCATCGTGATGTTACATAGCCTATAGCCTTCCTCGATAAATGGTCTATTCAACACAAAAAGAATTTTTCAATTCGCACCAGTAGTTCCTGAGATTAGCGCGTTCAAACAAACAAACAAACAAACAAACAAACAAACAAACTCTTCAGCTTTATAATATTAGTATAGATTAGTATAGATAAAGATTATTCATCGTTTTTTCATTTTTATATCCTCTTTCCTGCCAGCCCGAGCTTAGCTTCTTTAATTATTTTTCATTGATTTTGCTCCCCATAAAAATGTCGTAAATTATATACATATTATCGTTAATAATATGTATATAATATGTATAATAAATAGCACCAGTGTTATAGCTATAATAAATTAACAATAATTGGAAACATTTTTAGAGGTATATTCAGTTTGTCATTTTATGAATACTGAGAAATTATATAATAAATGAGTATTAATTAAATGGCACCTTTATTCTTCTTCTTCAGCCTTTAAAAGTCCACTGCTGAACATAGACCTCCCCCAAAGATTTCCAGACCAACCTGTCAGAATGGCATCTTTAGTTAATTGATAAAATATTTTAAACCAGTGGAATCCTACGTTCGACTCGAAGTATGGAGTAGCGTGAAATAGTTTTTTCGCCATAGTAATAGGCTCGTTCCCTTTTTATAACCCCCCTAGCAGTTTCGGCCCGCGTGCCGATTACAACACAATCTAATAGGATTAGGCCTAAAAACTAATCATTCCCTAATCGTTGATGTCTCATCCTCTCTCAGTGGCCGTCCTGAGCCGAGGTTCGTTAGTAGGTTGCCCTCAGCATGGTCACTTAATTCAAAGTTTTGCGAGCGCCTTCTGCGTTCACCCTAAAGACCGGTGTGGCCAGAAAAGCCGACTCGCGTCAGGCTACTGGCAGTAGGGCCATTGACAAAAAAAAACCCCTTTTTATAATATGGCAAATGCAATCTTCATAAGTCTAATCTATTATTGATAAATGCTTTCTTATATAAATAGTTAAATGAATATGTGAAAAAAATATAAAATACGTAACACATTGCCTTCCCTCGTCTTTGCACCATAACCACCATGTTCGAGTCAAGTGATGCGACTAGCTGCACATGCGAGTCACGAGTGTTCCACGTAACATACACATTTAGAACTTGATTTTCTTGTTTTGCCAACTATTTGTTAGGTAATTTCAAATTGGTCATGTCAAAACGTTAACTAAGATTGTTTTTTTTCAGTACTTGATGGACGATTAATAATCCGTTATGGCTTTTCTAGCTACGAGAATTTATAAAGAATCGTTAAATTTTTGACCTTCAATAAATTATTACAATTCTTGTTATTATGTTAATAGTGATAGGTATAAAATCTCAAATAAGGACCAGACTCTAATTTGATAAATGATAGAACAATACTGTTGATAGTTTTGTCCACAAAGTAAATGGTCTGGCTCGACCTGTCTCTTCCTGCTCAGAGAAAACTTGCGTGAATCATCAGCTTTTATGCATTCTGTACGGTGATACAAACAACATCTCACAATTGGCATACCAAAAAAATAACAGATCAATAAAAGAAAATGTTTACGATCTCTGCCGTAGCTCGCAACACGTGCAAGATTGAGCGGCATTCATTGCTACACTCAACAGCTCGGCAGTCACATTATCACTGTTTTAATGAAGAAAACCGGCTCTAAGATAGTCACTACTGAAACTTCCCAAGTGTTTCTTCATAGAAAATACTCCGTGAATTTTATTAAGAAATTAATGTAGGTTTTATTAATACTGAAACATATATTAAATAATAGCATTATTAAAACACCATTCAGAATTTACAAAGTACTGCATGACAATGTATTACGCTGGGGGATTTTATATTGAATCTTACAATGTCCAGTAATTACACGAACTATAATGCCCTGCAAAATGATACACAACAGCAATTACTTACTAATAACGTAGCGAATGTTTGGCGGCAGAAACAGACAAATCTTTGATCTGTCATGTTGAAATTGTAGCATTCAGAATATTACTATTTATATGTTTTATACAGTAGTAGAGCTTTTTACAACCAGCCATTACAGAATATTACTATTTTTATCTTTTTTATAGTAATAGAGCTATTTTCAACCAGCCATTACGGATGTAAACTTGCTAGATCTAATTGGCTTCATCGCGAGCAAAAAATTAGGACAACTTAAATAAACGTGGAGAATAAATGTTCACGACCACTGCACTGGCTCGCAACACTAACGTTTATTTACGTGTTGCCACACTCAATAGCTCCGTAATGTCGTTTTTATAGAGCAGTAAAAAATAGATTCTAACAAACTTTATTTCACGCGAATATCGTACACTGATTAAATAAAAAAATCAATTAAGTAGTTTGGAAATGTTATCAAATTTCACATACGTGCAGTGGAATTTGATTCATGCTGATTACAGAAAAACAATAACAAAGAAATAACTCGATGCATTTCCATTGTAATTGTAAAAAAATGGGCTACTTGTATGCACCTTCATCATTGTAGGTAATATTGTTTTATCTTTATGTCCTGTTAAGGCTTAAGCAATAGTTGAAAAATGTTGTATTCAACAGTCTAGATGATGTTGCTGGTTTTATAGACATTAGACAGCCGTGGCGTCTACCATCAAGCAATTGTAATCTTGCATAAACAACAGCTTTTCTGGGACTACAGGTTTATCTATTTCTGTTATTAAACAGCGTACAGGTCCAATTTTTTCTAATATGTTCTAAAGACGAAGCCTAGTGATTACTGATCTTTATGAGACATAACTCCATGTTTCAGAAGGACGACTAGATACCACAGATAACTCTTTATGAACTTTGTAAAGTTCTTACGAAGGTTTGTATTGGCAAGTATACTTGTTCGGTTTAAATAGGCCTCCGTTACCCATATTACCGCAGGGCAGTTTCTAAATAGAGAAAATTATGACCATAACGTCATCGCAGATATATCTGTTGAAAAACAGTCCGCGAGATGCGTGCATTTAATTGGACGTAACGGAATCGAACGCCGGAACAGTGTTTACAGACCATGACACTTGGACACGGCACACTATTTCATATGAATTCCTCACGATTGAGGATTTTTTTGAATAACCTATATATTGCGTTATGGGTTTCTGGTATGTCATTGGGCTATTTACATACCTACTACTCGTAGATAAGACTCTCGATTCAGCGTCTAATTGGGAAAGGACACTTCACCCACCATAGCTTCTAGGCTGGGTGGAAACCACACTGTTCTCTACAGCCATCAAAGAAAGTGTCTGAGAAGAACCTCCAATAGTTGACGCTGTTTAAACCATCTACAATAGATTTATTAGGGCAGTGACACAATGACAAAGGATATATTAGGGTTGCTAAGGGGCAGAAAAAGATAAATAATGTGAACAAGGCTTGGTACCACTTGTAACTCAGTCTCCGCTTTATAGACATATACGTATATCTAATATTGAAACCAGATTACTATAACATAGATACGGTCGACTTTATGCTTTAAATATTATACAGATTCGAAACAATTTTGCAGAACATGTAACTTCCGCTGCGTCACAAAGGTCATTATGAGAATCCTTATACAAGATTTATAATATTGTGAATCGATTTCAAAAAAGGAGGTTCTGGTTCTATCTTGTTTTGTTGAAATAAAATACCCAGTGTGTCATTATACTATTTTGATTTATTTAATCTTGCTTTCCTACTGTGCAAGTATTTCTAAAGAAGCTATCCTACGCAGATATTGGGCCGTAACCCAATATAACCGTTCCACTAATCCCCCTGTGGTGGTAGCGATAACGCGTTTTATTCACGAAAAAAAAGGATTGTGTAAGTTGGTAGGTTAATTTTATTAACCAAAATAAAACAAGTAGACATGAGTGAGTAACACAAAAATTATAAAAATTGCAAACAAGTCGTTTTGATACTAGGCCTTTTATAAAATAGTTTATATGAATTTATATATATGACTGCCTCGGTGGCGTAGTTGTATTATGGTACGACTGCAATGCTGAGGTCTCGGGTTCGATTCCCGGGTCGGGCAAAGTGATATTGGGTTTTTCTATTCAATATCAGCTCGGAGTCTAGCATTTGTGCCCGATATGGCGATAGGCTCGCCCCCTATCACATCATGGGACGGAATAATGGCGAAAAGTGGGTGCATTAGTTGCGCCTCGGCCTATCCCTTCGAGGATAAAAGGCGTGAGTGTATATATATGTATATGTATGTAATATATTTTGAATGCTAATGGGTAACCTAGTGGCAGCATAATTATGTAGATTTATTTTCACATTTGGGTTTTTCTTATAAGATTTGCTCGGTACTGAATTTCCCCGGAGCGAATTGACATTGTCAAATGCTTCTTAAAAGTGTTGCGCAGTTTGTGCATCAGAGTGGCGTAAAAGCAGATGGCAGATGAAAAACAAGTATAATAATATTCTTTAATAAAACAGATTCAATTTGCTCCCAATTTACTAGAAACCGAATTTAAATGAAACAATAATAAACGTTTTTTCACATTATGTCCCAATAGAATAATACTATACATAAAAGAAAAGAACAAAAAAATCGCTAAAGATCAAAGAAATTCAAGGTAAAATTTGTTAAACTTGGTCTATAAAATTAAACCAGTTTCAACAAATAATTACGTAAGACTGAAATTCGTTAAGCTAAGAGTCCAAATAAAAAAATATGTTATAACAATACCATTATAAAATTATTTTTCAATTAAATTTTAATGCAGTATAACTTCTGTTGACATTTACCTATTTTACATATCCCGATTTACGTGTCCCTTAAAAATGTGTGTACATAGTACCCAAGAAGCACTTAACTTGCATTATGATTTTATGTTAAGGCCAGTTAATATAAATCAAGTCGACTGGAATCACAAAAGGACGAAGCTTATTCATTAGAAAATAATAAAGGGTAATTTAACTACACATCGCACAGTAAAAAAATAAATATTCCAAGAACATATCGCTGCGATGAAAACAACAAAAGAAAAATACAATCACATCTCATACAAAAAATAAATTAAAAACATTATCACGTGTTTACCTCGACTGTCCCTTAGATCCGGAATGTCCAAGCACTCGATTCGAAAAATAAAAAACCCAACACGAACACAAAACACTGGCAGTTTGTAAACACTGATAAGTCCTTTTTTTAATTTATGTCACTTTTTAAATGGCGATAGTTTTCGACAGTTTGACATTGACAGCTCGTTGTGGCGGGAAAACGCGTGCAGCAAGAGCGGCGCGCGCAAACCGACTGGCTTGACCACAGGCCAAGAGCTGAGGAGAGATAATCATTGCATTCAACCATTGGTTTTAGAAAACGAATAAATCGCCCAGATACGGTGTGTTTGTAATGTTAGTCGGCGAGTGGACAAACTGCAACGAAAGTTGCATTGTTGCCGACAATTAAATGAGAATAAAAACGGAGTAGTAAACTGAACTGGCAATATATTTACGTTGTGTATTTAACATTACATATTACATTGTTGCATGGTTAGCTTGTTTTGTGTCTATTGCTGCACAAGAAGAAAAACAGCACTTTTACACTCGAGTTATCAATACAATAAAACTCTGAATCAACTGTAATTTTCTTAAAATCAATTACTATCTATTGCCAAACAAAATTATTATAAACTAGCTTTTTCCCGCGGCAATGCAAAACGCTTTTCCGGGAAAAAGTCCCGTAATTATGTGTTAATCCAGGACATGAGCTACCTGTGTAGGTACCAAATTTCATCGAAATCCGTTCAGTAGTTTTTGCGTGATATCAACAAACATACACACATTCTTACAAACTTTTGCGTTTATAAGTAGGAAATAGGATAACATAATGTGGAAATTCCGAGAAATTAACATTACGTAGCACAGCATTGCTAACATTAGATAGCTAATTTATCATCAATATAAATGAAACAGTTGGATGATTTACGTATCCTAAATACATAAAATCGTACATATATTTCACAATAATTAAGATGCGCACAATATTGCATGTAGAGTCGCGCTAAATACCTACACGTCTTGTGAAATGTAATTTTTGTTGCCACTAATGATACCTAATATAAAGAATTTAAAAAATTCCCACTATTGCATGTAAAGCTTCTGTAAATGTAATAAGTACGTTATACGTTTTTGCCTCTAACATTCGCCGGTCACAAATCTGAGGTGAAACTAATCGGATATGCTAAGATCTCCAGGAATTTGCTCTAGCGTGATACCTCCCGGCATTATAATGTCTAGACATACGTGCGGCATTTGCCAGGGAATCTGCCATGATTCTCCTCATTTATGTATTGTTTTATCCTCCTAAACAAGCTTGTAAATTGCAGCGAGAGCCTAAGAAGAATCATCGACGAATTGATCGATCAATCAGCTATTTTCATCAGCACATCGATGTAAAACCCTGCGCTGTGAATTTTTGATGACCATAAGTCAAAATTGTTACCACCTGCCACATCAGCTTATTGAGCGGCAGATTATTATAACCCTATTCTTCTATTATACCCCGCAGAACGAGGACTCACCTGGAGATTAAACAAAGTTGTACATTATTACAGCCAGAGATGCCGTTAGTAGCTTTTTCCTGACTCGAAGGACCAAAAGACAATGAGGTATAATCTATCGACAGTTTTTTTTGAGTACGCAAGTGCAACTGAAATAATGATATTTATTATTTGCTTCGTATCAATATCCGGAATCCATCTTGAGTCAAGCACCTGTCTTTCCTGCCTTCCGTCAGCTTATTTCCGGTTCCCTCTCCATTTCTCCCCACTATTTCCCCACTTTGGCATTGAGCGCTTGTCAGGTGAAGGCCCGATTTTGAATCATTATAGCGTCGTTTTTCGCGCCGAACAGTTGTCAGCACAAGTAAAAAACTTCGCACTTACAATATTTCAAAGTATTATTAGAAATTGGATTAGATTCCCTCTCCAATAATTATGGAAGAAAGTTTAGAAGCAACCAAGGAAGCGACGGTTATTGTGGGTGATTCTAACCCACGAAAACGCGTACATTCTTCATCGTTAAGTTCGGATTGTGACAACGATTCATCATCGGACACTGATATCGACCACGAGGAAGCTAACAAAACCGTGAGTTATGCACATTTTCAATTTCTATCACAACAAGTGGCTTTTCTGACGAATCTGATTGAAAGACAACATGACAAAGATAGTGAAAACTTAAATAGTGCTTGCGTAAATTCCAACGATTTGAATTTACGACGTCCTGTTAACAATGTGGGTACTAATAATAATCAACTTAACATTTTATCTGACGTAAGCACAACGGTTAAAGACCCTATTTATCCAACATCTGAAGATAGATACGTAGATAAATTATCAAAGTTGCAACGTTTTAAATGCAACGATTGGTACTCTATTAGATTTTCGGATGCTCAGAAAAAATATTTAACCACCCCTGGTTTCATAGATCTTGGAGTAAACGATGAGTTAAAGCGTTTTGAAGCTTCTATGATAAAAGAAGACTCACGTTCACATTTATTAGAACGTACCTGTGCTGGGTTGACTAAAGCTTTACTTTCTCAAAAAGATGAATTGCATAAAACTCTACAAACACTAGTCGATTGGGCAAATGATAGTAAAGAATCCTTGAACTCAAACTCGTTATTTGAGAAGATAGAAGAATTGTTCTCTAAAGACTCAGCGTATAGCAAAGTATCCGACGATCTATTACAAATAGTATGCGGAAGACGGGCAGATTTCATAAATTTACGCTGAGAGGCCTTACTACATCAAATTCCAGAAGGTTTTCATCGAGATGTTTTGAGTAAAATACCCCCGAGCCCTGAATATCTATTTAATGATGAAGCATTACAAAGTTACATACAAAAAATTGGGGGGGTAGATAAGCTATCTTCATCTTCAAAAGTTTTGAACCATTCTCACTCGAAAGGCTATAACCCTTATCAAAATCCAAAACCGTCAACCAGCAAACTATCGGAGGATAGGTTTTTTCGCAGAGACACCAACTCAAAAAACGATAAGCAGCAGTCACATCGCCGAACAAATCAAAGAGGTAAAACGTCCTATCGCGACAAACCAAAAGGTAAGAAAGGACAAACCCAATTTTCGTCAAAGAAAAAACGCCGCGATTGACTATCGGTTATTTCGAGGCGGCTGTCTAAAACAATTTCGATGTGTCTGGAGAAATCTAGGCGCACCAAACAAAATTTGCAAACTTTTGGACGGCACACGTATACCATTCCTTTTAAAACCGCCTCTAATATATCCCACGTCAACAGTTATGAAATGCTACAAAACAAAAACTTCTCTCAATATGACCAAACAAATTCAAGCTATGTTGGAGTCTGGAATAATAGAGCATGCGGAACAGAGTCCCAGTTACCTATCCACGTTCTTTTTGGTACCCAAACCAGACAAAACGTTTCGCCCAATTTTCAACTTACGACAGCTGAATCAATTTGTCAAAACCAAACCATTCCAATTATTCAGTCATTTTCGGGTCCCTTCCTTTCTGCAAAATCAGGATTGGATGGCAAAAATAGACCTGAGCCAAGCTTATTTTCATGTACCTATTGCTCAACAACATCGCAGATTCCTGAGGCTAAATTATCACCCAGACCCGAACCAGGATCAACTACTTCAGATGACTTGCTTGCCATTCGGCCTGTCATCAGCGCCAAGGACGTTTGCCTCTATAACAAACTGGGTGGCAGAATTCTTAAGAAGCCACAATATTCGGTGTGTCGTCTACCTAGACGATTTTCTTCTGGCAAACCAGTCGAAACTACAACTTCAAGACGATATTGCTTTCACAACGAAAATTTTGAAGTTATTGGGTTGGACAATAAACTTCAACAAGTCTGTACTGGCTCCGACAAAATGCCTCGAGTTTCTCGGCATTACTTGGGATACAAAACGCAACGCAAAATCCCTGTCGGAGTCGAAGTGCCAAACGCTACGCAAGGTACTTCAGTTACAGCTCACAAAAAGCAAGTGGTCCCTCAAACAGTACCAATCTCTAATGGGGAGACTCAACTTCGCGACGTTTGTGATTCCGAGAGGTCGGTTACACTGTCGTACACTGCAACACTACAGCCGACAGTTGCCAATCGAACATCCATACCGTCAGATCAGCACACCAAAACAGGTCAGTTCGGAGATGGATTGGTGGTACCAAGCCATAGGAGGGACCATGCCGATTCACGAGAGCCCAATAACTCATCTGCTTACTACAGACGCATCCGACATCGGCTGGGGAGCACAACTTGGCGACAAATGCATAACGGGGACTTGGACAAACCAGCAACAGTCCTGGCATGCAAACAAAAAAGAGATGTTTGCAGTTTTTGCAGCAATACGAGACGAACAGCATCAACTTCAATCGGCTCAGATACTGCTGCAGACGGACAATCGAACTGTAGTGTCATATATAAACAAAGAAGGTGGCACAAAGTCAAAAAAGCTGCTCAGACAAACTCAACAGCTGCTCGAAATTCTAGACAGACGGGATATAAATCTGACAGCGCACTACTTGCCAGGAAGATTCAATACAGAAGTAGACGCTCTATCTCGTCAGAAATCTTGTCCAGAATGGTCATTAACGAATTCAGCAACGGATTACATTTTTCAAATGTGGGGCACACCGGAGATAGACCTGTTTGCGTCCAAGACAGCTCATGTAGTGCCCAGATACATTTCAATGGACAGGGAAGATCAGGAAGCTCAAGGCTGCAACGCGTTTTGTCACCAGTGGCATTACAACTTAGCATGGTTATTCCCTCCACCAAACCTGATACCCAGAGTACTACGACATTTGAATCAAGCCAGCGGGAAATACATTTTGATAGCCCCCAAATGGAACAAAGTGTTTTGGAAGGCGGATGTTCAACTTCGAGCACGAGAACCTCCTTATCTAATTCCGGACCTATCTCACGTACTCCTAGATACGAAAACAGGTGCGCACCCGCCTCAAGTTCAGAATCTAATTTTGGAGGCATGGCTGATTTCGGGTGGCAAGATATGTTAACCAACTGGACCGATCGAGAACGAGGACTACTCTTGTCAAGCTGGAGGGGTTCTACGATCAACACCTACAGGCCAGCATGGAACAGATGGAAGACTTGGTGTGAGTCCCATTCTGTTAACCATAAATGTCCCAACGCTGAGCAAGTCGCTCGCTATCTAGCGCATTTACACTGTGACATTGGTTTGGCATATAGGACTATCTTGCTCCATAAATCAGTAATTTCTACATTCACACATGTGTCTTCTAACATAGATTTTTCTTCTAATTTCTTTGTGAAACACGTTCTAAAGGCTATTTCAGTAGCGCGTGAAAAGCCAACAAAACCACCAATTTGGAATCCAAAACAGCTACTACAGTACCTTAGTTCCTATACTTTCGACGAGAACAACCTTTTTCTTGTATCGAGACATACCGCCACCTTATTACTACTGGCGTCAGGCCGACGAGTTCACGATCTTACATTATTACGCACAGACAGCAAAAGTTTAGTTTATGAAAACGAGAATATGGTCTTGTGGCCGGCCTTTGGATCCAAAACCGATAACGCCAATCATAGACAATCTGGATGGAGGCTTAAAGCTCACCCAGATAAAAAACTAAACACAGTATTCTGGATTACAAAATTGTTACACTTAACATCAAAGCGCAGACAAAACTTGGATCAACTATTTATTACAACATTGGGTGATGCCAAACCTGCATCTAGAACCGTTATTGGTGGCTGGATTAAATCTAGTTTAAGAGCGGCAGGTATAACTGCCACTCCAGGATCTGTGAGATCTGCAGTCTCCTCACTAAATTTCCTAGAAGATTTCTCCATAGACCAAATTCTGGCAACGGGAAATTGGAAAACTATTCATACGTTTAAAAATTATTATCAAAGAGAACTAATCAGTTTTGAATCAGGTATACAAAATAATTCACAATCATTGTCTAAATATTTTGAGCCTGTACATTAACGTGATTTTTATTTACTTATACTTTATACAATTCAATACAAATTTACATAAGTTTTTTCATTCAATTATGACACCCATATTACACATTATAGCGTCTTTAGATTGAGCGCACCAGGTGATAACAAACACATCACTCAAGATGGATTCCGGATATTGATACGAAGCAAATAATAGAGAGTTTTTCCTAAAATAAAAACTTACCTATTATTTCTTCATCAATATCCGGAATCCAGGTAAGGTCTACCTGGTGCATCATGAGCTCCATAATGATTCAAAATCGGGCCTTCACCTGACAAGCGCTCAATGCCAAAGTGGGGAAATAGTGGGGAGAAATGGAGAGGGAACCGGAAATAAGCTGACGGAAGGCAGGAAAGACAGGTGCTTGACTCAAGATGGATTCCGGATATTGATGAAGAAATAATAGGTAAGTTTTTATTTTAGGAAAAACTCTCTAATAATAAATAGTTAAAAACGTATAAAAATAAAAACTATAATATGTACCGGCTACTTTTTTTTTGTTTATGTAACTAAAATTGAGCAAATGAACAGCCGACTCACCACCGAAAACTGTAAGAGAAAGAAGGAGCAAGAATTCAATGTTTGTTTACTTGATAAAGCAGATCAAGAAACCCAAATATTAACCTCAGCCGCATCGCGCATGTAAATGTAAAAAAAATATTTTGAGGCCTTCCTAAATTTTAATGTGCCTTATCCTGCAAACCTTAATAATTTACTTAGCATTTTAATGTTGCATCTGATGTATTAAGAAGCGCCTCTACATTTGCTCCGCAAGTCAATGCACCACTGATGTGTTTGGACGTGCCTCTGACCCTCCCACCCTCTGATAAGCTAACACAAACACCACGTGCCAGTAGATAAGTGCGAACAATAGGGACATGCATGCAATTTTGATAGAGGCATGCCGAGAGAAAAATAAATATGTTGCAATTGTTTGATGCCTATGCCAACTTCAAACGATTTTTTTTTTATAAAACCGTATTATTACAAAGACGCTCGCCTGATAAATCTTATGTTCAGTAACTAACCTGACTACAATTTATTTCAAGCCGAAACACAAAAGGGTTAGCACAATGCTGTTATGTGCTTGGCAGTAGATATTAACATTGCGATAGTCGTCAATGGTGGTGGTAGAGTCTCATATAAGAAACAAAAATAGGTAGAGAACCTGTTTTAAAGCAGAATAAAATAAACCGAAATAATCTCAAGTCATTTAATCAAATGTTTACACACTGCGTACAATAGTACAATGGTGAAATAGGGTAAACGTACCAATTACTAGGTCATTAAATAACACTGCATAATTAGCTTAAAATTGAGTGTATTCAAGATGTTCTGCTAATTGCGATGCGTCGTTAAGTAATGTCTTGAGTTGGTATTTACGCGAGCCACTTTATTTTTATCTTTGCTAGCCGGCCTTAATTAATAGGGAATTAACGACATAATACTTACAAAATTCAGAGAAAATCTTACCTCCTAAAAGACTAAAATAATTCACTTCGATGCGGTAAAAAAGATTTGAAAATACCTATTACATAATATATTGAAACGTCGAAAGCAAGAATTTCAGTAAATGTATGTTCTATTTTCCCCATTCTATTATTGGATATTTATTACTACACTGTATGTTTGGAAATCCACTTTACCCCCAGTCAAAATGAAGACATCTTTTTTGAATATAGCTATGACCAGTAATAGGCACATTTACCTTACAATAAATATTTTCCGGATGTAATAAATTAACGAATAATAAATTAACAACAAAATCCACTCATTTGTACATCGAGTCCATAAAAGACAGAATATCCTAACTCAAATAATGTTATTTTTTATATCGAATTAAGCTAAAAAAATAAGACAAAGAAGGTCACATAACCACACGGGGAGTTCATTATTATTTAAAAACACACACACTTACACAAGTTGTCAATACATTTTAATTAAACCGTATGTTGATTATAAAAATATTATTTCAGACATCATAATATCATACCAATATCAGGGTGTATAAAATTACGATTTTTCTATGAATTATAAGCCAATCAAAAAAAATGTACAATCTTGTATACATCTTAAAAAATATCCTGTATTTTGATACACAAAGTTTAAAATTGTAGTAGGAAACATTTTTATTGTTTTTAAAGTTTCAGTCTCTCGTAACATACGTATAAGGTTGTTATTTTCACATTTTAATTCTTTTCTGCTTTTTAATTCGTACAAACAAGTCCAAACTTATAATGTTCAGACTCTAAATCAGATACGGTCAAATTCTCGTATATAAAATTGTAAAACACTTATCAAATTGTATAGATATTCGAGAAAAATTTAATGAATGTTGGTATATAGGAAAGAATTTATTACCACATTATTAGGAACAGATCTTTTATAGGAATCATTATAATTATGTACAAAGATATTAACTTATCATTATCTAGATCATAGTATTTAGCACGAATTTACGAACTATCGTATAGTTAACGTAATTGCTTCGACAAAGTATTTTTTTGCATGGAAATTTGAACAGCGCCGCATTGAACGTAATTGGAACTAAAATACGGCAGCACAAGCACTACGTGTGTAAACTTGGAATAGTAAACGTGTAACCGTGGTAACGGTCAACTTAGGTCCTATTTTTTCAGCTGTAGTTATCTTTTTGTCAGGGTGTTATTAAGCTGGACGCGCTCGCAGAACCTCACGCGTCACGCGTCACGTTTTACGCGTCACGCGTCACACGTCACACGTCACGCCTCACACGTCACGTCTCACGCCGCGCCGGAGCACTCGAAGCTCTGCAAGCGAAGCTGTCCAGCTTAATAACACCCTGACAAAAAAGAAAACTACAGCTGAAAAAACCCGGTCTTAATAACAAATACGTAAACGTTAACTTACTCGATACGAATACGTTACGATTACTATACGAAACGCGTAAACTCGTGCTAGCTACGGAGCTACTCAACTCGTTTAACGCTCGGGTCAAAGAAACAATTCGATTTTTAACCTGATTTATAATGCCCGAGGTTGAATAGCCTTGATCTGAATTATAGATCTTTATTCATCCTACACTTACACACGTAGCACTGACACTAGACTATGTCTTGGATTGTGGGTATCACGAGGAATTTTCAATATCACGACCCAAAACTATAGGGCGTCATAAAACCGAGACAAAGGACCTAAATAGTTTATCCCACTGCGACCCTCATTTCACAGCTGGCTTATGGGTAATTGACAAAAAGCTTGCTGAATTGCTATTAAACTGGGTTGAACAAGTCGATCTATCACTTCGAGAGTTACTCAGTAAAATCGAGAGTATTCTACGTCGTTGTTTACTCTAAATTAATCATTCTGAATATTTAATTAAAAGTATTTCCTTGGAATGTAACCTACTAGGCACTGGGTAAATATTCAAAAAATCAGATCCATTAACTAACTTGACTTAATATTGACTAACACCAGTTTTTTTTTTAATTTTTACTTACCTAAAGTAATGTGTTTTGTTCACTACCACTAATTAGCACTTGTTAAAAAGTGTGGACAAAATGGTAAAACAGCGCCATCTATATTTCGTGTTCAATTTTAATCATTTTTATTAATTCAATTAGGTGTTCTAATATCAAAATTTGAATACACTTTTTCGTTCGATATGTTAAAATACATAATACATCGGCAACAAAGGCCCGATATTTGTACAATACTATAAAAATACTTGTATATTCCTTTCACTGGAAAAAATGATATTAATAAAGACCGAAAAACCGGCATTATTCAAAAATATTATGCTCGAATCACCTGGTCAACTTCATCTTCCTATCTCTCAGCGCCATAGATGTGTCTATTTATCACATTAATTTCTTAGAATAGTACTAAATATATTATGCATGATCGTCATACACAAGAGCTAAAAAATAAATTTACTGCCTTTTTGTAATCGCTTAAGCTTCTCTAAGGCCCAAAGATGCTTTTAAAATATCGATAATATCTGTGTGGTTAGGATGTGACAAAAAAATACGATGCGTCTCCGCTTTGTTTTAATGTGATTGGTTGAGAGTCTGACCGTATTGGTCTCTCGATCAATCACAAATATCAAAATACCGATACGTCAGTCTCTCAACCAATCACAATAAAACGAAGCAGAGACGCATCCTGTTTTTTTCACATTTTTTTTGTTAATTGCCCTACTACCAGTAGCCTGACACAAGTCAGCTTTTCTGGTCACACCGGTCTTTAGGGTGAACGCAGAAGACGCTCGCAACCCTTTTCATCACATCCTAGCTCCACAGATTAGGACGAAAGGTTATAGTGGATCGGTGTTATGAGTAGAAGGTGAGCACGGCGGAGTGGTTCCCGCGCACGAGCAGCGTGTTGTCTGCGGCGGTGGCGAGCGCGTGCAGCCACGCGAGGTAGAGCGGCGCGGGCAGCACGCCGCGGCGGCGCGGCAGCGGCAGCGTCACGCACACGAGCCGCGCGCCCGCCGACTGCGCCGCGATGAGCTCGCGCAGGCGCAGGTGGCGGTGTGTGCGCGACCGCGCCGCTAGCAAGTCCGCTTCGGTGATGCCGTCTGGTAAATATCATGTAAGCAGCATAAGTATCTGAACAAGTTTCAAAATGCCTACATACTTCTGTACTCTTGCTATTTTTTTTTCTCTTCACAAAAATAAAATAAGAGATAACTTTACTTCTAACGAAGAAAAAAAATGTTTCAGTTTAACATAACGCGTATATAGGCGATTTGAAATTTTCATTTGTTCACATACTTATACTGCTGACTATGTACAGTCAGCAGCATAAATATGTGTACAAAATCAAAATTTCAAATCGCCTATATACGAGTTAAAATAAACTGAAAAAAAATCTTCGTATGAAGTAAAGCAAATCTCTTTTATTTTATTTTTGTGAAGAGGAAAAAAGATTAGTAAGAACACAAAAGTATTTAAACAATTTGAAATTTTGAATTTGTTCAGCTACTTATGCAGGTGACTGTACATACATAAAAAAATACTGTTTTCTTAACCAGTACAAAATTTTACTCGAAAAAAGTATTAAAGATTGCCTAAATAGCATAGTCGTATCTTAGATCTTTTGCTCAATATTATAACGTGGGACGAAATGAACACGACGAAAAGTTGGTGCAATAGTTCGACTGTGCATACCTTTTCGTAAATAAGAAGCCTGAGTATGTTTGTGTAAAGAGTCTTACAAAAATGTTAGAAATCTTATTTTGTTTAAATAACAAAATACATACCAATGTCATTACTATCGTCACTCGTCTTAAACGGCGCTATCAACTTGTCGAAATAAGCCAATGTTGAATCCTTGGGTCTTTTCGTGATGTCTGGCACCATCTTCAAAGCAGAGTAGTCTATCCGAAACTTGGACAGAAGTGATGCCATACTGAAACAAAACATATTAGTTTTTCAGCAGAATGGTTTCGACAGCTCTATATTATGCTTTATACCGGACTACGGCGAAGCAAGGAAATTAATGATTTTAGCACCCTATGTTTATATGTATTCATTTTATGATCCATTCTACAGTCGCTCCTAATGAACCGATTTTGACAAACGAGGTGTCCATGGATTCTTATTTAGAGATCTATGGACAAAATCTATAAACTAAAAAAGAAAATATTTACTCACTTCCTTTCTTCTATTTCTAGTTCGGTATTCTTATTGGCCAGAGTAAAGACTCTCAGCGGGCAGGACGACCACGCCCGACGCGTCGACAAGATGTAAGGTAACAGTAGCGTTAGACCTAGGAAATATTACAATGTTATTTTTTGTTTAATAATCACAAATAACAGATGGCGCTTTGTTGAATAATTTAAATAAGTACCTACGTTAAGTACATACGTTATAAACAAAATGTTAAAGACAGAGGAACATTTCCCTAGCGGGGATTGTAATAAGAACTGATTTTAAAAAGCCAGCAACATACTAAATATGTCGGGTATAAAAGAATAGATACATTATTGACACTTATTTTTCACTACTTTGTAGCCGCCTTAATTTATGATGCATTCACTCTGTCATATCCGCCGCGCCATCTAGTGATCTTAATATTATTTTTTATCTTTACCCACATATACAGGAGGCTTATAATGTGAAAAAAAAACACGATGCGTCTCTGCTTCGTTTTATTGTGATTGGTTGAGAGACTGACGTATCGGTCTCTCGATCAATAACAAACATCAAAATACGAAGCGGAGACGCATCGTGTTTCTTTTTTTTTTTTCACATTCTAAGCCCCGTGTATTGGTGTGTTATCACACGAGCTACTCACTCCCTCGTTAACTGGTCTGCATTAAGCAGGTGAGTATAAACGTACCTCCATCGTCATACAGCCACCACACATCGACAGTGCCCGCCTGCCGTCGTGTGAACTGCTCGGACGCGCTGAACGACGACGCACGCCGCGTGCTCGGGCCTAGCGCACGACGCACCGCGGACCCGAGACCCTTGCTGTGGAACAATATACTCAATGGTAGATATGTTAAGGCCCCATTTACATTGATAAAATCGAAACGTGCTAAACTAATGTATATCTGCGTCCTACAAGATTTTTTTTTTTTTTTTGCATCGAATGTTGAGGCGACCATGCCGTTCGCCTGATGGTAAGCGATACGACCACCCATAAACAGTAGAAATACCATCCAGCACCTCGAGTTACAAAGTACTGTGTGGCATTCCACTGCGCTCGTCGGTGACGTATTGTTTCCCTAACTATTGACCATAAAATATTCAACTAAAGGACGCATTGACAGACCCCTGCCAATGATAATAGCAAAATCTCCAGAAGTCTACTAATACTAACTATAAACTTTCATTACGCGATTTAAAGTAAACACATACCTTCTTTTCTCATCGGTTTTCTTTGCCTTTTCCTTATTGTTGGGCCCCGCGCTGGGCTCTGAAGACACCGCACGCCCCAGCTGCGGCGAGCCCATAGACACGTCCGACAAACTACTGCCTAAAATGATGAGAAAATCAGATGATTAATATCTACGGATAGGTAGTTGCAGATTTTCTTTACTACTTTGTATAATTTAAAAAAAAAATCAAAACAGATCTTTTTGAACTGGCTTATGCAATAGAAACAAGCTAAATGGTACTACAACTCAAATCCATCCCATTTCCTATGTACTGCTGATATTTTAAAAGCGAAACTTTATAAAAATGTTTGAATGTTTGATACAAATAAACCCCGAAACCGCTGAACCGATTTGCATGAAATTCTACACTTATACAGACCATGTCTCAGATTAACATATTATAGACATACAAAAGTACACAATGGTACTTTCATTTATGAATAACGCAGGCAAGACCACGAGCTAAACTGAGTTAATAAAAGCGGAAAAATATCTTACCTCTCGATTGCGTGTTAAGACTTTCCGTAGATTTAGACTCTTTGAAGTTATCGCCCATGGAACCTGCACACAGCGATGTATGACCACATGATGGACGCATAAGGTTAAAATATACTTGAAAGCGACATTTAATGGTGTGTTAGTTGTTGGTGTTGGCTATTGTTAACAAACATTTTTTAAAACACAATAAAGCAAAATTTGGAAAAAGCCTTACTTCACACACACACACACTCACTCACTCACTCACGCCTGTTATCCCCGAAGGGGTAGGCAGAGGCGCAACTAGTGCACCCACTTTTCGCCATTAATCCGTCACATGATGTGATAGGGGGCGAGCCTATCGCCATGTCGGGCACAAATTCCAGACTCCGAGCTGATATTGAATAGAAAAACTCAATATCACTTTGCCCGACCCGGGAATCGAACCCGAGACACACCTCAGCATTGCAGTCGTACCATAATACAACTACGCCACCGAGACAGCCTTACTGCACAATGTTTATATAACTGCATTTCATAATATGAACACAATTAGGGTACCGTCACCAGCATAAGTAGCGGAACAAATTCAAAATTTTAAATTGCCTGCATTCTTTCGTGTTGTTACTAATATTTTTTTTCTCTTGACAAAAATAAAATAAAGTAGATTTTTTTTACTTCAAACGAAGAAAAAAATGTTTCAGTTTAAGTTAGCGCGGATATAGGCTATTTAGGGGCGGTTGCGGACGACAACTTAGACGTGAGTCGGAGGAAGCCCGCAGCCGTCCCTAATGCGCCGAAGATGGCCATACAAAAAAAAAAGGATATAGGCTATTTGAAATTTTGATTTTGTACAGATATTTATGCTCCTGACTGTAGGTACATTTTGAAAATACTGAACCACTGCCACCAAGTCACATTGCATATCCCTAGATAAGGGGCCGTAGCCAAGATAGTTTTCTACAATAGAAAATAAAAAGAATGTATAGTAATGAGTCTTGCGATAAACTTATCGATAGAACATATTATTATACGCACACATTTGTGAGCTATCATGTCAAAGCCACGACCGTAACTTCCATCTCGAACCAAAAGCTCAAAGCTGACTACTGGACATAATGAGACTTAACATCTTATGTCTCAGGATGACGAGCGCAGTGGAATGCCACACAGTACTTTGTAACTCAAAGTGCTGGATGGTGTTGGTACTGTTTATGGGTGGCCGTATCGCTTACCATCAGGCGATGCAATAAAAAAAGCTGGGATAGTGTCTAATCGGAGACGAATCTCTCCAAGAGCTCATCTGCCCCTGCCATTATAAAATAGCAATACTAACGTGACAACGTGGACAAGTCTTTCGAGTTCAAGTCGTTGAGGTAGGCCTGCAGGTCGTGGTCCAGCGCGTCGTCGGTGTAGTGTCCGCCCTCCACGCGGAGCAGCGCGACGGCCAGGTGCATGTCCAGTGCTTTACTGGAAATAATGACAAACAATGTGTATTTTGAAAAAATAGTTGGTGTTATTTTATTTTGTACTAGCTTTTGCCCGCACCTCCGCCCGCGTTATAAAGTTTTTCCGGGATAAAAGTCCCGCTTTATATTTTCCCGGGATAAAAAGTAGCCTTTGTGTTAATCCAGGGCATGATCTACTCGTGTGTCACATTTCATCGAAACCTGCTCAGTAGTTTTTGTTTGAAAGAGTAACAAACATCCAAACATCCATACATCCAGATATCCATACATCCACACAAACTTTCACCTTTATAATATTAGTAGGATATTTAATACACTTACTTATGTCTCAGGATGACGAGCGCAGTGGAATGTCACACAGTACTTTGTAACTCAAGGTGCTGGATGGTATTGCTACTGTTTATTTGCGGTCGTATCGCTTACCATCAGGCGAACCGCATGCTCGTATCGTCATTAGATGCCGTAATAAAAACTTTGTATACAGGCTGACTTATCATAGTTGATTCAATATTTTTTATAATGAAAATTGTTTTTTAAGGGTCGCAGCCAAAGGCACTGAGTATGACTTCCACTAGCCCTTGTCCCCGTGCTAATGTTGAATTGCCGCAAAAAACGATATACTTTGCAAAAAAAAAATTCACGACAGAAAAAATGGTCAGCGTCGGCATTATTTCAGCGACGATATTAGCTCACAGATCTTTGCGTTCTCAGGGTAACAAGAAGACAAACGGGTGACCAAGACCGAAATTTAGGATGTACGGTCAGCAGCATAAATATCTGTACAAAATCAAAATTTAAAATCGCCTATATACGCGTTAAGTTACACAGAATTTTTTTTTCTTCGTTTGAAGTAAAGCAAATCTCTTTTATTTAATTTATGTGAAGAAAAAAAAGATTAGTAAGAACACAAAAGTATGTAGGCAGTTTGAAATTTCGAATTTGCTCAGCTACTTATGCTGGTGAATGTACATCAGTTATCGTACGAAACCAAGCAAAGAACCCGCGACAAACATAAAACAATCTCTGTACCCCGTCTCTGTCACCACTCCCCACTTACCAGCGGGGCTAGAATGTGAAAAAAAAACACGACGCGTCTCCGCTTCGTTTTATTCTGATTGGTTGAGATACTGACGTATCGATCTCTCAACCAATCACAAACATCAAAATACCGAAACGTCAGTCTCTCAACCAATCACAATAAAACGAAGCGGAGACGCGTCATGTTTTTTTTCACATCCTAGCCCCGATGGTCCTAAAGCTTGGTGTATACTCACTGCATAATCTCGACGTAGTCCACGATCTCCTGGCGCTCGCAGACGAGCCAGTCCTGCTTGAAGCCCATCATGAGTATGTTGGGCGTGAGCTTGCCGAGCCCGCTGGCCTGCAGCAGGGCGGCGGCGCCGGCTCGCAGCGAGGCCTCGTCCACGGCGCTGTAGAACGCCTTCACCTTGCGCTTGCCGAACCACTCGTACGCGCGGCTCGTCAGCGCCGAGCGGGTGCGGTGGCTCACCTGGCCCTGGGGAAATAACAGATATTATTTATATTGTCACTCATACCCATGTTTTTTAACTGAAATCGTGAGAAAACGATAAAATATTATTTGATTAAAATATTTATAAACATAAAGTGTAAATAACTTGAGGAAAATTTTTCACTAACTTGCTCTTTAAAACTCACCAAAGTACAAAACTAAACTTTCAAAGCCTTTGTCATTTCATAATGAATTGTCGCTTTATTAGATTACTCTCATATCATCCACATACACACACTCACGCCCGTTATCCTCGAAAGGGTAGGCAGAGGTGCAACTAGTGCACCCACTTTTCGCCATGCGTATTCCGTCCCATAATGTGATAGGGTGCGAGCCTATCGCCATATCGGGCACAAATTCCAGACTTTGGGCTGATAGAGAGTAGAAAAATCCAAAATCACTTTGCCCGACCCGGGGATCGAACCCGAGACCTCAGCATTGCAGTCGTACCGTATTACAATTACGCCACCGAGGCAGTCCAGTTACAACCAAATTGTAAAACAATATAAAACCATGCAAATTACCTGTATGATATGCCCGCACAGCATCAGCGACAGTCCCTTGGTCAACAGATATGCAAACTCCGTGAGTAACGGTCTCTCTCCCGGGAAACCAGTTAGCACCAGTATTTGAGGCCTGGGAACAAAAAAGAAGTGCAAAAATTCGTCCGAATTTTATTACTTACTTTGATAATTTTTTTATCGACTATTAAATTGATCGATAATTAACTGGTTTAAAACCGTAAATTCAAGCAGGTATATAGATCAAGATATTGTAAATTACCTGTAATTTTTCACATGCTCTGTGACACTGTTGAGTTGCTGAACGCCGGAGAGCGCCGTTTTATACATCTGAGCTTGCGTCGTTGATCCCCAATTGACATCTATGCAATAAATGATCTGAATGAAATGTCGTTTGTAAGCATTATTAATGAAACAAAAATAATGAGAAGTTTGGAACAGCTTCTAACAAACAAGTTGCCCAGTGGTCTTCTAAAGACTGAAGAAAGAGAGTTTATTAAATAACTTGCTAATCTAAATCTTGCTTAAGACTTAAGAGGCAACAAAACTATTGGTGTAGATTATAATCGATATACGAACCAGGCTTTCGATAGGAGACGAGCAAGTACAAGGCTAGCAGGAAGCCAAAGGTAACGAGTGCAGTGCTCCACGAGATGACGAACATGATCGCCACGCACAGCGCCGCCCCCACCAACGACAACCACATGTTGTACAGCTGCAACACACAACACATACCCTGACACACACACACCTGTTATTCCCGAAGGGCTAGGCAGAGGCGCAACTAGTGCACCCACTTTTTGCCGTCATTCCGTCCCATGATGTGATAGGGGACGAGCCTATCGCCATATCGGGCACAAATTCCAGACTCCGAGCTGATACTGAATAGAAAAACTCAATATCACTTTGCCCGACCCGGGGATCGAACCCGAGACATCAGCTTTGCAGTCCTACTGTAAAACTAAGCCACCGAGGCAGTAACCCTGACACATTTATCACAATAGAGGCACGACACTAGCCCGCCCTCTCATCTTACTAATATTATAAACGCGAAATTTATAAGTATGGATGTTTGTTACTCTTTCACGCAAAAACTACTGAACGGATTTCGATGAAATTTGGCACACGGGTAGATCATGTCCTGGATTAACACATAAGATATTTTTTATCCCGGAAAAACTTTTTAACGCGAGCGGAGCCGCGGGCAAAACTTGTATAACACTAAGGACACAAGTTCCGTATCAAAGACCAGTGAAGTTCAACAATTAGATTACTGATTTGTAAGAGGATAGGCTCTAAGATCTTTACATTCCATTATAACAACAGGAAATAAGCCCGCCACCACATAAAAAACCAGACACATGACAGTCGAATCGAAAATCACATCAATCTCAATATCGATTCGGAAATATCGATTGTGAGACTTAAAATGTTGTAAGATACTTACCCTGAAGGTAGGTCTCCATCCAACGGGCTTGGCGAGGCTGGCGTGGAACGTGGAGAAGTTGATCAGCGCGTACGCAGCAAGGAAGAAGTTTGATATCAACGGCGCAATCTGGTTCAGACCACCTTGGGATACATAGATAGAATATTTATCGATTTTTGTGAACTTCTGAGTAATTATTTTAGTAGCAATTTATTATACAAAAAAAAGAATTAGCAAAACAATAGCGTATCAAATTATTACTTTGTATTACAAACAATTTTCTTCAATATATCACTTGCAAAAAATATAGCTTTTTAACCCATCAATGTTTAATATCAGTTTGACAGCTGTTATTTCAATATTTCTAATTAGAATCCTATGATTAGGCGCGTAAAAACTACTTTCGCTTTATTGGCAAGTGACATTTGTTCCCCGCGAACACGTTGCAAATATTGACAGGTTAAAGAAACCTGATCAATCCAATTTTTAGTGTCAATAAAAGCCTAAAAAAATTGCACCGCAAAGGTGAAAAGATTAAGAGACTACAGGACATAATGAGAATTAACATCTTATGTCCCGGATGACGAACGTAGTGGAATGCCACACAGTACTTTGTAACTCAAGGTGCTGGATGGTGTTTCTACTGTTTATGGGTGGTCGTATCCTACTAATATTATAAAGGCAAAAGTTTGTAAGTATGTATGGATGTTTGTTACTCTTTCACGCTAAAACTACTGAACGGATTTCGATGAAACTTGACACACAGGTAGATCATGTCCTGGATTAACACATAGGCTACATTTCATCTCGGGAAAATAAAATGCGGGTCTTTTATCCCGGAAAAACTTTTTAATGCGGGCAAAATCTAGTTATCCATAAAAAAGAGAAATTATTTTATGTCGATTAAAAAACTCACCCATAAGTATGAAAGCGGTCGCGATGATGAAGGTGAGCACGTACCCACGCACAGGCTCGTTGTTATGTCCGTAGCCCTTCGCGAAGAACTCCAAGTACGGGTACAGTTTGTCTTGACATAGAGCCTGATCGACAGACAGAAATTACTTATCTAACTATACTCCGTCCAACCATTTATTTAACTTTTGACATATGCACGCCTATGAAATTTTATAATTGTTGACAAGGAACGGAAAACAATTAACTAAAAGTAGTTAATTGTTTTCCGTATATAAAGATGGACGTCCATAAATTCAAATTCAAATCATTTATTCAGTAATTAGGCCCCTAAAGGCACTTTTACACGTCATTTTTCACAAAGTTTTACTTTAAGATTCTACCAGTGCTTCGGAAAAGCCCACTGACCTGAGAAGAAGCACCAAGAAACTCAGCGTAGGTCTTTTGTCATTTTTTTTTTTTAAATATATATTTTACAATTTACAAATTACAATATTACTTCAATTTTAAAGATGGATATTAAGTGCGAAAATTAACGGAAAGTACCTAAGTGAAACAACCACCTACATGTTTAATTTTAAGTAAAAAAATAAAAAATAAAGTCAACCATCAAACGGAGCAGACCAGTCCACACAAGCAGCACCCGTTCACGAGTATGACGCATGTGCCAGCCATCGGCCTCCTCAACCATGTTACAGGGAAGTGACCGACCCGGCACACGACGCCGCCGCAAGCACAGACATTAAAGCGAGCGTGACTACTCAGATTGTGGCTAACCAACAGAAAAGAGATGCAACAAAGCGGTATATCAAATGAGTAACGAGTTTATTAACAAATATACTCTTAGGACTACCCGGGAAAGTCGCACATATCCATCTGTCACAAATCACTTAAGCTAAATACAATCGATCTTATCCTTGCGTAGCGAGCAACTATTCCCATGGGTTTTTGTCATTAAAATAGTCGTCGACAGTATAGTAACCCTTTTTTAATAATTTGTTTTTAATAAATTGCTTAAATTTGTTCAAGGGTAAATTTAAGACAGTTGGTGGTATTTTATTATAAAGTTGTATACTCAGTCCCACAAACGAACAACGTACCCTGTGCAATCGGTGAACTGGTACTGTTAACTTATCTTTATTTCTAGTATTAACATTATGATGATCACTATTTTTACTAAAACATGCAATGTTTTGTCTTACATACATAATATTTGCTAAAATGTATTGTGATGCAACTGTCAAAATGCCTATTTCTGTAAAGCGTTCCCTAAGAGAAACTCGTGCCCCTAAGTTATAAATAGCTCGTATAGCTCTTTTTTGTAATATAAAAATTGTTTCAATGTCAGCGGCTCTGCCCCAAAGTAAAATTCCATAGGACATAACACTGTGAAAATAACTAAAATAGACAAGCCTAGCAGTGTTGACATTGGTCAACTGTCTCACTTTGCGTATCGCAAACGCCGCTGAGCTGAGTTTCCCCGCCAGGCAAGTAATTTGAGCGTTCCATTGAAGTTTAGGGTCCAATGTTATTCCCAAGAAAACTGCTGAATCGACTGGTTTCAAAGATTCATTATTTAAAAATAAGTCTAACGTTTGCTTTTGGACGTTAGGCAACGTAAAACGAATGCATTTGGTTTTCTTTGCGTTCAATAACAGATTATTGGTAGTAAACCAATCTAAGATTTGCGACAGTGCACTATTTACGTCGTCAAAGTTTGTTTTGTTACGGTCAATCTTAAATACAAGAGAGGTATCATCGGCAAATAGCACAATATCACACATACCTCCAACGAAGAAAGGCAAGTCGTTAATGTAAATCAAAAATAACAAAGGACCTAGAATCGAGCCTTGTGGAACCCCCATATGCACTGGGGAACCAGAAGACTTGACTCCATTAACATCGACGCACTGTGATCTATCACTAAGGTAAGATGCTATTAAATCCAGAGCGGTATCTCTAATGCCATAATGGCGTAGTTTACACAAGAGTGTGGCATGTTCAACGCAATCGAAAGCTTTAGATAAGTCACAAAAAATACCAATTGCGTTTTGCGAATTTTCCCAGGCATCAAAAATGTGTTGTAGAAGAGCAACACCGGCATCAGTAGTTGACCGACCTTTACTAAATCCAAATTGTTGACTGTGCAATAATTTGTTTGTTTTAAAATGTTGTAATATTTGATTTAGTATAATTTTTTCAAATATTTTACTCAGTGCCGGTAATATAGAAATAGGCCTAAAATTACTAGGGTCACTTTTATTACCACTTTTAAACAAGGGTATTATTTTGCTATATTTCATGAGGTCTGGGAAACTGCCCTCATCAACACATTTATTAAATATTAGTGCTAGATTTGGGGCGATAATATAAATAATATTACTAACTAAACTGACTGAAATTCCCCATAAGTCAGAGGTTTTTTTTTGGTTAATTGACTTAAAAGCATTTACTACGTGGCCAGGATTTATATGCCTAAAGCAAATGGTTACCGAGCACTCATTTATATTATTTTTTAAAAGTAATTCAGCTTTAGATGGGCATGAATTCAAAGAACTTGTAGTGGTTATAGGTATACTACTAAAAAAGTGATTAAAAGATTCAGCTATGTGAACGTTGTCACGGATGATTTTATTATCAACGTTCAATTCAAAATTATGATCGCGTAGCTGAGTCCGTCCAGATTCGGAATTAATAATATCCCAAGTTGTTTTTATTTTATTATTTGACTTTTCTATTTTTTTACTTATGAACAATGATTTTGCAGCAAGACAAGCCTTTTTAAAAACTTTAGAATAATTTTTAACATAAGTAACAAAGGACGGGTCATGCTTATATCGCCTCATACCATATAACTCATACAGTCGAGCTCTACTTCTATGTAAACCTACAGTAGCCCAATCACAAAACTTGGTCTTTATCGTCCCATTTACAGATTTCAATTTAAATATCTTATTAAATTCTGTATTTATTAAGTTAAAAAGGTCACCATAAAGTCTATTTGGGTGGCCCTCTGACTCTATTTTGGTAACCTTAGAAAAGATACTCTCTTTAAACCTATCTAAGCGATTAGCAGTATATAGTCTGCTTGTAATTGTGATATGAGACAGTTTATTCTGTTTTGAGACACAGAATACTGCTTTTTGACCACAGTGGTCAGATGTTAAATCACTCAAATTAGCTCTACACAGACATTGACAGCTGCAGAAAATGTTATCAAGACAAGTTGCTGTGGTAGCTGTGATTCTAGTAGGCTCACAAAATAAATTTTTCATGCCAAAGTACATAAATAGATTAATGAGCCTATCCTTTAAGGGTGACTGTTCCAATAAATTAATATTAAAATCACCACATACTATTATATGCTTATTACTAGAACCTATACGTTTTAGAGCATCTTCCATAATACCTTCAAATACATTCAGATTGCTCGAGGGTGGGCGGTACACACAAACTATAATATGTTGCTCAAGCTCAACACAGGACAGTTCAGCAGTGCGCTCAATAGAAAGTTCTAAAATATCTTTGCGTTCCTTACACTTAATACTGTTATTTACATAAAGATAAAGATGGACGCCATTTTTTCTTTACCATAGTGAAGTGACTTGCTGTTCAGCTCTGATATTAATTAATTATCAATCGATATTCGTTAAGCCCACTGATTGTGTAACAAAGATAATTCAAAAGTTTTACATTGAAAAATAAAATGTGGCAGAGTAAATTAAAATTTTTCTTTTCATATATGCGTTAGTATATAATAACCGATAAAATAATCTATTACAGTTAAATATTGACAAAATTATATAGAATATAGAATATATACCTACAGGATAAATTTATGTACAAAAAAATATACACATTTAAACGCTTAGGCATGTTTATAAAACAATACAAAATGTTGAGCAAAAATAACATTACGATGTGTTTAATCGATCAAGACTTCTTCATAAATTAAATCGATTGTTACAAGAATTCGAATCGGTAACGTATTAGTATATCCCCAATTGATTGGAAAACGAAGTGTCAAAAGTTAAATAAATGGTTGGATACATACATGTTGTATATCGATCATCCATATAAATAAGTCATGCAAAAGTACTTTGGAAAATATTTAGGAACCGTGAAGATAATTTAAGTCTGATTTTCAGAAATCAAAGCAATAAAAGCTAAGCATTATTATAGCGTTTGAAGGACATCGGAATATTAGACACGAGTACTGTACCATGGACAATAAATTCTATCCCGTGAAGTACTTTATAGCTCAAATGTTGAAGGTCACCTAACCTATTTTTATTATATATTTATGCACTTTATATACAAACTAGCTTTTGCCCACGGCTTCGCCCGCGTTAATAAGTTTTTCCGGGCTAAAAGTACATACATAAAAACCTTCCCGTTGAATCACTCTATCCAACACATTTATTTGGAAGATTAATATTATGACGTTGATACAACTCTTAACAAATAATGAATTAATTTCGACCAAATTTGATTACCATAAAAACGGTTCTAGTGAGTTAATCTTAAAAGATAGACATATACTGTCGAGGAAATTTTTTTAGATCATTTCAAGAGGAATAATTCTTTCATACATATATTTTTGGTGTCTTGGACCGTTTTCGCAGCGCACGCAATGGAAGCCCTCAAGGATGAATAATTTTCCCCGGTTTTTTTTTGTCACATTTTCTATTATTTCTTCGCTCCTAATAGTTGCATCGTGATGTTATATAGCCTAAAGCATTCCTCGATAAATGGTCTATTCAACACAAAAAGAATTTTTCAATTCGAACCAGTGTTCCTGAGATTAGCGCGTTTAAACAAACAAACAAACTCTTCAGCTTTATAATATTAGTATAAATATACATCGGTGTGTATATCGTATATCTGTATATGTATGTATTTTTGTATGTTTGTATGTTTCTATGTATGTATGTATGTATGTATGTGTTTACGTATGTATGTATGTGTTTACGTATGTATGTATTTATGTATGTATGTGTATTATTAAGTATTAAAAAATATATCTCACCTGGAACACTTTGGGTGCCGAGACGAGTGACGCCAGCGCGGACGAGAGCGTCGCGGCGAAACAACCGCCGTAGATCAGCGGACCGAACGCAGACACCAGGCGGATCACCTGCCGACATTATGCACCGTATAATCAAATCTCTTTGCCTCCATGTTAATAAGGTATTTGGGTTGACACCACCGAGATTCTAAGTTCGATTCTGAGATAGATAAATTAAAACTTACCCCCCAATTCGCAGGGGTAATAGTAATTTTAACTGCAGTAATTTATTTCGGTGTGTTTACTCACATCGTTACTGTTCTGCAGTCCGTACTGGCACGTACGGTTGGCAGCACAGTCAGCCACAGTGCCATTGTATACATCTGCCAGATCTCCTGACGCGTCCCGCAGCACCGTCCAGCCCGCCAGCACCGCGATGCCCAGGTACGAGAGGGTCGTCAGGAGGATCGCGAGTAGGGTGCCTTTGGGTATCGACTTTTGAGGGTCCTGGTGTTAAAATGCTAATATTATTGCTTGTCTTTATATATATTTTTTATCCTACCCTACTAATATTATAAAGGCGAAAGTTTGTAAGAATGTATGAATGTTTGGATGTATGGATGTTTGTTCCTCTTTCACGCAAAAACTACTAAACGGATTTCGATGAAATTTGGCACACGGGTGCATCATGTCCTGGATTAACACATAGGCTACTTTTTATCCCGAGAAAACATAAAGTGGGATTTTTATCCCGGAAAAACTTTTTAACGCGGGCGGAGCCGCAGGCAAAAGCTAGTAGTCTATATACCGCGTCCAGTTTTTCCTACTTTATTAACTTGTTCGAGGTAAGAAAAACTTTAATGTGTTCAAGTTACACAATAATATTTACTATCTTTACTGTTTCAGTAAATTTGAAAGGTTTTAACAAAAAATTAAATGAAAACATTTATTGTTTACTTTCCTGAAGACGATACGATATAGAAAAAAAAAATTAAATTTAAATTATACTTTCCGTTGTGTTTTTAGTTGTAACTATGATTGGAAGCCCTGAAGGAGGTGGAGGCCAAGAGGGCCTCCTTACGGCGAGCCGCCGTGGAGGAGTGGCGTCTCAGGCTGGAGGCCCCGTCGTGGGGGCACAGGGTCGTTGAGGCAGTGCGTCCTGTCTTTGCCGCATGGCTGGACAGGCGCCACGGAGCGGCAACATACCGCCTGACGCAGGTGCTCACCGGGTATGGCTGCTTCGGTGAGTTCCTGTTTCGGGTGGTGGGGATAGAGGAGTCGGCCGTGTGTCACTATTGTGACAACTGCCCAACGGACACGGCCCAACATACGTTGGAGATTTGCCCAGCCTGGGATGAAGAACGCAGCGCTCTCAGAACAGTCGTCGGAGAAGACCTCTCGCTGCCGGCCGTGGTCGCTTCCATGGTCGGCGGTCGGGAGGCATGGCAGGCGGTGGCCCACTTCTGCGAGGCGGTCCTCTCGCGGAAGGAGAGTGCCGAGAGGGATCGCCAGCGCAGTGGTGATCCCTCCCGCCGCCAGACGAGACGTAGGAGGCGTCGGGTGGACGACTGACCGACGTCTCCCTTTTGGATTGGGGGCGTTTGGAGAATTCCACCACGGTATCCCCTGCCTGTCGTAAAAGGCGACTAATAGGGGCCTCGGGGGTCACGGGTGGGCGGGAGGGTCCGCCCACCTATTAGTCTAGCCAACTTCTGTGACCCCCGTGATGGACGGCAGCGTGTCTCAAGCTGCCTCGGACGCCAAAAGGGCGTCCTGCGGTGTACGGGGGCTTCTGAGCCCCCGCAACAACAGGAGACAGACCGCAACAGCGGTACGCGCAGGGGCGGTTGCGGACGACAACTTAGACGTGAGTCGGAGGAAGCCCGCAGCCGTCCCTAATGCGCCGAAGATGGCCATTGTTAAAAAAAAAAAACTATGATTGGAATACATACCTTCAAATCCCCCGAGATGTTAGCACCAGCGAGAATACCAGTGGCGGCCGGGAAGAATATCGCAAACACTGAGAAGAAATTGTGTTCGACGCCCTCAAAGTGTCTGTAGTCGGGGCCCATGTTCTGCCACAACACCGTCACTGGAAACATCCAGGTGAAATCAGGGCAACGTACATATTCTATGATATTTATTTTTCTATATTTTGACACTATATATAGTATACACTCACGCCTTTTATCCCCGAAGGGGTAGGCAGAGGGGCAACTAGTGCACCCACTTTTCGCCATTATTCCGTCTCATGATGTGGTAGGGGGCGAGCCTATCGCCATTTCGGGCACAAATTCCAGACTTCGAGCTGATACTGAATAGAAAAACTCAATATCACTTTGCCCGACCCGGGGATCGAACCCGAGACCTCAGTATTGCAGTCGTACCATAATACAACTACGCCACCGAGGCAGTCTTCTATATTTTTACACGTAACAAAGATATCATTTTGAATAATCGATATGGCAGTACATTCCATGTTGCGATCAATAAAAGATAAATATCGATTAAGTTAATCGATACTAAAAATTCAAGCCAATTAGTCGACAAAATTTTTATCAATAATTTAGCTGTAGACTGTAATTATCACCTGCTTAAAGTAAAAAATATCATCTCAAAATTGCAACATACTGTTATATCCGACGAATCCCTGAGCCACTTCGAGGTCACTCTTGGGTCCTATAATGGACCCTATGCAGAAGTCCGCTATAGCCGCAAGCAGTATCACCAGCAGTACGATCTGCGCCTTCGCCTCCCACTCCATTCCCACTATCACTATCCCAGTGAGAACTACTATCGTTATACAGCCGTATATCGCTTGATCCTGGAACGAAATGTATTGAAAATATCATACAGGGCCAGGCGGTGCATAGCACCAGGGCCCCCACGCCGTGACCAGTGACCTTTCTGGACGTTCATTTTTCCGTTGTCCAGGTCTTCTGCTCTGGGGCTAGTTATACACACTAGACAAGGGCGGCGCGCAAGACACGCGCGTCGCCGCCAAACTTAAACGGCGTGGATTTTGTTATTTATTATTTTCAATTTACCTTTAATTTTATTGTCAAATTTTATTAATGATTGGGTCTCAAATGTCATATTATGTAGTTCGATGTAACATACAAAGACTAAAAACGACGGATCTATCGAAAATAAACATGATCTAATATTTTGTGAGCATGTCAACTAATCTCAACTAATCTCAACTCAATTCAACTCAACTCATATCAACTCAACTCATCTTAAAACATCTCAACTCATCTCAACGCTTACATGAGGAATAAAGTATTTTCTTTATTTATTTACCTTGCGCATTCCGTTTCAAAGCGAGATTTATTTCATTACCTTCGAAAATAGACGAGGTAAATGATCATAGGCACACGACAAATCCTGCTTACCCAACTCTTGCTGACCATGTACGCGGACTCAGGTATAAGGGTGATCAGAGACTCTCCGAAGCCCACCACGTACATGGCGCACGCTACGGCGTTCGCCATCGAGAATATCAGCCCGATGGAGCCGCCGAACTCAGGGCCCAGGGAACGCGATATCATGTAATATGTACCGCCTGGAATTAGAGATAGACTTGTACAGGAGCTTGGTTACAGCATTACCTACTTCTGCTGCCCACCAAAATGTTGTCCATTTTGAAAGGTTATTGAATGACGAGACGAGCTTGACATTCGCCTGATGGTAAGCGATACGACCACCTATTAAACAGTAGCAAGACCACACAGAGTCCGTCTGGGTGGGTATTCTTACGTATGAGAATCCTACCACCAGTGTGGCCACCAGGTACTGTAGCCCGTATAATATGAATGGGCATTATAAGATTTTCCTATATATCTTAGAGGCCGTTCAAGTATTACGTAAGTACTTATTTTTGCTAACATGGGGGACGGGTGGGTCCAAACAGAAAATACGTCAGTAATATTTATTTAATTATTTTGAAAGATTTTTTTATAAGTAAATAAGAATAAAGATTTTTTTACAGATTTTGTAAACATCATACCTATGCTTACTTTTGCTGTAAAGGGAGATGGGGTGGTCAGAATACTAAAATGCTTACCCAATACTTGAACGGCCACTAAAAGTTTTACAGCGAAGTAAATCCATTAAATACCTCAAAATTTTACTGAGTCGACATCATGGAGATGGTCACATGCTTATCTATATCAAGAAAGAACCTATACTTACTTATTGGGCATATGATTAGTATACATACCTCCCTTGATAACCCCGTTGGTGCTGATGGCGGACATGGAGAGCGCCGTGATGGTGGTCACCACCGAGGTCGTCATGATGAGCAGGATGGACTGCGCTGCCGACAACACGCCGCTTATCACACATAAAATACACACATAATAAATGTAGAAAATGTTTAGCTGGTCTTTAGGTGTGCCCGTCTACCTGACATTAACCACTTCGTAAACATCCAAATGAGGATAATGTATTTTAAAAAACCTAAAGAATTGCCCAACCTGAGAATCAAACCCAGGAACGAAGCTTACTGCGTAGATCAAGGATTCAACATATATGTACCTTTTTTTCTTAGACATAAAATCTGATGTTGGCAGTGCTATTGGTCATGTTGAATCACCATACTCTAGTTGTAGTTTTTTTACTACATTGACGATAAATCACAAAGCCACCAACCCACTCCCGCCTGTCCCACGACCCAGGACAGCCTGAGGAACAGCATCACACCCCATATGTTGAGAAGGCACCGCATCAGCACGCCCTTGATCCAGCCGAATTTCACATTGGGAGACATCACCACCGGCGTCACCAGGTCCTTCTCCACTACTTGGTCAGGCTGGAAACGGAGAACCTTCGTGGATTGATCGAGCAATAACTCATACACTTCACACAAGCATATAACCTTGTAGATGCTTACACAAAGAAATATTTAAATTCGAGAAAAAAATATGCAAATGGAGCCATTGTTCCGATGAATTACATAGAATACAATAGACATGAAAAAACGGATAGACGTAGACTTTTCCTTACGTTATTACAATTATACTACTTTCTATTTGCATTGATTACTAGAGATTAGCACCTAAACCGCTGAATTGGTTTTGATGAAGTTTATCAAACAAATAGACTCACTCATCGATTAACATATAGGCTACATTTTATCTGGGAAAACTGCAGAATGGACATTAATTCTATAAGAAAACGCACACATGGTGCGCAGAGAAAGCACTCTCGCGAATAAAGCCGTGGGCAAAAGCTTGTATGGCATAAATATGTATAACAAACCATCAAACAAGTCAGAATCCCGTAAGTTTCCACGTCGATGCCCTTGTCGGCGAGCATTACTCACGCATCACGCAGGTAATCGCTGTAATTGCGACACGCAATCAGCAAATTGAGCGCATTGACGCCCGATACTTGACGAGGCGACGTCAAGCAGTCGGGTAGTATAATATGATGGAATATGTAGTATTCAGGCCAGTATAATTGTTTTGACTAGCGAGAGGTATCAATCTCTCCTCAGTAGACACTCTATCTGAACTCCATTCTGCTTATTAGGGTCACAATGGCGTGCACGTAAACAAATGTAGATAATAGATCTAACAGGTATTACAAATTTGATTACTATTTGGGCACATAATTGACACCGTGACTTTTTTATAGGTAGGTAATATGGGGTTACTCACAGAAAAGAGAAATTCATGGGGTTACTAGACTCATTAGGATAATTTCGTCCGCGATTGATTCTCGATTTACCTATGTTTCGTTCCTTTTTACTCCTAGTGTCTTATTATTTTAAGGGTCACCGTGTATTTGATGAGCAACTACCAGACGTGGTGAAAAGGGCACTTAGACTCATCCTACTAATATTATAAAATTTCTGAAAATGTTTGTATGTTTGTTAGAAGTAAACGCAGAAACTACTAAACGAATTTGGATGAAATTTGGAACACGGGTATATCATGCCCTAGATTAATACATAAGGTACTTTTTATCTCGTTAATTTGCTACCATGGTAAATAATGAATATTTTTAATCAGATCTTTTGAGTAGATGGCGCTGGCACCGTTTGTGTTCTAGGAACTTTTGTAGCGGGAAAGGCTTTTTACGCAGGCTAAGTCGCGAGCAACAACTAGCAGAGAATAAAGTAAGAATGTGACTGTGGGAGGTGTTTTTCCTACAAGGAAATATTTTAAAATCTCTATCTTTAACTATCGTGTCTTAAATCTATACTTAATATTATAAAGCTGAAGAGTTTGTATGTTTGTTTGTTTGTTTGTTTGAACGCGCTAATCTCAGGAACTACTAGACCGATTTTGAAAATTCTTTCACTAATAGGAAGCTACATAACTCCTGAGTGCTATAGGCTACTTTTTATCTCGGGAAAATATTTTTGTCCCGGAAAAACTTATTCACGCAGGCGGAGCCGCGAGCACTACTAGTATTTAATAGTTTTATTTACAACACATTCCGGAAGTTATAATTTACTGACAATCATTCGTAAACAAACAAAAAGACAATTATACATAAATCATAAAATAATTACACATTCAAACATAAGACTTCATTTACAATTTAAATCAACGATATGTATTTTTATGACAGTATAAGTAGCCATGTTTTATCTTCACACTCCTGTAAAAATACTGCGTGAAGTGAGGTAACTACATCTCGGGTCAGTTTATGCGATAATATATAATAGACTTTCAAAACCTTTGTTTACAAAATACCGAGTAGCATGATATGCATAACATGTCACTTATGAGTACCTATGTGTGATTTCACTACGAATTCCGATGTGAACTCGATAGTGACAAAATTCAATAGCATTACCGTTTCGTTATTCAACAGCAATGTGAAAGCACTGTTTCCATTCCGCTTTGAATAACATTGTGGCCAGTGTAATTATAGGTCATTCCTAACATCTGATGTCTTAGGGTGCCGATCTGGGTGTCATGCTGTGCTTGGTGATTCGAAAATGTGGGTTATTTTGTTAGAAAGACGCTCGTCAGACCAGCACTAAGAGAAGTCCTGTATGTCATTTTAGTTTTATAGAAAAGTCTGATAGCAAGGGATCATAGCGTTCCATCATCATTCTACCAGGAATTGCATTATTTATAATGAAGATTTTATATATGCATACTAGCAGGAAGGCCATCTGATGAATCATGGAAACTACAGACTTAAAGAGATTCATAATGACATGCATAGCTCGCTTTTGTGCATAGAATCTAAATTCTATTTATAACAATAAAGTCCACATCCACCAAGCCGGCTATCCTATAAACACGGGATATACCGCGATCTTGAAACACCACTTGACCCTAGTTCAAGGGATTATGCACCTTACCGACACCGCGTGCGTTGTTGACCACGAAGTAAAGATAGGATGGAGAGAGTTTAGCATCAATTTACTAAGAAAACCAGTGTCGCCAAACTCACACATGCGTATATTCACATACTATCAACTTTTCATTATGATTGGCCAAAATCAGCAATAAACATAAAACGTATAATACAAAATCATTTGCATTAAATTTAACCTTAATGCCATTCCATAAACTTCATATTTTAAAAATTCACATAAATTCATACGATATTATTCCTTCAGCCTGAATTTTGATTTTAATTCGATTTCATTCCGCTACTCCACGCTAGATGGCATAATGGTGATGGCATTCATAAGATCTCTATGGCTGTCGATTTAAGAAAAGTTATTGATTGACACCAAGTACGCTAAGCATGCGTTAATAGTGTTGCATCCATATGATACCTTTTTGTAAACCTATCGATGTTTTTTATTTTATGGCTAAAAATTATAAATACCATTAATTAATGAAATTGACTTATTACAAAAATATATAATATTATTTTGATAAGCGCCGGAAAAGATGTTGAAAATATCTTGAATAAAATTTTCACTCAGTAAATTAAAATTTATTTTTAGTATAGATTTTAAATTCTTAATTTAAAATTTCAATACTGCAAACATGTATGTTAAATTACATAATATATTACCTACACAATATTACAGTATAGCTAGTTTGCAATAAATTATAATGAGTATTTATACATATTATAGTAATTTCACTGCTTAAGGAAAATGTCAACCGGTAATAATACCAGCCCTGTATTATATAATGCTCACTGCTGAGCACGGGCCTCCTCTACTCTTGAGAGGGTTTAAGGTCTTAGTCCACCACGCTAGCCTAGTGCGGGTTGGCAGACTTCACACACCCTCGAAATTCTTATGGAGGATTCTCAGATTAACAGGTTTCCTCACGATGTTTTCCTTCACCGTTAAAGTGAACGATAATTGATAAATAATACACACGTAACTTTGAAAAGTCAGAGGCCTTGGGTTTCGAACCTCCGGACATTGTCTTGGTAGACTGTTCCATTCCCAACTAGGCTATCGTCCACTGTCAACCGGTAAGGGAAGAAAATATTTTTTAACGGTTGGCACAATTATGCCGGCCTAGTAGGCTGGACAAAAGACATTGAAGTTTGTTCCACAGTTTAATAGCACAATTACGAACTTCTTAACCTTTTGTTACGGGTTGAGATAGAAGAATACACTAAGCAATGGTTTCGCAAGCCAGCAGTCAGCACGTGCTTCACCTCAAGAAGTGTGAGGATGAGCAAAGGTTAAACTTGTATTCAGTTATACTTTTTATATTTTTCTGTATAACATCGTTAGCTATATAATATGTGCTACTATAACAGTGGGTTAAATAAAACAATACACACCTTTGAAGTTGATATTATATTTATTTACTTATCGGCTAAACTTAGCTCAAGACAGAAATACTACAAAACCGGGTTCCGGCTGATAAGGTAAGTTCTCCCACCTTACCTTATTAGCCGGAACCCGGTTTTGTTACATACTTTTTTCGTAATTTAAATACTTTTGTTGTTTAATTTCGAAAAATACCTATAAGAGTGTGTCGTCGATCCTCTAATGCAGAGTCAGGAATCACTGAGGCTTCATGCAGCTGGGGAAGATATCCTACTCTCTGGTGATGCAGGCAGTTTTAACTCTACCCGCGATAGACAAAGTGAATGAAAATTGTGCCTGAGGTAAAACTCCCGGGAATGAATAGAGAACCCGCAAAATCGGCAGGCCGGCGAGTATTCTCCTGTCAACTTCCGCGAAGGATTCCTGATATGTTCATCGTGCACTAGAACAAAACGCTCTTCGCCGTCACGGGGTCACTGATACGTATAGCACGGCTAAGCGGCTACAGGTACAGCTGATCATGGCGAACACTCCGCGGGGCCCTTGGCCAAGCCTTCGTAATTTATGGGCACATACGAGCCGGCGACGAAATTACGTGCTCACACGCTTGGTGCTACCGCTCAAGAGGTCGAAGAGATGTCGTTCACCGGTAGGGTTGCAATCCCAACCAGAGATGAACTGAAATTGATATAACCAAAATTAGAACCAGACCACTCACAATTCTCAAATGTACGTTTTAAATCAAAGTAATTTTATTACAAATACTGCACACGCAATCATAGTTTTTAATACGTATGTAGCATTTATTATTGTATACAAACAAAACAAGCAGTTGGAAAACTGACAACACTACTCGCACTTGTTTTACAACACACGACTTGTAGGCTAAGGTACACAACCATACAGCCTTCAATCCGTTCATGTTTTACGAAAATAATTAGAGTATGGGGTTTGAAAGTTTTTATGCTACAACATAGCGCTTTAGTGAAAAATTGATAATTATCGATAACATTTTATCGACCATGCATGCACTAATTGAGTAGCGGTGACACTGTGAATTGGTGACAAATCATTCTAGAACAACTGATTTTCGTTTTCGAAAATTAACCTTATGATAAAAGAAATAAGAAACACTTTAAATTGTAATTTTTGTGCCATATTTGACATAGAAAATCAATATACATTTTTCAGCTAAATAAGCAATAAACCAGAAAATATTACTTACGGACGGTATGAAATACCTCTGTGGGACACATTTTTGCTATAGCTATGATTTCTGCATTCCAGAATAGCATAATAGGGCATTTTAATATTTTTAACTATTTTTTCTAGTTATTAAAGCTTTGACAATGCGTAATGACGACTGAGACCGCTCAAACGGGAGTTAGTGCTGCCTAGCTAACTAGAGGGTGAAAGGTTACGCCCACATTATAGTTCTATCTCTATCTCTGTTCTGTGTTGTTGACATTACTTGCACTATTGACCTTTTGATTGATTAATGAGAACCTACAGAGCTAATCAGTGGAACACGTGGTTTAATTGGTGATGTTGTGTTAAAAGATCTGTAGAAAGAAACAAAGCTAATATAACAGCAATTCCTGTCTCTCTTCCGCAAGTGTCAATCCTAATAGAATAAAAAAAATATTAAAAAAAAAACAAAAGACCCGGCTGCGTCAATATCTGCCATCTTTATTAAATTCATTGAAGAACTGAAAAGAGAGAACCAAGAGTTTCATTTGAATATTTTATTTTGGTTTTGAATAATCTTAGATGACAGTTTTCACAAACGCAGTCGGAAGCATCTGCTCACTCCGAAATGTTGTTACTCTACCTATACCACCAAAAACATTATGAGAAGTGAGCGTGTTATGAAATAAATAAAGATGAATGAATTGAATAAAGATGGCAGATATTAACGCAGTCGGGTTTTTTGTTTTGTTTTATTATGACCAGTGTTTTGACAGCTGTATCTGTAGACTATTGGGTCCTTAACTACATTTTCAAGTGAGGAAATACAATTTTTCAATTAGATTTTCACGACTACATGCTCTCCGAATTTATTTGCATCCCCGGGTGTGATAGACAAATCTATAGGCAATAAGTCTAGTCCCAGACAGATTACAGCCTAGTTTCCGTCATTCAAACATCGAAGCGATAAAAAAATCATTGAAGAATAAATATTGTTCACTATTTAAAAAACAATTACTGGTGGTAGGTCTCTTATATGTAAGAGTCCGTCTCGGTGGGTACCACCGCAATGTCTATTTCTACCGCCAAGCAGCAGTGTGCACGCACTGTTGTGTTTGGATTTGAAGGACATTACAACCAGTGTAACTGCTGGACATAATGAGACTTAACATCTTATGTCTCAGGATGACGAGCGCAGTGGAATGCCACACAGTACTTTGTAACTCAAGGTGCTGGATGGTGTTACTACTGTTAGGCGAACGACGTGCTCGTCTCGTCATTCAATATCATAAAAAAAAATCTATAAATAACATTTTACGATCAAAGCGACTACTAAAGAACATAATATATTATTATTATGTAAACATACCTGCGCATTACTAATTCGTAATTATGAATGTACATTATATAAATGTGTAACAAATTGCGCAGTAAATGTACTCAGCCGTAACTCTTTTCCTAACAATTTAACTTGCGCTGACTGTAAGTATAATGGCGACCAACGTGGGACACATCTTTTTCGGTCGTCAGTTTTGCTGGCGTCTAGGGGATATATATTTACTGATTAAAAAAAAAAAAAAATGGCTCATTCCGGCAAAAAGAGACCTTCCGAGTTTAGTCAATGTACAACCAGTAAAACAGTTTGTGCATAATTCTGACGATCAAGGGACGCTACTATCAAAAGCTTTTCATTGAATTGAAATTAATTCCGATGAATGTCTAACGTTCGTGTAAATAGAAGAAGTAATTAATTCCGATTTACATAGAATATTTTTCTTTTTATTTTTTATTAGCCAGGTAAAATTTACTCCGCCCTGTGGATTGGGGGCGTTTGGAGAATTCCACCACGGTATCCCCTGCCTGTCGTAAAAGGCGACTAATAGGGGCCTCCGGGGGTCACGGTTGGGCGGGAGGTGCCGCCCACCTATTAGTCTAGCCAACTTCTGCGACCCCCGTGATGGACGGCAGCGTGTCTCACGCTGCCTCGGACGCCAAGGGCGTCCTTCGGTGTACGGGGGCTTCTGAGCCCCCGTAACAACAGGAGAAGGACCGTAACAGCGGTACGCGCAGGGGCGGATGCGGACGACAACTTAGACGTGAGTCGGAGGAAGCCCGCAACCGTCCCTAATGCGCCGAAGATGGCCATTATAAAAAAATAAAATAAAAACAAAATAAAATAAAAAAGGTAAAATTTACTGCTAGAATCTGATCTAACTTTGCCGCTGTCGTGTAAAAACATTCAAATAAACATGGCGCCTTACATAAATACATAACTATGAATAATTAGATCTAAGAAAAATAAACCATCTATAAATATCGTTTGCAAGCCGATATCTAACGAGTCTGCATGAATATCTGATAACGTAAAAACCGCAATACCGTCGCGTCTGTATGTCACTACCAGAAAATACGATGTAACGGAAGTGAAACGTGGACTAGTCATTTAAAAATTGGAGTAGATTTCCTTTGAACATTCATTCGCGGAATAAACGACGCACACTGCACGTTTCCTTGACAAATGGAGCCTGTCAATTAATCTAGAACCTGGTCTATTAACGTGCCAGTTTTCATTCAAATCTATTCAGCTATTTATTCATTACATTCTAACAAACATCCAAACAAGCTTTGAAACATAACACATTGGTATGATTCCAGTGACGATTTTGATCTTATGACAAATGTGTCATAAGATCAAATGGGAAATGTCCCAACATTCTTAATCATCCCCAAAATAGTACAATCTACATTTATAGCAGTTATAAATTTCACTGTTATTCACTCTACATTAGTATTAACTATAGTATAACCACATACCATCCCAACCAAATATAATAGACACTCACCTTCCTGGATAACGAAGCGTTGTGAAGTTCATCTAGCGTCGGCCGAGGCGCTGCGTGGAGAGATAGCACGTTCCTATAATTGTCCAGCCTCGGTAGGGCTTCCCGAGTGAAATGTCTGTAAATTTCATAACGCTTTCAATCAGGTCACATTGAAAATTCTAAGTCTTCGTTGTTTGTAATGGAAAAATTTAATTGCGTGCTGGCTACAATTCAGGGAATCCCAAATGAGATCGTGTTTTCTTATTTGATGTTTAACTTGACTGTATATCTCGGCAGCGCAAAATATGGCAGGGAACATGCTCTTGACTAGCTTGGACGGCATCTTCCATATTTGAGTGATAGTCAAACTTTGTTTTAATCAAATTTGCCACAAAGCCAAAGCGATATTTTATGCATCAACGATCGCCATTCTTATGACTGCATCGCATTATATTGATTACCTAATATTGATTGGATTTATCCTCTATATCCTCTAAAGTCTAAACTACCCGAAAGATTCCATCACAAATGACAACGTTGCGTGCATTGTTATCCTTATAAAACTGTTACGCCGTACGCGTCATCTCCTCATGTTAAAAGGGTTATACCTAGTAGTCAGTTTTCGCCGTCTACTGTGATAGTACAACTAACCTGAAACTCTTTCCATATTTAGTATCGTATGTCGTGGTGAGTGGATCATCGCTGCCCAGATCGGAAGCTTCTGAGTCAGTCGCCTCCTCGTCTTGTTTGTCCTCCATCTGCAACATGATAAACGTTATAGAAACCGAATTACCGACATCTTCGAAAAATTCCTCTGAGTACTGATTTCAAGATTCATCGCAGTTTTCATTTTCTGAATTCATATGAAGCTGCAATTATAAATTTATAAGCCGTTGATGTTAAAATGTCCATTTCTAAAAGTCAGAAGTTGACGAATTGAGCTGATTTTTAATAAATTTCATTAGCTTCAATGTCTACCTGAACCGGAATTCAAACTCGATGATTATAAAAGTCAAAATTATCATACAAATAACATTATTATGTTCCAAATCATTATATAACCAAGGGGCCGCATATACTAACCGACCCGCATAGTTAACTTATGTATGTAGAACGTAAACTTTGGCCATTGTGGAATACTTTGCTCCACGAGTAGGGATTACGTAAGAGTATTGGTACTATGGCAGGTTAGTGTCAATATTTTACGTTAAAAGCAAGGTCTTTCAAGATTCAAGAGACCATTTTAAAAATAATCTATGGAAACATTAAACCCAGTCTAATTAGGGTTGCCAGATGGTCGGGAATCGTCTGGATTCTCCCGATATTTTGTGTGATGTCCCGATAAATAACAAAAGCTGCTTATCATCATGTTCCAAAAGTAAATCTTATCATGTAATAATTTTAAAAGGTGCAATTTTGTTTACTTGGGAAGAGCTCCCCGGTTTTCCAAATCAACTTAATGTTTCAAAAGATGATGATAATTTTGCATTTAGTGCATTTCTCCAGTCAACAACTCCAAAATCCCGACATTTTGAAATATTATCCAGATATTTCGATTTTTCAATCTGGCTACCCTAAGTCTAATACAGTTACTAATTAAAAATGAAAGCATCAATCTTTTAGTCCAACTTTCTAGCCATTCAAATTTAATAAAATTAAAAACGGTAAAACGATTTTCAACGTAGTTTTAGTGGTAAGTAATAATATACAATGTAGGATATTTGTCTGTAGTCTTTGATTGAGGAAAAGGCAATGGTGCTTCAGAGTATATTACTATATTACAACGTTCGATCGAAGATTAAAACACGTTTTACATAGGACTCGTTCTTTACCATAAAAAAACAACAGATATTTAGCAATGCTAAATAGGGAGTGCGAGCAAATGATATTTATTTCGATGATTCATAATATATGATGCAATAAGTAGAAACAGATCTATGAAATACTAGCTGACCCGGCAAACGTTGTTTTGCCATATAAATAATTTCCTAGCAATTTCTAGAAACTAAAATGGCTATTAAAAAATAAGGGTTGATCGTAGAGGGGTGAAAATTTAGGGTTGTAGGTATTTTTGTATGCTGTATCATAAAAAAATTAAAACAAAAAATTTTGTCTGAAAAAAAAAAAAAAATTTAGGGGTGGTCCACCCTTAACATTTGGGGGGATGAAAAATAGATGTTGGCCGATTCTCATAGATACCGGATAAGCACAAAAAATTTCATCAAAATCGGTCAAGCCGTTTCGGAGGAGTATGGCAACGAAAACTGTGACACGAGAATTTTATATATATAGATGAATCTATACTAATATTATAAAGCTGAAGAGTTTGTTTGTTTGTTCGTTTGTTTGAACGCGCTAATCTCAGGAACTACTGGTTCGAATTGAAAAATTCTTTTTGTGTTGAATAGACCATTTATCGAGGAAGGCTTTAGGCTATATAACATCACGATGCAACTATTAGGAACGAAGAAATAATGGAAAATGTGAAAAAAAACGGGGAAAATTATTCATCCTTGAGGGCTTCCTTTGCGTGCGCTGCGAAAACGGTTCAAGATACCAAAAATATATGTATGAAAGAATTATTGCTCTTGAAATGATTTAAAAAAATGTCCGCGACAGTATATGTCTATCTTTTAAGATTAACTCACTAAAACCGTTTTTATGGTAATCAAATTTGGTCGAAATTAATGCATTATTTGTTAAGTGTTGTATCAACGTAATAATATTAATCTTTATCCAATTAATATACATGGTACATGCACCAAAATATATATTTTTTTAAATTTTTGTCTGTCTGTTCTCTGAAATGAGTGGACCGATTTTGACGAGACTTTTATTGGGATGTAGCTGATGTAATAAGGAGTAACTTAGGCTACGTTTTATTCCGGAAAAGTATAAAGCGGGACTTTTCCCCGGAAAAACTGTTTTACGCGGGCGGAGCCGCAGGCAACAGCTAGTATAACATAATTGTAACCAAGGGAGCAATAATAAATGAAGCTAAATTCTAATGAATTTAAATAAATCTTACGTATTATGTAAATATGAATTCCGGGTCAAAACTACGTCGAAGGGCGAATCATGATCGCACAGTTTGCGACCAAAATAAATCACTTTATTGCTAAATAATGTTACACGTTATTCTTTTTGGTCGTTCACGAAGCTTCAATGTCGTATTACTTAGTTACTATACAAAAAAGGACTAGCGTAGTAGCTGGCGGACACGAAACTGCGACAGGGAAAGACCGCCTCTTCATATAAAAAAGGAAAGTTGGTAAGTATTCGGGTTCTCTAATAGCAGGTACTCACCATCGACTAAATACGTTCACATTTACCAAATCAAGAAGTAAGTATTTGAAAGCAGGAGATTTATTGGCATTTGGTCTTCCAGCAACACAAATAACCAAAATCGTCACTCTATTTCGACGTGTTTGCTATAAATTTGAAAACGGAAACCGGCGTAAATCTTCTAAATTTTCTATAATTACGGGAACTTCCTCGTTAACGAGACCTTAGACGAAACATAATCCGACCCAAGGCACTGAACCCATAAATCTAAACGGAAACATTTTAACCAAACGCAATCTCCTCATCTTGTCATCAACAAATTAGCTTCATGAAAATTGAGTCTATTGAGCCCAAAATTAAGGTCCAAAGTTGCATCAGCGTTTTATATGTCTAAAATTAGAATGGAACGCTTAGTCGAGTGCAGAATGAATTGGTCAGATGTTATTTTTACTCTGATTAGAGAGGATGAGATTTATGCTCAGTTTATGTAAACCGTAGTTTCATAAATACAACCAACCTAAGCTACCAACGTTCACAATGACTACATATTACGATTCTTTAAAGTTGAAGCCGGCTCATAATGAGCTTTCACAGTGCTGTTTCGCACCAGAAACAGCCAAGGCTATGTTAGATACTCAAATGTCCATCCACCTACGGGAGACCGAGCCCGTAGTGAATTTGTTATAGAATGCATGAACCACTGTCAAATGAGCTCACGAACTGATCATCAGTGATTCTGTGAATCATTGTGGTAAGGATACTCTTGATGAATTATGTGGGCATGCGGGTTGGTATGCTTCGAATTCTTCGTCAATTGGAACGTTGAAAACGACTGTGAATTTCACGTGAAAACATTGTGTTATTTATGCTTGCCATTCCACCCACATGTAAGTTATGACAAAGAAGGAGATAACGATCCAAGGCTTTCTCTTATTGGAGCCAATATAAATACTGGGAAAAATAATTCTATTATCTAATGGCTTAGGATGACAAAGCAGTTCCGTGTCACGCAGTATTTTGTAACCCAAAATTATTTGTGGTGCTGCTACTGAGAACAAGCAGTTGAGGTGCTTATTATCAAGCAATCAATGCGCCTGCTATGGGGGCGTCCATAAATTACGTGAGGTGTTTTTTTTAATTTTCGGTCGCTCCCTCTCCCCCTGGTGAGATGTCGTGAGATTTTATTCAACCCTCTCCACCATCCCTTAACCTCACGTGAGATTTTTCAAAATGTGGGTTTAGTTTAAAAAGAAAAAAAAATGCTTCGTGCTTTTATTTACAACTAGTTAAGACTAGTAATCAATATTGCTGAGAGTGTAATAAAAATTTAAAAATAGAATACTTAAGTCGTAACTACTGTGATTAAAAAAAAATATCTACTCTAATTCAGCCCATGGAGAATCATGCGCGGTCTCAAGAGAGACAATTGGAACCAACATGTCCATATGATTTTCAGTAAAATCATCTGCTCCTTCAACTTCGTTCTGATCTAGCCGCTCTAAGCCTGATTCCTGTAGAAATTGAGCTGTTTGGTATAAAACAAATATGGTGGTTTGACAGTCAGTAGATGTATAACGTCGAAGTATGAATTAAATTATTTTCTTTCGAACGAAGTAGTGAATGATCTTAATCGTTTTACGATTACCCTTAAGATTAAATCTTAACCATGTACAATCTGGATTAAATGAACCAAAATAGTTTTTTTTTGTTACAATCAAAAAAAAATTGCGTGATATTTGCCGGGACCCCCCCTCTCTCTAACGTAAGATTAGATGAGATTTGACTCAACCCCCTCCCCCCCTTAAACATCTCACGTATTTTATGAACGCCCCCTATACAAGACAGGTAAGGTCCCATAAGATATAAAGAAACCCAAGAAACAAGTATTCCAAAGGGAGAACGAAAATAACAATATTGAATAATATTATATGATCCCGCTGGACAACAAGTCGGTAGCACGTGGCACAACGCATGGAATATTCCAGAAATACCGAGATAACAAGGTGCGCCATGAAATGCGTTGGCATGTGACCTCAAAAATGCCGGCATTCATTTTGAGTTTCTATTTGTTTTAAGGGTCCATCAATCAATGTCGATGGTAAAGTGAAAGTTATATATTTATTTATGGATGTGTATGACGATGGCTAGGTTCGTACTATGACAATGAACTATGACAAGGAAAATGCATATTTGGTAATAGCGGCATAGCAACTGTATCCGCCCAGATAACGACCACGAAAAACGACACGAATTACCAGCAATATTGGCTTAATTATTACAATCTAAGTCGTACTCCGGGTTCTACCCGTGTATATCGGATTCTGAAGTGTTAAGTTAAAATAAATTATTTAGTTTCATGACATGAGGCGACATCATTATTGTGTCTACGGGCGCGGGGTAACCTCTGGTCAGTGGATTGTCTTTAGAATAGGCACCTATCTTTTTTTTATTGCTACTGAATACCGCTCACCTGATGGTAAACGATACGACCGCCCATAAACAGTAGTGACACCATGCAGAACTTTTAATTACAAAGCATGGCACTCGACTGCGCTCATCATCCTGAGACATAAGATGTAAGCCTCATTATGTTACACTGGCTACAATGTCCTTCAAACCGAAACACAACAGCGCATGCACACTGCTGCTTGGCGGTAAATAGACGTTGCCGTGGTACCTACGCAGACGTTCTATCGCATACGAGAGACCTACCAACACCTACCACCAATATCTAGAGTTAAACACTAATCTATTTCCGCCAGGTGCAGTAGTCACTGCCGAGAGAGAGATAGCAAAACAGGAAATGTTTGAATGTTAAATATTTTATCATTTATATGAATATACAGTAGAACCTCGTTAAGTCGAACCTCGATAAGTCAAAAACCTCCATAACTCGAAGAAATGTTTTGTTCCCTTCCCTTCAAGCCCCAAAACCTCCATTACTCGAAATCTCAACCCTCTATCAGTCGAAATAATCAGTGAGTCCCTACAAGGCATTTGGTACATATTTTCCCTCTATAACTCGAAAACTTTAATTGGACCTGTGTATCTCGAATATAGCAATGTTTTATTTTACAACCTTTGCAACTGGATTATTTGAAACGTAATACCTTTATAGTTCGAAGAAAATAAGTTACCGACTTTAAGAATTAGCCAACAATGGAAGTACCTCTGTAGCTTGAATTTTTAGTTATTTTCCCACTTTAACGCAAAATAAGTAAGATTGAATCTCAACCTCTACAAGTCGAATCAAAATCCGTCTAAGTCGAAATCCTCCATAAGTCGAAAACTCTATAACTCGAATTTCTTGGCGTCTCCCTTGATATGCGACTTAGAGGTTCTACTGTAGTACTATAACGTTACTTAATAGTTATTGTACATTCAAAGTTTAGATAATAAACTGTGTCATGTATATATGTTATAGACAATTTGTGTCTGCTCAATATAAAGCACTAGCTTTTGCCCACGGCTTCGCCCGCGTTAATAAGTTTTTCCGGGCTAAAAGTACATAAAAACCTTCCTGTTGAATCACTCTATCCAACACATTTATTTGGATAAAGATTAATATTATGACGTTGATACAACTCTTAACAAATAATGCATTAATTTCGACTAAATTTGATTACCATTAAAACGGTTCTAGTGAGTTAATCTTAAAAGATAGACATATACTGTCGCGGACATTTTTTTAGATCATTTCAAGAGGAATAATTCTTTCATACATATATTTTTGGTATCTTGGACCGTTTTCGCAGCGCACGCAATGGAAACACTCAAGGATGAATAATATTCCCCGTTTTTTTTTTTTCACATTTTCCATTATTTCTTCGCTCCTAATAGTTGCATCGTGATGTTATATAGCCTATAGCCTTCCTCGATAAATGGTCTATTCAATACAAAAAGAATTTTTCAATTCGAACCAGTAGTTACTGAGATTAGCGCGTTCAAACAAACAAACAAACAAACTCTTCAGCTTTATAATATTAGTATAGATAAGTTAATCACGCCTTTACCTGAAATTTAGTTGTTAGTTTATGTATATCTCACAAGTTATCCAAATCATTCAATGGTTTATGCGTCGTACCATACCAGTTTTACTTCTAAACTACCCGATCATGATGAAAATGTTGACTGACCCATGGTTCAGCCGATAAAGTGTGAAAAATAATTTATAAACGAGACGCTTGCATTGCTCGACGGTGGACTTACTGCCCGCATTAAGTATACAATAACAAAGTATACAATATCTGTATTGTAGTATCTTTGTAGAGCTGTATAGCAAATGGGGCGCCGCAAATATTTATGTAAAACAAAGCAAATAAATTGAAGTATTTACCTGTTATAATATGCATTACACTATAATAAATGATAATGCTTTAAATAAAAATTTCAGTAAGGTCGACACAATCTCACGAGCCACGGCGCGACGTATCAATTATAACGCATATAATTTTCGCTTTCAATTATTATAGTATAAAAATATTTTTTTGAATACTTTCATTTTTCAACCCTTTTTTTTTATTCTGGCACGAGAGAGTAACCAGCTATACTTTGGAGTAACTATACAGCAGCTGTTGATAGTACAATGCAGTACGTACATAGGACCAGAAGAGTCGTGGCAACAAGCATCCCTTCATTGACGCCAGAGTATACGGAAATACGGTGTGCTATTGTTAATTTTACATTGAAAAGATTTCTCTCGGGAATTTTTATCAATTTTGTGATTTTGATTTGTGAATAACAAGGTCCTCATTAAAACGTAGTAATAATAGATCAATAGGATTAAATGGAGAGAACGAAAGAAAACGTACACCATAAATCAGATATTTCATACTTTGCACAGTCTGTTGTTTCATACAACCGTAGCCATTTTTAAACCGTGAAAAAGGAAGTGCACAAACAGCCAACAAATTTAAACATGAAAAGACGGTTAATCAGACATTCATTCAAGTGAATGAATGATTTGAAAGAGAACAAAACGTTTCGCGCACCCATTGATGGCAGGGGGACCTTAAGACGAGGAACGCGCGGCGCGGCGGCCGGCAAGCGGTCGAGGCTATAGGAAGCCGTGGCACCGTCGCATTTATCCAATTTACTGCTATTATGATTTATTGGTTCTTCCAAGTAGGCGCCTCTGACCTAGACCGGCAGGTGCGAGGTGAAAAATCCTGACGCCGCCAGAACTAGCCGCTTTCTTATCCTGGGGGCATTAGCTGCTGGTCTTTTTTTCTGAAAGATTTCGGTTTTGTACGAAAAGCTGGCATGGTACAGTAAATGACTTGCAAGTATTATGCGATTAGCTACAGACGTTAATTATTTTACATCGAAGAATTCTGTTATTTATTGCAGTAATTAGGCAATAATTGGCCATTAATGGGTTTTTAAAAATCTCACTGACCGTAGAAACTCTTTGATAGACTTAAGACTATGCATGCCATAGGTAAACTAACAGCCCGGACAACTTAGTCGATACATGCTACAGTCGTCAACGAGACCGGAGATTTTATTTCCTAAAAATCTGACTAAAACGCGTGGTTAAATCATTTTCTCCGACTTTCATTAAATATACATCATTGGCACTAAATGCGCAATTTAATAGGGCTAATATTTCATAGCGAGAACACGCATTACGATAATAAAATGGCGAAGCAATTTCGAATTATATAAATACTGAATATTTAAGTGTTTTTTATGCTTTTTCTTTTTGTCAATTTTCCTAAATCAGACCGTTCGTATAGGGTATAGATGTCGTTAAACATTTTGACCCATCGCTCGTAAATGTCCGCGGGGAGGGCGTACGGGAGGGCCACGGCGTATCGACCGAACGATTTGTGGATCAGGCAACTTTCGCCTCCTGCACTCAACTCAGGCCACGCCTACTGAGTCAAGTTGTTTGACGACATGTCTACTACTATGCTACGACAAAGAAGTCATCATCGCCTGGATACCAGGCCACCAGGGCACCACAGGCAATGAGAAGGCCAATGAGCTAGCGAGAGAAGGAGCTGATGAAACATTTATAGAACCGGAGCTGTGCTTACATATACCGGCAAAAGTCACGAATGGAATAATCAGCAAGAAGATAGTTACAGAAACAAATGTCAGATGGAGAGACATGAAGGTCTGTTACTAATCTTAAATCTTTATCAAGACGCTTGACCACAAGAAGACCAAAAGCCTACTCCAATTTAGGAAAGAGGGCATAAAAACTATTACAGGAATCATGACTGGACACGGTACGATGAACAGGCACTTAAAGATAATAGTTAAGATTGAAGATGCCTAGTGCCCAGAATGAGGAGAAGAAGAGAGCAACACTCACTTTCTGGCAGAATACTCAATGTACTCTCTGCCAAGATGGGAGATATTGAGAACTGATAGACTAGAAGTAGCAAACTACAGGAGGTAAAGCTAAGAGACATTATTAGTTTCAGTAGAGCAATAAAGAGGTTTGTAGGGTCAGAAGGGGGCCTACTGCAGGAGCACCAGTGAAACCAGTATTGTAGGGTGGAAGCTGTGAAAAATAGCCAAGGTAAGGTAAGCGATGCTGTATCTAACTAGGGGACGCCACCGGGGAGGGGGGGAGGATATGTCAGCACACAAGGTTTGCCAGCCTGTGCGTGCGTTTTTGAATGCATAAGCTGAACGCAGGAGAACGTTGGAGGGCAGTGCTGGGCAGAGATCGGCAACCTGAAAGGTGCATACCTGAAAGCGAGCCATGATGTCAATAAGGTCTAGCCGAGACACAGCTGGAACTCCCTATGGTGAATGTGGCCTCTTTCTGGCGGGAGGAGGTGTTCCGTCGCGGGGTGAGGCTGGCCCCCAGAGAGGTCAGGGCCCAACTGACTTCTCTTCGAGGGGCTGTCGTGGAGGAGTGGCTAGCTAGGCTGGAGAGCCCGAGCGCAGGCTTAAGGACCATTGCGGCAGTGCGACCTGTCCTTGGTCAGTGGCTCGACAGGCGTCACGGTGCGCCCACTTTCCGACTGACGCAGATCCTGACCGATCATGGATGTTTCGGTTCGTTTCTGTGTCGGATCGGAAAAGAGGAGTCCGCCGTGTGCCACCATTGTGGCAACTGCCCAGAGGACACGGCCCAGCATACGCTCGAGGTATGCCCAGCCTGGGACGAAGAACGCAGCGTTCTCATAACAGTCATTGGTAGAGACCTCTCTCTGCCGACCGTAGTAGCTGCTATGATCGGTAGACGGAGGGCATGGCGTGCGGTAGAATCCTTCAGCGAGCGTGTCATGTCGCAGAAGGAAAGCGCCGATCGGGATCGAGAACGAACCGATCCCACCCGCCGCCTAACGAGAAGGAGGAGACGCCGGGCTGAAGATTGACCTGCGCCCCCCGCCCTGTGGTATGGGGGCATTTAAAGAATTCCGCCACGGTACTCCCTGCCTGTCGTAAGAGGCGACTAAAAGGGGGCTATTGGGAATTGCGGCTGCGCAGCGGGGAATACGCAGTCTCAAGTCCACGGCAGCATGGAATCATCGTGCTGCCATTACAGAAGGGGACCTCTGAGCCCAAAGAGTTGAGCCGCGAAGCGGTATTGCGCGGAGATGGGGCCGGCGAATTCGGATGTATTCACGACCCCCCGGAACCGTCTCACATGCGCAGAAGCAGGCTACCGCGGGTTTTAGTCGGTATGCCGGCATGATGTGAGGGACCCGTTCCAGAGGTCACTTAGGTGGCATCTGGTTCGGAAGGCCGGTGAGTCCGACATAACTATTCTTCCCCTCCCCAGGCTTAGAATAAGTATCCGTAAGAAGGATTTTTCCTGCGGGATAAAAAAAAAAAAAAAAAATGGTGAATGTGGCCTCTGGGCATGATACTGGCGAAGGGGGCTGACCTAAAGTGAGAGTGTCAGCGCCACTCAAACTGGGACAAGCGGAAATAGTTCCAATAAGGCGAACTGATCACCGGTCTGTGCGACTGCATATGTCCACCCTAAACGTAGATACAGTTACAAACAAAAGTATACGTACCCACCAAGGCGGCAATAACATCGGGGCCAAAGTAAAAGTCAAAATTTGTACCAACGAAATGTTATAAGTATCTGGTTACACGAAGGAGTCATAAATATCCAAACATTAAAAAAATTGCAAAAAAGGAATGAAGAATTACTCAATGATTCTTCCAACTGCCCTAACAGATTGCCAATTACCTTAGACATGGAAATAGGTATGAATATTATCAAGTTTTTATACCGGGCGTAAACAGAAACCATTCTTGTGCCACTAGTCGATAATATAAGGAAGATTGATTTTAGTTTTGACTTTCGCATTTAAGTGATGATTTTTATGAATCTTTTTATATATTGATAGCATAACGCCCTTCCTCTTTCTAGGGGTAGACAGGGGTATAACAACCAGACACATATTACCAGCTATGCCAGGTATCGCGTAAATGGAAGTCAGGATATTTCTAATTACCGGTACAGTCCAGATTTCGAATACTGAGCAGAAAACCTTACCTGAACGAGAATCAATCCAGAGACTCGGATCGGCGGTCATCATCGCGCTAAAACTACTCCACCCAGTCAATATTTCTATAATTGAATATTCAACCACGACCTGGTCACCGGGTAGCTAGATTTCGAGAACAACTGATAAGTCAAAAACCTCCGAAGATAAAGCCTATGAGACGTTAAATTAAGGAATTATAAAGCTAATCTGTGCCGATCTGCTGTCATTAATAGCCAAAGTGCAGTGACTGAATCTAAAGTACTATGCTGTGTATAACCGTAGGAGAATAATCGGTCAATCAAAATTTATAGGGACCCGAATATGTCCAAGTTGCTGTAGGAATTACCTATAGAAATAACCAATACGAACCAGCAAGAAGACTGTTAACCTTACAAGTGCAATGCTACAGGTGTATAAAAATGTATACATATGTGCATAATACCAACGTTTTGTAAAGATAAATTTTGCCTTGATAAAACTACTCGTATATTTCCGCCAACATCACGACTGAGCTGTTCAATATTCGTTTAATAGAAGAGCAGCAATATTACTTCGTCTTTGTCATTTCGTGCATGACGTCAGAGACATGGCATTTGTTTTTGAGAGTTTGTATTTATGACAGTTGTATTTCAAATCACATACATTTTCAAATAATTGGTACTAGCCCATCAAGACCTTATACGCACCCACATAAATATATTGTGGGTGCGTATAAGGTCGATTTTCGCTTGTTGACAGTTGACGTCCCGGGCCAATGTAACCGAGCGAGTATTGATCGGCTAGAGAAGTCTATACATGTAAGACAGGTTGGAATATCTGGCTGTAATTTGATGTAAGTCGGATATGGACCCACGACAATTCGACTTAAACATCCAAGCGCACTGCGGTGCGCAAATCGTACTCGTAACGCGTACGCAATACAACTACGCCACCGAGGCAATCGCATAATGTATGGTTTAAACTCTAAACACGAAAATGTATTTTGAACAACAAAAAGTTTGTTTGCATTAATTATTCCTGTTCATTGTGAAGATTATTGTTTTAACACAAAATGATTAGTATAGGAACGGATCCTTATCAAATATTTTACTGACCATGTGCTATGGCTTATCTTTAAGGTCATACCAACATAATATAGTAACGCGGCTTTGTATTTAATTGAATAAACAATGTATGGCGTTTAGACAAAAATTCAAATATTTTTTGTACTGTGAAGGGAGCATTGATTTTTCTTAGCTACATAATTAATTGGTTAATGGAAACTTATTATCATGCTGTATTAGGATGCATTTTACAAGAATTTCGAAGGTATGTGAAGTCTACCAACCCGCACTAGGCCAGCGTGGTGGACTAAGGCCTAAGCCCCCTCAGTAGAGGAGGCCTGTGCTTAGCAGTGGGCAGTATAATAATACAGGGCTGGTATTATTATATTATTAGGATGCATGATTTATAATTTATTTTAATGTTCAATAACAGAAACCACTATTATTATTACGCAAAGGCATAAAGGACATGCCCAAAACTGGCTTAAAATTCTGTCAAAGATACTTTATATATATGCTTGGATACTACTCCTAAAACTAAGCCTTAGCAATAACTCATATAATTTGAAAGTCCTCAGATTTTGAGTTTTAGGTAATTTTATTTCTCTTAAAAACCACTTAAATTGAATGTTTTTAAAGAAGTTTGTTGCAAATGGAGGGGTCTTTTAAATATTTTAATGGATCCAAGGATCATATTTATGCTCTTTTATTACCAATAAAGTTTGAGCCTGGTTACATCTTGAGGCTCAGCACCCATACAAGAAGCGAATGTCAAAGGGATAGGGATAGAAGTTCCTAAAGATCCTGGGAGAATCTAAGCATGAAATATTGTATCTTCATCATGCCTCAGTTGTAGCATCTTGTAGAGAGCCTACATTACATACAAAAGCTATTTTAATAATAATCATAGAATATCGATTTTATATCAACCTCAAACCATTGCTGCGTTGTAGCCATAATCTTGAAATGAATATAATCAAATATTAGAGGACATATACTGGGTTGTAGCTTTGTGGTAAGTGAGTATATATATACTACGATACTATATACGAGTAATACATATTCAATTTCAAATTAAATATTCACACATAGCTTTATTCCAACTAAACCAATTTAACCCATCAAGTCCCGCTTATATATTATAATTCGTCAATGAAGTACCAATACCTCCTAAGTGTTGAGAATCTAATTTTACACCAGAAGAAAAAAACTGTTAAATACATACGAACGAATGAATTCTGTCACTAAGTAGATGTTTTCAGATAGCTCAAGAAGCTTACTGGTAAAGAAATTACGGATAGAAGTTAATTCAATCCACGCGAATATGAGTTTTATGTATATTGTAATAAAAAAGTAATTTTGGACTAAATTGTCAGTTAGGAGGTATTAGTACTTCATCAACTATATAAATGTATGGGGAAACCCTATATATATGGACGCTGGTGACCGTCACGGGGCTTGAAGAGACAAGCGGGCAAAGGTACATAATATGATAAACCTTGTTCCAGGGAGGTTTTAGACCAAAACTAATACACAATTAATATAATAAACTAATACATTATAGAGTTTATCTGGTAACAGCATCTGTTGCATGTATATGTCAATTAGGGATACAAAACATATGTGGCTTTATTGTTATAAAATATATTATAGACTTTAGGTGTTTATTATTGATTTAATTTAAAAGTTAATTAACTATAATAATTATTGGAATTTGTAACAGACTTGTCTGCTCCCTAATCTACATGTGACCCATATTTATACAAAACTAGCTTTTGCCCGCGGCTCCGCCCGCGTTAATGAGTTTTTCCGGGATAGAAGTCCCGCTTTATATTTTCCCGGGATAAAAAGTAGCCTATGTTTTAATCCAGGACATGATCTACGCGTGTGCCAAATTTCATCGAAATCCGTTCAGTAGTTTTTGCGTGAAAGAGTAACAAACATTCATACATCCAGACATTCTTACAAACTTTCGCCTTTATAATATTAGTAGGATTTATATATTTATTTATACAAAATTATATTTTTGCACAATCTGCCAGATATTCATCAATATCTTTTACCTGAAACCTAGTAGCTGATGGCTGATCTTTAAACCTGGACGGCTTCTCCACATCTCTAAAGCTACTTTTAGTTACAGGCGACTTTGGCTGCACCGACACGGCACCGTTTGTCACCGGTTCCGGAAGCAACATGTCCTTTTCCCCCGGGTCCTTTTTAAAATGCAAACCCGCTTCCACATCGTCACTCCGCACAGGAAGCTCAGTCGGATACTGAATGTTCCCATTAGTAGCCGCCATCGATTTCGCGGAGCTTATTTTCCGAAACCTTCCGATGATTATATCTTCCTCGTCCACGACTGGTGGGATATTTGACTTCAATGCTGAGGGGCAAGCGCTCGGCTGCGCTTCAGTTTTAACTGGGCTCAATTCGATGTCTTTAGGCGAACTCATTTTTAACGGTACTTTATTTCGATTTTAAAACATATTTTTTAGATGCTCGGTTACTAGAAAATAATGTGTACACAAATTTCACAATATCGATTTAGCACTGGTGAACCATTACTATTTTCAAAAATGTATTCATCTGAAAGTTCTTGCGAAACTTCTATCGTACAATTCAAACATGCCACCAATTTTATTATAAATCGGCTAACAACACTAACACAACCTACAAAAATTGGAATACTACTGAATGAAATAAGACAGAAGAATAAAATGAAATAGGTACAATCACTATCCATTTGGGCTTCAATGACGAATCAGGAATCGATCCGCTTGTCACGTGCTATCCACGTGGTGGAGCGAATAAAAAGATTGGTTAACCTGACCTCTATACAACTTTCTTCCTCATCGAGCACTCAACATGTATTAAAAAGAGACAACTAAACTTTTCGCCTTGTCTCCAACTCCGCATGTAATTGAAAATGTCACTGCATGAGATTTGCAATCTGTACATATAGATGTTGCCAATTCTCGGTTTAATCCCAAATTTTCTGGAACCGTAAACCAAAAATAATTTTCAAAATATGTTTATCTTTGCCATGAGTTGTCAGTTATTGCAATATATATTTTATTTATGCATAATATTATTATGTATAAATAAAATACATGAGTTCATGAAAAGTAAATTTGTGATGAAAAATAACTTGAGAAGTGTCTAGGGCCACCCGGATGAAACGAAGTTTCTTTCGAACTCGACTCGACTCGACTTCGTTCCTTTCCTTTCGTGAAGCAATTGTAGGTAATGAAATTTTATTTATTTCAAGTTATAATATTTTTTTTTATTGTTACAGAAGTTGCTAAACTCATTGATTTTTTTTCCTATTATTTATAGTTGTGAATTGTTTTTAAACAACTCCCAAAAGGAAGAACTTTACATTTCGATTATTTTTTTTTGTTTGTACAAACTTATTTCGTAATTTACAATGGGTCCTTTTGAGTATTCATTTTTATTAGGAACATAAATAGTGTCTATATCAGAATAATGATCTTACGATAAGTTTGGATTTGAATAAAACTCGTTTTTTTTTATCGCCTGATGGTAGGTGATACTGCCGCTCAAAAACAGTAGCAACATTTTACACGATACAGAACTTTAATTACTAAGTACTCATTGGCACTTCGTTGCATTCATTGCCCTGAGATATCGGATGTTAAGTCTCATAATGTCCAGTAATTTTGCTGGCTACAGAGTCTTTACCCGCTCATGCTAGATAGGACAGGAGGTAGGCATAACTCACTTGATAGTTTTTTCGCTTAATATAAGATTTGCTTTAACGGAGAATAAAGCATCGTGAGGAAGCCTACATATCTGGGAAGTTTCCCATAAGAATTTCGAAGGTATGTGAAGTTTACCAACCCTCACTAAATATTGTTGTTGACACCAACATTCCTGTCAAAAGTTTAGCATAGGCATAAGGGTAAATAGTCGATATTCAATGATTATTGTAAAATAAAAGAAAATCCTGTTTGTTTTTTTTTGTGTTTGTCGCTAATAATAATAAATTGAGTACTATATAAAAGAGCAATGTTGTATGAACTTGTTTGTATGGTAAGATATATTATATTGTGCTGAAATATATTTTGCTATCATTATGATACCGTATTTAACACAATATTATATTATAACGACATAATAAAGATTTTTTTTTTCATGGCCCTACTGCCAGTAACCTGACGCGAGTCGGCTTTTCTGGCCACACCGGTCTTTAGGGTGAACGCAGAAGGCGTTAGCAACACTTTGAATTAAGTGACCATGCCGTGACGTAGTTCTTCTGAGTAGTCTGTGGACCATGCTAAGGGCAACCTACTAACGGGTTACGAACCTCGGCTCAGGATGGCCACTGAGAGAGGACGAGACATTAGCGATTAGGGAAAGATTAGTTTTTAGGCCATAATCCTATTAGACGTAATAACGATGTTTTATTTTTAATTCTAATGACATTTGATCATCAATATATAACTATCATTTATAATATTCCCCATCTCCAGAGATAATAATATGATCGGAGCAGAAAGGCTTATTTGCAGAAAGGCTGTTTTGGCAGACAGAATGATCATAATCATTCCCATCGCCATCGCGTCAGGAACTAAGGCCTAAACTTTCTCAGTTGTAGAGAAGGCCCGTGCCCAGCAAAGAGACAGCACAATATAGTACAGGTCTTGCATTATTATTATTAATTGTGATACACGTGTGTAAAAAAGAGTGAATAAATAAATAAAATTCTACATTGATATTGTAAGGTTATTGGCGATGGATTGATTCTATACAGAATCGATTATTGGTACTACACTATTAATTTTCAACTCAGTTAGACGCAGTTTGCCAACTTAACGGATTTCCGGTCATATCTAACGGATTTGGATACGTTGGAAACGAAAAAAATCCACCTAACGCTGTCAAACTCGATATGTGTGCGTGTTGACGCGCCTTATGTGTGTGCGTGTAGGTCGATTTTCGCGTGTTGACAGACACGCGAAAATTGCGCTTGGGCCAGTGTGACCAGCGCTCCGGGCTCGAGAGGTTAACGGGTTTTGATGGAAATATACGACGAACTTAGCGGATTTTTAAAAATCTTGTTGGCAGCACTGGCTAGACGCTAGTTCATAGTTGGCGCCATATAGGGTGCGTTCCACTAAGCGTTCACAACGCCCAAAATACTCTTTTGGCCGTTCCACATGGCGACTACGATCGTTGTGGTCGCGGCGAATACGTCATTAATGACGTCATAACTCACGCTCACGAGAAGCCCACAACGACCCATCTCTGGAGGTGGGTCGAAGTGAGCGTTGAGAAAAATAGCAAAGTTGTCAGAACTAAAAAGTCGAAGTTTTCTATTTTCACGATTATAATTTTCTAAAATTGTATTCCATTCTTCATCTGAACTGGATGAACTAGTACTTTCCACAGTATTATTGCATGCATGCATCATCAAATAACCTAGTGTTGTCGCTAAAGACATTTTGAATCTATTTGAATGTAAAATAATTGAATACTTCATTGAAATTACATATAAAAATTGAATTATATATTTATTTTTCGACATAAACCAACTTCATTTATAATTATTAAAATTTACACTTAAAACTCATTAAAACTTAGTAATGGTAGCATAACGTATTAAAGCTTTTGCTTTATTTTTTCTAGCTCGCCATTTGTATTATTTTCTCAACGCCCAAAACGCTCCACAATCCATTCCACTTGGGTTTACGATAACAACGCTCAGGACCTTCTCAGGACTTAGTGGAACGGGAAAACTCGTGGTCGTGAGCGTGATCGTCGTGAGTGCTTAGTGGAACGTAGCCATAATGCTCTTTGGTTGGCGCGGTCGAGTACGAGTTTGAGTTTTGACATTGACGTTAAATTTGGAGCAAAGAGTATTATCAATATTATATACATTGGGTTTTGGAGGGTTGTGTGTTCAGTGTTTAGTGAAATATTGTTAAACATGGGATTTGATGATGGGTGTATAGTTTTAGATAGTCCTAATAGCGCGTACTATGCTGGCCAATTGTTGCAAGGGAAATTAGAGTTCGATCAAGACCATGTGAAAACTTTTCGAGGTATGTTATATTTTAATTGAGATATTGGCCAAAAAAAACATGACCTCGAATTCGGTAAATATAAAACAATGTATATGTTACTATACACCGCCTAGTTTGGCGCCGGTATATTTTTAATTGTTCACCGAGAATGAACCTATTAGCCTCAAGACAAACCGATGGGCCCCTTAAAAAATATGTAAGAAAATAATATACGTACTAAATAGATAGGTGGGTACGTAATAACATAGAATAATAACGCCAAGCGTAATTATATGTAAATAATATTCGTCTCGTACCAGTACCAGTAAAAATTTTTGTGGACCTAAAGATTAACCGCCGTTTTGCTGATAAAAAAATCCCCATCGCTTTTTTTAATCCATTGCCTAAATCAACCAATCAGAATAAAGTATTTCGATTTCAAAAGACTTTATGAGCCTATATGAATTAAAACAATAATTCGATCTCCCTATAATATAAACCAACTAGACTACCCATGTTAAAAGCGGCGATAGTCTAGTTGGTAGTGCAACAGGCTGCCGAAACACATGTCCACAGGTTCAAAACCCAAGGGCACACACCTCTGACTTTTCTAAAAATTTATGTGTGTATTCTCTGAATTGTCACTTGTTTAAATGGTGTCGGACAATATTGTGAGGAAACCTGCGTACCTGAGAAGTTCTCGGAATTTCGAAAGTAATTGAATTCTGTCAACCTGCAATAAGCCAGCGTGGTGGACTAAGGCCTTAACCCTCTTAGTTGTAGAGGAAGCCTGAGCTCAACAATGCGCAGTATATAAAACATGCCTGGTTTGTTATGGTAGACAACCCAGTTAAAAATAAAGAAATTAAGCATAATGTCTAGGTACATAGTCCCCGACATAATTTTTCTAAATATTGTAAAACCACTGAGACCGATGACACATCTCATCCTGCAAATGCCCTTAGCAATTATCATCTGATCAGATCATAAACTATTAACCCTAATACCGCAACGACACATTTGCCAAGCGTCACCATACCATAACAAATTCATAATAATAAATACAGGAAAGGGTAAAAACAAGCTTTGAGTGGCGGATGGAACTAATGCGACCAAGGGGTCCTAGGCATTTTGTATTGGTCGTTTTGGTAGAAAGGTGAAACCAACATAACCATTCCACTCACCTCCCGGTGGTAGCGATAAAGCACCCTGTCCCTCAACAAAAAAACTGCAATGTGTGTGGGACTGGTATAATATTTAATAGTTGTATAAAGTCTAAACGCCCTGATGTTTGCCAAAGGTTACTTATTTCAAACAATCGATATGTCCATGAACCTCCAGTAAACTCTCACATTGTCATATGAATTTGGGAGACGTTGGCTACCTGGGGCTTTGTTAATCCCACCATTCATTGACCCTACATCAATAACAAATTTTTAAGCACCTCTCTGCACTTTTTTTTTCTTCCAGATTGTAAATTCGGTATTTTCATGCCTGGTGGGTACAGGCAACTAGCGATTCACCCATTATCAGAGCTACATTCCGCGAGCAACAGGACCGAGCCGTCCAATACGCGGTTATCATTACTTTTTGTAGTTTTATATAGCAAATCATTAAGACTGGGCACACTGAGCGCTGCTAATGTTGTGCTGTATGCGGAAACGATCTTTTGCTCACGTGTGACCGTGACAGCGCCTTTAAGACCCGAGTACTAAAGCTCGGCAAATAACCGAAACGCATGTCTTTGGAATTCTAGTTAATTGAAAAGCGGACAAGAGACACACATGTGAATTGTCCACTATATAAACCACGACTTCATCCTAATCTCTATACAAACGTAATACATATTTGCACACAGACATTACGCTTGTCGGGACAGATTAGTATGTCTAGGCATACACACAGAACACTAAAATGTTTTGAACAAAAATAGTTCCGAACTACGTCACACGTTTAGAAATTGAGCTTTGCACTACGATGTTTTATTTCCGTACTGAAATAGGCCTCTGTATCTAAAAATAATAACTTATCAACCTTCCTAGGTAAAACTATACCTAATCGTAAGAATAACAGACACTATGACATTCCAAAAGTTCAATTCCTAAATATTTCACTGTCTACCATCACCTTTAAACCAGAACACAAGGGCGTTTCCACACTGAAAACGAAGCTTATGATACCCAGACGCATACCTACAGCATACGGGAGACCTGCTAGCAAATAACCTTTGTATTCTACGTCGTTTCTTGTACAAAAAGTAATCACGTATATATATAACCGTGCAATATCTTTAAAATGGGTAGGTGAGTATTTAAGGTGTTTTTTTCGGCGGATATTGTAAAAAGCGATAAAAAATCTCCATTGTGCAATTAAGAAAACAATAGTTTTTATTATTAAATATACTAAAATTCCTACTTGGTAGTTTTATGGCCATTAGAGTATCAAACATCGATAAATCACAAAAGACAAGTAAGAGGTGAATAAAACCATTCCAGTTATACGAGGCCCGTTTTTATTGTGGGATACTATATGAAGGCCACGCACCAAGGTCAGCGCTCATAATATTACACAATTAGCCGACAGACATGGCGCCTATTACACGGTATATCTGCACGATTTGTATTAAAACTAGTTTTTGCTAGCTGCTTCGTCCGGGAAAAACAGGTTTTCCGGGTTAAAAGTCCGGCTATAATTTTTTCCGTGGGTAAAACGTTCTTAGTGTTCGAGTTCTGGTCATCACCTAATATCAGAAGACCCATTACAGTAAAATTCAGACAGAAAGAATAAAAAATACGAGATAGGTGTACACACAAATATTGTTCTTAACGTAACATAGCATTCAAAATTTCGCACTCTTAATTAATGTAGGATTACATTAATTAAGAGTGCGAAATTTTGCCAGCCAGCCTAGCCAGTTTCGACCATGGCGGCCAATCTCAACGCCAGATCAGCCAGGTACGCAGGAGATATTATAGGCCACAAGTGTGTGCGCAATACACATGTACACTCGCTCTTCTTTCACTCTCATAGTCCGGTGAGACGGCAATCCGACATAACCGGAGAGAGATCAGGCGCAATAGCAACGGCTTTACGTGCTTTCCGAGGCACGGGGGTATCACACCGCCAACTTCCTGACTCCGAGCTGCGGCTGAGTAATTTTTAAAATGGAAAAACCCAGTCACAATGTTTTTGGCTCGACCCAGGATTCGAACCCAGGACCACAGCGCGCAAATCGTACTCGTAACGCGTACGCAATACGTCTACGCCACCGAATTAATTAATTAATTAATACGTAGGGAGTTATAGCTTGTATTTTGTTCTTCATTTAAGTATGTATTAATATACACAACTCGTCGTTCTCTTTAATTACTCAGGCCCATAAAAAAGTCTTGGTCTTGTTCGCGTCGTAGGCGTGTACAATTGTACATTAACCCAATTATTTCGATGCGGATAGGAACCTCCGTACACAAGGTGTGACCCAATATACTGGCCCACTGCGTCGTGTTCTGGGATCTGCCTCTGTATACTCGATTTCGAGCAGGCCGACATAATTGTGTAAACGTGCAAGGGCAGGGCCTGATTAACCATTAGGCTAATTAGGCTGCAGCCTAGGGCGCGAGGATTGGGGGGGCGCGCTGAAATCGTGTCATCGCATGCACTATTAATCTAGCATCATTGCATCTACCCTACATATTACAACTAGACCGAGCCAAAATACTAAAACTAAATGCACTGTGAACTGAAAAAGCCTGGGACTCCCTGATTTGTTACTTTAAAAAGCGCGCGAAAAACAAACTGATTTATCACTCGAATCGGTCGGTGGTCGAGCGACTCGCTCGACTGCGATGTTGCCAACTCACTCGTCTCACTCACTCGCTTGGAGCGACGTCAACGACGCGCGAGGACTCCCCAGTGGTTAATAGTCAGTATACTTTGCCGCGCTTCATTCTCTTTCGTTAATCGTCGTTCGTCCGTCATATTATCACGCACTCGAATATATTCGTTTTTTGGTGATTGATATTTATTGTCCTTTCTTTCATATTTCGGTATTTTATTAAGACTATGAGTAGTAATGAGAGTATTTCGCTAGTAAAAAAGCCAAGTGGAACAGAATACAGAAAAAAAGCAAAAGAAAAGGAAAAGAAGAAAGAAAACATTTTAAAACATACTCGTAAACTGGAAACATTTTTTACGAGCTCTGCAGAAAGGAACAAAACGGTGAAGAATGCTGAACTATCGCCAGCGATTTCTTGCCCTGGTCCTTCTATCGCGGACTGTTCTTACGTTTCTCCGTCCAACACTAGTCCTATAGTAGCGACGACGCCGACGACCTACAATGAAGACGAAATTCTAATAGAAGAAAAGACGTCTATTCCGTCAAGTGACCCTTTTTTTTTTAACGCGGAGAATGTGACTAATTACTACCGCCCAGCCTTCAAGGGGAAGACTGAGCGGTTATGTTGGGTTCACCGTGCCTTACGACCCGACGTTAAGCCGCCCGGAGAGATGGAAAACGTCGGGCGACCGCCGGGCCGAGTCCCTAACCTATGTACACCGCACGGCATACCAACCAAAACTCCGCGATGGCCATCTTCGGCGCATTAGGGACGGCTGCGGGCTTCCTCCGACTCACGTCTAAGTTGTCGTCCGCAAACGCCCCTGCGCGTACCGCTATTGCGGTCCGTCTCCTGTTGTTAGGGGGGCTCAGAAGCCCCCGTACACCGAAGGACGCCCTCGGCGTCAAAGGCAGCGTGAGGCCTAACCGCCACGCTGCCGTCCATCACGGGGGTCACAAAAGTTGGCTAGACTAATAGGTGGACGGCCCCTTCCGCCCACCTGCTACCCCCGGAGGCCCCTATTAGTCGCCTTTTACGACAGGCAGGGGATACCGTGGTGGAATTCTCCAAACGCCCCCAATCCACAGGGCGGGAGACGTCGGTCAGTCGTCCACCCGACGCCTCCTACACGTCTCGTCTGGCGGCGAGAGGGATCACCACTGCGCTGGCGATCCCTCTCGGCACTCTCCTTCCACGAGAGGACCACCTCGCAGAAGTGGGCCACCACCTGCCAGGCCTCCCGGCCGCCGACCATGGAAACGACCACGGCTGGGAGCGAGAGATCTTCTCCGATGACTGCTCTGAGAGCGCTGCGTTCCTCATACCAGGTTGGGCAAAACTCCAATGTATGTTGGGCCGTATCCAGCGGGCAGTTGTCACAATGGTGACACACGGCCGACACCTCCTTCCGTACCACCCGAAACAGGAACTCACCGAAGCAACCATGTCCGGTGAGCACCTGCGTCAGGCGGAACGTTGCCGCTCCGTGGCGCCTGTCCAGCCAATCGGCAAAGACAGGACGCACTGCCTCTACGACCCTGAGCCCCGACGACGGGGCCTCCAGCCTGAGACGTCAAGTGACCCTGGACTGTGGCATGTAAACGATGAATTTCGAGATTATATTGTTAAAAAAGGACTGCAACAATACGAAAAATTAGACTTTTCCAGATCAGAAAGGTACTATACATACATATACACTCACGCCTGTTATCCCCGAAGGGGTAGGCAGAGGCGCAACTAGTGCACCCACTTATCAACGTTATTCCGTTCCGTGATAGGGGGCGAGCTTATCGCCATATCGGGCACAAATTCCAGACTCCGAGCTGATACTGAATAGAAAAACTCAATATGACTTTGCCCGACCCGGGAATCGAACCCGAGACCTCAGCATTGCAGTCGTACCGTAATACAACTACGCCACCGAGGCAGTCTAGAAAGGTAGTATAAAAATTAAAAAAGATTTCTATCTAAACATATGTTTGTGATAAAGCTTGTTAATGGCGAAATTATGAAGAGAAGCTGGTTAGTATACTCAGAATCCACAGGTCACGTGTTTTGTGGTCCTTGTAAATTATATGGAGGAACATCCATATTTGCCAAAAGTGGATTTAATGACTGGAAAAATTCTAACTGATCATGACAATTCTCCGGATCATCGTAAATGTTTGGGACAATAATATGTATGTAGAGGAAACTTTTACAACGATTGGATACCCAAAATAATCAAACAATATAATGAAGAAATACGTGTAATAGAAACAATTAAGTTTTTAGCTTCTCGTGGCCTTCCATTTCACGGTCAAAATGAAATTATTGGATCTGCACTAATCAGAAATTTTCTTGGCTGTATTGAGCTTATATCCAAATTTGATCCTTTCATGGCTGAGAGTTTGGTGAGATTTGGACAAAAAGGCAGAGGTGCTCCATCGTACTTGTCATCCTCTATAATCGATGAATTTATTTTACTTCTCGCTGATAAGATAAGATAAGATAATTTTTATTTGTATAAACATGAGTATTCATACGCACATGAGTATGCAAGATGTTTCATAATTACAGTAGAGACATCATGTTTAGCCGCAGCAGCGGCGTACTGATGAAGTTCGACTTTCGATTATTGGAGAAATAAAAAAAGCAAAATATCACAGAACAGAGGCAAAATATTATTCGATTAGCATTGATTCTACTGCAGATATTCCACACACCGATCAGTTGACATTTATAATTCGTTATGTTTTGCCTGACGGAGAACCTGTCGAACGTTTTGTCACCTTTTTACCCAATTGCGGTCATAAAGGTGAAGACATGGGGAAGGCTGTTCTGGCGACAATTGATAAAACTTTGGGACTTGATATTAAAGACTGTCGTGGCCAAAGCTATGATAATGCTAGCAATATGTCTGGTCTTCAGTCAAGAATTAAGAGGCCGTATCTAAAATTTTGACTGTTTCAGCTTACTCTTCATAGTGATTTTTTTTTTAAAATAAGCTGATCTGATTAATTTATAATACATTATCGGAAAGACTATTTCAACACTAATAGAATAAACGAGCGAGATTTTTCATATCTTTCTTTAATTTCAATCTAGCCACCAAGTTCCAACGTCTGTTTCAGAAATTTTGACGTACGGAGACTCAAACTTGTCGTTTTCAATCAAAATCGTGCTTGAAACTAATTAATAAAAATTACTATTTATTGGTATAAAAGTCGCCTAAAGGATAAATGCAACTTCACACACTAGATGACCACGCACATGGTTAATGGCCGCAACAACTAACTTCTCTATAGAAATTAAGCCAATACAAGTCATGCGGCCAAACACGACATGGATTTGGTTTTCTACTTGGTAGCCTGGAGTCACTTGTCATGATTTTGGTCGTATAATTCGCGAGGTCGTATAAAGCGCCTTTATATACGGTCAGCTAAAAAAATGGTTTGCCACGCTAAGGCTGAATATCTTGTAGATTAATGGACCACATTAGTTGCACTGATCGATCTGAAAACATTTATAGGTAGAATGAATCATGTTAAAATTTTCACACTAGTAAACAAAGTCAAACTATTATACTTTATTATATTTTTTGTCTTTGTTTAACTGTATTTTTTTTATAATGTTATTTTTTTTTTTTTTGATATGTTTGTAGTTGCCTATGCATGTCTATCCGTGGCAAATAAATTATTTTTCTTTCTTTTCTTTCTTTCTTCTTTCTATACTACTTTTTAGGCCTACCGTATCACTTACACCTGGCGGGGGCGCGTCCTCATAATTAGCCTAGGGCGGTCAGAACTCTTAATCAGTCGCTGTGCAAGGGGTATTCACCTCTCTTCACTAGACATTATTAGTTAGCCCACTCAACTCAAAACGAAATAATATTGCGAGACTATTCAAGTGCCTCATTAAGTACTTTGATTCGCAGGTATATACGTGAAGATCAAGGGTTTCTGCAAAGTGCACTGGACTACGAGCCACTCGCGACGGATCAACGATCGCGTTGAGCACTACACTGTCAACCATGACTCCTACGAAGAGTATATTAACCACAAAGTGTTCCTCGCTGGCGGGGAAAGTGGTAAGGCAATAAAAAAATCTAGACTTAACTGCGGCTTCCACTATCTATACTAATATTATAAAGCTGAAGAGTTTGTTTGTTTGTTTGAACGCGCTAATCTCAGGAACTACTGGTTCGAATTGAAACATTCTTTTTGTGTTGAATAGACCATTTATCGAGGAAGGCTTTAGGCTATATAACATCACGATGCAACTATGAAGAGCGAAGAAATAATGGAAAATTTAAAAAAAACGGGGAAAATTTTTCATCCTTGAAGGTTTCCATTGCGTGCGCTGCGAAAACGGTTCAAGATACCAAAAATATATGTATGAAAGAATTATTCCTCTTGAAATGATCTAAAAAAAAGTCCGCGACAGTATATGTTTATCTTTTAAAATAAACTCTCTAGAACCGTTTTTATGGTAATCAAATTTGGTCGAAATTAATGCATTGAGTTGTATCAACGTCATAATATTAATTTTTATACAAATAAATGTGTTGGATAGAGTGATTCAACGGGAAGGTTTTTATGTATGTACTTTTAGCCCGGAAAAACTTATTAACGCGGGCGAAGCCGTGGGCAAAAGCTAGTCCGTGATAATTGTTTAATTTCAATACACTAACTTGGTTTAGTTTTCGGTCTGCAGCCCGCATAAAGCTCACGTAGGAAACTTTACTACAATTAATAAACATTATAATATTGTCTTTCCAGCTTGATGTTATTTATTACCGACTAGCTGACCCGGCAAAGTTCGTACCGCCTCAGAATAAATAAATAAAAGCTGAATGATAATTGCAGAATATTTCAACTTTAGATAACAACCAAAGATGGGTATCTTATATCGATTTTGAGGTCGACTGGCCTTAAAACGAAGAAATTCAAAACGGCGCCCTCTTTTTCCAATTCCGACATTAGATCCGTCTTTTGTAACTAAAGATATGCCCAGGTATCAATTTTGAGGTCAATTGGCTTTAAAACAAAGAAATTCAAAATGGGCGGTCTGTGAAATCATAAAATATACTTTCGTTTTAGAATTTTAGCCACCTTAACGAACAGCAATTGTTTTTTATATATATAGACTAGCTTTTGCCCACGGCTTCGCCCGCGTTAATAAGTTTTTCCGGGCTAAAAGTATATAACAAACTTTCCCGTTGAATCTCCTATCCAACACATTTATTTGGATAAAAATTAATATTATGACGTTGATACAACTCTTAACAAATAATGCATTAATTTCGACCAAATTTGATTACCATAAAAACGGTTCGAGTGAGTTAATCTTAAAAGATAGACATATACTGTCGCGGACTTTTTTTTAGATCATTTCAAGAGGAATAATTCTTTCATACATATATTTTTGGTATCTTGAACCGTTTTCGCAGCGCACGCAATGGAAGCCCTCAAGGATAAATAATTTTCCCCGTTTTTTTCACATTTTTCATTATTTCTTCGCTCCTAATAGTTGCATCGTGATGTTATATAGCCTAAAGCCTTCTTCAATAAATGGTCTATTCAACACAAAAAGAATTTTTCAATGCGAACCAGTAGTTCCTGAGATTAGCGCGTTCAAACAAACAAACATACAAACAAACTCTTCGGCTTTATAATCTATTTTGCCCACGGCTTCGCCCGCGTTAATAAGTTTGTCCGGGCTAAAAGTACATACATAAAAACCTTCCCGTTGAATCACTCTATCCAACACATTTATTTGTATAAAGATTAATATTATGACGTTGATACAACTCTTAACAAATAATGCATTAATTTCGACCAAATTTGATTACCATAAAAACGGTTCTAGAGAGTTTATTTTAAAAGATAGATATGTACTGTCGCGGACTTTTTTTTAGATCATTTCAAGAGGAATAATTCTTTCATACATATATTTTTGGTATCTTGAACCGTTATCGCAGCGCACGCAATGGAAGCCCTCAAGGATGAATAATTTTCCCCGCATTTTTCACATTTTCCATTATTTCTTCGCTCCTAATAGTTGCATCGTGATGTTATATAGCCTATAGCCTTCCTCGATAAATGGTCTATTCAACACAAAAAGAATTTTTCAATTCGCACCAGTAGTTCCTGAGATTAGCGCGTTCAAACAAACAAACAAACAAACTCTTCAGCTTTATAATATTAGTATAGATTATAGCGGATAAGTCAAGGCCAATTGAAATCACGGACGGCGCCAAAGCTTTTGTTTCTGGAAACTAGACATGACAGATGTAGAGGCAAGTGTTATGTAGACCGTATTGTACTGTAGTTATTCCAACGCACCAGGTGAACACAGCCTCCAACCCGGCCATCATTCGTTCTCGTTCCAATGCGCCATCCCGCCCAATTGTCCGGCGTCCTTCGAAGGTGCCCACGGACATGTGCGGTATCACGTTAAGGTGGTCGTGGACCGCGCGTTTAAATTCGACCAGGAGAAGCTGGCTGACTTCAGGGTCATCGCGCCAATGGATTTGAACACTCATCCTTTTGCTAAAGTAAGTAAAGTCTACTTTTTAAAGTCATGTATTTGGAGAAAATAACACGAATACGCATTTCATGGTTGGTCTAGTATGCGAGATTTCGGCTGTGTGGGTATTATTGCAATATCTATTTATTCAAGTGATATTGTGTATTGTTGTGATCCTATTTGTCGGACGTGTTTGACATAATGCCAAGTAATTGCATTATAGCCAATGTAGTTTCAGAGCATTATCAAACTTGGCGTCTAATGTGCCAACTCTCACGGTTACGAACGCAGAACAATAAACAGTACGTTCATAGTTCTGCATGGTGTTGCTATTGTGTACTGCGTCGTGAAGCTTAATATTGTCAGGGGCGACCGTAAGGCTAGGCGGTGCACGTCACTACCATGTGAAATCGAATGAAGCCCCTTACCTCCCAATATTTTTTTTATGGCATTGGAGGACGGGACGAGCAAGCCGTTTGCCTGATGGTAAGCGATACGACCACCCATACATATTAGCAACACCATCCAGCACCTTGAGTTACAAAGTACTGTGTAGCATTCCATTGCGCTCATCATCCTGAGACATAAGATGTTAAGTCTCATTATGTCCAGTAGTTACACTGGATACAATGTCCTTCAAACCGATACACAACAGGCCATGCTTGGCTATACAAATAGACATTGCGGTGGTACCCACTCAGAAGGACTCTGACATATGAGAGAGCTAGCAACAGTAAAATTTAATCGGCGTCCTTTTTATGCTGGGTCATTGCTTACCTAACTACGCCGCTGAACATCACTCAAGTGGCTTGTCTTCTTTAATCATCATTCTTTTAATTGTCAACAGGATCCCGTGGAGTTTGAGTTAGAGAACACGTACTGCTGTTGTTGCTTCGGCTCCGGGACGACGCAGACGCTGGTCAAGTTGCCGGTGGCCGGCTTCTGTCCAGGGCAGACCATTCCCATAGAGGTCAGCTGCAAGAACGTTGGCGACGTCGAAGTTGACACCATCAAGTTCGCCATCAAAGAGGTATGCCAGTCCTGTATTATATACTGCCCACTGCTGAGCACGGGCCTCTTCTGCTGAGAGGGTTTAGAATTTGGTCTAAGGAGCCCACCACGCTGGCCTATTGTGGGTTGGCAGACTTTATGTATCTTCGAATAAAAAATTGGGGAATTTTCAGGTATGTTGGTTTCCTCACGATGTTTTCCTTCACGATTAAAGCGGACCATAATTAAGTTTGGAACAGGCCGGTATTGAGTCTCGCGAGGAATAATCATTGTTATTTGTTCTCCACTCCACTTAAAGTGCAGTGCTCATATAAAAACTGTCAACAGATGATAACATTCCACGCGACGCACGAGCCGGGAACCCGCAGCGACACCAACGTGATCGCGGAGATCAAGAAAGGGCCGATACTGGGTAACACCACCCGCAACTGGACCGTGGAGATGCTAGTGCCGGCCATGGACGTGAACAACCTCATCAACTGTCGATTTATCGACGTCGGTTATAACTTTAAGGTTAGTAGTATGGAATATTCTTTATACGGTCTTTACAGTGAAAAAATGAGGGAGTTAAGTTTATTAATAACACCGTCGAGGTAACGGCACTTCATTTTAGTTTTTATAATCTGGTAGAGCCACGCTATCGTAATTTGTCTGCCATATGAGTATTGCGGCGGGACTGAGTACTACCACCACCTCATAGACAACAAATATGAAGTGAGAGCTGGCTCTCTATGGTAGGTGGTAGTTCCGTAGACCCCTTCAGCCCTTGTTAGCTGGCAACGCACGATTATTTTCGTATAAAGCGGGCATACATCAATGGTCCTAACTTCTTATCGTCAGACTCGCGTGTAAGCAAAAATAAACCTTATATCTTCTATTCCAGGTTTCGGTAGAAGCTTCGGGCTGCCACGAGGATTCCGACGACGCACGGCTTATATTCATAGGCAACATACCTATAGCAGGCTTCCAAGACGACGTACTGAATCCCCTTCAAGATCAATTGCCCAACCAGCCGCTCATCTCGCAAAATGTGCAAGGAGTGACGTCTACCTACCCCCAGCCTCCCATTGTCTCTCAACCTATGGGTGGAGGATATCCGGGTGGTGCTCCCTTACCCCTAGTATCTCCCTACCCCGTTGGCCCCTCATATCCTGGCGCTAATCCACTATACCCGGGTGCTAATCCCTACCCAGGTGCAAATCCACCTTATCCGGGTGCAAATCCACCATATCCCAGTACTGGTGGTCCACCGGTCGGTAATGCGTATCCGCCTCCAACTATAAACCAACCGTACCCGCCAAGGTCTCCCTACCCGGGTGGGAATCGTCCGTACCCAAATTCCCCCCAGCCAAATATGAATTCAAACTATCCGGCGACGAGTTCTCCTTACCCGACCGGTACAAATTCAGAGCCGTATGCGGTTAATCCGGGAGTAAACCCCAACGTTCCGACGGACAGCACGCCTCTTCTGAAAACCGGTACGATTGGGTTCGGTGGTCCGGTCATTCCGAACCCAGTGATGCCTTCCTTACCGGTTGGAGCCAATGTTCCTTATGTAAGTAGTTCATTTTATAATTCAAGGTATTTTAAACACCAATGCAGTTGCGGGTGTTCTTTTTTATCTCAGTAAATAATAATATAATAAATTAATTTTCTTAATAAGAAAGTTACAAATACAGATTTGTCAAGAACAAATTCTAAATTAGATTTCGAAAAATCTTACCTCAAAAGAGATCAGCCAGGTACGCAGGAGATGTTATAGTGCACAAGTGTGTGCGCAATACACAGGTGCACTCGCTATTCCTTCACTCTCATAGTCCGGTGAGACGGCAATCCGACATGACCGGAGAGAGATCAGGCGCAGGACCAACGGCTTTACGTGCTTTCCGAGGCACGGGGGTATCACACCGCTACCTTTCTGACTCCAAGCTGTGACTGAGTTTTTATTTAAATACCCAGTCAAAATGGTTTTGGCCCAACCAGACATAATATGATACAATGCCTGATTATAATGAATATAAAAATGTGTTGTTACAGCCAAAAAGTCCAGCGAACCCATACATGGGAGCGAGTGCTCCGGAGCCTTCCACTCCTGACAATGAAGACAGTAAGTTATACCCCCATAAAATTACTAAGGTCTATGTTCAATAAGCTAAATGAGTTCAGTAACAAAGAACGAACTAATCTTCTCTTTCTTTAACATCATAGACAATAGGATACATTATAGATGAAAACAGAAAAAATCACAGTGCATGCAACATTGTTGATCAACATTACATCAACAACTAATGTAGATAGTTTTCACTTGATCCATTCATGGTGGTAGTAAGATAAATGTGTCTGTCCAAACCATGTCACCATGTATTAGGTGTTAAAAACCAGCCATTCGTGGCCCACACGTCGGGTTCTGGGCATTCTGTTTATATAAGGTTCAATCAGGCTGGCATAATAAGGTAGTTTCCCATGTTTGCTTTAATTAATTATTTTGTATGTAACAGAAAACAATACGGAAAATAAATTCTGTGAAATCAGCATCGAAATTGGTTGAAAATAAAGCAGTTATTCATGGTTGTGTTCTTGAGTGGAGACCGCGACTGGGCAAACGTAGTGTAGGACGCCTTCCGGCCAGGTGGGATGACGCAGGCAGATGCTGGATGCGGCAAGCTGAAGACAGGGCGCTATGGCGCTCATTAGGGGAGACCTATGTCCAGCAGTGGACTGATAAAGGCTGATGATGATGATGATTCATGTTTGAAATATTGTAAGTAAAAGTGGAGACGTGGAGGGAATATCGCGCTATCTCTTTCGCACATACGCAGCATTATGGCCGGCGAAACTCGGTGACGTCACAGAGTAATATTACAGTTATTTGACAGCTACCTCTTCCACAAAATTTCAAAGCTTTATAACTTTATTGCCCTAATTTTAAAAATTACTTGCCATTACATTTTGGATGACAAACATTTTTAATAAACGTATAAAAAAAATAGTCAACTATCTTATTATATCGACCGGCCAGGGATCATCTCTCGCCAGTCGAGAGTATCTGGACCCAACTCCGGTTAGCATCAGAGACATTGGATAATTGTCCGGGGCTGTACGAAACAAACATTGGGAGCATATTGAACACAGTGACTTTTGTATTTAGTCCTATTTGACGAGTAAGACGTAGTGAGCAGCGATTTGTTTAGCGGGAAACATAACGTCGGCTAAGAATGCTGATCTGCTAACTCCATAGTGAAAACTATGGAGTTAGCAGATCAGCATTCTTAGCCGACGATAAATTATACATTCATAGTGTGTAGTCATTCAAGCATTTTTTCTTTTACATACAGTCGCCTATATTATTCTGGGACGGTAAAGACCTTGAGTGATATTCGAGCGTGGCTTATTAAAATTCAACATGCACACTCATTGTTCTCGGTACGAATTTCTATTTAAATATCCTGAACCGATCAATGTAACGAAAAGTTTTTGCGGTGTAAGAAAATAATATTTAAGTAATGTTTTTATTTTATACTCGTAAATTGTAATTTGCCTCCCTGCCTACCCTGTCGGGTATACAAACTTATTATAATATAGAAATAAATATTTTTATTATTGGAACAATAACATTATAACATGTTTCTTTAATAAAAAAAAGGAAAAAAAACTAAATACAAACAAAATAGAACATAATTATATGAAGTACTGTGCCAACAACAGGAACCCCCATTCAGCTTCGTGCTGCAGCATCAGCCTGACTGATACTGCAGCGCTGATTTTCATTGGGGTGCCCAGGTGACGTACGGACACTAAGTCGGTATGAACATAATTTTAACTAAACCTATATAAATAAATTTATTTTTTTCCAGAACAACCCCTCGACGGCAACTCGAAGCCCTAGACATTGTGTTAAGTGCAGTGTTTTATTTTTAAGTTTATGATATGAAAGTCACTAGATTATACCTAAATACCACCTAATACTAAAAATAGTTCCGAAGTGGGAGGACGTAAAGACGATATTGACCAAATAAAGCCTCATTTACACGGATCAATCATTGCTAGCAATTATCTGGCGCATTTATTGAACGCCGTCAAAACATGCACAATGGCGAGGCGTCAGGCAATAGGATAGTTTCCTATGTTTGATTTTGTACGTTATTTTTTATATGTAATTGAAAATAATACAAAAGAAGTTCTTCTGTGAAATCAGCATCAAAATTGGTTGAAAAATAAAGCAGTTATTCATAATTGAATGTTGTGAGCAAACGTGAGATAGCATTATATACCCACCGGCGTGGTGTTTATATCACGCTATCTCTTTCCTGCGCACGCAGCGTTATGGCAAGTGGCACTCAGTGACGTCACAGTCTGATATCACTGTTATTTGACAGCTACCTCTAAATATCCACTAAATATCAAATGTTATAACTTACTACATGATAGGTACTTATTATTGCGCCAATTTTGAATATTTTTTTCCGTTTTGATAAATGTATTTTTAAAAAATCAGTCACTTACCCTATTCTTGTCCGCATTGACGAACATACGAGTCTTTCGACAGTTATTAAAAAAACTAATATTGCTTGCAATTATTTCTAGCAATAATTGATCTGTCTAGCCTTAAACATTCAGAACAAACAACTTTAGAGTTTTTAAGTTGAAATTTGGGGGTATTTTTAAAGTTGAAGAAAATGTTGAAGTGATGTGGAGTTCTTGTCATGATTATGGTCTACCAGAAACAAATTAACAATACTCTTCCTTGTGTGTGCCATTTATACAGAGTGTTACTCAGGGCCGCGCCGACCCAAGACAGCGCCTGTGCGCGAAATCTACGAAGCGCCTCTGATTTTTTTCGTCCTGTTTCTACATTATTATAGTTAACCTTTTTTGGTTCATTATAATCCGCAGATAATTTTTTATAAGTTTTAATTGAGAAAATAACCTTTTGCAAGACGTTTGTAATAAGATATGTAAGTTGGCTATTGTAGCGATTGCGGCGGTTCTTTTGATTTTAACACAAAGCTCATAAACGTTGGGGACAAAATTCAAGTAGTATAAAGTTAAACTGTAAGCGTGAGTATTATCTTCGGAGACTTGTACCGACTGTCTTACCTACTCACCTATAAAAAATATAGTGGTAGTATAACAAATATAACATGTCGTCCTGATTCCGGCGCCCCTATTGCCTTGGCGCCTGTGTGCGCCGCACACTTCGCACATATGGACGGCGCGGCCCTGGTGTTAATATAAAAAGGTGTCAAAAAGTTTTAGTACAAAAATGTTATAGTACGTGTTTAAAGATACGCAGCGAAGTCAAACTTTTCTTTTTTATCAACATACTCGTTACATAGTTAATTTGTAAGGCCCCTGTATTCATCAGAGCGATTTATTTTACTGAAACATGTGTCTAATAAGTCGGTTTTATTTTATACACCATCCAGTATAAGGAAGAAAGAATAATTTATTGTCGCAATACACGTGATACGTAAAAAAGCAAACAAAGTACAACATAATATTCACCACAACAACTAGGTGGCCATCTTAGCATAACCTGTGCTATGAAAACCAAAACTCAGCACTGTGGGTTTAGAATGTGGCAAAAAGACTCAACTCACGCGACGATGTCGTTTAATGTTTGTGATTGGTTGAGAGACCGATACGTCAGTCTCTCAACCAATGACAATAAAACGATGCGGAGACGTGTCGTTTTTTTTTTTTACCTTCTAAACTCACTGATTTTCAGTGGTCATAAACCTTTCAACTTAAATTCTTTAGTGTAAAAACTCGAAACACTATGCATTACTTCCTTGAACGTAAAGTGATAATAGATACCTCCATTTTACAACACCCTGTAAACTATAGGCCAGTCAATTAAAGGCCTTTAAAAATAAGTACAAATACTTGTGTCTTGTTATTTGTAATGTTTGTGCTATATTGGTGCATCTTTATATTGATAAGAATTTGAAGCATATTTCTACATCCTATAGTATGATTTTTATACATGTTAAGGGCCATGTAGTGCCTGGATAATGTTTTTTGAATGTTTCCATAAAAATATAAAAACGTATTTCTACATTTTTGATATATTTACCATAATTATAATCGGTTTTTACATGTTTATTATTGCTATTTAATTTATAATGTGACTTATAAAGTTTTTTTTTGTTTTTACAAATAACCAAGATATTTTTTGTTAGTTAATATGAATCCTGGTACTTATATTTTCATAGATTTAAATTTTTTGAGAAAGTCAAACTTTCACGAATATTTTGCTGTCCTATGATAATGACTTCAATATTTAATCATTACAAGTATATGTTATAGTTGCTTCTGATGCTTTTAATTGTTGCGGCATGATGAATAGTAAGGAATAAGGATCGCTTTGGATTAAATTATAATGTAATAATCAGAATATTTATATTGTAATTTAGTGTTTATAATGTGGCATCAAATTTCAAATTGGTTTATGTCAGGAGCTGGCTACAATGACACCACGTAAGGTAGGTCGCCTCTCCAACTTTGCCAAGCTGCATTGGTCCCACATAAATGGACTCGTGGGCTTAGAACGTGACAAAAATACCACACGACTCCATTTCTTTTTATTGTGATTGGTTGAGACACTGACGTATCGGTCTCTCGATCAATCACAAACATCAAAATCAACGACAACGTCTTAAGAGTTGCGTCTTTTTCCCACACTCTAAGCCCACTTCATTTCAATAGAATGTCTGTAGCGATAAAACATGGCGGCGTACGTTATTTCATTATTTGTGTAGAGGCCCTAATGACCATTATGTTTCGTATATTGTGCATTTAATGTTTGTATGAATATTTTTCATGTCATGCAAATTTAGTCTTTGGAACTTGTATGTTTAAGTTGGTAGAATATCGAAGTGTTTACTCCTAAATGCTTAGGTGTATTGGCTGTGCAAAGATAGATGATCTTATGATTCAAAATGAAAGGAATAAAATTGATCTCAAATAAGAAATGGTGTCTTGGTCTAAATTTGCATGACAAAATATGATTGTTACCTCTGATTATATCTGACAATAAATATTTGTGGGTATCGGCAAATATCTTGCTTAAAATTCTTGAGCGGTGATATTAAATAGGATAGCGCTAGGTTAGTGAAGCTGTTTGGATGTAGAGGCGTAACTTACCATAGTGGCCCTATATCTAAAGCTGGGGGCCTTTCAAGCGCCAGATTTATACTTTCCATAAGTATAAATCTGCCAGTTGGTGCGAATTAATAAATAATTCACGCTAACTTGTGTTTTTATGCTTATAAGAAATTCTCACTATTTTCGACCGCTCAAGATATGCAACTACCTCGGTAATAGATGAAAGTGACTTCCATTGTGCCTTTCACTTACGTCTATTTAGACTATTTACCAATGTTGTCGAATTTTGATAGAGTTTATAACGTTAAACATGGTACTGAGATTAACATAAAAATAAATTTATTCAGTCAGCGACAAATATAACTAAACTTGAAATCGCCTGTATACTTTTGTGTCTTATATAATATTCATTACTGTTTTATACATAGTATATATGATACATAACCTTTCTTCTTCGTCAGCTTTTGGAAAACCACTGCTGAACTTAGGCCACCCCCAAAGATTTCCAGACCAACCTGTTAGAAGCGCTCTTAAGAAATAACGTTTTTGTTACTAAAATTATTGGGCGTCGGCGCATCTTTCCGACACATAGGCCTCCTCCAGCTTCTTCCATTCTTCTCTTATTGCGGTTATCCGGAGCCATGCAGGCCCTGCTATTTGCGTAATTTTGTGTGAAATATATTTTCTTTGTCTCTCCCCGTTTTTTTGTTTGAAATCTAGTCCACTCTGTTATGTCCTTTATCCATTTGCGTTTACATTTTTTCTCTGACCAGGTGGCCTGCCCACCTCCACTTAAGTTTTATAGTTTTGGTCATCTATTTTCTTCATATGTGCTATATCTCTGTCTCTTTTTATACCTACATCCCAGTAAGCTCCTTTCAATAGCTCTTTAATATGTTATCAGTTTATGGTGTTGTTTTTGTGTGTGTTGGCCAGGTCTGGCATCCGTAAGTCAATATTGGTAATATGCATGTGTTGTAGATTTTCCTTTTAGTTCCTATATTGTTTGCTTTTTAATATTTCTTTGAGAGAGAATTCTCTTTACAGTACATTGGTACTAGCTACCCTTATTTCTATCTCTAGCTCCATTTACTCGTTAAGAGCAATAAATTGACAGAAGTATGTGTAAGAGTTGACATAGGTATATTTTATCGTCTCCCCTTCTATTTTGATGTTTTCTTGGGATCTATTATTTCGTTCGTGGTTGGACCTACTTTTTTCTACCAGATCTTGAGCATGGTTTGGAGATTCTCTAGTTTATTTGTGACGATAATTATATGGTCTACGAATCTTGACTCTCATTCCTCTAAGTATTGGGAAAATTTCTTCATCCGTTTCTAGTTTTATTCGCGCTGTACTGTTCGAGTATTTGTTTCTTATTAATGTTATATCAAGCAGCCTCTTGCCATCCACTGCTGAACGTAGGCCACCCCCAAGTGAGCGCCAAACATTCCTGCGTTGAGCAGTCTGCATTATTATATTCTAGCTTTTGCCCGCGGCTCCGCCCGCGTGAATGAGTTTTCTCGGGATAAAATTCCCGCTTTATATTGTCCCGGGATAAAAGGTAGCCTATGTATTAATCCAAAACATGATCTACCGTTGTGCCAAATTTCATCGAAATCCGTTCAGTACTTTTTGCGTGTAAAAGTAGCAAACATCCATATATTCTTACCTTAGACTAAATTCTTACAAACTTTCGCGTTTATAATATTAGTAGGATTCTTTTCAATTCCTTGAGTTTTAGAAGCTTCCCAAATGTACTGGTGTTCTAAGGAGTCAAATGCCTTGTAGTCTACAAAAATCGTATATAGTATTATTTATATATTAAATAAATAAATATACGGTATTAACGGTATTCTTGACATTTCTCCATAAGCTGTCTTATATATTTTTTACAATATTAATTATATTTCAAAGTGTATAATTATACTTAATGCATTACTTCATTTAAAAAAATAACTTTGATCTGGAGTTTGGAATTTGTTTAGCTAATTTTGTCGCTGACTGTACTAAACAAACCTACCTCCTACATTTTGATAAAGTTGAAGGTGCTAAGAATGTTATATACAATATGTGACCAGTTCGATTCCTATTTGGGGCCATTATTTATTACGTAAAACTATTTTCGCTAGTTTTTGACCTCCTCTCCCTATTGTAAGAAAAATAAGAATAGGGCGATTCCCTCCCCCCCTGTTTAATATTTATTACGTAAAAATCTAAAGGAAAATATATGTCGGCAGATTCCTTTTTATTAATCTCATTGAGGGTGTCTGAATATATTACGTCGGGTAAGATGAAATAATAATCGTGCGATAAACCAGTCGGTATGTCGAACTCGTAGTGGGAGCGACAGTTGGGTGTATAAAAACGAGTGCCGAATCATTTGAAGCAACTAGTACGGTGCAGATCACTACTAAGTGGTAACTATGGTGGTTTTCATATCGGTCAGTGCTCAGTAAAGCGGTTACTATGTTAATTCGGGTTGTTACTAGGTGAGTCGTTTTGAGTTGCGAAGTTTGATAAAGTAATTGCCTCAATATGCAATGTGTTATAATAACCAAAGTTAATAATGAATCCTGACGTGGTATTGTACTCTGTGAACAGTTTATTACGCAATAATTGACAAACGAACAATAAATAGCGAGTTAAAGAGAATTCATTTGTGACTTTTATTATGTGAACCTACGTGTATCGATATCGGCCGTCACTGTCTCCGACATCAGAAGTGGCATGAGCCTGTTCCCGCAAATACGTGAAATGCAATTACTGTTACTATGGAGTCTTGGAGATACTAATTAACTACCCGCAACTCATGTGAAGAAAAAGAAATTGCACTGAGTAATATCGGAATAAGAACTGGACTACAACGTGAATAAAAGTGGCCACGTGTGAAACATAACCATCGCATGTTCGATTGTGACGTCATTTGCATACGACTTCGAATGAACGAGAATCTGGTGTATACCGCGATTGAACTGTTGTTCAAACGTTCCTGTTGGTGCTCAAGCGTTCCGGTAGATGTGCTGCGTATGGTGTGTCGTAGTTGGTGTCCCGGACAACGTGACTGCATGGTTGTCTAGTACCGGTTGATGCTACCTGCTACATCGCGTATCACGTGTGGCTGTCTGTGACGACAAATATGATGCTTACTGCAGCGGTAGAGGAATTTTGGTATTGTATGGCCCGTAATTCTTATGTGAAAGTTATGGTTTCTTTTATTATTTTTTTTAGTAATATCTAAAAATATTTGGATTTCGATTACTTTACTAGTCATGTACCTAGTTCTTGAACGTAACAATCAATTTGTGAGTGTAAGTAAAGTACCGTAAATAGTGTAAAAAAAAAGGATAGCCATTTTCATATGTAATTCGCATAGTGCGTGTTTCTGTTTTGGTTTTTCTTGGTTGCAGGAACAAGAGATCTGTGTAGTGTTCCCAGTGCAGAGCAGTATACTTCAGGCTGTGCCGATACGCGCACTCGATTCTGCGCAGATGCGGAATGGCGCAGAACTACGCGCTCCTGGCGATACGGTGCGCTGCTGACCTGCGCGATTCTAGCGCTGTTGAACTGCGCGCTCCTAGCGATGCGCACTGTGGTGAGAAGTTTTCATTTTGTTGTGTGTTGAGATTTTTCCTGTGATTTTTTGTAAAAATGTCTGAAGGTCAAGTAGTGATTGAAACGTTCAACGGTAGAATAAAGTAGATGCAGCTGTTGATTAAAGTAATAGTCAACACATTGCTTAGTGCTCGCGGGAGAGAAGTACGGGAAGCTCGATGTATACGTATCCTAGTACGGTTTGTGCTCAGAGGAGTCACAAGTACGGGAAGCTCGATGTATGCGTATCCTAGTGCGGATCGTGCTCGGAGGAAGCACACGAATGGGAAACTCGATGTTTGCGTGTCCTAGAGGGAACGCACGATGGAGGGATATTCCAGAAGCCTTGTGCGTAGTAGCATAAGTAGGCACTGGAACGCACGATGGAGGTTGTCCTGGAAAGCTTGGTGCATGGTGGCACAAGTAGGTACTGGAACGTACGATGGAGATGTCCCGGGAAGGTCGTGCATGGAGGTACGATGTCTGAGCGTTTAGTGTATTTTGAATTCGTGTAGTAAACTGAACAAGTAATAAATCAAGATTTGTGTTGTAATACCTTCAGCCATTTTTGTAAATTGTTCAACTGCGATTTACGTGTGATTTACCATTTAGAGCGTGATGAGTTAATGACGTGACTTCGACCAGATTCTTATATTGTAAGAATAGTGAATACATTACGATCTGCTCACTATGTCCAGCCTGTGTATCGCAAGAATATAGCGTGATCACCTACTGGGTCTAAATCATTGTAGCAAATTTGGTACTGATGGTAATCTAGAATAACTGAAATAGTCATTAAAGTATCATATGGAGTCTTAATGTAAGGTCAGAATAGACCGAGCGATATGATGCTGCTGCGTATATTTTCTGTTTGCAGGAATTGGAAATTGCTGCTGGTGCCGCGTGTGACGTGTCTGTTCCGGTTCGAGGACGGTGTGCAGTGCAGTGCAGCTACTGAGCCACTTCCCAGGGGAAACTGCTGCTGATTGTCAATGACACTGATCTCCATTTAGATAATAATTGTTTGCATTGTATACAGTTCTAATAACTATTGGACAGCTGTATCCTTGAGAGTTTGTTACCGTCACTGCTTCTCTCTTGTTAGGAGGTACTAGGAAGTGATGGCGGAAGGGCGATTTGGGGGTGCTGTCTATTTTGTAACGTACGTAAGAGAACGATCACATGTCAGGAGTTCCATGTCACTATACGTGATTTAACTGAATTTTAAAATTAGATTTGTTTCTTAAATCCCTTGCACTAAAGGGACACACATTGCGAGCTTTTCCTTGACGTCTTAACAATGCGAGCGACTGACTGTAGTAACTTGTGCAAATGGTCACAGCGATAACTTTCTTTGCCTATCGATTACGGTCACAAGTATGATTACAGCAATAATTTTAAATTCACGACGCTATTAATTTCTAAGTTTTAAAATGGATTCTTGCACTTTAGTTGGAATTTTAAATTGTCATTTAATTAGTTAAAATTTTCATGATTTTATGAAATGTGCGTTATCGAAAAATGCTTGAAGGTTTGGTTTTGAGATAATCGATTAAATTGAAGCAGAGGCAAGTGGTAATGGCAGTAATTAAGTTTGCATGATGATCTGGAGTGGACCGTACCAGTAGTCGTTTCGTAGCCGTAGTCCGTTGGAAGTCGGTATTTGCTGTGTAAGCAATCCGTGGATGCGCGGTGCGCGGGAGGCTCTGGCGGAGGTCGGGTTTCAAAGGAAGCCATAGAGTCCGGGAGAGACTCGGCGTTCCCATGGGGGTTCGCATATGAGAGTAACTAGAGGTTACTGGCAGAGGTCACATGCAGGACTTAATTGGTTAGATTATTTGGTTTGAGTTTGGTTAACGAGATGGAACCTTCAACCGTTTTTAACGTAATTCTTCAACTATATTGTTTTGAAGAGTGTTATTAAGTGTACGTGATGATCGTATTTTGTATCATTCAGAGCAACACACGAGGACGTGTGTCTTGTCAGAATGGCCGTGTCGGCAGATTCCTTTTTATTAATCTCATTGAGGGTGTCTGAATATATTACGTCGGGTAAGATGAAATAATAATCGTGCGATAAACCAGTCGGTATGTCGAACTCGTAGTGGGAGCGACAGTTGGGTGTATAAAAACGAGTGCCGAATCATTTGAAGCAACTAGTACGGTGCAGATCACTACTAAGTGGTAACTATGGTGGTTTTCATATCGGTCAGTGCTCAGTAAAGCGGTTACTATGTTAATTCGGGTTGTTACTAGGTGAGTCGTTTTGAGTTGCGAAGTTTGATAAAGTAATTGCCTCAATATGCAATGTGTTATAATAACCAAAGTTAATAATGAATCCTGACGTGGTATTGTACTCTGTGAACAGTTTATTACGCAATAATTGACAAACGAACAATAAATAGCGAGTTAAAGAGAATTCATTTGTGACTTTTATTATGTGAACCTACGTGTATCGATATCGGCCGTCACTGTCTCCGACATATATATATATTATATATTTTCAAAGTAACCATTTTTAGATATGTTCATTTGTACTTTGGAAATCGTTTATCGATACGCATCCGAGCGAACCTCGGCAGTCGCGCGATTGCCCGCGCTTTTTCGAAATATAATTTTAACTTTGTGCATTTTTGTGATCTTACGTAAGAACTATCGAGACTCCCTCCCACCCCTTTGTAGGAATAAATAGGACATGGTTGACCCCTCCACCCTAAATCGGCTTACGTAATAAATGAATGACCCCTTTCCTGTATTTTTATGACTGTTGAATAAATTTCATAGAATGAAGATAAGATGCGCAAACAAACTGCTTAAAGACTTTATTGTACGTGTTCATGGTCATTAAATTATATTCGTGTTCGACGTAGTGTGAAATCTCTGATAAAAATATTATATATTGTAATTTGGTTTTATTTCATACCGCCTCGGTGGCGTAGTTGTGTTGCGGTGCGACTGCAATCCCGAGGTCTCGGGTTTGATCCCCCGGGTCGGGCATCACATTGGATTTTTCTGGAATTCTGAGTCCGTCTGCAGTCAGGAATTTGAGCCCGATATGGCGATGTATGAAGAGACTAATGACTGTGGAAGAAGCGAAAGAGGTATGCTTAGATCGTAGCACTTGGCGCTCCATAGTCTCTGCCTACCCCAATGGGAGAGAGGCGTGAGTTTATGTATGTATGGTGATGGGCTTGTCCCCTACCACATCATGGGACGGAGTGCGCACGGCGAAAAGTGGGTGTACTTAGTTCCGTCTCTGCCTACCCCTTCGGGGCGTGAGTGTGTAATGTGGGTTTCATTTCATCCACTTGTCATTCAAAGCCCTTAAGAATTTGACTAATATTGAATGGAGCCTATCGTTTTGTTTTGCTCTAGACGAAAGACCTACTAATGCGATAAAGACCCCACAGATAAGAGTAATTATATAGTATTTAAAATAAAACAAAATTTCAAAGTAACAGTATATTTCCAATAAACATTTCCAAAAAAATATTATAAACTTAAACTATTCTATAAATGTTTTAAGGCAACATTACATTAAAATTGTATATAATTATCTTACATACTAAATCGAATTGCGAATCGAGACTTATTATAATAAAAGCGTACCAAAATTAAGTAAAATAAGTATTCAAACAAATTAAATGTAAAAAAAATCAATTGTTCTCACAAATGCAAATTTTGTGCAAAATTTCCAACGAAGACAACTTTATAATAAAAGATTATAATTATTAAAAAAAAGGTTGAAAAACTAGAAAGGCATCGTTTTAAATGACATCACAATTTGTTTGATTAATATTTCGTAAACTCTATAATCGGTGGTGTATTTTATATATTATTTTATTTCTGTAACAAAATAGCTGCACTGAATTCCAAAAAAGTTAACAGTTAAATTATAACAGTATTATATGTAAAATAAAAATAACAACAAATACGTAAGTATGTGTAAGTGCATCAAAGAGAGTATTTTATAGTACTCTGTACATAACACCAAAAATCTAAATATAGTCAAACGTAGCTGAACAAATTAAAAACTTCAAAACGCTTCTAACTTCAATTGAAGTATTGTTTTATCTATGATAAATTATTTAAGTAAAGAAAAAAATTGTCGATAAATAAAAGTAATAAAATTTAAATTTGTTCCGCTACTTTCGAGACCGACTGTACTATCAGTATCCAACTTAAAAACCAAAACGTTTTGTACTTAGGACCTTATACTTTATGTAGGTACCATTATATTATGTTTGGAGCTAAACTCAACGAAATCCTACATCAATATTACGCAATCGAAATGGAAGATAACAGAACACATTCAATTTAATCGTGTACAATGTGATTTTATTTTTATAAAACATAACTAAGTAATTAGAAAATAGCCAATGATCAGTTATGTCTGATCCTATAAGAGTATCTGTCGGCTGAAACTGAGCTAAGAAATCAACTACTTAATAGGATTTGTACTACAGATAGCCATATATCTGGTTTTGACAGGTCCATCTGGAAATCGTTACGGAAGCTTATGTTCGGCAGTGGCCTTCATGTAGCTAATGATGATGATGATGAAAATATATCACCTACATTTTGTGTTGTCCTATTAGCCAATGTTATACTCCGCTATGGTTGACAGGCAGCGAAATAATCATTTCTTCGTAAATATATTTGTTTTCCAAAGATCATGTAGAAGGCATGTTATATGACTATTAACAATATTTATATCAAATGTTTTAATATAACTCGTTAACTATGTTATTTGAATATAAAATCATGTATAAATGCAGTATTAGTACAAGATGGCACTTAGTATTGACAGAAAAGCACCTTTATATCACTTATGACTAAACTGTTTAGGATACAATATTTATTTGTACAGTAGTTTTTCACTCTATCTATAATATAAAGCATATTATAGCTATAAAAACATAAATATTTAAAAAACGCACTACCCCAAACCAGATATTCTCTAAATTTTTTATCATCTGTCCAGCAGTAACTTTAGATTCAAAAGATTGGATGAATATTTATTATCTCCATACATGATAACCTTTATCGCACGCGTACATTACATTATAGTTGTTAGTTGCGTATACTTTAGAATGCGTTTCGAGTACAACTGAATGGCGATGAGATGAGACTATTTCAAATTTATCTCCGTATGCTGCGGTTCAATGGAATCGCACCCTACACATCTTAATTAAGCTGATTGCGTGTTTACCGTGTTTATAGGAGTATATACGTAATCTGGCCTCGTATTCTCTATGGTAACAAAAACTCCAGCTGGAATTCTACAAGACCATTAACCGCGATAAGATTTCATCGTAATATATCCTGCTAATCAGAACAAAAAAATATTTTAAATTCTCACAAATGACGTAATTTGATTGGTTTATTCTCAGAATCAGTTCAAAGATTAAGATTTGGATCGTTTAGTTATAAAAAATGAAAGGCCTGAATAAATCTCAACAACGCTTTAGTGTAAACTAGTAGTTCTCGCGGCTCCGCCCGCGTGAAAAAGTTTTTCCGGGACAAAAATATTTTCCCGGGATAACAAGTAGCCTTTAGCACTCAGGAGTTATGTAGCTTTCTATTAGTGAACGAATTTTCAAAATCGGTTCAGTAGTTCCTGAGATTAGCGCGTTCAAACAAACAAACTCTTCAGCTTTATAATATTGTATAGATTTAGGAGTAAGCTGGTGGGTTAGTCTAAGGCTGGCGGGGCAGATGGTGCTGATCCAACCACTAGCGGCGCCTTGGGATGCGGGTACTGTGCTGGCATGTTACTGGGATACGGGTACTGTGCTGGCGTGTTACCCGGATATGGGTATTGATTAACCGGGTGAGGGTAAGACGATTGCCCGGGACCATCGGGGGTCCCGGGCACCACAAAACCTATCTCTTTTTTAAATGTGACTTTAAATGAAATATGTTCAGTACTCCCTTCGTAACTATTTGTTGTTACACTATTCTGGAAGGTTTCGAAATTTGTTTTTGTACTGTATGGTGTGTTGCTTGGTTCTTGGAAGCAGGGACTGGCGTGTTCGCTTTGTAGATCAGGGATGGGTTCCTTAGGCAAGCTGTTGGCCATTGGGTGGACGTACTCGCCCTCTGTAAAGCTTTTTAAAGGCACAAGACCGAGGCATATCTCCGACTCGTCTTGTAGGACTTCGTTGCATCCAGATAGTTTGATTGTTGTCTGAAAGTTAATTCGATTATTTAATCATTATATTTATTTATAAGGTAGGTTATTTCACCATTATCACTATTACTACCACATTATCACTTCAATTATGGAAGGATAGTTCTCAGGATACCAAGAGTTTAAAGGAGGGGAAATATATGCCGGTCTTTTGAGGGGCCAAAGTGAGGATAATTACAAAAAAAATAAATCTCAGCTTACGGTAATTTTTCTCTAGTGAAGACAGCGTAACCCTTTACATATTAAACTTACCTTGAAGAAGTACCCCACGTCAATAATGCCGCAGTTCTCGAGATTCGGTACGATCATATCGGGCACTACCATCTCGCAGGTGAAGTTGCGCTTGCTGTTGCCCAACACTGGGCCCTTCTTCACTGTCAATATCTCTCGCTCAGGTGGGATGTGCTCCGCTATGGGCTCGTTGCTGCGGTAGCGTTCTTTCTGGAAGTTTGTTGAACATTATTTGTAAAATAGTTGGGATCAACAAAGTGTGCAAATTGTAAAATATGTTTGTACTTACAGATTTTTTTATACCGACTGCTTTAATAATTTAGAGAATTCAAAATGTAATAATTAAGCATGCGACAGACTGTTCAAGATTTTTTTATACTTAAATATCAAGACTTACCAATAACAGTAATAATACTAGTAATCCATCTAGAACTTCAAACTACAAATCTCTTTTGCAATAGTTGCCTCCTTTAATCTGATACATTCCATTACCTGACAACAGAAAATATCCACAAAGAAAAACTCACCGAAGTCAACTGGAATATCAACTTTCGCACCTCAACAGAGCTGTCATTCTGCACCTCAATGGAGATGGGTATGCTCTGTCCGGGACAGTAGCCGGACACTGGCAGCCGCACGCGGATGCTCATCGGGCTGGCGCTGCAGATGCAGTCGCAACCATACACCTCCTCGAACTCCATCTCTATGGGTTGCTAGGGAGGCAAGTAGGTTTAGAAGATGAGGGTCACTGGAATACTCACGCCACCAGAAGCCGCGATGGGTCGGTGGTTATACAAAATTGGCAAACCCCCCTGCATTTGTGATCACAAATCCAGATAGATGACGAGAGATAGGAATCCATCGCCAAGTGACATATTTATGCCATCCTATTTGAATGAACATTTCATACACTAGTACGGTCTGTAGCGACCTTACTTTAAAAATAATGGTGACATTAATATGGCAGATACAGTCAGACTATGGTCTACATACTGACATTCGATATCTGGTGAGCTTTAATTTATTTGTCCTCATTGCCAATTATGCTAGCTTAAAATTAGCATCTGTCATATTTACCATTATTGTACCATGACGTTTCCATGCAATTAACACAATACCTTTAAAGCCGGGCTTGCAAGGTTCAAATCGAGCGGCGCAACGACTTGAAACGGAACAATTAGATCCTCTTTCGGCTTGGACGGGTCTGGATAATGCATGTGCGCGGTCATGCGGTACTTCACCGAGCCGGTCTCACCCTTAAACGACGACGGCGCCGTGTGCGGGATCTGATACGAGAACTGGAACTCTTGAGGACCTTCCGGCAGTTGAGATATACCTGGAAGACATATTTATAAGCTGGTGGAAGATTATTAATTGGTTAGTGGATACAGAAGTTGTATTCCGTAAAGGAACAGGCTGGCATAGTTTTGGTGACTGATGAGGGACATAATTAGTCAACATTATACATACCTAGCATTTATGGTCTACACTGAAAAAAAAATGTATAATCATTTTATCACCAATGTTAACATACCTGTTCCACCAGCAAGGCACTGTGTGACCCTGAAGTACTCCTCAAGGCCCATGTATTTAACCATTCCTCTTGTTTTTATGCCATTATATTCCTCGGACTGTGACTCTGTCCATAGCACATTGGCAGCACCATGGAACTCTATGTTCAAAGCTGAAATATACATGTGTGTTAGTTTCTTCTTCTTAAGAGAGAATATAAATATTTATACAATAATAGTTTTTTGTTATAAGCATTTAAATTGGGTAGAAGGTATAAATAACAAAAAAAATGCACATAATAAGGTGTGGCATCACCAGACGTTTGGTGCATGCACAGAAAAGAGATAGCAATATTACCCATTACTTACTACCCTATTTTGCAACCGATCTTAATTCTGCTTTCACAATAGGCTTTCTTTTTCATATTTTTCTATAACATATTAAAATATACCAATTCAAACATGATACCCTATGTTTGATACTTATCATACTATTATTCACAATCACAATCAGATTTTATATCTATGAATGTATCTATCTTATATATAAATCAGAATGAGCTTCTTAATCTACTCAAACCATAATAATATCCAAACCAATCCATTTAAGATACACTCAAAGATTTATTAGACATTACCTATGTCTAATAGATGAATTCATTGTTATGCCACCAACATTTGACCTTCAATAGGGTAGTTTCCTATGTTTGGTTTGGTACATTATTTTACATGTAACAGAAAATAATACGAAAAACAAATTCTTCTCTAAAATCAGAATCAAAATTGGTTGACAACTAAAGCAGATATTCACATTTGAAATATTGTTGTGAGCAAAAGTGGGGGTGTAGTGGGGATATCGCGTCATTTGTTATCGCGCACGCAGCGTTATGGCTGGCGACACTCAGTGACGTCATATTCTGCTGTTGCCATTATCTGACAGATGCCCCTTCCACCAAACTTCAAAGCTTTATAACTCATTTATTATTGCGTGTATTTTAAAAATTCTTTTTCCTCTAGATTTTAGAAAACATAAATGTTTGATAAATGTATTTAAAAAAAAGTAGTCAACTACCCTATTATTCATGTTTAAATGTATGTTTAGTCAATTGTTATCAATGTTTACAGAAGAGTGGACGATCAATTACACAATTTTCAAATAATACTCAACAGAGTTTAGGGGAGCATAAATAAATATTAATGAACATTTTAAACTATATTGTTTGACGCTGTCTTGTAAAAAAATATCTTTCTTGGGATAAGGTCCCTCATGGACTTTCATGGGATACAAATTTGTCTATATGTTATCTCAGGATATCGGCTATCATTTTATTTTATATGGCCACAGTACAGTGACTCCACTGCAGCTAATGGTAAGCAGAGAGCTCCAGATAGAGTGTTGACTGACAAGAAATAATCATCCACATCACTCGAAACAATTATATAATTTGAACAGAACATATGCAGGGTTATCCCAGTAATGCGGTGCACTTACGAGGGCCACAATGGGTTTTAACACAATATACAGTAGTCGCTATGTAGGTGGATACAAATAATATATCCTACCACCAGCAGGTAATGAAGGTCAAAGCAGCATCCAGATCTGTTCCAATGGTTTCTTTGTTTACTTCCAGCAAATATCTTAAATTGTTCCCAAAGTTTTGCCTTTATTATAATGGGAGGAAGGCTATTCAGTTATTGAAACTAAGGATTTAGTTTCACTTTAATCCGTGATTCTTGATGTAAGGTGTGGTTTCATTTAGTTGAAACTAGCTTTTGCTTGCGGCTTTGCCGACATGCAAGATGTTTTTTGGAATAAAAAGCTGCCTAAAGCCTTTCAAGGGTCTCAAACTATCTCCATACCAAATCAGTTTGGTAGTTTTTGGATTTATCACGTACAGAGGCAGCAGGCGACTTTTTTTAATACTATGTAAGAAAAGGAGTATAGACAAGGTTTTCCAGAAGTCATGTAACTATGCCATAAAGGCTACTATAAAATAATAATAAAATTAATGGAAAAAGCATATCAAAGAAGTATCAAGTAATGTCACCAACTGTTCAATATAGTTACAATTTTGTTATTAAAATATCAATAATGAAAACGAAGATAAATTAGTCTAATTATAACCCACTACTTTAAACACCCGAGAAATTGTAATTAATTCATTTAGGAGCTAAAACTATAATTACCAGCGAACGTCAGCGGCGCATTCAAATCAAAAACAACACTTCCAAAAATCACTTGGCCTGAGTAATAAACACCATTGGTTGACTCCAATTTTATTGCACCGTTTTTGAAGCCACTAGCCATAATTACCGTTTGCCACTACAGTAACCTAATAGAGTAAATAATAAGAAAAATTAAAAGAAATATGTTTTAAGGGTGAGGAAAGGTATTTTCGCAGCAGGCGGGCGGGGACTCGCGGGGTTTCCGTAGTATTATAATGCTCTTTGTCGCGGGGAGCACAGCGGGGACCAAAGAGCATTATAATACTACGGAAAGCGGGGACTGCGGGGTAGTGTTGGGTAGGACATACAAGAGGCGGTACATTTGTCCCGTACATGACGTCAAAATGTAAGAGCGGCTCAACATTTATTGTTGTACTACTTCAAATTTCATGTCGCGGTGTCGTGTTACTCGCTATCTATCTCAGTTAAACTCTAAGACGGGGATAGAGAGGGAGCGAAAGGCATGCTACAAAATACAATGGTATGTTATTCTTCAATGAAAATATGTCAAATTTGTACTCGTTATTTAAAATGTATCGCGGATCTTCATTACGCCTCGCCTCATTTGAAGTGGGACATTGTACTGGCTAAGTGCAAAAAAGAAGCTACTCTTACAAACTCTTTTTTATGTCGTGTCCTACCAACACTACTGCGGGGAGTAACGGAATGCCGAACAGTGTTGCCATATGTTTGACGGTTGAAGTCGCCGAAAATTCATTGTGAAGTAGCTTAACCTCTCGAGCCCGGACCGACCGTTAAAGTCGCCTCTTCGTATATGGAGAGGTGAAGGAGCAAAAAAAAAACCTCCCCAATTTCAAATTTATAGTGGTCCATCGCGGAGAAAATTTGAAGTAACCTAAAGTCGCCCACTTGTGTGGGGACGCGGAGAGCAAAAAAAAAAAAGTTCCCCAGTTTCAATGACACTCTTCAAGATAGCCTAAATGGCGAAAAGTCGCCTAATCTGGCAGCACTGACGCCGAATGACTATGAATCAGGGCTGCCAGCAGCGGCAACTTATTTTATACTGACATTTCGTAGCGAAAATCGAATTTCGTAGCGTGGCTGAGGGGGAGTGCTATAGAGGATAACTATTGCTTATTGCTGAATTTTTATTGTGTATCTAATTATGCAAGGCATTCCGATATACGCATTGGATACATATGTCAGCTATATTATACACATTTTGTATCCAATTATACGATCTGGCAGCCCTGCAATGAATGACTGCCAGAGACAATGACCGCCAAAATACAAAATTTACATAACATAAAATCAACTTTGTTACAACGACATAAAATTTAAATTGGAATGCGACGATTGCATTTGATTCGAAATTTGAATTCAGCAATCATGCGGCAATTATTGTTGCGTTTAATTTCTTTTCAAATAGATGAACCTATGTTTTACAATTTTGTTTACCTACTTAGTTCCTATTTTTAATGAATGATAAATTATTATATAACTTGTAACTATAAATATCAAAATAAAGAGAATAAGGCAACGTAACACGGATAGTTGCTATAAATGCATTTCAAATAATTAAACGCTGAAATTGCAGAGGAATACTAATTTTTTTTTTTTTTTTTTTTTTCTTCATGGCTTCGCACGTCTTGTGCATTTAGCCAAAAACAAGTTGTATTTGTCGATGATTTGGGCTGCTCGTCTTGAGATAGTCTTTGCAGTATTCTTTAGGAAGGTAGGTACTCATATAGGACAAAGGTAGGGAAACTGTTTGACTTATAATATTATTAATATTAGTAAGGAAATTTTGAAAAAAAAAAAAAAAAAAGGACTATCAGGAGGGTTTGAGGAAAAAAGAAAGGACTAGGCATAGTACATAAAAGATCTAAATTAAATATACAGGTAGAAAATATATACATGTAAACGTACTATAACAATAATGGACAAGGATGAAATATCTACAAGGAATACTAATTACTATCAAAGTGACACTAGTTCGTTGGACTTGGAGTTGGACAGTTTGTATTTCTAGCCTATATAAATACTTCTGTCTCACTCTATCCTGTGATTTGCAATACGAAATACATCTTGTAGTTGTACTGTCATGTACAAAAACAAGAAGGAGATATGGAATTTGGAAAAGACCTTTTAGCAAAGAGCATTATAATACTACGGAAACTTTTAGTTTTTACTTGGGTCACGTTGAGAAAGTGAAACTGTGATGGTTTTGTGTAAAGTATCAAAATAATTAAAAATTTTAACCATGGGTAAACTAGACGTGGCTATATTACGATACCTTACCGGTGAGGACTTTCGAGTGCTAACTGCAGTGAGTAATTAACTTAAATTTACACAAAAATCATCATAACCTTTATTACTTGCATCCTTTATTATGGTGTTTTTATTGTAGGTGGAAATGGGCATGAAGAATCACGAGTTAGTGCCAGGGTCCCTGGTGGCGTCAATAGCGAACCTCAGGCACGGCGGAGTGCACAAACTAATGAAGGAATTGTGTAAACACAGACTGTTGACTTATGAGAGGGGCAAACAATGTGAGTTACAGTATATAAAACTAGATTTTGCTCATTATAAGAGTAACTCTACGCAATTAGAAAACGATTATTTTTTTTTACAATTTTACGATAAGACAAGCAAGCTGCTTGCATCACAAGCATCATTCAACAGTAGCAACACCTTTTAACTTTTCATTCTTACCCCATTCTAGATGATGGGTACCGTCTCACAAACGCTGGTTATGACTACTTGGCTCTGAAAGCTCTCACCAATAGAAAAGTGATAGCATCATTTGGCAACCAGATTGGTGTGGGCAAGGAGTCCAACATTTACACTGTTGCTGATGAAGACCGGAACCCACTGTGCTTGAAGCTCCACAGGTTATATATTATACGTTTTTTTATAAATTACAAATTGAGTTAAATTGACATTTAAAGAAGCTTTTACTCTGCTGTTTTCAAAATGGGCAAACTAACAAAAGGTTTCATAATTATAATAATGTTAATCTGTCAAGGCCCGTGACGGACACTGGTGTCCATATATATAGGGTTTTTCCATACATCTATATATCTATATAAGCAGGGCTTGACGGGTTAATAGGCAGGTCTTGCTTTGGTAAGTTTTATTCCCATAAGTTACTTACAAGGCTTATAACATGTAAACTGTAAAAAACTACTTTTAGACTTGGTCGCACCTGCTTTCGTAATATAAAAGACAAGAGAGACTACCATGCACACCGCAACAAAGCTTCATGGCTGTATCTGTCCCGTATATCAGCTACCAAGGAGTTTGCGTACATGAAGGCTTTATATGACCGTGGCTTCCCTGTGCCCAAGCCTTTTGACTTCAACAGGCATTGTGTTGTCATGGAGCTTGTGAATGGAGGACCTCTGTAAGTTGATATTTATACAAAACTTGTAAGAATGAATTTTAGTATACATAGTACTTTTAATCTATTTACTGGTGGTAGGACTCTCATATGTAATAGTCTGTCTGGGTGGTATGCAATGTGTATTGCTACCGCCAAGCAGCAGTGTGCATGCACTGTTGTGTTTCGGTTTCAAGGACATTGTAGCCAGTGTAACTACAGGACATAATGAGCCTTAACATCTTGTCTCAGGATGACAAGAGCGGTGGAATGCCACACAGTACTTCGTAACTCAAGGTGCTGGATGGTGTTTCTACTGTTTATGGGTAGTTGTATCGCTTACCATCAGGCCATCAACATGCTCAATTCGTCATTCAATGCCATAAAAAAAACTAAGTAAATGACAATACTAGTTTATATAGGTGTAAAGAACTATCAATATATTGACAATTCCTATGAAAGAGTGAGTGTTTGTGAGCAACACTTGTTTATGCCATCTTCTGAAAAAAAAGAAGTTTGATATTACAGTCACACTGTCATCTATATATATAAAAATCAATTGCTGTTCGTTAGTCTCGCTAAAACTCGAGAACGGCTGAACGGATTTATCTTATCTTGGTCTTGAATTATTCGTGAAGGTCTAGGGAAGGTTTAAAAGGTGGGAAAAATTCAAATAATTGCCGGGAAAATCCTCAAAACAGCATTTTTCTATTTCCCATACAAACGTTTTCTAAATAAAATGGTGTAATTTATTACCGCTGCATAAAGTTCAAATTCGCGTGCGCGTTAGTAATCTTCTGACATCTATTACAAATTGTCGATAGGGCACGTAGAGTTTCGTGTCAGTGTCGTATTTAATGATGTTATGTAATTTAGAGATTAGATTGACGATGAGTGGTATAAATGTAAAATGTTAGGTACGTTTCGTTTATGTAATTCAAGTTAATATAAGGTGTTACGTGGATAATAATATACACGACATGTCTATATTATCGTCGACGGTGTGAAAACTTGCCTTATGTAAACGTTGCAAAAAAAATGATGTCAGTGGTTACATTGCTACTAATCGAGTAGGTATGCTAAAACATTTATTTATCTTTGGAAATCAAACAGGTCTATTAATCCTATTAATATTATAAAGGCGAAAGTTTGTAAGAATGTATGGATGTTTGGATGTATGGATGTTTGTTCCTATTTCACGCAAAAACTACTGAAGGGATTTCGATGAAATTTGGCACACGGGTACATCATGTCCTGGATTAACACATAGGCTATAAAGCGGGACTTTTATCCCGGAAAAACTTTTTAACGCGGGCGGAGCCGCAGGCAAAAGCTATAATGGGATAAAAATAAAATCAATCTTTCTAATATTATAAAGGCGAAAGTTTGTAAGAATGTCTGGATGTATGGATGTTTGTTACTCTTTCACGCAAAAACTACTGAACGGATTTCGATGAAATTTGGCACAGGGGTAGATCATGTCCTGGATTTTATCCCGGGAAAATATAAAGCGGGACTTTTATCCCGGAAAAACTCATTCACGCGGGCGGAGCCGCGGGCAAAAGCTAGTGTTAATTAAAACTATGTCAACTCCAACATCTCTTCACGGACGATTTGACGAATATCTTCTGGCGATTTGTTGTGCGATATGTCTCTTTTCCTATATGTTACGTTGCTAGATTCTTTTTCGTTCGTACTATTGTTACCATTAGGTGTGATTTTAGTAGTTTTAGGATGTTGTTTTGGCAAAATAGGATTCATATTGCTATAAAGTTCGTGACAGCGACCTCTGTTGAGTAATGCTTGAACTGCCTTCGATTGCGAGATAATGGTTATTGGCTTTGTTACGTGGTTTCACTCATTAATAACAGATGGTGCCTCATACACCATATGTTTATAACAGTTTTCTTCTGTATTGACCTTTGATTCAAATGAATTTATAGTTAATTGATCACCAAATTATAACTGAACGTCTTTAAAACACATACACTTGCAGGAAAAGCTTACGTTTTGTAGTTTATTATGCACTATTTTGAATTAATCTTCAGTTGAGGCGGTTGGCATCGATTCAAACTGTCCGCACTTGTTTCGCTTTTGATGCTGATTTCACAGAATTTCTTTTTCGTATTAGTTTTCTGTTACATCCTACTAATATTTATTATAAAGGCGAAAGTTTGTAAAAATGTATGGATGTTTGTTACTCTTTCACGCAAAAACTACTGAACGGATGTCGATGAAATTTGGCACAGGGGTAGATCATGTCCTGGATTTTATCCCGGGAAAATATAAAGCGGGACTTTTATCCCGGAAAAACTCATTCACGCGGGCGGAGCCGCGGGCAAAAGCTAGTGTTAATTAAAATATTTTGAATTGTGCATTTCTTTTTTGTTATACAATTTTCTATATTGTAAAGTTATGTTGCATAATGCTGTATAAAAATAACTGGTCCATCATCTTGGACCATCCACCATATTGGAATCAGACTGTTGTCACTTAGCTAACAATGCATTGACATCTAAACTAAATGTACACAAAATCAAAAGAGTTACTGCTTCAAAGTTGACTTGCTAGATTTCACCCAAACAAACATACATTGCTCGTTAATTTAAAGCTTGTAAAATAGTCAATACTTTCCTATCGTTTATAGAACCCATGTGTCATCAGTAGAAGAACCAGAGTCCCTCTACGACGAGCTGATGAACATGATCGTACGGCTCGGCAACTGTGGTGTCATCCACGGTGACTTCAACGAGTTTAACATCATGATTGACGAAGCCAACCACCCTATCATCATCGATTTCCCACAAATGGTGTCCACATCTCATCCTAATGCTGAGCTGTGAGTATGGATCACAGTTACTTTTGCAGAAGTTGCTTTTGGCACTGTGTTGAATATGTTGTGGTTTATTTTATTTTTCAAATGTAATCCATGCTAACCTCGAACTTTGTGTGCCAAAATTGATCCCAATCCATTTCATACTTTAGTTGTGATTATCTAACAAAATTCTTTACAAAATTACTTGTCAAAACAATTTCCAGGGCCACAATTTTTCAATATCAGGACCAACATCTTGTGTCCATATAAAAAAATAAAACAGATCAAATACATAGAGTAGGATAGTTATGTTTGATTTTGTACATTATTTTATATGTAACAGAACATAATACGAAAACTAAATTCTTCTGTAAAATCAAAATTGGTTGACAACTAAAGCAGATATTCATATTTGAAATATTGTTGTGAGCAAAAGTGGGGGGCGTAGTAGCGATATCGCTTCATCTGTTTCGCACGCAAGCAGCGTTATGGCTGGCGACTCTCGGTGACGTCACATTCTGCTGTTTCCGGTATCTGACAGATGCCCCTTCCACCAAAATTTAAAGCTTTATAACTCGTTTATTAAAGCTCGTATTTTAAAAAATATTTTTCGTCTTGATTTTAGCAGACGTACATTTTTGATAAATGTATTTAAAAAAAAGTAGTCAACTATCCTATTGGTTCCAGATACTTTGACCGTGACGTGCGATGCGTGCGCGAATTTTTCAAGAAGCGCTTTGGATACGAGAGCGAGCTGTACCCAAAGTTCAGTGATCTGGAGAGAGATGATGAACTCGATACAGAGATCGCTTGTTCGGGATACAAGCGCAGTAAGGGCGTAGATGATGAGCTGCTGCAGGTATGGTCTTATGTTCTGCTTAGTAAAGTCTTTTTTCGGTACATCTTTTGCTTTTTACAATGTCTTGGAAATATGAGCATGCCACGTTAAAATTATTTATAGCAATGTATATTTTTGTTTACTTTAATTATTCTTGCTTACTGGTACCTGGCTGTTAAAAGAGATATGGTGATACTGCAGAGACTGTTTATTATGACTATAAGTATTTCCATCGGTTTTATAAGTATGTTTTTTTTTTATTGTTATGATGTATTTTTCCTTTTTAAAGGAAATGGGCATTGAACTGGAAGTGAGTGACCTTGAAGATTCTGATGAAGACAATGCTGATGACGGACAAGAGAACAGCATAAAGTACACTGAGAATGAAATCGAAGAATTAAGGAAAGAGGTAATGAATATTGATGTAATAATATTACTAACTAGCTTTTCCCGCGGCTCCGCCCGCGTGAATGAGTTTTTCCGGGATAAAAGTCCCGTTTGATATTTTCCCGTGATAAAAAGTAGCCTATGTGTTAATCCAGGACATGATCTACCTGTGTGCGAAATTTCATCGAAATCTGTTCAGTAGTTTTTGTGTGAAAGAGGAACAAACATCCATACATCCATACATTCTTACAAACTTTCGCGTTCTTAATATTAGTAGGATATCAATATTTTTTTAACAAAAACAGCAACCTCACATAATTTTTGTGAATATGCCGACGATAAAATAATGGGTGTAATGGTAAATAATTATTTAATTTTTAGGTGGAAAAATCAATCGCACAAGATGAAAAATCAGCTCTAAAACAAAAAACTGAGAAAACAGTTACACTGACAATAACTGATCAAAAATCTGCAAACAATGATGAAGTAATACCTACTCTCGTACCAGCTAAGCATACCCATCAAAATCAAGAAGGGGATAATCTAGAACATTATACGAACATTAGAGAATCAGAGAACATTTCCGAACATCAAGATAACATTTCAGAACTTGACAGAAATTCCCAGAAGTACAGACTGGCGATGATAGAGAAGGCTTTGTCTGACGTGAGGTCTATGCGCACTTATACTTCAGCCAGTACCATCGCGCCAGATGTCGTCAAGCAGCAGGTAAAGAAGAATCTAGAAATACGGCAGAAGAAGATGGACAGGAAAAAGGCGATAGCTAAGGGAGAGGCGAGCGCCGTGACGAGACTGCGCAGAGATAATAGAGAGACAATTAGAGAGAGCAATGGGTTATGGGGATGGGATGAATAAAATATATAAATATTTGTATACAGTTTTGTCTTTTTATTTAGTAAAAAGTAGCTTTGTTTGTTGCTTTAATGGTGAAGATAAACATCGTGAGGAAACCTGCATACCTGAGAAATTGTCTATAAGAATTTCGAAGATGAGAAGTATGTTAATCCGCACTAGGCCAGCGTGGTGGACTAAGGCCTAACCCCTCTCAGTTGTAGAGGAGGCTCGTGCTCAGCAGTCGGCAGTATATAATACAGGGCTGGTAGTAATAGTAGTAAAAAGCAGCATTACCCTGTATCATGTACAGTCTCAGTACTGGGATCATACATCTCTTGTTGGTGAGAGGGTTCAAATTCATATTCAGTTTATTGCTTTTCGTAATTGTTGACAAAAAGGTATTGCATTTTTATAATATAACTAGCGGCCCCGACAGACGTTGTCCTGCCCTAAAAAGGAAATAAAATTCTAGAACCCGAGTACAGCGCTACCTACCGATCCACTTGAAGACACACAAAAAAAAATCATTAAAATCGGTCCAGCCGTTTTTCCGCGCAATTTTCTTATTTTTTTCTTTCATAAGAACCTTCTCCTGACAATAATAAACACATAAAAAAAAATAAGGAAATCGGTCCAGCCGTTCATGCGTGATGCCGTGACCAAGAAAATAGGGATTCATTTTTATATAATAGATGATAGATGCATAATCGTGATTCGTGGACCCTGTTGAACACGGAAAATTACAAGAGAGGGAGAAACTATACAATATAACTTTTTAATTACATGAAATATCAATATAAGCCTGCCATTAATATAAGCCCGAGTTTAAAACGTGAATGTCCAATTCACGTTTTAAAAGAAAATTTGTTTTGTTTAGAGCAGTGAACAGGCCCGGTTAAAACGAATGCGTTCTAGACTATTTCTATATCTAATGTGAGTTAAATAAATGGTTGAATCTCCATCAGTCATCTTCCTGTGAAATCTCTGTGACGTTTTGACTTGTATCGTTGTTTTTGGCGACCCAATTGTGAGAGCGCAGGTACACCAGCTGCAAATACGCATCTACGCAAAATATCTGGAAAACAATATTTTAAAGATATTTATATAGGGACTACAGGGACTAGGTGTAACTAGGGTATACGATGTCCCTATAAGCGTCTTTAATAAGCCGGTCTTGTAGTTTAACTATTAACTATAGCCACTGTAATCAGAAAAAATAAAACTAATAAGTTTATTTAGTACTAGCTTTTGCCCGCGGCTCCGCCCGCTTTAAAAAGTTATTCCGGGATAAAAGTCCCGCTTTATATTTTCCCGGGATAAAAAGTAGCCTATGTTAACACACATGGATTAACATCCAGGACATGATCTACCGGTGTACCAAATTTCATCGAAATCCGTTCAGTAGTTTTTGCGTGAAAGAGTAACAAACATCCATCCATACATTCTTACAAACTTTCGCCTTTATAATATTAGTAGGATGTAATATGCAGGTATACCATTTCTTAGGCTAAGAACTCACGAAGCGGTTTTCACCCGCGACGGCCGCGGTTGCGTGCTCGCATTTCCTGTAGAATGCAAATATATATTTATTTATTTATTTATTTATTAATAATTTACAATAACATCTTTACAGGAATTTCACCCAATGCGATGTATATTGTCATACAATTCAAATAAAACATATGCATAAGCTTTCTTAAAGAATAGACTCTAATGTATCGACATTACTTATAATTTCCAAAGTTACCTTTGTGAATTCCGCCAGTGTACAGTTGAAAATGTCTAGTCTCCGCCCAGTGTCATTTATTATATTAATGGTTCTTACCACTGGGGCAAATTTCTCGGTTTTGGTGCGAGTTAATGGGACTTCAAATAATCTCTGCCTCACTTTGTTTCGCAACCTTGTGTTTGGGACAAGGAGTTTCAAGGAAGCCAATACCCATGGATTATTAAGTTTACCGCGAAAAACCTCAAAGACATATTTGGCTAGGGCTACATCACGCCTAACTTCTAATTTATAGTATCCGACCATACCTTATGTTAAATTATGTCAAAATTTATGCATATTCACAACGCGTTTTGCGCACGCGGCGTGCACGATTATACACGGTACCCGCTGTACCGGCGGGCAACTGCCTAGTAGAATCATGCGGGCCGCGGTCAGTACTCGCAGCCTCGGCGGGTTGTCGGCTCGCGCTCTGCGATCGGTAGGTGTGCGACTGCAGTAGTTGGCGTTCTACAACTCAACTGACCGTTAACCGCCTGTCTTGCAACCGCCCGCCAAGTTTGCGGGTGGTATTCGCAACCGCGACGGTTGATAATAAATCGCATAGATTTCCGGTCGTCGTGAGATTGGAAATAAAACAGCCGTTTCTCGACCGCGGCGGACGCGGATAAAAACTTCTTCATGAGTTCTTTGCGTTAATTTATAGGAATAAGAATCAGTAGGTACCTTCATTTCACATAAATGTTTCGTGCGTTGATCAATCATCATCAGCAACATTATCTTTGTAATAAGTTCAGTAGTATAGGAGCTTACCGCCTGACACAGGTGCTCACCGGGCATGGCTGCTTCGGTGAGTTCCTGTTTTGGGGTGGTAGGTGTAGAGGAGTCGGCCGTGTGTCACTATTGTGACAACTGCCCAATGGACACGGCCCAACATACGTTGGAGTGTTGTCCAGCCTGGGATGAGGAGCGCAGCGCTCTCAGAACAGTCGTCGGAGAAGACCTCTCGCTGCCGGCCGTGGTCGCTTCCATGGTCGGCGGCCGGGAGGCCTGGCAGGCGGTGGCCCACTTCTGCGAGGCGGTCCTCTCGCGGAAGGAGAGTGCCGAGAGGGATCGCCAGCGCAGTGGTGATCCCTCCCGCCGCCAGACGAGACGTAGGAGGCGTCGGGTGGACGACTGACCGACGTCTCCCGCCCTGTGGATTGGGGGCGTTTGGAGAATTCCACCACGGTATCCCCTGCCTGTCGTAAAAGGCGATTAATAGGGGCCTCCGGGGGTCACGGGTGGGCGGGACGTGCCGCCCACCCATTAGTCTAGCCAACTTCTGTGACCCCCGTGATGGACATGTCTCGGACACTAAAAGGCGGACACGGTACGGTGTTTCGGGGGCTTCTGAGCCCCCGCAACAGGAAAAGGACCGCAACAGCGGTACGTGCAGGGGCGGTTGCGGACGACAACTTAGACCTGAGTCGGAGGAAGCCCGCAGCCGTCCCTAATGCGCCGAAGATGGCCTTTTAAAAAAAAAAAAAAAAAAGTAGTATAGGAGCTCCTCCAAAGATTTTCACACGGATTTGCAAACATCCAGCGAGTTCGCGCGACATTTAATGATATTAATATCAGCTCTGTACAATAGTACCTATATGCAGATTTCCTCACGGACATTTATCAATCTCTGAATATGCTATAATAATTACCTATCTAATTTATGCCCCACCTTACGTCCGTCCGCTCCAGCGCCGTCAAGCCTGAAGGTGTATCCGAACACGCTGGTGGAAATCTTCGCCTCGTATACGGTTAGGTAGTTATCCTCCGTGAAAACTGGGTAGTGGTACAGCTTGTGTGAGCCCGCGCGCAATGGACACGATATTCTGGAAATCAGTTCTCGTACCTTATCTTTTAGGAATATAATATTTATATATTATACTACTTTTAGCTCATGCCTGCCTCGGTGGCGTAGTTGTATTACAGTACGACTGCAAAGCTGAGGTCTCGGGTTCGATCCCCGGGTCGGGCAAAGTGATATTGAGTTTTTCTATTCAGTATCAGCCCGGAGTCTGGAATTTGTGCCCGATATGGCGATAGGCTCGCCCCCTATCACAACATGGGACGGAATAACGGCGAAAAGTGGGTGCACTAGTTGCGCCTCTGCCTACCCCCTCGGGGATAACAAGCGTGAGTGTATATGTATGTATGTGTTTTAGCTCATGGTACTGCTCTGCGCTATGCGTTTTCTTTCGTAAAATATAAGTCTCGCAGTGCACTTTTCTGAGCTAACAGTAGCTTAGGAATCTTTACGATTATCCAGGACATGATCTATCAGCATGTCAAGTTTGATCTTAATCCATTCAGCGTTGTTGCTTTTACTTATAAACTTTTTGCATTTATAATTTTAGTGGGATTTTTGGGATAGCTTGACGCCGAGAACCGTGCAATTCCAGATAGAGCGTCGATCGTAGTATGTAATGTATTACGATGCGGGAGTCGAACCCGTGCGCGGCAACTTGTTCGCTCACAGGGGTCGTAGATTCAATACCTTTGGGGTAAAGTACGTAAATATTAATTGACTTTATTTTTTGTTTCACACTTTCTTATTAACATAATAATATGTTTGTTCAGTGTTCAGCTGTGCTGTTATTTATTATCCAACTGCGCGAAACAATAAACGTAAATAATATTTTATTCCGATATGTGTATGACGTACATATTATGATCACGTATGTATTGTGAGTTTATTTCTTTGTGCCTACAGCCTGTAAAAAATATTTTTTTTGCCTTATTAATTGCCTCCCAGTAACATATTTAATAATCAAATGATGCTTCAGCATTATCTGAGATTGTCCTTTGCAAGCTGATTTCTACCTGGGCGAAGTGTAATGAAACAGCAAGGAGTACATTTCTGTGTCCTCGTCACTGTCCGCGCCGCAGCCACTCCTCACCAAGTAGAACGACTTGAAATAGTCACATGTCTCTATATTCCTTATATCTTGGCACTTTTGCATTGTCGCCTGAAATGATCTTTGACTATAAACAACATAAACATTCACTTGTCTCGTGTATATGCACATTAAGATAAAGATACCTAAAGCATTTCGCAGTTCTCGTAAATAAAGATTAAAATCTTCATCCACGGAAACTCATCACAACGTATTAAAATCATTATAATTAAAACAATAATTATTACTAAGAGCCATTCTCCTGTATCTTTATTTTAAAGAAATCGAAACAAGATCTTAAACCTTTAAAACGTTACCTCCCGGTAATTGGCCACAGTAGAATCTCAATACCTTAACAGACCATCCATCCGGCACATCCTCAGTGATGTTAATCATGCCAGTGAGTGTGGAGTCATAAGTCTTCGTCGTGATGCTGAGCTCCTCCACTGATATGATGAGCGGCTTCGAACCATCGTAACATGGCCCCACACGGGACACCAGTAAATGTGTTGGCGCCACTGAAATGCTTGCCACTAACAATGGAGATATTAAAAAATATATTTCAAAACGCATTGTGATTTAGTTATTACGACTGGATTGATAATAACATTAAAACGATCCTGTATGTTTCATCATGTAGATTTGCATGATAGGTATACTTACACAGTACATATGATATTATGTGTGTTTATTGTGTTTATTTTTTTATTTATTTTTTATCTGATAGGTGTACCCCCAGAGCAACCTACCGGAGCATGCATTTATGCAATAATAATTATTGCGGTTGGAGTGATTTTGGTTACCTATATAGCTTATTTAAAACAACGTTTAAGTACTGAGATGGCTTTACCAATGTTTACGTAACACGATGTAAGTACTTATATAAGTCTAGTCATTGGTGTAATAAACTTTTATTTTTATGATTACTACGTGCTTAAAATCAGTTGTGATAGCATTAAATGATATGTAACATGCAGAATGTTGTGTATAAAAAGGAGTAAATATCTTCAGGTATAGAGTAAGAAATAATAAATAATATAAGCCCTATATTATCTGTGGCACTGCTGGGCACGTGCCTCATTTCCTGAGAGGGTTTAGGCCTTAGTCCACTATGCCAGCCTAGTGTGGGTTGACAGACTCTACATATCTTCGAATTTCCAATAGAGTTCCTTCCTTATAGTGTTTTCGTTCACCGTTAATGCAAACAGTAATTCACAAAAAATATACATATAACTTTGAAAAATTCAGTGGTGCGTGCCCTTGTGCTTTGAACATGCGGATATTCGTCTCAGCAGCTCCACTCCCAACTAGGCTACCATAGCTTTTTAAAGTAGGAAGTATGCCCAACTAAATATTAGGGTCATTCGGGGTAACAGCACGCAGTGGGTAAAATTGCGCATGGTCAATATCTCGGAACCTATTGAGGGGGCTCAGACACTTTTTCGGCAAAATTAGGGGTGCGTCAGGGATGATGTCAGAGCCCACAAGCTATTTTACCAAGCCTCACTTGTTTAGCGAAAAACGGCGATCAACGTGATTTTGTTGATTAGTTATCAACTATTTTGTGCTGGGAAAAGTTTATGGATAGACGGTGCATCAGTTTACAAAAGACCGTTGATTATGTTGAGTTTACTCGATTATTATAGTATTTATTTTAGCTATTAATTCTGTCCTAAAAAATAACTGCATCTCAACTGACGTGTGATTGTTTAAAATATTCCCTGTTAGGTAAGAGTACGGGATTAAAAGTACGCACGCTGTTATAACTTCATTACAATGAAAACTAACATCAAGCGTTCCTAAAATTACAGTGATCATTAAATTACAAAAATAACTAAAGTTTGTTATAAATACAGTCTAATTAATTATGTTCCTGGTGCCTACAATAGCTGTACATTTAATGTTTATTTTTACAATATTTGTACCATGAATAAAGGAAGTTTAAAACCATATTCCATATGATTCCATGTGTACTTATTCAATTTGTAATTATGTGCCTGTAGTTTACCTGCGTGCGAAGCTTACCCAGTATGCGAACTATTTAACCGCATCTCTGCGTAGGTTTACCCACATGACGGGTCAAGAGTACGAATTTCTCCCGCTGCACTTAAAGATGTATTGCAAAAAAACCGATGAAGCAATGTACAAAAACTCATTAAATAATGAAAGTAGAATAAATTTCCTTTAAATAAAGTGTTAAAACGTTTATCAGGACCCTATATTTTTGAGTGTGTGGACGATAGAAAAAAAAGTGCGTACTTTTGAGCTGAATGACCCTATCGAGGTAAATAAGGTTTATATAATATGATCATTCAAAATAATTAGGTCACTGGATAATCCCTGATGTCTCAACCTCTCTCAGAGACGGTTCTTAGCCCGTTAATGGGTTGCACTCAGCATGGTCACTCAATCAGTGGTTGCTTGAAGCGCTCACCCGATAGTCCGGTGTGCTCTCGTGGCATGCTAACTATGCCTATGACCACATCAAAAAAAATAAAATAAAGGAGGTTTCTTTTTGTGACTTGACTTAAAAATTCATATTTTATTACGAATTCTAAATGATATTGTAAATTGTTTGTGATTGACTGTACTCTTGTGAATAATCGCTGTAGGTTATAATGTCTTTTTAATGTTTTTATAATGACGAAATCAAATATTAATGTTATGTAAACATAGCACAAAGTACAGACGAACATAACATTATCTAAGTATTACATGATAAATAAATTAATTACTTTTAATTAAACGTTTTGTCCTTTATTAGTTCTAACTTGTTACACAAAAACGCTCGAATTTCAAATTATGGCCTCATAGTTTATACGTTCCTAAATCTTATGATTTCCCAAATTTTAAGTTTATTTTCATAGTGTTGTAGTCTAAAAATTTTGTACAAATACCACTTGTACCTACAGGAATTTAGGCTCATTTTCAGATAGGTGTTTCATATTTGTAACTAACGTGCGCAGCTTCTATTTATCTATAAGATACCTATATAGAAAATAACAAAACATAAATATGCGCTCCAAATTGTTTTACTCAAACATTACTTTGATAAAAATGTTTATCAATTACGCAATTGAATTAAAGAGAAGAGATATGGAAAATAACTGTGATAATCATTGATATATAAAAACCCTAATACAATATTTGCGCCTTATGATAAAATGACATGTGACTTGTCATAATGTGGATAATAAATGATAATAACATTTATTTTGACGGTTAAAGAAAACATTATTCTCGAGGCGAACATCTGACGAATCCTGCAAATATGGAAATTCTTTATGAAAATCTCAATGTCATACAAATCTTATAAAAAGCACTGATACAAAGGAGGAAGAAAAACGAACTGCTAACTGCTGAGACTGATGTTTCAGGCTGTGGTTTCAAATTTCATCCCAATCCCAAGGAAAAAGACTTCTAATTTTTCTTGACAGTGGAACAATTTAATAGTTATGTTTCATTACAGATTGGCCAGAAACAATTAACTAACATAAGTATTAAAATTTTAAACAAATAGAATAGTGTATATATATAGATAGGTGTCTGCAGTATTCAGTAGGTTAAATATTGGAGAATTTTCTTATTTACATAGCAACTACAAGCTCGTTCCAACACCGATAACATAGATATACCTTTTAACCTTTTTAATCTCCGAGTCTTAAATTAATTATTTAAAGAAAGTGACGGTAAATAGTTAAGAACCGATGAATAAATAAAGGAACAGTCACCTTTTCTGTTTGTAGACAGCATTAATAGACCTTCCTGGATATTCAGCGCGTACCCAGACGCTCCGAATTTATTATTCGCATTACATAGTGTTACTGGTTCGAGCCAAGACCCTTGATATATCAGTCCCTGTCAAGAAATCAATACATAAACGGAGGGTTATTGAAAAACTATGCAGTGAGGGAAAGATTGACCCTAATGGCAGGAACGTGTGCCGATCGAATGACCCTTCCATTATGCAGCTGCCCTACATCCACAGGCCGTATCGTGCGGTGGATTCTTATTAATGTTATAAATACGAAAGTTAGTGAGATGTTTGGATGTTTGTTATTAGTAAACGTATAAACCGCTGAACGTGTTTAGACGAAACTTCGCACACAGATAGGTCAACTTTTACATTGGTTACGCTGTAATAAGCTCTTGCTTGCCGTGGGAGTTCTATTCGGCAGAGTCGTGGGCAACACCTTGTACGTATTTAAGAAGGTAATACTTAATGCTAAATGCAAATGGCTATTACCGATAATCATGTTTAAACAGTAATTCAGGGCCGCGCCGACCCAAGAAAGCTCCTGTGTGCGAAATCTATGAAGCGCCTTTGATTATTGTCGTCCTGTTTCGACATTAATATTTTTTATTATTCAAAGTTAACCTTTCTTCGCTCATTGTAATGCGCAGATAATTTTTCACAAGTTTTAATTTGGAAAATTACCCTTTTGCAAAACGTTTGTATGATATGTGAGTTATGATAGTAAGATATGTAAGTTGGCTGTTGTAGCGACTGCGGCGGTTCTTCTGATTTTAACACAAAGCTCATAAACATTAGGTCAAAATTCAAGGAGTGTAAAGTTAAATCACAGGCGTGAGTACTGTCTTCGGAGACTTGTACTTGTGTACTTTGGTCTTTGTCGCTTTGACAGGCTGGTATTTGACGCGATGAAATGATAAAACCCTCATTAGTTAAAACGCTGATTACACTTACGATTTCATTAGTAAGGGATATAGTAATAATCTACCTACATTCATGCACACTCACGCGTTGTATCCCTGAAAGTGTAGGCAGAGGCGCAACTAGTGCACCTAGCTTTTGCTGTACATATTTCGTCCCATTATGTGACAAGGGGCGAGCCTCTCGACATACTGGGTACAAATTCTTGACTCCTGGCTGATGGGTTGATGCTGAATAGAATAACCCAATATCACTTCGTCCGACCCGGGGATCGAGCCTGAGATTGCAGTCGTACCATAATATTTACAACGACGCCACCGAGGCAGTAGATTTAATGTATCTACTTGGGGATCAGATGATTTGCTGCTTTTAAACTATAAGTAGATACACAAAATATTATTCACTAAATAGATTAGGTATACTTACTTAACAAAAACAATTGCAATACGGCAGCTTCCAAATGACAAAGTTATTTCATTTATCCGTTCGTAAATTCATATTTATTTGTGAAGTTTTTGCCTAATCATAGATAGTATTTTAAAAAGAGAAATATTTCATTTCATGTGTTATTGCTTTTTGAATATCTAATATCCTCAGAGTAAGTATATTTATTAATTTTTGTGATCAGTCGTGGAAATTCTGGCTTTTCATTCGTTCCGTCGGTCATTTCATACATTTATTTCATTCCGTGGAGAAATTCTCATCAAGAATCTCGTGGAATGTGGCGAACAAAAATACCGCACACATATTTACGGACAGACACACCTCCTTTACTTACATAATATTGTTATTGTAGGAGTTAGGACGGTCAAGTAGGTAGTAACACAGTACCACACTGACAGTCCGCCACCGCGCACGCGTGAAAATGTCTACCGATAACCTAACCGCACTTTTATACCAACCAAAAGATTTACGATTGGTGAGTACTCATTAGTCATTAGTCCTTAGTATTTAATCATTATATACATAACTAGTACTATTTCCTATTAATACTCGCATATTTGTTAGTAAATGAATACAGCGAATTGAATGAATCCTAAGAGCGCGTAACGCTTTTTATTTATTGTGTGTGAAAAAAATATTTAAAGCTATCGAATTTTTTTTGATCGATTTCTTTAGTGTTGAGATAATAAATTTCGTTTCAATTGTATTGCTGTGTGAAACGTGTGTGGTTAGTTAATTCTTATCACTATCGGAGTTAACTACGTATAGCGTAATAGTACCTATGCATTATTAATTATTTTTCCTTACAGCATCACATAAATATAAATTTTTGCTTTTTTTTTCGGGTTAGGCATACGTTAAGTTTCCTATATGTTACACTCCGGTCCTTACAATAAAGTCTATCAGCTGGTATTTATTTGTTTCTTCTGCCGAGCAGAAGTACCAATGCCCAAAAAATCACCTCGTGTGTTCTGGTTTCAAGGACATCATGCCCATTGGCCTGTGGCCAGTTTAATCACTGCAATACGAGACAAGAAGCTTTGATTGATTATACGTAGAAGACGACATCTAATAAGAATCTCTTTATGGATAAGCGTAGTGCTCACAATCAGCTGCATTATATTTTACTTATTACTGACTGCCTCGGTGGCGTAGTTGTATTACGGTACGACTACAATGCTGAGGTCTCGGGTTCGATACGCGGGTCGGGCAAAGTGATATTGTGTGTGTAATGAATTATAATTATATTATGAAAAAGCTATCGTTTATTTCTTATAAAGCTAATGAACCTTCCGATTATAATTATTGTTGTTTGGTATACATACCTAAGTACACAGTTTTTTATTGGCCTTTCAAATCTCTTAATTTTAACTTTAATGTGTCAAATGTTTTGTTATTACTGTAGGGACTTGTGTGCTACAGTGGAACGATAATAACTGATCGACGAATTAACGGATAAATGAATGAATCTTGTTAATCGACTTAGAATGCAGTATCGGGTGAATAACCGATTATACCAAAGGTCGTGGATTCCATTCCCGTATAAAAAAATTGTTGTGTATAAATTAGACATAGTAAGTCATGTCACGATCATGGTCGGTTGTAGACTTTGAGTATCTAGCAATGGGAAGGAGATGGGATGATCAGGCGAACCCTTCGTTGGTCATACATGTGCAGCTGGTCATAAACTTTTATTAAAACCTATGTGACTCGATCGCTGTCATTACGTTCTAAGATAATGACATTAAGTGGTGCTCCACAGAAATTGTGATTTTTGTTGTGTTATTGTGTAAAAAACGACCTTATATTCAGCCCTGCAAGTGTGGATTTTTTTTGTTAAATGTGTGCTATCCTTGTCTACCTCGCCCCCCGTCAGGATTGGCAGAAAGAATTGTTTGCGCATTATTGCCATATCGTGTCCATTGGTTAAATAGTCTAAGGTTGTAGATAAAATATTATTACATTTCATAAATTTCCTAGTAATTTTGGAGATAATAATAATAACGCTAGGTAAAGCTGCGTGGTGCTCAAGTGGCAATTCAAATTAGCTGAGAACTGAGGTCCTGGATTCGTTTCGAGAGAAATAATGTAATCCGATTCAAATATTAAATCAACACGTTGAATATATATACATTAATTTAATTTATGGAATCGATGCAATAGATGTGATCGAAGTGTCTCGAAATATGGCGTTCGGGCTTCACAATACGATTCAAATTTAATTTATTATAGAAATATCAGTGGCGCTAAAATGTGAAAAAAAATCACGATGCGTCTCCGCTTCGTTTTATTGTGATTGGTTGAGAGACTGACGTATCGGTCTCTCGATCAATCACAAATATCAAAATACCGATACGTCAGTCTCTCAACCAATCACAATAAAACGAAGCGGAGACGCATCGTGATTTTTTTCACATTCTAAGCCCCCAGATAACAACTGAACGGCGGCAAATTAAGATTTAACTGAAGGATTAAATACCTATTCGAATTCCTGTGAGATTCAAATGATCTAATGACCTTGTAAGAATCCAATTTAAGCACTAACCACTGTTTTCAATGTTCATCATCATCGTCGGCCACATGAAGTCCACTGCTGAACATCGGCCTCCCCTGAAGATTTCCAGGCAAACCTGTTGAAAATTTTCAATAATTATCGATCCCAATCTTTTTTTTAATCCATCGCGTGAATGGGTATTTTTTTGAAATGCATACAAAAAACTTAATTTGATTGATTTATAATTGAAAATTTTCAATAATTATCGATCCCAATCTTTTTTTTAATCCATCGCGTGAATGGGTATTTTTTTGAAATGCATACAAAAAACTTAATTTGATTGATTTATAATTGAAAATTTTCAATAATTATCGATCCCAATCTTTTTTTCAATCCATGGCGTGAATAGGTATTTTTTTGACATGCATACAAATTGATTAATTTGATTGGTTTATGATGCTGGGTTCGGGTCGATGATTAAGATTGCGATAGTGACGGGCGTAGCTATAGCGTCCACGTAGGGGTGTCCTATTATTATTATTTTGGAGGAGGCCTTTGCCAAAGTTGGGCAAACAGATGAAGTTGTCGATGTCATTAGAAATAAGTGATTAGTTATTAAGAAAAAAAAAAAAAAAACTGTAAACTTCTCTGAATAAAGGCTTTTATTATAGGGGTGTCCTAGGATATCAAAATTTCAGTGGTGTGGATGAGTTTTTGCCGCCATATGTCAACGTGTACACCGCCCCTACCCCGTCGCCAAAAGAAATTTTATGTAAAAATGTTTGGATGTTTGTATGTTTCTTAGGAGTTCCAATAGGTATTTTAGTGTATAGGGAGGCACATGTTTCGTGGCCCGGATTATTTTTAACATGCTTTTATTAGCTTCAGATGTATGTATGTATCTATGTAAAGGAAACTTTGAACACGATTTTGACCCCCTTCAAAACGTTGGATTAAATCGAAATTTGTCATAATTATCAAAGACCGATGACAATTCAATATTTTAAAATAAAAATACGCTTTTATAGAAAATCTTTCGAAACAGAATTATATAGTCGCTCGATTTGGGAACGAACCCACAAGTTCACGGTTGAAAACCCACTAAGTACCTATCACTAAAACATTCTGCGTTCAAATATTTGTATAGCACACACCCGGCGCCAGTGTCATTGTGTCATTCAACTTTTATTATGGACAAATACATGCAAGAGATAAGAGACGTTAGCGAAACATTATTAAACATACATACATATACACTCACACCTGTTATCCCCGAAGGGGTAGACAGAGGCACAACTAGTGCATCCACTTTTCGCCGTTATTCCGTCTCATGATGTGATAGGGTGCGAGCCTATCGCCATATCGGGCACAAATTCCAGACTCCGAGCTGATACTGAACCCGTGATGGACATGTCCGAGGCAGCGTGTCTCACGCTGCCTCGGACACCAAGAGGCGGACACGGTACGGTGTTTCGGGGGCTTCTGAGCCCCCGCAACAGGAAAAGGACCGCAAAAAAGCGGTACGCGCAGGGGCGGTTGCGGACGACAACTTAGACGTGAGTCGGAGGAAGCCCGCAGCCGTCCCTAATGAGCCGAAGATGGCCATATAAAAAAAAAAAAAAGAGCTGATACTGAATAGAAAAACTCAATATCACTTTGCTCGACCCGGGGATCGAACCCGAGACCTCAGCATTGCAGTCGTACCATAATACAACTACGCCACAGAGGCAGTCACATACACATCGCACCTTTAGAACGAAAACGACACAATTCAAAAAATAGAAAATTGAGTTGTCATTTTTAAATGACTAAACTAGTCCCTTATTTATAAAAATAAAATGCAAAAGGGACTTATCTAAAAGTTTTGTTCCTTTCCTGTTGGAATATGACTGTTTTTGAACTATTATTGTATTGAGAACTTCGTTTTAACTAATTTTCTGACGATAACTCAATTTTCTATCTTTTTGAATTGTGTCGTTTTCATCCTAAAGGTGTGACATTATTAAAAGATTGTAAATGTAACATAAAAACCGTTCATCGGGTATTATTTAAGATACTCATACTATTTTTTCAACGGGCTGATTGCCCATGGTGTATTTTAGAATTTATATTTTGTTTTAAATTATAACTAGCTTTTTCCCGCGGCTCCGCCCAGGTTAAAAAGTTTTTCCGGGATAAAAGTCCCGGCTTATATTTTCCCGGGATAAGAAGTAGCCTAGCTCGTTCCCAGGGTCTTATACTACCTCCTTACTAAATTTCCAACAATTTCTCCAACGGCGAGATTAGGTATGTTAGCTAGGTTAGGATCTGTGCTGTCCTCACCGGTGAGGATCGCGACGCGTGCCTCCCATTTATTTTAATAAAAAATATTATTCTTTTTATCTCTTTCCCGCCAGCACGAGCTTGGTTTCTTTATATTTATTTTTAATAGATTTTTCTCCCTTTAAAAATGTCTGTAGTTATGTAAGTAACTATTGTAATAATAATTATTATTAATTGAATGTATCTTGACATATTAAGTGTAACTAAGTTCGCCTACGTGATAAATAAAGTATTTTATTTTTTTAGTTTATTTTATTTTTTTAAAAGTCCGGGTTACAATTTCTGGTGTATGTTTTTCCGGGACAAAAGCAGCCTATTTCCTTCTCTGGATCTCAAACTATCTCCATACTTATTTTCTTGCAGTTCCACTCGCACAAGATGATTTTCCGGGATTAACGTCCCAGTTTATACTTTCCCGGGATGAAAAGTTGCTTAGATCCTTCCCAGGGACTTAAACTATCTCCCTACCAAATTGCATCGCAATCGGTTCAGTGGTTTGGCTGTGACGACTCCACTCGCGAGAAAATTAAATCCGGGATAAAATTCCCGGGTAATGGTTTTCCGGGATCAAAGTAGCCTATGTCCTCTTCTGGATCACCAACTATCTCTATACTTGTTTTCTTATGGTTCCACTCGCAGAAAACGATTTTCCGGGATAAAAGTGCCAGTTTATATTTTCCCAGGATAAGAAGTACCTATTCCAGGGTCTTGAAAGTATCTCCTTACCAAATTTTATTGAATCCGGTCAGTGGTTTAGCCGTAACGATTCGCGAGAAATTAATCCGGCTTAAAAGTCCCGCTTTATAATTTCCCATGATAAAAAGTAGCCTATATGTTGCGTGAAAAAGGAACAAACATCCATACATTCTTACAAACTTTCGCCTTTATAATATTATAGTAGGATCATCCATAAGTCATTGCACGTAAATTGCCTCGTAATCCGGTACGTTGAATGTAGGTACTCAATCGTTAGGTCGTAAATTACAGAGTATTATGTTATTTGCAATCAATAAAATCGGAGTATATTATATTTTATTCCACCGATATACGCTTATCTAAAATTTTCTTGGTCCTGGCGAATTACTAGTACTACGAAGTACGACATTTGCAGCAAAATAATTATCTTGCAACTAGTTGATAATCTGCTTACTATGTTCAGCCTCTGTTTGAAGAACAATAATATTATTAAGTCATGTATTCGCGTTAGCTTGCTTATTTAAGTACATACTTAATTAACAAACTGACGCGAAAAAGCGCTTTCAATTTGGCGTTTTATAAGATGAATATGATTGTTGGACGCCGGATGCCCAACAAAAACAAAAAAAATCCTTTTCTTCAATATATATGAAGGTCCGCCTTCTACCCTACTCGTCTAGTTTATTACGTTCCTAATAAGTAATATAACTTTCGTTTTTCAGGTACAAACACCAATACCTGAAATAGCTGAAGATGGTAAGTACCTAAATGTATTAATTAAAACTAATGTATAAAATTAAAATAGTGTCAGAATACCTACCTAACATTAAAATTTTCTTCATAAACTGTAACAGTGAAACAGCTAAACTAAACCATATAAGTTTCCACACAACACAAACGTCGTAATTTAGGCAAAAAAAAAACAGAAACTATGACTATATCTGTCAATGAACAAACTCGCCGCAAAAAATCTAAGCTAAACTAACATGACATTTATTTTACCGAAGTTGCTTTTCTCTCCAGAGGTGTTGTTGCACATGGCGTGCGTGGGCATCTGTGGGTCGGACGTGCACTACTGGCAGAGTGGCGCGTGCGGCCACTTCGTGCTCAAGGAGCCCATGATCATGGGCCACGAGGCCTCCGGGGTCGTCGCCAAGGTGAGGTGATCCAGGATCAGGGTAAATAGATATTTAACTTGTATTGAAAGTTATCTAAGATTTAGGGAAGAGAAAGATAAACGCGATGGTTCATGAAAGTAAACCTTACTACATTTAAATCGCGGTTGATTGTTTTTAGGAGTAAGTAATTACCTATGAGTACTTACAATAGGGAAGGAAAATAAAACGATTGGTAGGTATGAAATTTGTGTACCTCCTTATCATAAGTTACAATTACAAACGCAATGGTACCTACTCGCGACTTTGGTGGATTACCTATGTATTTGTTTACATTATTTTCCTCCTTGAATGTAGTAGACCTATGACCACAGGTATGTCATTCAAAGAATTATTTCAACTTAGCGAAACTAACTTAGATCATGTCCAATTACGAACAAATTAATTCGCAAACTGCGCAAAACAAGCTATCATGATTAGTAACTCAAGGTCGCCGTACCGGCATATCCTGTCACTTGACATTTCGGCCAGGCGATTTTTGGTAGGTGTGTCTAAGCGCGTGCGCAGACACACCCGCGTATCTACGTAACAGCGCGAACCTTGAACTACACTTGGCTTTGGCGACCTAGCTAATTATGAAAGAATCGAAAGTGTTGCGTTATCTAATGTCTTTATTTTTAAGATTTGATCTTTGTTTATTAATAGGTTCGCAGTTGATTTTATTATGGCTCTGTTAGGAGAATGACATTTATATTTCTCCAAATGCAAAATAGTTTATTCCTATCCCAAAAAAAAGAGCCTACATTTCTATAATCCTGTACGAAATACGAATACTTACCTAATTCTTATTTATTCGTTAAATGACCAAACGATAGCAAATTAACAAGAGATATACAAGTAGTTGATAACGGCGTCGTAATAATTATCATTAATTAAATTTGTACAATAAATATTGTAATAATAACATACATTTATCCAAATAATATTGTTACGTGCTGGGTTTGGGATAAACAATTAAAATGCCGGTATTTCTAAAAACACCAATTAAGACTTTATTAGCACTAGAACACTACCTACTAAACTAACAAAAACACTGCATAGTGCACTAGATACAGCTATAATTAAACACTCAAATACAATAATCTTATTATAATCACTCATACACGTTCAAACCCAATCCGCAAAATTCGCCTCGAAATCGCTCGGAGTTGTCGCTGGTAGTCCTCTTATCGCTCGCTCTTGATCGCGTCGCGCCGCCTTTTATGCCCGGGAGCAAGTACCATCGTAGTTTGTGGAACATTCTCGAAAGATCCAGAATAGTCGGGAACTCTCTCGCAAATTAGAGTCAGTTATCGCGTTTCAGTCACTTTCTCCGCGAAAAAAAAAAGTTATCGCGTTTCCACGACATTCTGGAGACATCGTGATCTTTCGAGAATGTTCCATAGCCGAACCTTCCACGGTCAGATAGTCCCGCTTCTCGCCAATAGATAGCGCTGTTATTGCCGACTGGCTCAAGCCAGGGGCGGATTTGATGTGTTGGCTGCCCTAGGTCTGCGAAAGATTGCCGCCCCCCTACGTGCTGTAAAGCATGAAAAATTAAATAAACTATAGAAATTAAATTAAAATGAAAAAAAAAAAATAACGATAGATAATGATTTAATCAATAAGTGTATTTCAGGTACTGATTCTTACCATTGCTATATGGACACATTTTTTAGTTTTTACACGTAGGCACGTGGGCAACTACTAAGAAAAAACGACCAAATTTTGCCGCTTCAGGCCCGGGCCTACTCGGCCTATAGGGAAATCTGCCCCTGGCTCGAGCAAACATATAGAACTAAAAAGCTGGAAAAACCTCGCCAGAACTCGAATTATTGCAATTGTATACGTCAGTCCAAGTGACGTTTGTACCTATCGAATGCAAAAATAACCACGCGTACTAAATATATCCCTGAGAGACGAGATTTTAAATAGCTTTAGGCACAGAGCAGCTTTTGGCGCCCTTCTCTCACGAACATGTTTTCAAGTACCTTCACTACTGAGTTCAGAGTTGTGAATAGGTTTTTGTACAAATAAATTAATAATTGGTTATTTAAAGGTAGAAAAGAAAGTACGTTGTGTTAAAATAAAGTACGATTTTCTTACTTTACTATTTTGCTTATTGCTTTTAAAAACTTTTAACGAAAAAATTTATCTCTGCTAAACAGCTGCAAATTTCTTGCGTCTCAGCATTTGCTATTCATTACAAAAAACTGTAAATGCTGCCGTGGCGGGTAACGACAGTAAAAATGTAATTAACGTATAAAATTAAAAAAAAATATCTATATCATTTGCTGCCATTCCTTCATCCTTGCTATTAATTATTGCCTATTAACGCAATATTTCTTATGGCCATCATTTCATTGAATGTTATATGTAAAACAAATACCAGAAATCAAATCGAGCTAAATAAAGCATTTTCGCGTAGTTTATTGTTATACCTAAGAGTCAAAAGTGGCATCAAGTGGTTCGCGTAATATCACACTCGGCGCTGGCTAGCCAGTTCCTTTGCTTGAACTTGGCTTGACACACTGCCGCGTGTCTAGATAGGGTACAATTATTACCCAAGATAACGTACAATACTTTATTATAAAGTACGGGTGGCAACCCTAGTTGTGGACTATGAAAAAATGAAATCCTCCTCGCCGATTTCGGCCACGGCTGCCAATTTCAACGGAGATCAGCAAAAGGAGATAAACTATAGTGCACAAGTGTGTGCGCAATGCACAGGTGCAGTGTGCACTCACTATTCCTTCACTTCAGTCCGGTGAGACGGTAATCCGACATGACCGAAGACAGAACAGGCCCAGGGCCAACATCTTTATGTGCTTTCCGAGGCACGGGGGTATCACACGTTCGTATCTCCGAGCTGCGACTGAGTAATTTATAAGATGGAAATACCCAGTCAGTCACAATGCTTTTGGCTCGGCCCGGGATTCGAATCCAGGGCCCAGGATCTCAGTGCGCAAATCGTATTCGTAACGCGTACGCAATACAAGTACGCCCCTGAGGCAGTCCATTTTTTTTAAGAACTCAAGTGGTTATTATTAATAAGCTTACCGTAGACGGCGCTACCTAAATTTGATTTAGATATTAGATAATCCTACTAATATTATAAAGGCGAAAGTTTGTAAGAATGTATGGATGTTTGGATGTATGGATGTAGGGATGTTTGTTCCTCTTTCACGCAAAAACTACTGAACGGATTTTGATGAAATTTGGCACACGGGTAGATCATGTCCTGGATTAACACATAGGCTACTTTTTATCCCGGGAAAATATAAACCGGGACTTTTATCCCGGAAAAACTTTTTAATGCGGGCGGAGCCGCAGGCAAAAGCTAGTATTCATTATTTCTTGAAGCGTCGTGTACGATAACGATACTTCTAGCAATAAAGATGTTCTACTTTATATTTTTTTCGAAAAATAGTCGTTAGTATATTGAATAATTGTTGAGCATTCGTCTTTCTAACATATTTGGCCTTCGGGTTATTTAAATTCTCTAAGTTCAAGAATATTTCAAGCGCAAAATGTATACTTACTTCCTAAAATATTATATTAGATATACCACTTCTATAATATACCTCTAATATAATCTATAGGAAGTAATCTCTGGAAGTACGGAACTGATTTTGATGAATTTGATATGTCGGTATTTTGAGATTTTAGGAAAATACAAAGCGGGTCTTTTATCCTGGATAATCTTTTTCACGCAGGCGGAGCCGCGAGTAAAAGCTAGTCTGATATATTTTATCATTTTTTTTATCTCCGAGTCTGAAAACGCACGCTTATGGTAATGTTGATAAAATTATGGAGACTGTAAACTGTAAAGTCAAGAACATGTATCTTATTATTGCGGTTAACATTTAATTGAAGCTGATAAAATTGCATTGAGTTCAAATTGCAGAACATCGGATAAGAGGAATTCAGTATGTTTGGATATTATTCTTACCTTATTTTTTGAACGTCGTATATTAAATCTTTTTTGTAATATGTATGTTTTGTAATGTGGTGACACCACATAATTATAAAAATATCGGTGTGAAACAAAAGAATTCCTAAATATTTTTTAAATAAATATTTGCTGTATATGTATGTTGTGTATATGTAGCATATTGGTTATATAAATAAATACTTATTGTTCAATTTAAACGAATATTTGCATTGCGTTAACTGGAAGGTCGTGGAGGCCAGTTCTGGAGTGAAACTATTATGAAGTGGCAATGTACAACTATATTGTACTAAAATGTCCATGATGGGTTATTGTAACGAATAAGATGATGCAATGATCATTGCGATAAGTTGATATGCCTAACGAATTGAAAGTATGGAGTACTCTCAAGTAAACAATTAATATCTACCCAATTTTCACAGAATTTCTGTTAAATGATCATTCAAGTACTTACTATGCGAGTACGATAACTGAATCTCTACTCTAAAGTAATCTATACTAATATTATAAAGCTGAAGAGTTTGTTTGTTTGTTTGTTTGAACGCGCTAATCTCAGGAACTACTGGTGCGAATTGAAAAATTCTTTTTGTGTTGAATAGACCATATATCGAGGAAGGCTATAGGCTATATAACATCACGATGCAACTATTAGGAGCGAAGAAATAATGGAAAATGTGAAAAAAGCGGGGAAAATTATTCATCCTTGAGGGCTTCCATTGCGTGCGCTGCGAAAACGGTTCAAGATACCAAAAATATATGTATGAAAGAATTATTCCTCTTGAAATGATCTAAAAAAAAGTCCGCGACAGTATATGTTTATCTTTTAAAATAAACTCTCTAGAACCGTTTTTATGGTAATCAAATTTGGTCGAAATTAATGCATTATTTGTTAAGAGTTGTATCAACGTCATAATATTAATCTTTATACAAATAAATGTGTTGGATAGAGTGATTCAACGAGAAGGTTTTTATGTATGTACTTTTAGCCCGGAAAAACTTAATAACGCGGGCGAAGCCGTGGGCAAAATTATTTATAATGCTATTAACAGATAATATGTATGTTATAATAATAATAAAGCAGTAGCATAATTAATAAAATATTTTTAATTATTAACTCTGTAACCTGCGTAGGCGTAGGTAGGTAGTACCTACTCTACGTAAAATGCAGAATAACACCACGTAATAAAACAGTTACGACATGACACTCAACACATTAAATTGATAAGAAGATAAATATCGATTTATATTTCTGAAAACACTAAAAACCTACTCGCCAAGTGGTAAGGTTAGATATCTTTATGAGGGATGACGTAAAACGAATAATCCTTACTATCTGGCGAGTATTCAAGTCATTATCAAGTAAATAATAAATGTTTATATAAGGTCCGATAACATAGACTGGTGTAAACATATTGTCATAGTGGGAATTTAAGATATAATCGCTTATGTCTTCGCTAATGAATTACCAACATCACAGATTGAATAAAAAAGTCAATAGTACGTGAACGTGGCTGAACTTACCTACTTTGCGGCAACATGGTATACCTACTTCTAATAAGTAATGTGACGTTTACTTAAAACACTTTTCAAGGATAAGGAGTTTTAGGTCAGTTGCTAGTGGTAGGATATATTTAGTATCTACCCGGATAGCGACTACCGTAGGTACATAAAACATGAGGTGTAAAAACCCGCCATAGTCACATGATAGTCCACGCAAGTGTGCCGCATTCCGAGATCTGCCTATGTATAGTATCAATACGCTTACTGTACACGGTGCTGTAGATATACCTATACGGTTCAAACAGGCCGGCATAATTGTGTCGACTGACGAGGCATAACCATAGCTCAGTCAGTCGACACTCTATCTGGGCCCCTTTCCGCGTACCATCAGGTGGAGTGGTGTCACTTTATCGTTCCAGTATTTAAAAGGTAGTCTTTAATTCTCATATAAAAAAACTTGTTCCAGGTTGGCGCTAAAGTGAAGACCCTGAAGGTGGGAGACCGCGTCGCGATCGAGCCCGGCGTGCCGTGCCGCTACTGCGAGTTCTGCAAGACCGGCCGCTACCACCTGTGCCCCGACATGCAGTTCTGCGCCACGCCCCCTGTGCACGGCAACCTCGTCAGATACTACAAGCACGCGGCTGATTTCTGCTTCAAGTGAGTTTGCTACCATGGAGTTTCCCCTTACGTTTTCTGCTTATTCTTCTTCCCTGTTCTGTCTTGTTACTTATTACCTTTTGGGTCTGTATTTGCAACATTATGGGTTAAAAAATTAAGTCTATAGATTAGATGGTTTTAGCTCTATACCTATTCAGTATTCATTTTCAAAATACCCAACATTCGCCACCGGGATTTTGGCGTAAAATAACAACATGGTTAACAAATGTCGAGAAGTAATAAAAGACCACGAGAAGTGTTAAATAAATTCATATTTAGACAGTGAAGAATGTAGTACGCAAGTAGGTACCATATTGTACCCAAATCCATTGATTGACTTATGCCATCCAATCATCATCATAAAACCAACAGTCTATCTAATCATCCAAACAAATTACCACCTCATATTCATGATACCACCGATACCAGCGACGATAGCTTAGTTGGGAATGGAACGGTCTTCCGAGACAATGTCCGGAGGTTCAAACCCAACGCACACACCTCTAACTTTTCGAAGTTACGTGTGTATTGTTTATCAATTATCGTCCGCTATTACGGTGAAGGAAAACATCATGAGGAACTAACCTACATACCTGAGAATTCTCTATAAAAATTTCGAGGGTATGTGAAGTCTGCCATACCCGCATTAGGCCAGCGTGGTAGACTAAGCTCAGCAGTGGGCAATATATAATACAGGGCTGATTGCATTGCATTGCATGCATGATACCATTTTTACAATTTCCATAGGCTTCCAGACCACATGAGTATGGAAGAAGGCGCCCTGCTGGAGCCGCTGGCGGTGGGTATCCACGCGTGCCGACGCGGTGGCGTCAGCGCGGGCGACGTCGTCCTGGTGCTCGGCGCCGGGCCCATCGGCCTGCTCATCATGCTGGCGGCCAAGGCCTTCGGAGCCAGCAAGGTTCTTATTACAGGTGTGTAAATAGTTCTATTTGTGGTGGTATAAATGTGCAAGATAGCGGGTAGCGACACTCGCTCGCAAACCCGAGTACTCGCGTCCGACTATTGTACCTGAAGTTGTCACCCGTACTTTATAATAAAGTATTGTACGTTATTTCGGGCAATTGTACTTTATTTTTTACAATTAAGTATGCGAAAATATTTTATTTAAGTCGATTTGATTCTGGTATTTTTTTTTACATATAACATACAATGGAATGTTTGCCTTAAGAAATTTTGTGTAAATAGGCAATAATGTAATAGTAATGGTAAAAAATGGCAGCAAGTAGGTATTTAATAACCATGACTTTTTTTACATTAACTATTTTTTATCTTCCGTTCTCGCTACGTCAACATTTACAGGTTTTTTGTGATGAATATCAAATGGCGAGACAAAATAAATGGGCAGCTGTTTAGCAGGGATAATTTTATGTGTTAAAAGTAATGATAAATACTTTTTTAAGCAATTTAACACCATGTACTTTATTTTCTACCTTTAAATAACCAATGTACTTTATCTGAACAAAAAAAGGTCCAACTGCACCCGTTTTGCACATTTATATACCAATTACCAACACAAGAAAAAAAAATTGAGACTTCATAACAATTGTTATATACGGGTGAAGGAAAGTGCTAGTGCACCTGACTATATAGAGTAACGTCCTACGAGTATTGATTGACTGATTAATTGAGCGACTGATCCTGTTCTTTTGAACAGCCGATAGATCGATCCTTGAAATAATATCGTTTCGCCCAGACATCCTGGAGTCTCGGCTAGAGTTCGCGCGTCAGATGGGCGCGGACCACACGTTGCTAGTGACGCGTGAGTCGAACGAGGGCTCGCTGGTGCGCGCCGTGCACGAGCTGCTCGGCGGACACCCCGACGTGTCCTTCGACGCGAGCGGCGCGCAGGCCACCGTGCGGCTGTCCTTATTGGTGAGGACTCATTTCACTATTTTTTTATAATTTTTTTTACTATCTGCAGTCAGCTGTCTTAGCTATAATCAGATTTTATATAGGTGCCTATTCCCTTGAATACTCTCTCCTTAATAGAGTTTAATTTTAGTCTCTTGTATCTAAATTCAATATTTGCCAGCGTTTCAGTCTTTAGATATTTATTTTCTTTGCAGTAGTTCCCTGGCTAGTATCACAATTTCACAAATAAATGACTTCTTTATGGAATTGAATGACGAGACGAGCATGCGGTTCGCCTGATGATAAGCGATATGACCACCTATAAACAGTAATAGGTGGTAGGACTCTCATATGTAAGAATCCGTCTGGGTGGGTACCACCGCAATGTTTATTTCTACCGCCAAGCAGCAGTGTGCATGCACTGTTGTTTCGGTTTGAAGGACATTGTAACCAGTGTAACTACAGGACATAGTGAGACTTAACATCTTACGTCTCAGGATGACGAGCGCAGTGGAATGCCACACAGTACTTTGTAAATCAAGGTTCTGGATGGTATTTCTATTTTCTACTGTTTATGGGTGGTCGTATCGCTTACCATACTTACCATCGTCATTCAATGTTATAAAAAAAAACATCTATGTTACATAACTTGTTCGTCAAAGGCGACCAAGTCTGGTGGTGTGGCGGTGCTGGTGGGCATGGGCGCGCCGGAGCAGACGGTGCCGCTGGCCGGCGCGCTGGCGAGGGAGGTCGACATCCGGGGTATCTTCAGATACGTTAATGAGTGAGTATCAAAATAACCAATTAGTCCAACCTGTCAAACCCCACTTATATATGTAGATGTATGGGGAAACCCTATTACTCGGACGCCGGCGTCCTTAGCGGGGCTTGACGAGTCAAATAATACTTAAAATCAAATTATAAGGACCAGTTACACAAGTTTCAATTAATTTTGGATATCAAGTAATATCGACTAAATCATTACGGTATCCTAAAATACATCGGAACTCATACGCGAACTGCACCTCAATTTACATCTTCAACATCAATTAACTTCCACTTCCAGCTACCCCACAGCGCTCGCAATGGTGGCGAGCGGTAAGATCAACGTGAAGCCTCTAGTAACACACCACTTCTCCCTCGAGGACACGCTGCAGGCGTACGAGGTGGCGCGGCAGGGGCTCGGCATCAAGGTCATGATCCATGTGCAGCCACGAGACGCCAACAACCCTCACAAGTTCTAGAAATACTAAGATAGACTATGCACACCAACACGGCGTGTGTCACACGCGCCGATAAATAAACGCTACTGAAAGGCACAATACATGCGATACAGTCCTTAACTGCGTACTTTTATATACAAATGTTCATGCTGACGTAAGCTCCAAATGAATTTAAACTGGTAAACGCGATATAGTTGTAAATAGTGTATTATACAGAAGCGTTGAAAAAACATGTAAAGGGCGCGGTGTCGCCCTTATAAAATACGTCGTGTCCATGGAGCCTAAGACAGGTCACAGGCCTAGGCGACCGCCGAGGAACAGTGTTGCCAACTTGTGGATTTCCCACATACTGCGACATAAAAAAGACCGCAAAACACGCCGATAAAAAGTATATTTACGTGCCAACAAAAAAGGTTTCCAGATAGTCAGGCTCTTAGTGGTTTTTAGTTGTTTGAAGAATCATTTATTGCCAGTTCGGTAAAAAAAGAGTTGGCAACACTGAAGAAGAGTCTGTCTCGTCATCGGTGTTGGGACTACTGTAGGTACTATGGTCCAATGCACATACTGTGCCAGGATAACATAATATAAATAACTATTAGAATTTAAAATACCCACCTTAAGATTAATATTCACGAATAACTATATTACCTATTTGTGTTCGTTATTCTTGGCTATTAGTCCACATCCTAACAACTTTGAAGCTATTATAAAAATAAAATCTGCATTCTGCAGATGCTGGCAGTTACTAGTTGGCATGATTTTACTCCCATATCAATCTAAAAAAGGCAACGTGTAAGTGGCGTTGATAACTGGAATTTTTAACATAGGAGGAAATAAAAATTGGTCTTTCCAAGCTGGGTACCTATTGATACGCCTGTAAAATGCTCTTTTATTATGAAACCAAGAAAAGTTTAGACATGAACAACAAAAGTATATTAATGTGACACTATGTACCTACCTATTTATTATACAGAAATCCAATGCAGATACTTTTGAATATATGAAATAAAATATACAGTTGTGATAATTCCATTAAATAAATGAAATTATGTTTAATTACCTTTGATTTTTACTGATACCCTTTCCAGGATAAAAAAAATGTTTACATTCCTAGAGAAGAGTATTTTGAAACTCATAACAGTAAGTAAACCGTCGATTTCAATTAACCAATAGATTTTTTCAAACGAAAGTGGACCAATCAGAATAAATGTATTTTCACATGCATACAAATTGCTTATTGTGATTGGATAATTTGCGAAACCTATTGATGATTGGTGTCGTTTATTGAAATTTGCTGTTATAAGACTACCCTCTTTATACTATAAACTGTGATACTTGACTCGCGGCTCTGTCCGCATTTAATGTCGATCCCAAGATAACAAGTATCACGTAGGTAACCCTCGGAGATTAAGTCGCATCCTCATATCGTGAGAATGTTCAGTACTGACTCTGGTACCTATAGCTGCACCGAGTGGCAGAGTAAAACTGAAAACATAATAAGCATCTAGTAGACAGGTTCAAACTCTTCATCATCTTCTTCTTTGTAAAGTTCAAAAAAGAAGAGATTCTCAATTCAGCTGGTTTTTTGTTGTATGTGTTAGCTCGTATTACACGATGAACAACTATGAAAATTACTCCACCAATTATATGATTATAGCGGCGACGAGTCTAGTTGTGAGTGGAACGGACTGCCGAGACGAATGTCCGCAGGTTCAAAAGCCAAGGACACGCATCTATGACTTTTATTAAAAGTTATGTGCGTGTTCTTTGTGAATCATCGCTTGCTTTATCGGTGAAGGAAAAATATTCTGAGGACACCTGCATACCTCAGAAGTTCTCTACAAGAATTTCGAAGGTATGTGAAATCTGCTAACTCGCACTAGGCCAGCGTGGTGGACTAAGGCCTATACCCTCACAGTTGTAAAGGAGGCCCGTGCTCAGCAGTGTATATAGGTATTACAGGGGTGGTATGGTGGTGGTATGAATTATGAATCGATTTTGCACATTCAGGATGTCTTTTAAGTCGGAGCCTATTTAAAATTGCTAGCTAAGTAACTATACAACAAATAATTACGTACGAAAACAATGTTTAATTTAAATTAGGCACCGACTCCAAAATTACAGGTAGTCCATAGTACCTTAGGTACCTATAATACAATGTAAAATATTTGTGAAGACTGTAAATTTTTTGTTAAAAGGGAATACGGCGATAACGGGCAGACACAACTTTTTGCCCAAGAAGACAAAGCAGAAAATAATGATAAAAACAAATATGGTATACTTACATAATGAGTAGTTTTTAAACCAGTTTTTTACTTTATTGTTATTGCAGTACTATTTTACATAACACAGATTAGTGTTATTTTATCTACAGTTACCTACGTAATAGGTATGAATAGCAACAAAAAAAATGGTTTCCAAACTTTGTAACACATTTATCTACTTCATATTGCGTGTCAAGCCAAGTTCAAGCAAAGGAACTGGCTAGCCAGCGCCAAGTGTAACACTTAGTGCCACTTTTCACCCTTCTATAACTCAAAACCTATTTAACGTAAACACATAAAACTACGCGTGTTTAATTATATCCATAAGGACATCTAGAAGCCCAAATTTCATAAAGCTAGCTCAAACGGTTATAAAGATATGAAGGACAAAAAGTCATAAATTTTAGTACTGACTGACATATAGTACCTAAACTAAACCTACTTCCAGATGACCTAGAACGATGAAATTTGGAATCCAGCTCAGTAATTGTGTGTATGCGTAGGAAAAAATCTAAAATTAAAAAAAAGTTAAAAAATAGGTGGGGTCCTCATACAAAAAAAAATATTTTTAATGGTAGCGTTGGAACCGTTACGAGCAAATATTTGAAACTATCCCAATATATGTATTATTATATTTGTTATATAACAGAAATATAAAAATAAAGTTAAGTCAAAAAATTAGTGGTGTCCCCATACAAAAAACTTGTAATATGCGCGAAACAACCGGCCAACGGTGTGTCGTCGGCGGAGCGCGGCTGGCTAAAAACTGGCCAAGTCAAATCTAACCTACTTTAAGATCTCACATTTTTAAATAACAGCAACTGTTATAGGTATCCAATAAAGCAAAGAAATAGAGTTTTATACTTGTTCATAATGTTATTTTGTTCCTATAAATACATATTTAGATTTTGCATAGAACTAGGCACTCATTTAGATCTCCATTCTTTTTACGGCGAAGCCCACATCCAAACATAATTTTTGTATTGAACTGGGCTCTCCTTTTTTAAATTTATGTTTTTGGTGGGATTATAATAAACTTCAGCACCCAATGAGACAGTCAAGCATCGAAAAGGCACATGCATGCTCTAATCTAATAAAAAAAATGGGGTGAATGAGTCAGTAGCTACCAAAAATAGGTACCAGAGTAAAAAACTGCCAAGTAATTAATTTATTATGGGTCTTTACCCATTTAGTAATTTACTCAACATCCAGCCAGACGTTCACAACTGTTGACCAGACAATTGAAACAAAATGTCGGCAAAGAGTTGCTGATATGTTGGTTTCGTACAAATAAACTAAATAAATTAGTACATAATTAGTTTAGTCACTCATCTAATCAAATATAGTTTAGCAGTTTTATTAATTAATTTAGGAGTTAAGTTGAAACAACTGTACTTATTTTTTAAGAACTTGAGATTCAACTCAAATTTTAGTTGGTAACAAGTGTACTTACAACACTATATTTTTGCGGGCAAAAGCTGTCTTGTGTCGATGATGACTGATTGACGTTAAAGTTCATGTTAATGCTTGAAGCTCGAGCCATTGGCGCCTTAAGTCACGGGGGATCTTGGGCCCCGACCCCCAAGCGACAAAAACAAAGGCGGTACTGCTTTCAGAAACATAGGCGTAGTTGTGTACCTACGTGTAATATTATGTAAGTAAATACTGTAAATCTGTATTATTTACCCTTACCTACAATCTGATAACTCTAAGATACAATTGCAAAACAGTTACTTATATTGTTTTAAATTTACATGCGCATGATTGATAAAGTTATCTCTACAATATAAACATACCTAATAACATTATTTGTTAACCACTAAAATGATTCAGTTCGTAATTGGTTAGATCGGTTGAAACTTGTATCGAAATGCGTGAAGAAAACTACGCAGCTGTACTTCACGGACCCTACGACGTTAGAGTTGTAAGTACCTAACTATTTTTATCTGACGATTCTAAGGTAACTTCTAATCAAGTGTCATTATAAGTATCTATCAGGGCAGGTACTATGGAACCAAGGAGGTTCCGCTAACAGGGCCATCTTGACCATATGGTCAAGATGTATCATTATATAGTGGCGGGGCGTAAAATCTACCTCCATGATGCATCCCATTTGCAAACAATGTTTTTTATGATGGCTTTCTACAACGGTCACCCAAAAATAATTTGGGATTGCCTTTTTCTGGCAAACTTTTTTTAAGCTCTGCGCCCCCTTGGTCTTTGCGCCTGGATACAACGCACCCCTTGCACCTTATACTCTTATTCCTGAAGACACAAATTCCAGACTCCGGGCCATGGGCGTCGCCAAGGGGGAGCAGGGGAGGGGAGGGCGGATGCTCCAATTTGATGAGCAGAAATCCCAAATCACTTTAACCGTCCCAGGGATCGAACCCGAGCACTGCAGTCGTACTGTAACCCGTAGGTAATACAATAACTAAACCACCTACATAGTAATGCAAATTTTAGGTTATTAGAGAATAAATTAGCGAAGACCTTTTGCACTTTATAAGCTGTTAATATATTGTACATTTTGTTTACAGCAAAAATGGCCTTTACCAGATATCTGTGAAAATGGTGCGTATTTTATTTTGTAATTAAATATTTGTTTTTTGATTCATTATTATACTTGGACCTAATAAGTTCGTTATACCTACTTACTAGTGATCCATCCTTTGAACAATAAAATGAGCATACAATAAGAGAAATAAAATTAAGTACCTATATGTTGCTTGGTGTTTTCGAGTTTAATGAGATTCGTCATATTTTTATTACCTACTTTGTAGAAGTTTTGGTGAAGATAGACTGCGTGGGCATCTGTGGATCCGACGTGAAACTATACACGACAGGAAGCTGCGGCATGGACGTGTTCACAGAACCCTACGTGATGGGACACGAAGGTGCCGGTGTAGTTGTTAAGGTATGGACTACCAGGGCACCATAATCATCAGCCACACAAGTTCCATTGCTGAAATCAGGCCGCCTCCAAAGATTTCTATACCGATATGTTGTAAGTGGCTGCCATCCAGCATCCTGCGACGAAGACCTGTAGAGGAAATGTGAGCAAAATTCACAAAAAAGGAAACTACTTACCCACTTTTCGATATCCCACCACTTTTCAAAGTTACAGAAAGAAGCCTAATTTGACCGCATAACTAAAGTTACCTTCAATCCCATCGGCTGTTAGGTACTGAATTGGAAAATATTCGTTAACGTACCGCGTATGCAATGCAAGTTACAACTACGCCAGCGACGCAGTGGCCAGTGCCCATATTATGGGTCAGCTTCTTCTCAGGTCAGTGGGCTTTTCCGAAGCACCGGTAGAATCTTTTAGTATAACAACACTGTGAAAAATGACGTGTAAAAGTGCCCTTAGGGGCCTAATTACTGAATAAATGATTTGATTTGATTTGATTTGATTATGTAACACGGAAATTCTGCCACTTCATGCTGTACAGTGTTAATAGAAGCTATTTATTATCCAGGTGGGTGGCAAGGTGGATTCCCTGAAGGTGGGCGACCGCGTGGCGATCGAGCCGACGCAGCCGTGTCGATCATGCGACCTGTGCAAGCGGGGCAAGTATAACTTGTGCGTGAAGCCGCATTACTGCTCGTCGCTGGGCGCTCCCGGCAATCTCTGCCGATACTACAAGCATGTAGCTGACTTCTGTCACAAGTAAATATCAATCAAGCACACGCACAGTATCGTAACCTATCTATTTGCAAACTCCTTTGGGTACCAGTCCGTACATTATGTGCGACATGCCAACTATCAGAACCATAGTTGGGTAACCATACCCATTTTCCCCAAGATAAGTGATTTTTACAATGAGAAATGAATAACGGTGATATTAAGACCTATTACTACACTGACTAATTTATTTTGTTTAATTTATTTTTTTTAATGACTAATGATCGGCCATGTTTTAAATTCAAAAGTTTATGCTTACAATGGTAATTTTCATTTAAAACAATGATATTCCCTGTTTAACGTTTTTGTTTACCCAGAATGCCAGATAACCTCACAATGGAGGAAGGAGCAGCCGTACAACCCTTGGCGATTGCTATACACGCATGCAACCGCGCCAACATTTCCCTGGGGTCAAAAATCTTGATACTTGGTGCAGGTCCCATCGGCATACTGTCCGCCATGACAGCCAAGGCTATGGGAGCCAGTAAAATTATTATGACTGGTAGGTAACGAAGAATCACTGCAGTAATTACGAATTAAGTCAAGTGTGTAGTCTCATACCCCTATTACTTAATAGTTTTTAATTGTAGCCATGCAGGTAATTTCTTATTTTATGTTCGATTTATACCTGCCATCCAAAACCTGTCTCGAAAATCGTCTGTGGTGAAACTAGGGCTGCCATCACCTACATTGCCAACGCCGGATAAACACGACAAAAATCCCGGACATTTGGGCGAAATATGGGTCTTTCCCCGGACACCTCTGAAAAAATATTTTGCCGTTCCTTCTTGGATGCGGGCAAATGAATTAATTTTTAATTAACATTTATTTCAATTTGTCGCTCATCTATAAAAAATGGATTTCCCCTGACAACAAAAGTGTCCTTTTGTCAAACTTTTTAAAACCCCGGCCGGACGGCCCTTCGGACGCCCTTCAAACTAGGACAAATCCGGGGAATTCCGGACGGATGGCAGCCCTAGGTGAAACCAGACGTCCTAATATTTTACTATTAGATATTATGTTAGGCTATAATTATATATTACACTAAAGAAATCGTCTATTTCATGCAAGTTAGCCTAATCTTTATTTCAGATGTAGTCCAGGCCCGACTAGATATTGCTATGGAACTGGGCGCGGATTACACCGTGCTCATCAAGAAAGAAGACACAGACGAGCAGACGGTAGAGAAGATTATTGAAATACTGGGCGAGCGACCAGAGATCTCGATGGACGCGTGTGGGTATGGCTCTGCGCAAAGGGTAGCACTGCTGGTGAGTACACGTATGTCCGGAATGTCTTATCCCACAATAGAGTCTTATGGAAATGCATTACGAAAATGAACAGTGGCTTATTTTTTAGTTTATCTGTGTATCTATTTTTACCTAAAACTATATACCTAGGTAGGTTTATCGATAATCCTTTCTGCAGGATGGGAAGGGAAAAGTGGAGGCACGTTAAAGCTATGTAAAGTTCCAGTGTATTTTTTGGTATAAAACAGTAGGTTATACTTAGAAGCTGCTTTGTGGTGAGGGGGGGGGGGGTCAACAGCTCCGGGGCCTCGCACTTACGTGGGCTTCAAGCGGTGCCTTAGCTGGGGACCTTTTATCACCTCACTACCCCGTTAACCAACAAGGTCAATTGGTGCAAAATTGTTAAAATAGAGTACCTACCTATTTTTTTTTATTTGCATACACCGAAACTTATATATACGCTTATGCAGAACTTGCTCTAACCATGAACCAAATAGATGCATTGTGGTAGTAACGATTCTATTTATTTACCAAATCAATGCAAACCTGAAAACTGCGATATTGCATATGTTGTTTAACAGGCGACCAGGACCGCAGGTGTGGTGCTTGTGGTCGGCATTGGTGAACCCAAGGTGGAGCTGCCGCTGTCACAGGCGATGCTGCGAGAGGTCGACGTCAAAGGATCCTTCCGAATCATGAATACGTATGTATGACACATCCTTCGCGACCTTTTATACTATGGAATGATGAGACAAGCTCGTCGATGCTAAACACAAAGATGATCAACGCACCCTGTAGTTTGAATTGCGTCTGTACAATATTGGACTATACACCTGAGATGTAATTTTTAAAGCAGTAATGGCAGGCTGCATCACATAGGTCTATAAGTGGCATCACTACTTATATTTTGTTAAGGCCGGGCCAAACTAATCGCATGGAGCCATTTTTATGATGGAAATCCAGTTTGCAGATATCTATTCCAATCCTAGGATAAGGAGACGGAGGTTCTCTGCAATATAGTTCCGGTTTTGAGCTTTCGGTAGCTACCCGTGATATGCACACTGCTGGTCTGCCACAAACCGAATGCCATGTGGACAAAAGCTAATAATAATTATAGTTAACTAGCGGCCCCGACAGACGTTGTCCTGCTCTAAAAAGGAAATAAAATCCTAGAACTCCAGTACAGTGACACCTACCGGATCCAATTGGTAATTTAAAACATTCTCGAATCCATCTAAAGACCCAAAAACCATTCATTAAAATCGGTCCAGTTGGTTAGGAGTTCAGTGACATACACCTTTAATATGTTGGTTTATATATATATAAATATCATGCTATACAGGTACCCGGCCGCTATATCAGCTGTCGCTAGCGGCGCCATCTCGCTCAAGAAGTTCATTACCCACCACTTCCCCCTAGCAAAGGCCAAGGAAGCGTTGGAACTCGCCAAAACTGGATCCGCAATGAAGATTATCATACATGTGCAAAAATAAAGACATTTACTATAAACGGTCAATTTTATTAGTTATGAAAATCTTGTATAAAAAATATTATGTGTGTTGCTTTTTGCTATAAACTTAGTAAGTTATGTTTGTCAAAATGGTAAAAAACATAACTTATGTCAAAGATTATGGTCACATGCACTGAAAAGGACTTATGTGCCCGATATGGCGATAGGCTCGCCCCCTATCACATCATGGGACGGAATAACGGCGAAAAGTGGGTGCACTAGTTGCGCCTCTGCCCACCCCTTCGGGGATAACAGGCGTGAGTGTATATGTATATATGTGGTGAAGATATTGTAATAAAATTTTATTTCTTTTAAGTTATAATAATAATTGTATATTTCATTAAAACGTCACCACATCAATGAAAACATTTACTTCTACCTACACAATAGATATGTCATCGAATCACGATCATCACCTAAGCAAGCATTGACATTAAAATTACAACTAACGAAAAAAAAACTACTCTAAAAAGTATTTAAATCTTAGAGTATGTATACGTAGTTATACTTCGGCTTCGTCCTCGAGATTAGCATGAAGAGAAGTTATAGAACACATGTAGTACGAGTACTTAGTACGCCTTTGCACTTTATTTGAGACTTATATTTTTTTTTTTTTTATACTTTGGTCACACCCAACCTGTCAAGAGAGATTCATTCGCGTTTTAGTGCGTCGCCGTATTGCACGTTAAATTAAAGATATTCTTAATCTATTGCTCATCATGGATTTTTAGTGTAATAGAATAGAAGAACATGGAAATTACTTCTATTTGGTACGGAAAATAGAAGATTACCTAAGTGATCAACATTGTTCCCGTTCTCCGAGACTACCGACATAATGAAAAATACCACACAGGTAAAACGGTTAGTACCAAAACCTTATGCTTCTTATTGTGTACCGGGCCAGAATAATGTTGAGGACAGTTACTTTGCGTCTGTCTCCTATTTACATCGATAATATTAATATGGTCCCTGAGCAATTTATTTTGCTATGTCGGTGTAATAATTACGACTGTTTCCTTCTTACCATGGTACAATTTAAATTTATCAGAAGGCTAAAGCTTCTGAGGGGCATTGCCCTAATTACACATTTTTTCAATCTACCGTCGTTATGTTAAATTCTGTTACCCGGGTCTGCGTGCTACACATGGCGGTTGTCACTACCCAAAATTGATGCTTGCGATCAGTATTGTACGACTGGTTCTTATGTATGATGTTATGTAACAGTATGTTAGTACCACCAGTGGCGGCCTTAGGGAGTGGAAAATACCCTCCTTCGGCAATCGGGAAAAAAGGCCTTGTTAACATCTGCCGGCCAGAGCCTTACAATATTTAGGGCCGCTATTATCTACCAGTAGATAACGAGCACCGCTTGAAAAATATCAGCGCAAACGGCGCAGTGGATTGACGACTCCTGACAACGTGGCGCGATGCACCACTGCACCACGTCGCCATGTGCTGGATATTACGAAATATCAATTTAATAGCATAAAAGACACTTATGTCTGGTCATGATTTAGCAACGTCTTAAATGCTTAATGACCTACAACACCACAGTATGTGTTAAATGATAAGGAGTCGATCTAAGAACGGAAAATCCTGCAGCAACGAGGTACTGCCATTTGAATTCACCGAGAACGGCACGGAACAGGATAAGTTGCAGGTAGGTGATCTGAGTTAAAAATCGTAGTCGCTCGCAATCATAAATGATCACAGAATTATACATATACTAAGGTTTTTTGACCTTATGTCTTGTGTCTTGGGTATGACTGAATATGTCACTGTTTTGATGGTATAAAATCACTGTTTCAAAATGCAAGAATTAAATAGTAACCTGCCTAAACCAACATGGATAAATTAGGCGAATAGATTAGAATATTTTAAAATAAAATAACACAGATCCCAGAAACGTGACTATAATTTAGTCCAACCGGAACTTAGGCGTTCCGCATTTTACTCTTTGTATTTAATTGTTTCATTGTATACTTACTTTGATCTGTGGGTTGTCTATAAAGAACATAGAATTTTATTATAATTTAAATCAAATCAAAGAGGCTTTTATTCAAATTGACTCAAAATGATCATGTAAATCGTTATTTATCTACCATCATGTCTCAGAAGCGGAAAAAGAGTTTCCCTCAGAAATATTATGATCTGTCTATATTGTTTGATTGCCTTAAGGGACTCGTTACAATTTTTTAGACTCAGAATATTTATTAAGTCTTTCACATGCACAGTTACCGAAAAGAAACACCTTTTAATATGTGAAAACATTGGTATTTTACATTAAAAATAATCGACAATGGTGTTAGCGGTAACGGGCCGGGCGAGTAATGGCGCGCGCATGGCGACGGCGGAAGTTCCCGCCGCTCCCAACTGGCGAACGCGTGGCGCTGGCGAGCTCGGGGCTCGCCACAACTGCGTGTGATTGGTTGATTTGGAAACTGTTTTTTGACCGGATGTTATAAGTCTAATTTCTTCCTGGCAAAATTAATTTGCCTGCTAAATATCAATACACTCGCTTACAATGACTCTAACATAGCTGGCGAATTGTGGTGTAAATATATTAACACTTGTGCCTACACCTTAAATAGGAAAAGGCGTGATAATATTATGTTTACATGTACACCATTATTATTGTTAATAGCTTTTGCTCATGATTGCGCCCGCGTTGACATTCCTTCCTGGGATAAAGAACAGCCAGTAGCACTCAAAGATATTTTAACTACCTGTTTTTTCAAAATAGGTTACTTAATTTTTGAGTTTATTTATTACAAACAAATATGAAAAGAACAAATCTTTTCTCGTTATTATTTTAGTGACGAATTCTTGTTTGTAACATACAGTCTTGTGATAATTTTCAAATATCATTAATTAGTCGTCAACTCAATATTTATTAATATATACCTACAATTGATTCTAAGATAAAATATAATAATAATATAGTACTTACATTTATATTATAGCTTCTCCCTCTCTTTCAAATTTTGCCGTGCCCGACAGGGACATTATGTACCTGACTATATTGTTAAAATGTAACACATTTTTAACCGACTTTCAAAAAAGAGGAGGTTCTCAATTCGTGTGTTTGTATTTTTTTGTAACCAATAATTGTGGCAAATAATTGAAAATTGAAATTGAGACGATGCTATCGATCATCGGTAGCGCCTCAAAATTTGTTCAGATGCCTGAACAAAGGGGGGGGGGGCGGGGGGGCTGCATGCAGGTGACTCGCAGCTAGTGGAGACTAAAAGTATGAAGTAAGCAGCGCATAATATTATTTATAGTTATTAGCTACCGTGAGGGACGAGTACACTGGTTGCGCCTCTGTTCCCCTTTAGGGATAAAATCTCTTAGTCTATGTATGTATTTATTTTACGAATTCTACAAAACCTACTCTATGTATAGGCGTAACTAACGCAGTCAGAAGGTTGACTGTCGCTATGATGATATTTTATAATATTTAACGCTTTAACTATTTTTAATAAAGCGTTATAAAGTACTCCGTTTTTACTCTTGAGATCTAAGCTTCCGTGGTGTTTTCCTTCTTGGAAACGTTCACTAACAGTAACAATAATTCTGTCATATTCTCGCAGTCGGCAAGTGTCAATTTATTTGTCACGGAAAGAATTTTGTTGGGTCGGTTATATAAAATGACACATTGCTCAATTTTTTGATCCAACTACTCCAATAAGTAGCATTCGCTACGAGTTCCACACATCAAAATGTGGTCTTTATATAAAGGTTGAAATGTCTATTTCCTAATATAAAAATTTGCCTAGGAGTTAATCTTCAACTTGGTATGTTTGTGGCAGAGTAGGTATCATCTATTCAGATGATACTCCAATTCCATTTCAAGTTTTAATATTCTAATATTGATAAATAATATAATTTGATGACAGATCTAAGATGTCTGTTTTGAGAAAATATCTTTGTTTTGTTGATTGTAATTATTAATTAATAATGTTACCGTGAAGGAAAACACGGAGAGGAGGCTTGCATGCTTTAGAATTCTCCATGAGGGTCTCGCGAATATGCGGAGTCTGCCAACTCACGGTAGGCGAGTGTGGTGGACTGGGACCTGGACCCTCTCAGTTCAAGGGGAGGACCGTGCTCGGCTGTGGGTGATATATAATACAGGGCTGATTGCATTGCATTGTTACCGTTAATTAAGTTTGTTTTTTCCAGTTAATATGATTTTTGACACAGATATTACGAAGAAGAAGCGTAAGACTTTGAAAGAAGTGTAGACCACCTCCAAGTTAGTTACTGCAATCACATGCTGCGATGCTGGTCAAGACAAACCAATAAAAGGATTTTTAAGGGAAGTATATTAAATCGATGCTATTGAAATATGATATACCTAGATGATATTAGATCATACAACAGGGAACATTTCCCTTATGCCAAGGCTATTGTTTAATTATTTTTAAGTGCCTATACTATAGCGGCTATATATAGCCACCATCCAAAATAACCATTTGTTGAAGGAAATTAGAATTGTCTTAGAACCAGATCTTATTACTGAATGCATAATATAATATTTTTTATAGTTTACTCGGAATTTGCTCAAATAATCGCTAATATAGTATTGATAATATAATATCTTTTATGACAAAATGAATTCATAAAAATTAAGTTTCTTTATTTATGTTGCCAGAAAGCCCCATATAACAATATGGTCACATTCCATATCTTTTTAGCGAATGTGGAATAGATATAACTCTATTAGATGTCTAGTGCTCACAGCACGAGGCACGTTGCCACGGGCTCCACCGCGTACCTATAGGTACTTATGGCATAAAACTGCATTCGATCTACCAAACTGCAGTTTGGATCATAAATTATTAATTTTGACTTATCCTGGAGATTCGGTAATGAGACCTTAAGAATCTAGTTGGGAATGACGAAATTTTTTGTTAATTCAATGATAACCAATTAGAAATTTTATATTGATATCCTATCAAAAAGCTTATTGCTAAGTACAAGCTTATAAAGTTTTTTGATTAGCTAATTGTAATTACTACTGCAATTGAAATCATACAAATATTTCACTACTTATTCTCTAAAAGTCTACATGTGTTCTATAACTTCTCTTCATGCTAATCTCGAGGACGAAGCCGAAGTATAATTAATGATTAAACGAACTTACCTGTACGTGAAGTTCTATCATAATTATACGAAGGCTTCGTCCGAGGAGATTAGCATCCCTCCCTCCCGTGACTTGCGTTAACCCTAGTAAGTTGTGAAATATTGGTATATGGAACTCTCTCTCTAAACTAAATGAATCTCTCTTGACAGGTTGGGTGTGACCAAAGTATAAAAAAAAAAAATATAAGTCTCAAATAAAGTGCAAAGGCGTACTAAGTACTCGTACTACATGTGTTCTATAACTTCTCTTCATGCTAATCTCCTCGGACGAAGCCTTCGTATAATTATGATAGAACTTCACGTACAGGTAAGTTCGTTTAATCATTAATTATACTTACTCTAAGATTTAAAATGTCTTTTTTTATTTAAAGTTCGAACCAGTTCTTTATTGTTACTGGCTGGTTTCACAGGGCAAGTATAAAAGTGTCGTGACAATTTTTAAAAAAGTGTCGTGACAACTTTTCGTAAGATTTTTTTCCGTCTAGCCCTTGGTCTAGCCCCCTTTCACAACCCGCGATAAGGAACTTTGTTCCAAAAACAAACATTTAAAAAATAATTAGACGGTTTATCTTTTGGCATTGAATGGTCTAGGACGAGCATACCGTTCCCCTGATGATAAGTGATATGACCGCCCATAAACATTAGTAACACCACACAGCACCTTGAGTTACAAAGTACTGTGTGGCATTCTCATGCGCTCATCATCCTGAGACATAATAAGATGTTAATTGTCTCATTGACCAAGATTATTATGTCCAATAGGTGTTATATTTTTTTATTGTAAATGTAATGTTAAGTCTGCTGAAAAACCTAATAAATAAATAAATTGACTAATTCTTTGATAAATATTTGATTTTCTTATTTAATGAAGCATTCAAAATTTAGAACAGCATAAAGAAATGATTATAAATTATATTTATAATTATGTCGGAGTGAAATTATTATTCATACTCGCGCATGGCACATCACTATTCTATAATAGAGATTTTGACCAGTGTTGCCACTTAGTGAATTATTACTAAAACTGGGGGTTTATCAAATATATTGTGATACGCACTGCCTCAGTGGCGTAGTTGTATTAGGTATGACTACAATAAGGAGGTGGAGGCCAAGAGGGCCTCCTTACGGCGAGCCGCCGTGGAGGAGTGGCGTCTCAGGCTGGAGGCCCCGTCAGCGGGGCTGCGGGTCGTAGCGGCAGTGCGTCCGGTCTTTGCCGAGTGGCTAGACAGGCGCCACGGCCCAGCTACATTTAGATTGACACAGATGCTCACCGGGCATGGTTGCTTCGGTGAGTATCTGTGTCGTATTGTTGGCACGGAGGTGTCGGCCGTGTGTCACCATTGTGACAACTGCCCGCTGGATACGGCCCAGCACACATTGGAGTTTTGCCCAGCCTGGGACGAGGAGCGCAGCGCTCTCAGAGCAGTCGTCGGAGGAGACCTCTCGCTGCCGGCCGTGGTCGCTTCCATGGTCGGCAGTCGGGAGGCCTGGCGTGCGGTGGCCCACTTCTGCGAGGTGGTCCTCTCGCAGAAGGAGAGTGCCGAGAGGGATCGGGAGCGCGAAGATCCCTCCCGCCGCCAGAGGAGACGAAGGAGGCGCCGGGTGGACGACTGACCGGCGTCTCCCGCCCTGTGGATTGGGGGCGTTTGGAGAATTCCACCACGGTATCCCCTGCCTGTCGTAAAAGGCGACTAATAGGGGCCATCGGGGGTCACGGGCGGGCGGCAGGGGGCTGTCCGTCATTACACAATATCGTTGTGACCCCCGTGATGGACGGCAGCGTGGCTGGTCGGCCTCACGCTGCCGTAGACGCTGAGAGCGTCCTTCGGTGCGCGGGGGCGTCTGAGCCCCCCCCATAACAGGAGATGGGCCGCACCAGGCGGCACCGCGCAGGGGCGGTTGCGGACGACAACTTAGACACTTTTCGTCATGGGAAACCCGCAGCCGTCCCTAATGCGCCGAAGAAGGCCACCACGGAGTTTTAGTTGGTATGCCGTGCGGTTAGGGACTCGGCCCGGCAATCACTCCATGCCGGGTCGTAAGGCACGGTGACCCCAACATAACCGCTCGGTCGCCCCCCTCGAAGGCCGGGCGGTAGTGGTAATGCACTTTCTCCGCGAAAACAAAAAAAAAAAAAAGGTATGACTACAATGCTGAAGTCTCGGGTTCGATCCCCGGGTCGGGCAAAGTGATGTTGAGTTTTTCTATTCAGTATCAGCTCGGAGTCTGGAATTTGTGCCCGATGTGGCGATAGGCTCGCCCCCTATCACATCATGGGACGGAATAATGGCGAAAAGTGGGTGCATTAGTTGCGCCTCTGCCTACCCCTTCGGGGATAACAGGCGTGAGTGTGTGTGTGTGTGTGTGTGTGTGAGATATTATAGTGCGTGCAAAATAACATGGCAAAAGCGTTCATTGCCCGACTTTCACTTATGTCATCACAATTCCTTATCGCTAATATATGTTGAAAAACAATGTCGCTACACATCGTGTTAAAGGGGAATTGAAACAAAAAAATGTAGCCGACTTACTAGTCGTGGTACTCCACGTTACGATAGAATAGCGAAAGATATCGCAATAGTAAGTTATACCTACTAATTTGAACATATTTGTATCGTTGTTAATATATTGGCAGGCTCCTAGGAATTGCTGAAAGCATTATTTTGCCTTGTTATTTGGCCCGCATTGTAGTGGCTGGTGGTTATTGGCAATAGATAAGATTACAACACTAGGGTAGTTTCCTGTGTTTGATTTTGTACATCATTTTAGATGTAAGAAAAAATAATACAAAAAAGATTTTTTTCTGTGAAATCAGGATCAAAATTGATTAAAAAATGAAGCAGATATTCAAATTTGGAATATTGTTGTGAGCAAAAGTGGGGGCATGGTGGGAATATCACGCGATCTCTTCTCACGTACGCAGCGTTATGGCTGGTGACACCTGATGACGTCACAGTCTGGTATTTAACAATTAGCCCTTCCACCTAATTTCAAATCTTTATAACTTACTTATTTTTGCACCAATATTGAAAATTATTTTTCCGTTAGATTTTGCATGGCATAATTTTCTTATAATTGTATTTAGAAAAAAGTAGTCAACTACCTTGTTAGTAAGAGGTTCAGCAGTAAATCCATCAAAATATTAGATACAATTTGTTACATAATATATTTATTACTGGAAAAAATAATAATGCGTGGCTGCTTAAAACCGCAAATTGTTTTACCGTGAGCTAAAAAAATCAGGTCCACACTCCACGTAATAATTAGGCTTTTAGTGGCTCCGAATTCCGTGTTATTTATTGCGGATAACGCCAGAAACTGTTGGCAGCACTGCATTTGACACTTGACAGCAGTGTTGCCAACTTAACGGATTTCCCGTCATTTATAGGCTACGTTCCACTAAGCACTCACGACGATCACGCTCACGACCACGAGTTTTCCCGTTCCACTAAGTCCTGAGAAGGTCCTGAGCGTTGTTATCGTAAACCCAAGTGGAATGGATTGTGGAGCGTTTTGGGCGTTGAGGAAATAATACAAATGGTGAGCTAGAAAAAATAAAGCAATAGCTTTAATAGGTTAGGCTACCATTATTAAGTTTTAATGAGTTTTAAGTGTAAATTTTAATAATTATAAGTGAAGTTGGTTTATGTCGAAAAATAAATATATAATTCAATTTTTATATGGTATTCAATTATTTTACATTCAAATAGATTCAAAATGTCTTTAGCGACAACACTAGGTTATTTGATGATGCGTGCAAGCAATAATACTGTCGAAAGTACTAGTTCATCCAGTTCAGATGAAGAATGGAATACAATTTTAGAAAATTATAATCGTGAAAACAGATATCTTCGACCTTTTAGTTTTGACAACTTTGCTATTTTTCTCAACGCTCACTTCGACCCACCTCCAGAGATGGGTCGTTGTGGGCTTCTCGTGAGCTTGAGTTATGACGTCATTAATGACGTTTTCGCCGCGACCACAACGATCGTAGTCGCTATGTGGAACGGCCAAAAGAGTATTTTGGGCGTTGTGAACGCTTAGTGGAACGCACCCCTAATGGATTTGGATACATGTAAAACGGGAAAAAATCCATCTAACGGCTGATGGGATATTTTTTATCTGTGAGGAGGGGTGTACATGTCGAAGGAGGTCTTCATGGGGCGGCAAGAACACACGCTTGCACCCCCCCCATGCAAAAATTATAGCTACACCCGTGTCAATTGTTGAACTAACGGATTTTTGACAGAAAAATACAACTAACTTGACGGACTCTTAAAAATATAGTTGGCAACACTGCTTGACAGTTGACAACTGATAAGAAGCAATAAAAGGTGCCTGGTGCACCCGCACCAAACCAAAGAATAATAATTATTATAAATAACTACGATTACAAATAATTACGAAGTGCATTATATCACGGACAGTTTTCGTGTAGAAAATAAAATAATAAATGAAATGGCTTCAAAGAAGACTGCTGTACAACAACAAAGTTGTCTAAAGTATTTTGGAATCACAAAAGGCGAAGCTCCAAAAACAAATTCCAGGTAAGTTTTGTGATAATGGGTTTAAAACATAAATTTAATTGCACCGTTTGAAAATTATGGTTTATTTCAGTCATAAAAGCAGTGAGCCGGTCTCAAAGAAAAACTCAAAATTTGTTTATCGAACATCTTCAAACGGAAAAATATCATGTGAGTAAAAACAACTTATTTTTTATAGTAAGTAGCTCTCTTAATTTTTCCCTGGCATTCCAAAAAAATATTAATGCTATCTGGTGGTAATATTAGGGGCCATATTAGTTAACATTCAACATTTATTATTTACTAGTAGTGCTCAGGGCTCCACCCGCGTGAAAATTTTTTTCCGGATAAAAATATTTTCCCGGAATAAAAAGTAGCCTATAGCACTCAGGAGTAAAGTAGCTCCCTATTAGTGAAAGAATTTTCAGAATCGGTTCAGTAGTTCCTGAGATTAGCGCATTCAAACAAACAAACAAACTCCTTAGCTTTATAATATTAGTATAGATTACACCTACCTGTATTGTTTATATGTACAACATAGAGGTTAAGTGGTAGAGAATGCCTTCGGCATTAAGTCCGCCTTTATACATTAATATATAAATAGTGTGTAAATAAAATAAATAAATTTGAAAATCCCAAGGAGTGGAAGGAATAGTTGATGCAACATATTGTAAAAGGTTAAACATATAACTAACTGTATAATTTCGTATATTGCTTTTATTTCAAATGTTTGATTGTAGGGACACCACCTCCATCAGCTGCAAACATTCCAAAGCATGTGGAAAATATTCAAAGGCCTGCTTCATTTGCTTCAAAGGTCCAGGTGAAGAAAATTATTGTCTCCTGCTTTAGACCATGGCATCTATAACATAATAATTATATTTGTACATACAAATTTTCATTTAGTAACCTAATGCAAAAATGACCCTGTATATAAATATGTATGAGGAAACACTATATACTCGGACGCCAGCATCTATAGTAGGGCTTGAAGAGTCAATAGAATTTTTTATTTTTGGACCTAAGTACTGTAAATTTATCATTAATATTTTAGAATTCATAAGGAAAAAGTATGCACTGGTAAAAAGTGCAAAATGATGACCACAATGTTTTTCCTGATAAGGGTCAAATATCTCAAACATTACATTTTTTAGAAAAGTTTTCTTTGCAAAATTTAATTTTAAACTATTGCTGCACAAAATTTCTGATATTTTTTTCAAATACAATTTCCTTGTATCAAATATTATTTTTTAGGTTTCCAATGGTGTAAGACAAATTGATAGTGCACATAAATTAAATGCTACCAGTTCTTCAGAGACAAGCACAAAATGTGAAAACAGGAGGAAAAGCCATGAAAAATATAATGATTCATTAGAAGTTATGGATATTGTGAGTTATATCATTTGAGTTAAGATTATGCAAATTTCATGTAAAGTGATATGGTCAGGATTTACCCATTTATCAGCCTTTTAAACTACTAGGCAGTAGCGAACTGAGGGGTTGGCGAAATGGCCCACGACCACGGGGCCTCATATTTGATAGGGGCACAAGAAAAACGTTATCCTCCTTTGACAATCGGCGTGACAAGGCCTCAAAAACATAATTATGAGGCTCGCATTACTTAGGCCATGGGTTCTGAGAATTTTGAACTATGCTTTTTTGGGTGTGTGTAAAGTGCTTGATTGAGCTGATTCTTAATATATATTATAATTTTACTTTCAGGATAGTGACACCACAATATTGAAAGATTCATCCTTCGACTCAACAACTGTATATGAGATACCTAAGACACCATCCCCGAACAAATCAATTAGGATAAGCGAATCACCAACACCGCCTAAACGAACTCCAAGGAAACATAAAACGTTACACACTCCAAAAAAAACACCAACGGTAGATAGAGATCCACTACGGAATATAAAATTGGACAAATCTATTATGCCACTGATAACAAAAGTGTCGAACCATGGAGCTTTAAGGAGATGTGAGTCTGTAAGTTTTTTGTGTTTATTTATACTCGTTTATTTTGACATGACATTCGTTAAGTTTTGTACTGACCAAGTTTATGATGTCAACCATCAAGTGAGCAACATGCTTGCCTTGTTGCTGAGCAGTGAAAAAGTTTTATTTTTATTTTCAGCATGAAAATAACAGTGAAGACAGTGATGTATGTAAGGACATGTATATCGATATATTAGAGAGAGTTTATAATGCATTTGATAGGATACCAAACTGTATAAAAGCCAAGCTACCCGGTTTTGATAAAACAACATATGAGAAAATGAAAACACTCAAAACAAGGTTGAAGTCCATTATCAAAACTGAACGGCCATATGAAATAAGTGAAAGTCCTGATAAATCTAAAAAATATGAAAGCGATAAATTTGAACCCGAAAGTCCACCCATAGAGCATGTACAGTTTGACAACCCTAGTTCTAGTAAATCAATTTATAGTAATTTAGCACCAAGAAGATCTTTATCACTAGACTCGTTACCACCGAACGACAGTAAAAGTGTGAACAGCAGTCTATCAGACAAAAATTCTGAAAACACTCCAGAAAGTGTTAAGACAAAAGGAAAGTTTGTATTTAAGAAGCCGTCGAGGCTTACTGAAGATAGTAATTCGCCAATATCCAGAGACACGCTGTCATCTACCGTTGAACGGCTAAAACTTGCGTCAGAGAAACTAAAACCTATACCAATTGAAGAGCCGAAGAAATTCCAACCAGTCGCAAATAGTTCGGTAGCGTTCCAACCTCCACATCCAATGGATATGATGAGCAATCCTTCCATTGATGCTACTGATGACGATGACGATTACGAAGTGCCTTTAGACTTTGACGATACAGATATCATGACACAGTGTGGTAAGGAAAGCGTCAGCATCAATAATAAAGAGGTAACAACAATCGATGAAGAAGGATGGCCAGAATACAACCCGGCAGACTTCGATGACGTCATTGAGATGCCACCTGACGTCAGTACCATGACGCCTGACGTTATTGATATGACACCTGACACTATTGTGTTAACGCCGGAATCGACGGTGGGTGATAAAAATGAAATTAATTTAATGGAGGATTCGGTTGTGGAAGATAAAGCTAAACACGAAGGAGTTTTCTATCCTGGAACTCAGAATGATGGAATAACTGGTATGTTTATAAGAAATGGTTTTAAATACACAATATTACTAGCAATTGATTAAATACAAAATATACTTTAAATGTGTGAGAATTACGTATCCCTACAAAAACTTGCAATATTAAAGATTATTTTATTCCGGAGTGAGTAGAAAATTCGCGTGAACCGAAAATATTTAAGTCATCATTACGATTCTCCTAATTCTTTCAGGTGAATTCGACGGTGAACACTACCCGCATTCGGCCTTGATGAAGGAGATGTTGAAGGAGAAATTCGGGCTGACTTCCTTCCGGCCGAACCAGCTGCAGGTGATCAACGCAGCGCTCCTAGGACACGACTGCTTAGTGCTGATGCCCACCGGTGGAGGTCAGTGTTTATTAAAGCAGTCACTAAATACAAATTAGACTTCATTACATCACTTGATTGGCTTGTAGCGATTGATCGGAAAGTGTTTATGATCGTATATTGATTTTGGCCGTTAATTCGATTAGTTTATTCTCCGGCTCGATCTGGAGATAGCGACAGTAATGTCTACTGATTGCAGCTGCTAATCGGATTAGTTATTTGCGAGATTGATCCGAAGATAGATATTGACTGAGATTTGACTTATCATAAGTGCAACTATGTTCGCCTACATGATGAATAAAGTATATTATTTTTTTTGAAGTTATACTTCTTTAGGCGCGTTATGAAAAATTGATGGGAGTGAAATTTTACGATGCGCGCGCATGAGTGACACAAAAATTCTCACGGTTGTTTTTTTATAATTTTCCCCTTATAGGGAAGGCAAAGGGTTCAAGCCTACACAGCCTCATTTTAAGTGATATTATTGTTATTTTTTAAATTAATTATTAAATTTATTTATTTACTTTAAAAATATTAAATAATCAATAATAAATATTTTAAATTAAGAATCTTATAATATTTAGTACAAATTATGTCATATATATTTATTATTCTCTAAATTTTATATTTAATAATTTTATACAATTAATTTTTTTAGTAAAAGGAGAAGGCAAAGGCGCTTAGCCATGCAGCCTAGTCTGTTGTTGCTTTACCACATCCAAGGACTTTTTAAAAATTCAAAGGCCGAAGCCAAGACTGCAATTTTCTCAAACTATAAAGGTTAATGATGCCAAAGAAGTATAACTTCTCACGCGCGTACATAAGTATACGGCCGGTTTTTTATTTTATGTTATTGGAATCGCTGAATATTCATTTTGAAAGAAAGTAATCTCTTCTTTCGATATTCGTTTTAACCATAAGTTGATCACACTACGTTTACGGTTAGGTTTACTCGTCATTTTAATAAATGAAATATAACAGTATTTATATGTTTGTAGGTAAATCGTTGTGCTATCAATTGCCAGCGATAATGACCCCAGGTGTGACCATAGTTGTATCTCCACTGAAGTCATTGATTTTGGACCAAGTCAATAAGCTGCTCTCTTTGGATGTAAGTCTATTTATTTTTTAGTAATACTATAAATTGGAAAGATTAAAAGTTTTGAACTTGTCAAACTGTTTTTGTGACTGACTGTACTTTGTGTTACCACTCGAAAATATATTTCAGATACCGGCTGCGTATTTATCCGGCGACGTGTCTCAGGCTCAAGCAGACGATATCTATCTAAAGCTGTCGATGCGGGAGCCGCCGCTCAAGCTGCTCTACGTCACGCCGGAGAAGATCGGCAGCTCCGCCAAGTTCCAGAGCATGCTGGAGACACTCTACAAACGAGGCAAGATCGCCAGGTACACTCAGACACGAAAATATTTTAAACTTCAAATAAAATACACTCATTTGCAAAAAAAACGGGCGGTTTGGATTTTAATTCTTTTTTACAAAAATACGGTACCAAAATGATTTCAATCATTTGTACATGTTACTGGCCGGTTTTAAAAATGCCGTGGTGTTTAAAACAGTACGTTCTAAATTAAAATTTTCGTTTGATGCTCGTTTTTACAGAAAACCACTTTTTATCCTACATTTTTGGTGCGAAGTTCCAAAAGATAATATCGGTTTTCATCACTTTTAGTCAATTTTTATGAATTTATTTCATATTCTTAATTGTCAAAGCTTCATTTATTGCTGTTTAGCTGTCTCAATAATGTTAGAGAAAGTGGTAAAAGCTACCAAAATTATTGCGCTGCTCGAAGAGGGCTGCAGCCAATGCTTCGTGGCTCAGAGGCTAAGTGTGAGTCGCTCGACGGTTCAAAGGACCTGGCAGCGGTATCAAGACACCGGTTCCGTCGAGAGAAGGCCTGGTTCTGGAAGAAAACCATGTACCCAACCACGGGATGATCGTTTTCTTGTGAGTCGCGCATTGAGAAATCGCAAGTCTTCGTATGTGGACCTTAAGAACAACCTCGAAGAAGTAAGATATGTGCATATTAGTCTATGGACGGTCAGGAGGAGGCTGCTCGCGGCCAATATACGCAGTCATCGCCCGGCCCGCGGCCCTAAGTTACTCCGTGAGCACAGAGTTGCCAGGCTTAGGTTTGCTCGAAATTGTGAGTCATGGACTCAAGAAGACTGGAATAGGGTATTGTTCTCCGATGAAGCCAGGATATCTCTGTTCGGTGAAGATCGACGTCGGCGAGTGCTACGAAGACGAGGAGAACGCTTTGCAGAGGCTTGTTTTGAAGAAATCACACCTTATGGTGGGGGCTCTGTTATGTTTTGGGCAGGAATAAATTCAATGGATCGTACAGAGTTAGTCTTCATTGAAAACGGCTCACTGACTGGACATCGATACATAACGGAAGTTCTTATTCCTCATGCACAATCCGCATTGGCCGCTTTAGGCGAAGACTCAATTTTTATGGACGACAACGCTCGCGCCCACCGGTCTGGCGATGTGGAAGCGTATGTGCAAGAGGTCGGCATTCGTCGTTTGGATTGGCCAGCTCGAAGTCCCGACCTCAATCCTATAGAGCATGTCTGGGACGTTCTGAAACGACGCGTGAGATCAGTACAACCGGCTCCGCAAACCATCAGAGAGCTGAAGAATGTGATTACCGCGGAGTGGGAACGTATTCCGCAAGCAAGTATCCGGGATATCCTCGCTAGCATACCCAGACGAATTCAAGCTGTGATTTCAGCTAGAGGGGGTCACACTCGATACTAAACATTTATCTGCTTTTACTTTATTAAAGAAAAAACAAACAAAAATCTTTGTTTACTTTTACTTCACGAGCATATGCACTACTAGCGAGCATACACTACTAGTGAACTTTAGCAATAAAACCCATAAATTTTATCAAAATTTTATGATAATACTGACGAAAACGATTATTTGCTTATTAATTTACAAAATTGTGAAAGTAAAACTACCTATAATTATCAAACAAACCAATAGTAACATTTGAAATGGTTCATTGCTTAGGTGCCCGTTTTTTTTGCAAATGAGTTTATAACATGTTAAGTTTAAGTGAAATTTTAGTTTTTCTGTATCGAAATATATGTGTGCAGATAGAGGCACGAATCATGAGCACGTCATTGTTCGGTTCGACGTTCAACGGGCTGATGTTTCTCGCGTTTGGTTCCTCTGTGCTCGTTGTCTATTGGCCTTGAGGAGAAATGCGACATAAACTTTCGTCCAATTTGTACAGTCACCGGCATAAGTAGCTGAGCAAATTCAAAATTTCAAATTGCCTACATACTTTTGTGTTGCCTACGTAATTTTGATTTTGTACAGATATTTATGGTGCTGACTGTACAAGGGTGAGTTCGCCACGTCTGTTGACCAGGTTCGCGATAGACGAGGCGCACTGCGTGTCGCAGTGGGGCCACGACTTCCGTCCGGACTACAAGCGGCTGGGCGAGCTGCGGCGGCGGTTCCCGTCGGTGCGCGTGACTGCACTGACCGCCACCGCCGCGCCGCGCGTCCGCACCGACCTGCTGCACCAGCTGCACGTCCGCGACTGCAAGTGGTTCCTCAGCTCCTTCAACAGGCCCAACCTCGCCTACCTGGTGCGCCCCAAGAAGCCCAAGGCTATCAATAAAGATATCGCTGATATCATCAAGGACAAGTTTTTCAGGTTGGTGTAATTTGTTGTACTTTTGTTTTGTTATAGGGTAACGCGTTAAATTACCCTTCCATTTAAGTACAGTCATCCGCAAATAAATGTATGTGTGGCTATGTAATGTATACATAAATTTGGAACTAACTGTACATTGTAGGCAGTTATAATAATGTGTCCACAGCCTTGTTTTCTCACAGCCCATTTGTGTGTAGACGCTCAGGCATCGTGTACTGCCTGTCGCGCAAGGAGTGCGACGGCCTGGCGGCGGACCTGCGCAAGGTGGGCATCCGCGCCGCCGCCTACCACGCCGGGCTGTCGGACTCCAAGCGGGAGCAGGTGCAGACCGACTGGATCGCGGACCGACAGCACGTGGTCAGTGAATGCACTATCTGTACAGTCAGCCACAAGAGTATTTGAACAAATGCATCATTTGAAACCAACTAGACTCGTTAATTTCTTTAATCTATACTTATATTATAAAGCTGAAGAGTTTGTTTGTTTGTTTGAACGCGCTAATCTCAGGAACCAATTTTGATAATTCTTTCACTAATAGGAAGCTACATAACTCCTGAGTGCTATTGGCTACTTTTTATCCCAGAAAAATGTTTTTGTCCCGGAAAAACTTTTTCACGCGGGCGGCGCCGCGAGCACTACTAGTAATAATATATAATATTACCAGCCCTGTATTAAACACTGTTCCACTGCTGAGCACAGACCTCCTCTGCTACTGAGAGGGTTTTAGGCCTTTGTCCACCACGCTGGCCTAGTGCAGGTTGGTAGACTTCACATACCTTCGAAATTCTTATAAAGAACTTCTTGGGTATGCAGGTTTCCTCACGATGTTTTCCTTCATCATTATAGCGAACAATAATTAATAACTAAACAATACACACGTAACTGTCGTTAATTTCTTTATCTTAAACGAAATAAACGCTCTGTAGTTTATTTTAGTGAAGAAAAAAATGTTTTGCTAAGGAAGAAAGAAAGAAGAAAGAAACATATTTATTTGTAACAAGCAATTTTACAGGATAATCACACACTTAAATTAAATTAAATTTGCTCGTTACAAAAACGACCCCAACTCAGCATAAGCTGGTAAAAAACCAGCACTGGTCTTCCGTTGGGCCGTTTTGTGATGTCACGGGCGCCAAAGGCATAATTATTGTACAATAGAACCTTTATATTCCTTAATAGTCCTTTAGAGGACAGAAACTTTATATTCAACTAGCTTTTGCCCGCGGCTCCGCCCGCGTGAATGAGTTTTCCCGGGATAAAAGTTCCGCTGTATATTGTCCCGGGATAAAAAGTAGCCTATGTGTTAATCCAGAACATGATCTACCCGTGTGCCAAATTTCATCGAAATCCGTTCAGTAGTTTTTGCGTAAAAGAGTAACAAACATCCATACATCCAAACATCCAGACATTCTTACAAACTCGCCTTTATAATATGAGTAGGATTTGAAATACAATTTTGTTTAGCTAAACACGTGGCTGACTGTACCGTGGTTCAAATTTTTACCCACACAACAATGTTTATATAATAAGTCTGTGATGTCCAGATCTGCGCTACGATCGCGTTCGGCATGGGCGTGGACAAAGCAGACGTGAGGTTCGTGATCCATCAGAGCCTGCCCAAGTCTGTGGAGGGGTACTACCAGGAGGCGGGCAGAGCCGGGCGGGACGGCGCTCTCGCCACCTGCCTGCTCTACTACTCGTACACAGATGTCGTACGGTACAGGCGGCTGTTTGACTGTGAGTACGCTCTTGAGCGCGTACTCTTATAGTTCGTCTAGGGCCGGTATTAAGAAATCAATCTCTCGTTTGAGTAAAGTCTTAAGAAGCCATTTAATAAATTGATCTATTCAATAAACTAAGCTTAAGCTGTCAGCTTACCCCCGTGATGGACGGCAGCGTGTCTCACGCTGCCTCGGATGCCAAGGGCGTCCCTCGGTGTACGGGGGCTTCTGAGCCCCCGCAACAACAGGAGAAGGACCGCAACAGCGGTACGCGCAGGGGCGGTTGCGGACGACAACTTAGACGTGAGTCGGAGGAAGCCCGCAGCCGTCCCTAATGCGCCGAAGATGGCCATACAAAAAAAAAGCTGTCAGTTTGTTCTCAGATAAGTAAGTGCTACAGCACTCAAATTACATCTCAAGTTACAACTTGAGATGTAATTTGAGTTGATGTTAACATGGATTTATTAAGTACCGACTATCTTAAGATGCTGACCTTAATTTGACAGTTTCTCAGCTGATATCGCACTTCAGAGTGAAACTGATTTGCATCTATTAATAAGGCCCATAGTTTCAACATACTGAGTAGTGGTTCATGAATACACCAGTCGGAAGCGCTTTAAGTTTCCTTTGAACATTTCGTTCTCTATTATTTAATATTTAGTTCATTGGCCAGGCGCCTAAACCTCGAGCGTCCTGTATCACTCACGTCACACTCGTGGCCGCGTGGTGTGTGCATTTAACCTTTGTGTCTTTACAATGCAGACGTGTCATGTGATACTACACAATATCAAGACCCTACACCCTCCCCTGTGGGGTTAGAACGTGAAGAAAAAACACGATGCGTCTCCGCTTGGTTTTATTGTGATTGATACGTCAGTCTCTCGATCAATCACAAACACCAAAATACCGATACGTCAGTCTCTCAACCAATTACAATAAAACGAAGCGGAGACGCATCGTGTTTTTTTTTTCTCATTCTAAACCCACTGGCCTTATCTTTATCCCCTCTATTCCAGAAGACGCAGACAACGAAAATGGCTGTATTGTACTGTTTGACTCGATGTTTAATCAACGTGTGTTGTTTCAGTGGAACGCAACACGTCTAAAGAGGCTCGACGTGTGCACGAAGAGAACCTGCTCCGTATGGTGGAGTTGTGTGAGAACGTGTCCGAGTGCCGGCGCGCGTCCGTGCTGGCGTACTTGGGAGAGCATCTCAAGCGCGAACAGTGCCTCGCCAATAGGGAGACCGCGTGCGACAACTGCCTCAGCGGACAGCAATATAAGGTACTATTTCCGTTGTACGAGGATAATGCAGTTCTGATTGATCTGTAGATCATTTGGGAATATCTAGATTTAGTGGACATCCTGTGGCTGATGATGATAGTCGAACGTCACAATGTAGCACAAGCAAGGTGCGTACACAGTACACACCACCATTGTATGTGAGTTAACGGTCAGCATCCTATAAATCTATACTAATATTATAAAGCTGAAGAGTTTGTTTGTTTGTTTGAACGCTCTAATCTCAGGAACTACTGGTTCGAATTGAAAAATTCTTTTTGTGTTGAATAGACCATTTATCGAGGAAGGCTTTAGGCTATATAACATCACGATGCAACTATTAGGAGTGAAGAAATAATGGAAAATGTGAAAAAAACGGGGAAAATTATTCATCCTTGAGGGCTTCCATTGCGTGCGCTGCGAAAACGGTTCAAGATACCAAAAATATATGTATGAAAGAATTATTCCTCTTGAAATGATCTAAAAAAATGTCCGCGACAGTATATGTCTATCTTTTAAGATTAACTCACTAGAACCGTTTTTATGGTAATCAAATTTGGTCGAAATTAATGCATTATTTGTTAAGAGTTGTATCAACGTCATATAATATTAATCTTTATTTTATCCAAATAAATGTGTTGGATAGAGTGATTCAAGGAAGGCTTTAATGTACTTTTAGCCCGGAAAAACTTATTAACGCGGGCGAAACCGTGGGCAAAAGCTAGTTGACAGATAAGTTGACAGAGACGTCCTATATTAATTACTTTAGTATTGACACATTTGTTTTTTATCTGCGTACGCATTAATTTGAGGCTGCCTGTATGTATGTATGTTAATGTATGTACAGTCACCAGCATAAGCAGCTGAACAAATTCAAAATTTCAAATTGCCTACATACTTTTGAGTTCTTACTAATCTTTTTTTCTCTTTTCAAAAATAAAATAAAAGAGATTTGCTTTACTTCACACGAAGATTTTTTTTCAGTTTAACTTAACGCGTATAGGCGATTTGAAATTTAGATTTTGTACAGATATTTATGCTGGTGACTGTACATGTGTGTGTGTGTGTGTGTATGGTGCAGCCAGTGGACGTGACGGAGGAGTGCAAGCTGATCGTGCGGAGCGTGCGGTCGGGCGGCGCGTACACGCTGCTGCACTACGCGGACGCACTGCGCGGCTCCATGCAGCAGCGACTCTCGGGGCTGCACGGCACGCCCGTACACGGCAAGTCAGTACACACTGCACACCGCACAACACTACGTCATAATCAATATTATATACCCATACGTAACCCTGTATGTTTAATGTTTATACAGGATGTTGCAAAATGAATATATCAACAATAACTGCTTTTGCGAATTTTTAACCAACTATTCAAAATAGTGTAACGTGGTGGGTTCGGTAGCGTAGTCATATTGCATACATGGTATGACACCGCTATCAGGTACTAGGTTTGAACCCGCATCATGTACAGTGACATTGGATTTTTCTGCTCAGTATTAAATTATCACATCACAGATCGGAACACACATGGCGAAAAAGGGATGCCTTAATAGCACCTCTGCTTACCCCTTTAAGGAAAAAAGAGTATTGTGTTTTTTTTTTTGTTTTTTTTTTTCTAGTGTACAGTGTTAGTTCACTCATTGCATGTGAGATGTGTCGACAGGATGAAGTCGTGGCCGCGTACGGACCCGGCGCGGCTGCTGCGGCTGCTGGTGACGCGCGGCGTGCTGGCCGAGCGGCTCGTCCTCAACAACGACATCGCCAGCGCATACCTCGCCGTAGGACCCAACGTCGACAAGTTAGAATCTTAATACCAGTATTCTGCGTACTTGTTACGTTGAAGGATACGTGCATAGCACGCTTGATGTTGTATTTATTGTTAACTATCATAGATCTATGCATTTTATGTCCGTGATAATCAGGCCAGACTTGCGACATGGTACGGCACGTATGGCATTGTATTAGTCTGCAAATTTCTATAAATTGTCGAGCGTTAGAAATTTATGAAACAAAAGAAATATAAACTGAGCGTAGGATAAATGTCAAATATTGAAATGTGTACAGTCAGCTACATACGTAGCTAAACAAATTCAAAACTTCAAATCACCTACACTCACACGTTGAGTTTAATTAAAACCCTTTATTTCTTTCTGTGAAGAATGACAAATCATTTATATTTTAATTTTGTGGAGAAAAAAAATTTTTTAAGAACACAATTTGGCAATTTGAAGTTTTGAATTAGTTCAGCTGATTCTACAGTCAGCAGCATAAATATCTGTACAAAATCAAAATTTCAAATCGCCTACGTACACGTTAAATTAACCCTTCAAGGCCCGCTTATATATATAGATGTATGAGGAAACCCTATGTATGTGGACACCGGTGTCCGTCGCGGACCTTGACAGATTAAACTGAAAAAAATCTTCGTATGAAGTAAAGCAAATCTCTTTTATTTATTTTTGTGGAGAGAAAAAAAACATTAGTAAAACTACAAAAGTATGTAGGCAATTTAAAATTTCGAATTAGTTCAGCTACATATGTGGCCGACTGTACATAAAGTGCCTCGGTGACGTAATTGTATTATAGTACGACTGTAAAGCTGAGGTCTCGGGTTCGATCCCCGGGTCGGGCAAAGTGATATTGAGTTTTTTTATTCAGTATTAGCTTAGAGTCTGGAATTTGTGTCCGATATGGCGATAGGCTCGCCCCCTATCACATCATGAGACGGAATGATGGTGAAAAGTGGGTGCACTAGTTGCGTCTCTGCCTACCCCTTCGGGGATAACAGACGTGAGTGTATATATGTATGTCGACGAGGATTTCACAGGAGCCAATAAAACGTAGCGCACACTTTGCAATGGTCATAATTGACTTTTATTTCTTCAACTCATGACTCGTTTATCACTCATCACTTTGTCAGGACAAGCATAATAACCACTAAGTTACCATAGCGACTATTGACAACTACTTAGTTGAACACTGAACGACGACCAAACCAATACTGTGCTCCTCAACTGGCGAGCGCCTTATTTATACTCACAACTGTCACCCCCCTAATACTTTGACATCGAGACCTGTGTTGCAAGACTACTATTTCAAAATTACCCGACGCTCAGACATGTATATGTACATAAAGTGTATGTCAGGTTGATGTGCGGCGGCCAGCGCGTGGTGTTCAGTATGAGCCCGGAGCAGCGCGGGTGTGGCCGGCTGGACACGGCGCCGCCCCCCGCCGCCGCGGGACACGCGCCCGTCGCCGCGCTGCTCACCGACCTCGCCGACAGGTGCTACGCCGACCTCGTCGAGGCCTGCCGGTAACACTCACTAACACTTGATTACGCATTATTACATTATGATGAGCGCAACATCATGTTGGATAGTATGCAAGTGACATCTGGAATTGTATACTACATGGACCTTGTAGAAACTATACAGAATTTCCGTGCTTTCCGTCGTTTTTGTCATGCCTATTATTGGAATCAAATTTGACAGCTCATATAATAGAACCCTTTCATTAAATTTTTATCCGCTGCTGGTGCTTTACAACTGGCTTTTCTAGTTGTAAACGTCTCTAAACTTGAAATTAAAATACCTCTTTCGTTCATTATTTTTGTTTGCCGCTTTGCTATGGAGGGAAGTGGACAATTAATATTTCCAATTCCTCCCTATCTTTCTTTTTGATTAATTTCGTTGCGGGCTACAAACACATTAGTGTTCCCTAAAACTCGCCGAGCTTCACCGCTCGGTGTCATAAAATGCGTGCCACTGCTGATCCTGGCTTACAGGAGTTACAATGGCAAGTGTGAGGACGGAATAGTATCTACCACTTGATTATTTGCTAAGACCCTTCAGGACTGGTGTGATGTGTGTTGTGGACTGTGGTGCAGGGAGATGGGCCAGGCGCGCGGGGTCTCTGTGTCGGCGGTGTTGCCACAGTCCGCACTGCGTGCCCTGGCGGCGCGGCTGCCCGACACCGCCGACCACATGCTCGAGCTGCCGCACTTCACGCGCGCCAACTACCACAAGTACGGGCAGCACCTGCTCAAGATCACCTCTGCTTACGCCATTGAGAAGATGGGTCAGTATCGTACACAATAAACATAATACGTATCAAAACAAAACCACCCGCAATCACTATCTTCGTATTGATAATAAACCAATCAAAAGTTATCTGTCAATACGTTATATATACATTGTTCTGATTGGTCTATTTTTGGACCAATCAGAACAGCAAAGATGGGATTGGAAGGTTATTTTTATACCATAAATAAAATTGACCGTTAATTTTCCAATTTTAAACACAAAATAACTCAAAATAACACATGCCATTATTGCCATCTAGGTATACTAATGCAGCACCAGGATGACATGGACAAGGTGGAGCGCAACAACACGCCAGATGAGGACTCCGACACGGACTGGGAGCGCGTCGGGAACGAGGCGCGGAACGGATCCTATGGCGCCACGAGTCGCGGGGCTCGCAGGGGGAGGGGCGGCCGGGGGGGAGTCAGGAAGAGGTACCAGTTCCAACTTGACACACGTGGTATTTACTCTTGTCGGTCTGTTCGCTCTGTACAATGACGCCAAGTAATTTTCTCCAGAATATATTTCAGAGTAAATTGATTGCCCGATGTTATAAAAGTTTCTAAAACTGAGTAATTAGTATGAATTTGTGATTGTGAATTTTTAAATAATTTTAACATTTCAAACGGATATATGGGATCCATGCAACTTGAGGGTGATTAACCACTGCTCGTGCACACATACATTGAATTTTAATTGCCTAAAATAAAATGCTTATAATACAGAACTTTTAAATCTGTTGACAGGTATAAGAAAAAATGGCCGTCATCCGCGAAAAAGAAGGCGTTGAAGGGGGCGGTGCGGGGAGCGGCCAGGGGGGCGGCGAGGGGCACCCCGCGGAGGGGAGGGTTTACCACTGGTATGGTCATTTACGTTTCAACATATTTTTACTATGATATCCAGATATACAGCATGTTTCGTAAAAAAATAATTTCAAAAACTAAGAACTCGAAAAAGCGTATCGTTTGAAATTTGGTAACTTTGTTCATAACAACCGGAAACTTATTTACACGAAAGACGCATTTTAGAATGCAATGTTCATGTTAGCAATTGATAGATTCTGATAAAGTTTGTACACTTACAAATCTCCATTGTGTAATATTTTAGTGTATGATAATATTTTTAACTAATTGTAATATATTTGTAGCGAGCGGCAGTGCGCTGGGCAGCATGCCGGTCCCGCGGACCAACACGGCACCCGTCACACGCCCCGGTGTCTTCAGATCCTCCAAACTCAACTTCTAATTAATAAAAATATTATGTGATAATCTTTCATGTGATATATCGATTAAACAGGGAATATTCGTTGCTTTATATCGATTAATATATTAACAAATTTCTAAAAAAAAATATTTAAAGCGCTAGTGAGAGGACGTGCCTAAGCGGAAGTCTCGAGGATTGTCTCGAGATTAGATTTTCAGTTATCGTTGTTTTAAAAGTAATGCGATCAAAATAAGAATATCAATGCCAATAAAATGTACCTGTCAAAATATTATGTCATCAAAAGTACGGTATGCAAAGAAAATTTGTTTGTAAAAAAATATGTTTCTTCTACATCATTTTGCAAAGTTATTAGTAATGAAGTTTTATTTATGTATTAGTTAATAAAAATTATAACATACACGGTTTTATTTAGTACATTCTGTTTCTAGGATAATAAACACGCAAGTTTGGTCGCGATTCCGTCCGCGTTAACGCAAATTCATTCCTATTCTTATCCGGAATGCTCTTTAAGTAAGTTTAAACACATTATTTGTTGCTTAAAATGAAGGAAACTAAATATGAGAGGTCGGTACACATTTTCCAGTGGTATACATAAAACAATCTTTATAGCGAAGTTTATCCTGCATAAAAGCGATGCAGTGGACCAAAGACCTAAAATTAGTCAACCGCATAGAATGCTTTGTCCATTGGTGGAACGAATCACTATTTACTACTGAGCTGATATTATTTATTTATAGAAAACCATTATATCTAGTGTACAGTCAGCATCAAAAATGGCTATACAAACTCAAAACTTCAAATCTATACCCTTTCTTATATTTTTTTTCATATGTTACATATAAAAGAAATGTTATTTAATAGACTTTGTAATATAAGTTTATCTTGGTGTGATAAGATGGCTGTCGTATTATATAAGCCGAAAATCACGCAATCTTATCATTTCATTTCATAAATATCCAGTAGAAATTAAATTACAATTTGTATTATATTTTGAAACCAGCCCCTTTATTCTCTACGAGTGTTAACTCGCAACGCGACCGCATCACGTTAACTTCGTGTAATTAACGTTAAATGGTATTCTGTATGCCAATTTCCATAGTGATAAACGCGTTGAGATGCGTTACACGCTTGTTACGAGCGGTGAAAATAGCGTATGTCAGAGAATAATGGAGCAGATCTATTTAATTACCCACCGTTACATTTTATGCAGATGTCAATTTTATATATTTTTTAACTTAGTCCAAGTGACTGTATTAAATAGCATAGTATTTTTTTTAAATTAAAAGTTAAAATAACAATATATATGCAATAAAAACCATAAAAAGAGTTTTAAATTCGTCTCATAAGTGTGTACAAATTTTAAATTTACAAAAAGAATAGACAAATGTCTCAGCATCAAATTTTTTTATACTGATTTTTATCGCACGATTTTATTTATCTTCCGATGTTTGTATTGTAATTTTTTTTCGAAGAAGATAACTTAAATTTAAAATCCTTATTAATAATTTCCAATGATTTAACACATGTCATTGAATTTCTAGTAAGGTTTGGAGCTACCTAAAGAAGACAATAACATAAAAGAAATCTATGTATCCAGTACAGCTTGGCAAAAAAGAGTATGACGCGGTGAAAATAAGAACTAAAACTAATTATTTGTTGCAACACTATTAGACTTGTCATTTGTGTCAAATTGTTAGTACATTCTGTGTCATCGTTGTTTACGCTAAGTTATTTTCGACGGAATTCTGTAAATTCTTCTACGTTCGTTGCTTGTTTTATTAATTAAAATGAATAAAACGATTCGTAGTAATGGTAGAGCAGTGATATACCAAGTTTTTTTCGATGTTTGGCTGAATCTCAAGCGGGACAAATTTTGTTTCAAATTGACAATGTTTATCAGAGAGTTGCCGATATGACAGGTATTTATGCAAATTATTTACATTCTACAAGTCGAACCATACATTTTGCACTGGTTTATAACATGAGTAACATAAAATATACGATATTTTAGTGTTTTGTTGACAAAGGTTATGTTTACAAACCACTTATACACTGACTTAATTTTTTGATACTTGAGAAATGAAAAAAAATATGAATGTTTTAATAGTTCATGCATGTTTGGTATTTATTTTAGGTAAATCAATCAATGCTATAAGAACATTTGTTGAAGAAGGTGAACAAAATAATGGCATCTTTTCTACACCTGGGAAACATCAGAAAGGTCGACCAAAGAAAGATCTCGATGATTTTGACTTAATTAGACAAAGGGTTAATTTCTTCTACACCGTAAAAAAGCAGGTATGAAATATATTTGATATTAGATTTTTGTCCCGGATCTGGCCATGGTAAAACGCTTTTGTGGGGTAAAGGTTCCAAAGAGAGAGCAATATTTAAAAATAATAATGCATAATAGAAATCTGCCTACAGAATTACAAAAACATTTTATTTATTTGGATGAAAGCTATATACACTCCAATGTAGGGTCCATTGACATAAAGGTAGAGATCTAGTATATAATTATTTTTTCTTAATGTTATTAACTTGAACTCATAATTAGTAATATTTTACTCCAACAGGTGGCAGCTGAACAAGCACTTCTAGCTATTACTGTTGAAGATTGTAAGAATTCCTGCCATCATATTATGAAAATTGAAAAGGAATATTATGATAAGGGTATGACTATGTATCATGATATTGAATAATTGGTTATTAACCACAGAGAAGACAGCAGCAGCGACACTGCTTCAGAATCAGATGCTTTTGTTGTTGCAGGAACATCTAGCCAAGTCACATTATAGTTGTCTGGGGTAGAATACTTAGATGAAAGTGTTTTAGAATCGGATTAATTTTAATAGAAATTTTGTATTATTTAAATAAATTATGAAGATATAAAAGTGTTTAATTTTCCTAAATGTTTAAGATACGATGAACGGATACTTATACTACAATAGTATTTTCTAACGATGATTACACCAGCTTGAATCTCGCGAGAATAAGAAAGGCTACTAAATTATTTGATAACAAATAATTCCGTGAGTGAGCAGATGCTTCCATGTAATATTATTCATAATTCAATGGACTCAATTCTACTTACAAATTCAACTTATCAAAGACCTAGTGCAAAAAATAAACCTCTTTTCTTTTCCATGTATTATAAATCTCTTTGTTCTTTTATACAAATAATATTTACCTGACATGACGATTGGAAAGCATCCCTAAAGACTCAGTAGGTAAACAACAATAAATGAACAAAACTGTGAGTTACATCAATCAAGAGTTTTCGTAAGAAATATTTTTTCATCAACAAGTTGCTTTTTTTTCTTAATTGTGATTCCTGTGTTCTGGCCAAACCAAGAACCTTATACCCACTATAATCTTGGGCCAAACACAATGTGCCACGTGAAACTCATTGAAAAATAACAAGTATCTAAACACTTTACGTCGTAGTATACTGGGTTGCCATATTAGTGTTTATATTAGACTTAGGCGCCCTCAATCCACACTCTTTTTTGCCAAGCTGTAAGTGTGATGTGATTGGTGATATCCAAGAAGTTTATAATATTATCTAATGGAGAGAGCGGTACACACATTTTTGTGAAGACAAAAAATTACCTTTTGAGCTGTCTTCTATCTCTCTCACTCTTTAACCTATGTTGCCAAAGCTTACGGATTATTTCCCCACCCATAAAAAAATATCAATACCGTTATTGTCGTCTCAATGATATATATATAAATATTTCCAACATATCTTATATAATGATATAAGTACTATTTTCATTTCAGAATTATTCTTGTTGAATAAGATATCCTTAAGGTTTTTTATCCTTATTAACATTTTAGTTAAACAAAATTTCCTCATTTAATTGGTAATTGCGAATACATATTTCGGCAACACTGTTATAAAACGTTAAGTTCGATGTCAATATAGTTGTTAAATAAATGTTCACTTCGAAATTTTCTCTGTAATTATTTATAATAATAAGTGTGTTTTAGTGATATTTTAATGTGAATTCTGTAGTTCATGGTTGCAGAAATATTTGGCATCCATCATTTAATGTGAAATTCTACAGGTAAGTTCATTGTAATCAATATTGTGTAAATATTATAATTTTATCAATATTTATACGAAATGTAATAAAATACGTGAATATTTTATAAATGAACTGTAGAAAAATATCGCTTAATGTGATTTGCTTTATATATGACTACTTTTTTCATATTATCGTAATGTTAAATGTGATTTTTTGTATTGTAAATAGTGCATGTAAACAAGAGGCTAGGGTGACCATGGTGTAAGCTTTGGTGGACCGGTTTGACAATGGTGCTAGAGTATTTGTAATACTAGGCGCCTTACTAATGAATATTATAAAGCTTATTAATCTTTAAATAATCATCGTAAATAAAAACTGAGGATCAACAGTTACAATCGAGTTCTCAGTGTATCCAGCATTGATTTATTGAAACTTTTATTTAAAATAAAATCGAGTTTGTATTTCTCTTTACAGATTTCTTAAAGATCTAGATAAGCAAAAACGTGGTTAAATATAAATACCATTAAAAGGTCAATTTGATGTCTGCAAGAATTACTAGTCAACATTTAAAGACAGAAGATTATGATTCTGAATGTGATAATGTGTCTTCTACTTCTCGGAATATGGCAGTAGATGTCAAAAATAATTATTTATTACCAGAAACTCATGCTGTAAGTATATTATTTTTTATCATTTCACTGGTATAATTATGATCCACTTAGACTTTATTATTTACTAGCTTTTGCCCGCGGCTCCGCCCGCGTGAATGTGTTTTTCCGGGATAAAAGTCACTGTTTATATTTTACTGGGATGAAAAGTAGCCTATGTGCTAATCCAGGACATGATCTACCCGTGTGCCATATTTCATCGAAATCCGTTCAGTAGTTTTTGCATGAAAGAAACATCCATACATCCAGACATTCTTACAAACTTTCGCCTTTATAATATAATAAGATTAGTAGGATAGGGCATTAAGCTTGCGACCCACCAAATTTTATAACGGCGGTACATTGGGTGATATCTGAGTGTACTAAATGGCACCTCTGCATCTGTCTAAAATGTATAGGTACTTAAATATATTATTATTGAATGATATTTACTTTTTACGTTACATGTCAGCGAAATGAATATGAACCACCATTGAAACGTCAAGACTTGAAAGATTTCAATATATCAGTTAATGTGAAGACATCCAGTGAAATAAGTTTAAAGAAATAAAAGAAAGTATTGCAGCAGAAGATGCAGAGATAAAAGAAGAAAATTAATTACAAGTTATTTCTTATTAAAGTTGTTCATGATTATACAGTCTGAAATTGAAAATATTTTGCAGTGAAATTTTGCTAATATTTGAGATTTTTTTAAAAAGTATATTCCAAGTAGCAAGCAAAGAAAAATTACATATAGTGATAACATAAAGACTTTTGCTTTAACATTACACTTTTAGTCGCCGAAAACATTTTTGTTTTATAAATTCAAAGATATATTTGCCGAAAGAGAGCACATTATGGTGATCTTTAGCAATCTTTAATTGTTTTGTTGGCTTCTTCACAGAAGTTTTAGAATATTAAAAATAAATTTAAGGACGAAACCTCACCCGCAGAATGTAGCGTTAATTTTTGATTCCATGGCTCTCAAACAAGAATTTATTTAGTATTGTAATTTGTAAAACATCCACGTGTTTATTACTTTTGCTATAACTATCTACACAACTTTGTTTACAATCACTTACCTATGGAATTTCACACTAGATGTTGGATTGCAAATAATTCTGCAACCATGAATTACACAACTCATAGTAGAATATCTCTAAAACACAATATGTATTATTATGGATAATTACAGAAAAAAAGTTCGCAGAATACTCGCAAAAATTGTAAAATCACACAAAATAGATATTCGTAATATTTCAAAATTACTTACTGAAAATTAGGTTATTAACTTCCTAAATGTGTATTATTTTTTTATGTATGATTGTTTACTTTTATGAGTATGTTTTTTATTTTTTTTTATTATATTTAAATTTAACAATAACTGTAGTTTTCATTTTTAAATATCCCAATGTTTTTCTGTCTAACCTTACAGTCTCCATATTTGGTTATAAAGGCCGGCAAACAACGTGAACATATCCAGTCGCGGGGGAAAGTAAAACATCTACAATGTGAGGCTGTGTGCCGAGCAAAAAAAAGCACGCGGGGCCCCGTGCGAAGCAAATAATTTTTTTTAACAGCTTTGTTAGTAAGGTGCCAAAAAACGGGCCCCCAAGGAGCTGCAAGATGCCCCTGTAACTGCGAGGCCCCAGGCGGTTGCCTGGTTCGCCCCCCTCCTCCAAGGCCGCCACTGAATTCACCAGCGCGTGGTGAGGTATTTTTTTTATGTAAGTGGAACTAGTAGTTCCGAACTACACATACCAAAAAAGTATGTAAATATGCCAATTTTGTTTGGAATAAACTTTCTAACTCAAATTATATTTTTTAAATATCAACTATTACTAGCCGCTGTAGTTGGTTTTCATAATTAATTTAAACCGCATTACTTTATAGAGATAAAAATAAATATTATGGTGCGATATCATATTATTACACACTCACACACTCACGCCTCTCATCCCCCGGGTAGACAGAGGCGCAATTAGTGCACCCACTTTTTGCCGTTATTCCGTTCCATGCTGTGATAGGGGGCGAGCCTATCGCCTTATCGTGTACAAATTCCAGACTCCGAGCTGATACTGAATGGAAAATAATCACTTTGCCCGACCCGACTAACCCGGGGATCGAACCCGAGATCTCAGCATTGCAGTCGTACCATAATACAACTACGCCACCGAGGCAGCCATATTATATCATATCATATTATTATGGACAGTTAATTATGTTACGTCCTGGTTTTGAAAATAAACCTTTGTCACTCTAAAGAGAGAGACAGCAGATAGCTGTGACGTCACATTTTATTCTTCAGTTTGTTAAACGGAATGAAAAATCCATATGGGTATAACATTCTTGGTGATATCGATAAGTTGCGGCCGCTAATGCGTATGAACCTACCACTGTGACCTACCATCAGGTTCAGTTAGTCAATTTGTTACATTTATTTTCTAACTTATTTTAATATTCTTTTTGATTGTAAAGTACCTATTTTATTATTGTAATTGTATTTCTAAGTTATAAATTTGACATTCATGTACTTTTTTTTATGAATAAAAGTGGTAAAAGTAACAACTGCCACCGAAATTTCTATTATTATTTTTGTTAACGATTTTAATTCCGCATATCACACCTGTAGATGGTGTATGATGTATCCCACACAAACAAGTTGGTATATCCAACATCAATTTCATTATTTTCACCGCGCCTAACAAGCACGTAATGTAACTCATCGCGTTTATCACTATGTGAATTGGCATACAGAATCGGTATTCTTGGTACCATAACTTCGTGTAATTAGCGTTAAACGGTTTAACGCTAGTTAAACGAAGTTATGGCAACACGAGTTAACACTGTGGGGCTGCTCTAAAAAACTACCCAGAACAAAATCCAAGAATATTAAGGACTGCATAGAGTTCATTATTCTAAGGCCAAATGTTCACAGATACATAATATCCATGGTCTCCTTGGAGTGCTAATCGCAGACGACAAATCAAATAGAATCATAGTGCGTTAATTTACCTACAGTACATTTATTATAAAACAGCTAGCATGCTAGAAGTACGGCGTGATAAAACACCGCGCATACGAAGTAAATGCCATCCTCCCTCCATAATAATAATATATTACTTTACTCTTTGTGCTGTCTGATTCTGCAAGCTTCGATTAGCTGCTCAAATTGACGTCGGGTATACGTAAGATTTTGTGCCGTGGTCACTCCGCAAAAAAATAACGTCTGCTTAGGTCATAGATTTTGCTTGAAAAAGTGAGATAAAGCCTGGATTGTTTTAGATTAGTAAATAAATATTACATAACTGTATTGTTTTGGATGGAAAAAATATTAAACAACCAAAATCGATTTATATAGGTCTTCAATTTCCACTTCTGTTTAGCCGATCAAGTTTCCGTAGTATTATAATGCTCTTTGCGATCAAGCCTCGCTCGGTTAGTCCATAAGGAACCGGCTAAGGTCAAAGACCATGCTGCCAAGTCGTAAGTATAGGTCTCCAAACCTCCCTCAATCGCAAGTCGCAACGCACTGACAGTTACCATTTGTCACTTGTGACAGTGGAATTCAGTCAATGACATTCCTTCATTTGTTGTGAATGTGATTTAATCCAATTTGAAAATGTACCTTAGGAAAGTGCTATTTCTAACCAGAACGGCATGTTGCAATATCTCCAAACTGCATGCACCAAGTTATTCAAGACAGAAAGTGTGGTTAATTGCAGCAAATTCCGCTAGGTTTTACTCCGCCGAAAATATAGGTTAGTTTTAAATTTTCTGTATGATCTCCCTAATCCTCAGTCAAATATTGCTTTACATAATTATTTTTTCATCCATTTGAATAAAATTGTGTCGGACATATGTGTAACTATGCTACTATAACTTAGATTAAAGACTTAATACGAATGTAATAAAATTTCACTATAATTATAAAGATTTTGAACAACCCAAAGCAATTTTGAGTACTCGAATAAATAACACTTGTTTTCTAAATTCAGTACATCAGGATAACACTTAAATAACATTTTAAAAGTAGATTTAAACTTTATTATTTAAAAATGTAGTACAATATTGACATAGCCACATGCTAAATAATAAAATAGCTAATACAAAAACATATACCTTGTTTTCAGATAAAAATAAAGAAACAAAAGGGGAGAAGGTAGACATCCTAGGTAGGTTCTTCCCACAGGCTCCACTAAATACAGAAGATGCACAACAGATAAAAAAAGAACAAGAGAAATTTGATAAAGAAAATAAAGAAAAATCAGAAGAAAATGAAAAGAGTTGGAGACGCATGAAAATGGGGTATATAGCTTTATTATTTAGATATTAGTTAATGCTCTCCATGTATTCCCTATTAATGATATTACTGGTAGGTCTCTCGTATGTGAGGAGCCGTCTTGGTAGGTAACACCGCAATGTCTATTTCTACTGACAAGCAGCAGTGTGTATGCACTGTTGCATTCTGGTTTAAAGGACATTGTAGCCACAGGGGTGTAGCTATGGCTCACACCTGGGAGAGTTTGAGGATACCACAACGTCACATATACAGCCCCCCTCACCAAAAGTTAGAAAAAAATAATAATGTATACAAGTTTTGCCACCCAGATTATTTTTGTTGTAATCTAAGGTGGGGTCCGGATCCGAAAACTCTCCACTTATATATGCCCATCATTGTGGCCAGTGTAATTACTGAGCATTATGAGCAATGCAATCAGCCCTGTATTATATACTGCCCACTGCTGAGCATGGACCTCCTCTACTACTGAGAAGGGTTAGGCCTTAGTCCACCACGCTAGACTTTACACACCTGCAAAATTCTTTTGGAGAATTTTCAGGTATGTAGGTTTCCTCACGTTTTCCTTCAACGTAAAGGGAATGATTATGGACAAACAATACACCCGTAACTTCAAAAAGTCAGAGGTGTGTGCCTTGGGTTTGGAACCCCCGCACATTGCCTTGGCAGACCGCTCCATTCCCAACTATGCTATCATCCACTTAGATTATGAGACTTTACATCAAATGTCTCAAAGTGACGAATACAGTGGAGTAACACACAATACTTTCTACTTAAAAGTTCTTTATGGTGTTAGCAACACCTGGTTATGGCGGTCAAATCATTTACCATCAGGCGAGCAGCATGCTAGTCTCGTCATTCAGTAGCAATAAATAAAACATTATAATACTTATTTCTAGTTGTTTTCTGGCTGCATTTATAGTAATTTTCTAGTGGCACTCATCAACAATTTGATGCTGTGAATTTATAAAATTGACATACTAGTGAAAAATTTACTTATAAAGACATAAACCAACCACCTTCATCATGTTAGTTACACAATATTACTTGTTTATTGGGTATTTCACATGAAGCAGACAATGAAATAAATGTGAGGTTCTGAAATTCATTTATATTCAGTCTATTTGCAATTATAATAGATGTGAGCATACGCACCTTTAGTATGAAAACAACACAATTCAAAGAGATAGAAACTTGGGTTATCATCATAAAATTACTTAAAACGAAGTACTCAATACAATAGTTCAAACAATAGGTCCCTTTTTTTTTTTTATTATATTTTTATAAATTAGGGACTAGTTTTTAGTCATTTAAAAATGACAACTCAATTATCTATTTTTTGAATTGTGTCGTTTTCGTTCTAAAGGTGCAATTATAATATTGTTTTTATTCAATTTGAAATTTTGAATTTGTTCAGCTACTCATGTGGCCGACTGTATATTATTTAAAATCAACTGTAGTTAATTTGTTGGCCTTTGCTGTCTACACTTATCAGACAGAACTAACAAGTTTCCATGAAAGATATATCCACATTGTCTATATTATTTCTCTAATTCAGGTTTGCGGTGTTCGGCGGCGCCATGACGGTGATGGGCACGTGTTTGGTGATCGAGATGGGTGCCCCGCGGCGAGGCGACGACGGACAGATCATCGAGGACGAGTTCTCACACCTGCCCTCAGTGCTACAGTACCTGCGCCGCACTTGGAAGGAGCTCACTTTCTATGAAAAGGTATCAGTACGCATTAGACTAACATTCTTTTGGGACTTTGTCCATGTGGAAGTTAATTCCTGGCATAAATATTACATTTTCTCAGAACCTATGTTTTCAAATATCCAATACTTGTCATCAAAATCAAACAGTCACTTTATTTGAATCTCACGTATAAGGGACCACATAGAAGGTTAAGCAATAACTTTGTTTTTTTCTTCAATGTTTACAAAACCCATACTATGTAAACATTATTCTTAAGTTCATTTATTCTCATACAGATGATAAAGGAGCCGTCCCGTGAGAAGTTATTGCCGGACCCGCTGCCGGCGCCGTACCAGCCCACGTACACGCTCGTGCTGGAGTTCACAGACGTGCTGGTGCATCCGGACTGGTCCTACCAGACTGGCTGGAGGTTAGGGATTGTAGCTGTTGATGTTTTATCCTGCAGTACAACAAAACTGTGATGAGGTCCACCAGATTTTTTGACTACTGTGATCAAATTGACTCTTTGTACAATTTTCTATATAAAACCACTTTTGAATTAACTGCTCGGAAAACGCAGCGCAATAGCAAAGTGTTATTCATGACAGCTTTTCGTGAGACAGAAATACCACTCCAAGCCAACTTACTCATTCAAGGCTACAAAAACCTTTGCTAATAACTATGTATAATAATGAATAACATTGTAGGTTCAAAAAGCGTCCCGGAGTCGACCAGTTCCTGCAATCCGTGGCGAGCTCCAACTACGAGGTGATCATCTTCACGACGGAGAACGCGTTCATGATATGGCCGGTGATCGACAAGCTAGACCCTGAAAACAAATACATTACATACCGCCTGTTCAGAGACTCCACGCATTTCGTGGATGGTGTGCATGTGAAGAACTTGGATGGACTTAACCGTGATTTGTCTAAGGTAATCATGGCTTGTCTTGGGCGGGGTTTGCTGAAATTCAAATAGAGACCTATAAATTGAGCTCTATTTCATAATCCAAAGTTCTGAGTGATGTGTATCTAACTTTTATGGGCAGTTGTGATGCTACATTGTATAATCAAATTCAAATAATTTATTAAGGAATTAGGCCCTTAAGAGAAGTTTTAAATTCTCATAATTTTTTTCCTGATTCGTCGAACATTTCGTCATTTTTAACAATGTTTTTTATAAACTAAAAGATTCTACCAGTGCTTCGGAAAAGCCCATTGACCTGAGAAGAATATATATCATGTGAGTGGCTCTCATCTCACTCATCTCTTCATTAGGTTGTATAAAATATCTCCTGTGTCAGGTAATTGTGGTGGACTGGAACAAAGCTGCGACGAAGTTCCACCCGCAGAATTCGCTCGTGTTGAAGAAATGGAAGGGCGCCGACGACGACACCGCGCTGCTCGACCTAGCTAACTTATTGCAGAGTAAGTTACAACGACTAAATTAGTCTTAAGTCTTGTAGAGTGATCACAGTCGAAAAAGTGGTAACTCAATTGAAAAGCAATAGGACTTATAATAAAGTAAACATTTTTACATATTGCTTACTGTATTATATACTGCCCACTGCTGAGCACGGGCCTCCTCTACTACTGAGAGGGTTTAAGGGCTTAGTCTACCACGCTGGCCTAGTGCGGGTAGGCAGACTTCACATACCCTCGAAATACTTATGAAGAATTCTCAGGCATGTAGGTTTCCTCACGATGTTTTCCTTCACCGTTAAAGCGAACGATAATTGATAAACAATATTATTGCTTGCTGACTAAGGCCGAGTTGCTAGTTACGGTCTAAATACGGTGTCTAAATACAGTAATGTATGTTACAGCAATAGCAATGTCTGAAGTGGGTGACGTGCGCGAGGTGCTGACGTACTACGGACAGTTCGAAGACCCCATCGCGGCCTTCCGAGAGAACCAGCGCCGCCTCATGGAGCAGATGGAGGAGCGGGAGCGCGACACCAAGCACGACCAGCCCCTCACCAAGAACTGGCTCCGGACCTTCACCAGGCGCTAGCGACCAGGTACTAACTACATTGTACTATAACTAGCTAATGCTTGCGGCTTCATCCGCTTTTAAGTTCTTGCTTGATATCTCACAATGGGGAAAAGGGTTACGTAGTTAAATTGAATTTTGATGTACACTGCGCCAGGGATGCTAGATAGTGACTCAGTAATACTGGTACAGAGGTCATTGAAAGTTGGTATTTGACCAAAAAAATGGTACACGCTATGAAATATACTAAAAATTCAGTATATAATTTTTCCGGCGACCTTTTTTTTTAGACCCCAAAAGGAGAATTTGTAACAAGTACTGCTACTTATACGTCCTTGTTAATCTATGGTGTTATATTGCTTCAGTGATATCAACAACAACAAAAAACAATGATGTAATTATGCAACAGAAATTGATATATTCTTCGATACAAGAAAAACATATTAATTTTGTCATTGATGTTGAGTGTTGGTACTTTTGCGTACCAACACAGTAGTTTTAGTTGGTACAAGACCCTAAAAAATGGCATGTGTACCAGGAAATTGGTACATCTGGCATCACTGCACTGCGCAACTATGCCTTATCTTTCTTCTGGTATTTAGTTCTTAATTTTAGTCCATTGCGGTGTATTAGCTTATTTTACAAAATGCCTTTGTGCAGGTCGTGAATCGAGCCAGGATCGACCGTCGCCAACGTAGCGCCAAATTAAAGACCTAAGCTTTAATGGATATCTCAATGTGTACAATCCTTCCTAGATATTGGATGTCGGCTGCAACCATTATACTCTATGTTAAACTTCTGTTTGGTTATACAGGTGACCAACGACGGACATAATATATTGCCATGTGATAATCTTATGAATGAAGTGAAATATGTTATAATAGTTAAATATCTGTGCTACAATGGCAAATAAATATAAATATCCCTTAAAAATAATTGAGCCCATCTTTTTTGTGATTTTGAGGATTAGGCCATAAATATAATTTCATATTTGGAGAGTATTGAATACCGAATTCTTATTTTATGTCCGCCCAGTCCAATCACTTGTGAACCCAACAACGAAATGTAACTTGGATAAATTTACCAAAAAGACATTATTATTATGTGACATTTCATATTAACCCGTCAAGCCCCCGCTTATATATACAGGGTCATTTTGTAACCGAATACATAAATTTAACTGCGATAAAATCAATTTGAAAGAAACACCATGCAGTTAATTAATTTAACCATAAGTGTAAAATAAAGAAGTACATTTTTCAAACAAAATAAATAACAAAAAAGGTCTTTTAATTTTAGACATCCTATTGCCACTACTAGTAAACGAGAAATCGTCGGAGCGTCAACATCGCACTGAGGTATGTGTGTTTCATTGATAATATGCTCACGCACACGCGAACAAGAGATGCACACACGGAGCGCAACGATAAGCTGTCACATCGCGCCATCGTAACCAAGAAGCTTTATTCCAAACCGAAAAGATGAGGTCGTTATTATTACCAATGCTTGTGTGTCAGGTCACATAGGTCAATCTAAACAACAGTCACTTACTAGATTCTGTCAGAGCCAGTTATGTCTCCTTTAAAAGACTGAAATCATTGCGGCATCTTCGATAATGGTCACAGTCCGTACACCGCACGTAGCTTATCAAAAAGCCTCACAACCCTAAGATTCTATCAACTATCACACGATACATCAGCAAGAATCGCACGCTCAAGCCGTCAAATTCGTCGATCGATTTCGTGAAACCAACTATGATGCTACCGTTATGATACGAGTGTCAGCGAGGTTCTGGAAAATTGGAATTTTGAACATTTACTCAGTAATCCCTAAAAGTACAAAAGACATTTCAACGACCTTCTCGGAAACATTAACACTTTATTCACGAGCTTTGCTTTTGAGCAAGGTCACTCGGATCGATACAAAACGATATAATAATAAAATTACAATAGTTACGAGTAAGTACATAGGGCGCATCGGCCTAACATTCGGTACATAAATCAACATACGCCACGTCGTGTTGCTGCCGGGCGAACGGCCGCTGGCAAAATGACGAGTGCCGAGTACTGTGGCCGAGGGGCGACTGGCGGGCGACGCGCGCGCCGTCCCCCGCTTTCCCGCGGCGCATGCGCCTGAAGGAGCCAGTGCGGGGCCATAGGCATGAAGTCCACGAATCCCGGACCGCGAATCTCGATGTATTTCGACACGTTACACATTTTGATAAATATCACTTGTACTTATTGCTATTACCTGGATTTGTCGTAATTTACTAGTAGGGTAAAAAACGTTTAATTTTTACCACTTCATAGAATACACGCACACTTTTGTCAAGAATAAGTAACATTTACGTACGTTTTAAATACTAAAGCTTCCAATAGTGAGTAATGACTGAACTTAATTTAAGATAACCAGGATATTCAATTGACTAATTACCAAACTTTTTGTAAGTAGGTAAAGCATAGGTATTTAGAAGGATTTTTATGCACTTGGTCGAGTCACTTTATAAGTGGTTAGTAAATAACGCCAGTTTTAGGTATTATTACTCAGGCAGGAACAATTAAAAATTGCGATTGTTATTGCGGTGCGGAGATACTGGGGTACTCTGTCAGAGGTGTCCGGGAATAAACCCATATTTCGCCCAAATGTCCGGGATTCTTGCCGTGTTTGTCCGGCGTCGGCAATTAAGGTAACGGCAGCCCTATACAAAGAACATGCCGACAAGTGCGCCGTGCGCCCGCTGGCGCGCGCGATCGTTGGCCCCGCCAGCTGATGTTCGTGTTACACGTGCTCCCACAGGGATACCAAGCTTTGGTACTATTACCTTATTCTGCAATATCTTGCAGTTTTAGTTTTACATTGTTCTATTCTATTTAAACCGTACCACAATGCATATTGAAATTAAATGATGTTAGAGCTCTGGTATGCTTTATTGCTTAAAGTAATGTTATTTTTACAATACAAAGATATTGCTGCGTATTCATTTAAGTAGAATTTTCATTAGCATAATTACCCTAGTTATTTTATTATTTAATGCACTTATTTAAGTGTGTTAGAAATCCATGTGATAAATAAACTTATATCCGATTCTTTGAAAAGCTGTGTCATTTTAGCAAACTTGTCGGTTAAAATGTTTATACTGGCAACACAGCGTGTTTGAGTGCGTGTTTGTAATGAATGGCGTGCGAAAGAGACATAACATGTTGGTATCTGCACGTTAGTTTCAATGTGTTAGTAACAAGATCAACGACTCTGACGCGATACAAAATGTAGCTAGAGATTAGAAGGTACAGAAGGCATAATAAGGCGTTTGGTAGTATAAAGTATTTACGTAAACCTATTTTAGGCATGACGTCCAGAAATATTGATGTTAAAATTAAAACGAACTTTGAAATATCATACGGAATCTAAAAAATATGATATCAATAGATTAAAATCCTGTAACTTTTTTAATAACCCGACTGCGAGTTGTTTAGTACCTACCTATTTCGGTAGGTAAACTTATTTATTAACGAAAACAAAGTTTATTATTAAAGAATTAATACTTTTCTTTACAGCATAACACTTAAAAAATAATTAGTTCCTTTTCGTACAATAACATGACAATTTTTTATTTCATGTTGATATTTATAACGTATTAGTTAGGGAGTAGGGACTGCCCTAGTAGCAATTTAATTATTTTATTTCAAATTCCACGTCTCAAGCGGTACTGCTGCAGCTATGTGAGTGAATGTATTGCAAGTGAATTTGTGAGTTGCCCTTCTTAATCCTATAAGTTTTGTAAAAACATCGTCAGCTGTGACGTGATTCACTGAATAAAGTCAAGCGCGCTAAAACACAGCGTGATCAAAAAACTATAAAACTATAATCGGGATTATTGGCGAAAGTATGCGTTACCCATGGATAATATTTTGCACGATGTTAGCAGAGGTCACGCTGAATATGTGGTTTCATTTAGTAACGCAATGTTGAAATGACACTGTATAGATGTATGCGGAAACCCTATATACTCGGACGCCGGCGTCTGTAGCGGGACTTGACGAGTCAAGTGAAGACTTTTTTTTTTTTTTTTTTTTTTTTTATAAATGGCAACTGGTTCCTCTAAATTGAGGAATATTACTGCCAGTGTCAAGTCAACTGTCAGCTGTCAAGTGATTGTGACGCATTCATGTGTACCTACCAATTTTACTCTTTTAGTAAAGAAAAAATTTTTTTTTTTAGTTGAGAAAATTTAAGACAGATAACCAATGATCAAAATAATTTATAGACATTACGGTAGATAACAAATAAAGGTGTTACTAATACGAAGGACATTATATAATGCATGCAAACACATAAGGTTAATTTCAGTTATAATTTTATAGTATATATTGTTAAGAATGAAACAAGTGCTTTCAAAGATGGTTTGTTACCTAGGCTTAGGAGAGATGAAACATTAACAGGGAGAGGGGCCCCCCGATCTACCAAAATGTCAAAGAGAGAAGGAGATGAGAAACGAGGGCACTTAAATAGTATATGGGTCACGGATCCTTCGTCAAGGCCACACTCACATAAAGAAGAGTCTCTAACATGTAATTTACATAAGTGAACGGGTGAAGAGCAATGACCAATCCTCAACCGAGAAATTGTGGCCGAAATATGTTTACTGAGGCGCAATTTGGAGAACCATGGTCTAAAAGTAATATGCGATTGTATATTGTATAACCATCCCCCTTTTTGGGAACTAGAGTTCCTCCAAGATGTATTCCAAGCCATTTCCAGATCATGTTTGGCCAGGGCAATCAGATCACAAGCATAAACTGAAAAGTAGTCTTCTTTACCGTGATCAATAGCGTGTTTAGCTAATTGATCAACCTGCTCATTACCAATTATACCTATATGGCTTGGGATCCAAGCCACTGTAACTTGAAGATGTTGCTCATTACACAATTTAATTAAATCTATTATTTCCAAAGAAATAGGGTGAACACAGTTTTTGGCAAATGGATTACTGATGAGAGCCTGGACACAACTTTTTGAGTCTGAAAAGATAACAGAACAAGCAATATTGTTCTGTTTAATGTATTTGATACATTCCCGAATAGCTAAACATTCACCTGAAAAAACTGAAGAATAATGTGGTAGTTTATATGAGAAAGATAAATTAGAATTCATATGTAAAAAAGCAACACCAACAGAACCTTGTTTGCTTAATTTAGATGCATCCGTAAAGAAAATATCAGCCAAAGGCCAGCGTCTTTTTATAATTTCATTCAATTTAGTTTCAGCATCAGAGGATTGTTTAGTAATTTTAAGTGATAACTCCACTAAAGGTAGTGTAATTTTTGAGCTATACTGAACTGCAAAAGCTGGATGAATTTGGTATTTTTTAATAGGACAGTGTATACTCTCTAGCCTCCTGAGACTTACAATTAAACAAGGTAAAATTTTGTGGGACCAGTATGGTTTAGAAGCAATATATGAATTTAATATTCTAAGTTTGGAAAAAAGAGGATGAGAGGAATAATGACAAATTTTATAAATATATCTGTCAGAGAGATATTGTCGCCTAAGATTAAGAGGGGGATCAGAACACTCAACCTGTAAGGCATTAGTTGGTGAGCTTTTCATAGCGCCAACAACTATCCTTAGAGCTTTATTTTGAGTCAACTCTAACTTCCTTAATGCTGTTTTATTGCAAGGAGACAGTAAATGGGAGGCAAAATCCAAGTGACTCCTTACAATTGCATTGTATATTAATCTAAGAGAGTATGGATGAGCTCCCCACCAGACACCTCTTAAACATCTCATAATATTTATACTGCTCTCACACTTTTTAACAATATGGTCTATGTGGGCTACACCATTCATTCTACTGTCAAATATTTTACCTAAAAATTTTACCTCTTTCCTTACAGGAATTGGAGTCCCATTGCACTGAATATTTATATGGGGGATCTGGCGTTTTCGAGAGAAGACAACCACTACACTCTTAGAGGCTGATAGGTCCAAATAGTTGTCACTAAGCCAAGAGGATAGAACAGTCATACCACTTTCAATATTATCCCTTGCTAAGCTGATAGAATAACTAGCAGAGTAAATAAGTAGGTCATCAGCATACTGTAAGACATTACACACATCCGGTATGTTATGATCCATATCGGCAGTGTAAACATCATACAGCAGAGGGCTGAGTACAGAACCTTGGGGTAAACCCTTCCATACTGTTCTAGTGGCAAGCTGAACTCCCGGATACCTCAGTGATATAGTCCTACCTGATAAAAGGTTAAAAATAAAATCTGTTATCTTGTTAGGAAACCTTAGCTGAACTAATTTGTTCCTAAGGACCCAAAGATTAACATTATCGTATGCCGCTGAGACATCCAGGAAGCCAGCCACCACTGACTTGTTTTGACTGAATGACAGATGGATATCAGTGGTGAAAATAGCATGATTATCAGAAATACTACGGCCCCTCCTGAACCCATATTGAGTATTAGCTAGTAGAGAATGGTGCTCCAGGAACCATTCCAATCTATTTTTTATTAGGTGTTCCACTATTTTTGGAATGGTAGATGAAAGAGCAATAGGGCGATAAGATTCAGAAAAACTAGGGTCCTTCCCTGGTTTTGGAATAGGAATAATTAATTGGTGTTTCCAGTTCTCAGGAATAACACCACTATCAATAATCAAATTTATTAATTTTAAGAAATAATTTAGAAAACTATCCTTGGACTTTGAGAGAAAGGAATAGGGTATACCATCAGGTCCAGGGGAGGAGTCCTTGATATGACTCAGTACTGATTTTAACTCGAGAAACGTAAAAGGCGAATCTAAAGTAGAAGAATTAGCCTGGTATGAATATAAATAGGGGATTTGGGACAAATTAGGAACTGAAGGGGGAGCTAACCGGTCTAAAAAATCATCTACCCAGTTTGTTGAGTAGTAAGACGGAGTATGAACTTTACGAGACAATCTGTAATGCTTAATTCTTTTCCAAACCAGAGACGAGGGGGTGTCAGGCGATAGAGATGAGCAAAATGAACGCCAGCCTTGTCGTTTTTTGTTGTTTAAAGTTCTCTTTGTAGCGGCACACACATTACGATAGTTTAGAAAAGAATCAAGGTTGATGTCAGTCGTACAGATTGACTCTGCCTCGTATCGCCTTTTAATAGCTTTAGTACAATCTAAGTCCCACCAGGGGGGGGAAGGAATTCTGCCTAAGACAATATTCTTTTTATTGAATATAGTCTCTGCAGACGTAAGTATGGAGTCTTTTATTCCCTCACAACACTCTTTAATGTTAATTAGGTTAGGTACAGGAAGTAGATCAATTTTCTCTTCAAGTAGAGCAGCATAAAGACCCCATTTAGTGGGATCAATAATAAAAGGTAAAAGTGGAGGAAGGATAGGAACATTAATATTTTGAGAAGGAAATGAAATTAGGATAGGAAAATGGTCTGAACCATGAGAGAAAGGAAGACAAGACCACGATAATAAGCTGGCTAAACAGGGAGAACAAAAAGAGATGTCAACAAAACTAGGTTGAATGTTGGGAGGAGTGCGGCGAGTAGGGGATCCATCATTTAGTACACATAAATCAAATTCGTCCAAAATATCTAAAAGTTTTATACCAAAAGAGTCATTATTATGAGCTCCCCAGATCTGGTTGTGGCAATTAAAATCTCCCATTAAAATAATAGGAGGGGGAATAGAGGACAAAAAGCTACGTAATATGGGGACAACCGAATTATCCCGTCGTGAAATATAGACTGAGATAAAAGAAATGTTATTAAAGCGTAGAGATACAAATTGAATAAGGTTGCTATTATTTACAACAGAATGTTGATTAAAACTAAGGTTATTTTTAATAAAAAGGGCTGCACCGCCCCACCCATCACTTCTATCATCCCGGAGAAGTGTATACCCAGGAATCCTATAAGTAGAATGTGGTTTTAACCACGTTTCGGAAATAGCGCAAATAAAAGGTTTGTGTTTATTTAAAAGAAAATAAAGGTCGGTTTTATTTTTATTTAAACTTCTACAATTCCACTGAAGAATTTGATCCATTTTTTAAAAGATTAAAGATTGATAGAGTTATGGTCTGAATAATATTACACGCTACGTGGTTCGGTATATTAGAGTCAGTAATTACTTTAATTAAAGAGGATATTAAATTTTGAATTGAATCAGACGATAAAACTTCCTTCGATACATGTTCATTTGATGGGTTAGGATTATCTTGATTATTAACAAGAGCACAGCCATTACTAGGTGTGGGGATTTCATAAGATTTTAACAATTCTCGGTGTGCCATTTGATCGTATGATTTAGGAAAAGAAGGTCTTGAAGAGGGTTTAAGAAAAACAGTTTTACGATAGGACTTAGTAGGAAAAGATTGACTGTCAGATATGGAATAGGAAGTAACTTTAGGAGGGGGTGGATTTGGTGAGGATGACAATACATTCGCGTAAGACTTATGAATCACAGGAAACTTGGACATTGCTTCTTGATAAGAAACGTTGTGAGAAGACATAAATTTTTTAATATTTGCTTGTCTACTATGCTCCAAGCAAATTTTATTGGTGGAAAAATGATGTCCTACACAAAAAACGCAAACAGCATCAGACTCTTCCACCGTGCAAGATTCCCCAGCATGATTTTCTGTGCATTTGTAACACCTGGGTTTAGACCTGCACTGTGCACGAGTATGCCCAAACCTACAGCAATTGTAGCATTGAATTGTTGGGTAGACATATTGTTCGACATGTAACAGTGTGTAGCAGCAATAAATTTCTTTGGGCAGCACTTGACCGTCAAACGTAAACACAACAGTCTGGGTTGGTAGCCAACTAGGACCCTCAGGAGAAGAAATTTTTCTACTAAGCCTACGAGTTTTGATTATCTTACCTGATTCTGGTGGAAGTTGAACTAATTCAACTATTTCGTCATGTGTCCACTCAACCGGTATTCCTCTTACTAATCCAATGCGGGATATGTTATGAGAGGGGATATAAACTTTATATTTATTTTGGGGAAAGATAGGATTATCTATAAAATTGTTGGCATCCTTTGCAGATTTAAAAGATATAGAAAGTCTATTGCGACCAATTTTTTTTATTCCATCCTGCAAAATACAAGACAGTTTATTTTTATAAAGGAAAGCTCCAAATTTGATCGGGTGTAAGGTGGACCCATTGGTTGGAGAGGCCTCAGCTAGCTCCACATATACGATAAATGGCCCACAGTCACCACTGGCGTATAGTGACCTTGTGAGCGGATGACCCTGGCCAACCGTCTGAGATGGGGAAGTTTCCATATTGGAAGAACCTAAAGATGAAGCAGTAGAAGATTTATCTGGATTTATAATTACTGTATCTATATTCAAATTGGAATTTGATAAAGCCTTTTGTAACTGAGATGATGAATTATTAGATACTATTTTTTTCTTTGAAATTGGACTGTTTTTTTAATTATTTTTATAGAGTTTAATTTTTTTGAACTAGTATAAGGTATACTAGGGGCTGCTGAAGTAATATATGAGGCTACATATGATGCTGTGGAGGGAGAAGGGGACGGGGAAGGTGTGAAAACATTCTGGTTACTTATGTTCCCAATAGTCACATTATGTGCAGCCAGTACAAAATTTCTATCACTATCCGGTGGAGGGTCGGGTTCTGGTCTACGATCAGTTATATCAAACTCCATCCTTTAAGCACAATTAACACAAAACAATTAACAGAAGGTGACAAACACACGACAATACACTCGACGAGACACAAACAAAACTTACCACCATACAAAACAAAAAACGATGAATATATAGTTTTGTCTTTTAATATATTAAACTTATATACACATATACAACACTCAATAAACTAATCCAGTAGAAGTAACACTTAATAGCACTTAAATTTTTAAATTTATTTAATTATCTCACAACATAACCTCAAAGACATGAATGTCGCACGGTAGTTAGACAGAGACTCCAAGTGAAGACTTGAAATGGACAAAATAGCCACTATAAATATAATTTTTGATTAGCATGAGGACAATATAATACTAACAGAGGTGTTCTTTTAAAATAAAGTACTTTAATTCTTGATTTTTATATTTAATTTTTGCCTATAATATGGTATAGTTTTCCTTATTTTACCATGATTTCTAAATATTTTGGGAAATTATTAAACCCAAATATGTTATGTTTTGGACGGCTATTTCTAGCAACTATAATCAATATTTTAAATTGGGTAGGTTTACAACTCAAATAGCCATAGTGTTATATAAACTCAGTATCTGTTCTCCAAAATATTTAATGCCATACTTCTGCAAGTCTCGTGTCGCCTGTATTGGATTTATCAAAGTGGTCAATTTATGCCTAACTCTGGTATTAATTTGTTATTAGTTGGATAATTATTAACGCATTTTAATTTAAATATTGATGACATTTTATCGTTTTTCCTAGAACAGGGTGAATAGGTTAATAATTTTCTAATTTGATTTTTTTAGCAGCTGATTTGGCTTTATTGTTTTTTGTTCCTCGTTATTATTACGAAACTTTATTATTTTGCTTACATTGAAAGTTAGTGGTAACCTTTGTGTATAATCGATGACTAAGTCATGGTTGTTCCCTATGCTACTATATTTACCATACATACCATTATCACGACGTGTCTGCAAAAAGCGGAGTAGACATGCTGATGTTCAATTATTCTATTAATATTTTTTAGGCCCCCGCCATATTATATGAAAATCAAATAACCTTTTTTTGTCAAAAACTTTGTCTAGTTTCCATTAAAATGTATAATTGGTCAAGCAAACAGTCGTCGCAACCCCGATTTTTATACAATAAATTAGTACTAGCTATAATTTAGCACTTAATAATCTTAAGTGAAAATATTTTTTTTTTAAATTTTCGCACATTTAGTGGAAAAATGTTTAAAATGTCATTGGTGAGCATTTGTTGAAGTTTGTGTACATGTTTGTATGTTAGAAGACTGAATGGAGCACTTGTAAGAAACTCAGTCATAGCAAATATAGTTGTTTATAAATTATATGTCGTTTTATTATTACTATCACTATATACTATATCATATATCACAATATCTTAAATATCTTTACAGTTACATATACATTGCTGGATAAAAAAGAAATTCTTTAAAAATTTCGACCAGTAAGGTTTATTGCCCATAATCATTTTATCCAAGTTTAATTTAATGTTTCAGGCTTCTCATAGTCCACAATCAACATCAGTTGTCCGGTACCAAGGAATAATGGTTGGAGTACCAAAAGTTATTCCCTTCACTCAATTCTAGAGCCCTTGGCTTTCACAGTATAAAATAAAGCAATCAATTCTTTACACAACATTGTAAACCTTTTCAATCAGTAAAGAACATTTGTGCTGATGTTTGCTCTTCAGGCTCAGCGGCATTGTCTTTGTCCTTCATCCACAACTCCAACAATCCTGGATCTAACTCCTCTTTTTCATATGCATCCAAAATATTCTGTTCATTGAATTTACTCACTTTCTGAACTCCCTTTCTCTCACCAAATTTATATGTAGGAGGGACTTGCTTCAAACTTTTCCAGACATTCTGGATATTTTCAATATATGACACTACAAAGTCTTTCTGCTTCACTTTGTATAGTTTGCTCCATTCGCCTAATTTCTCTATTCCCTCATCTTCAACAAACATAGACATACTTTTTGGGTATAATGTGTGTGCTGAGATGTCTCCGAGAGAATTCTGCATCAATATGCTATAGTTTTCGCCTTGTTCTACTGACACAATGCCAGTTATTGTAGTGCTCAGACGGTTTTGTATGGGGTTGTTCATATCTGTAAACAGCATTTTTTCTTGAGCCATGTTTAAAGCGGAAAAGACACTCGGAGGTCTGTATGGTATCATCATGCTACTGATATCAGTTTGCCTGGTCAGCCTGTCCGCATAGTTGGTAACCACACACATATCTTCACACCATTGACTTGACAGACATATTAACTCCTTATTGTACTCAAAGTCACATATAGACAAGTACGCGGGAATGCACTGCATGCCATGGGTCCACCGCTGGATAGCCTTCAATTTCTTCTTCTCAGCTTTATTGTACCTCATGTCTACTAGGAACATATGGTGGTCTGTACCTATGTATAACAAGGGCTTGCCTTTACAATACTTAGCAACGCTTATATCATTACAATACTTGTCATCAGATATGTCCTTTACATTGTTCCATCTTTCAAATGCATTGTTTGACCGTTTATCATACAAAGTCAGGGATTTTTTTGTAACATGTGTGAAGTACATTCGCTCTGATCCAATCACAGTATTCCAATTATTCACTAAAGTTTCAATCCCTCCTCGCAGCTGTATGCTTCTTCCAGTCATCCTGTCTATATTCACTATGGTCAATTTGTAGTCTAATGTTGTTACATACAAAATGTTTTTATGGTATTCATCAAATGAGATTCCAGTAAAAGGCAGTTTTGATTCCATATCTTTGAGTTTTTGTATCATGTACCCATCATTAGAATCTATTAGCTTCAGTATTGACACTTTATGTTTAGTTCTAACTGCAATGATGTTTTGTGACACCACAGTTTCAAATATACAAGTGTCATCTCCAATATTGTATGAAACTTCATGTTCATAATCAATTGTGAGATTGTTTCTGTTAAATGGTGATAGATCTGAAAATAATGTAAAAATAAATCAGCTACTCAGAATTTAGCACTGAGAACCCCCTTATATGAAATTATAATTTAAATCAGTTATTTATGATGATAAATCATTGTAAAGCTTTGGCACACCCCATAATGCCATTCCAAAGTATACTCAAAAATGTATGATATATTAATAGAAAGTCTCATGCTACTCTTGAAATTAAATTTACAGTAACAAAATTAATTAATACTTACACACACAATTCAGCTCACCATACAATAAATATTCATCACCATGGAGAGATACAAGTTGCATATTGCCAGTGCCAGCGTAATACCAGTTGTATGCATCATCGAAGTAGACGTCAGGGTTGTTATCCCAGTGCTTGGCCATTTCCACAAAGTTTTGAGGACAATGTAACACATTATCCTTCCATTCATACACCTTATGTTTATGACGTGCTATAGCTGCAAACAATATCAAAATTTAATATATATATATTATTTTTATCGACATAAGACACCATATTTTTTATGACAAACATTTTTAGATGAACTTAATTTTAGTCCTAGTAAGCTTTTTAAATTCTGACAAAAACAAAGACATTCTGTAAACGAAAGTCTAAGTAATGTAATAACTATGAGGAAAATAAAGTAAGCTATGACACAGGTATTTATATTTAATGCTACAATTTATGACAGAATGTAACATATCTATAAAATCTTACCTATAACCCTCTTAAAAACACTCCAGTGGATGTTCCAGTCATTCTTTTTGATCATGAGAGCTGTCACAGGATCTTGTTTCTCCATATGTCTTAGTTGTGTTATCATTTTGGGCAACATGCTCTTGTAAGAAAATGTTTCAAAGAAGCCGGAGTTGAGTCCTCCATCCCACTCCTCACTGAATGAGTTCAGAGGGTGGCCAGGGAACAAAAAATGCTTGAATACTACTGCAGTACTGCGGTGTGCGCCAACTTGGCAGAAATATGTGTACAGTTTATGCTTTTTTTTTTTTGAATATAGCATTTCTATTATTTCCTTTGTCGGCGCATGGTTGTCGAGACTCTCTGCAACTATTGTTTTGTCATGCTTTTTCTGAAATGATTTAGAACAGAAAATTTCACGTTAATAGTATGTCAAAATGTATTATCTGCATGGGCTTATATAATATAGATAGGCGATAATAAATTGGCTTTGCAAAAGATTACCGGCACAAATACATAACGGTATTTCTGAATACATTCTAGATGCCAGGACGACAGGAAAGAAGTTATGGATTAAAAAATTAATTCCTTAGTTCTCTGAGTAATATCAGTTATCGTGCAAATCATAATAGACTTTTAATTAAATAGTGTACCGTTTGAGTCGAGTCGATCCATGTTGTGGACAAAACTGTCTACAGCTTGCGTCTATCATTCGCTTATTAGATTTAAAATATACCTTTAACAAATCGGCTTTACTGTCCTGGTCCATTGTTGGTATAGTAAAAAACAGATTTTGGCTAAAATATTCACATCGTCAAACGTAAGCAGTAGTCAATCTTGTTTATTTGTCTCTGGTAGTCAATTCAAGAGTAAAGACACTAGTGATGCGACTCGAGTCGTATTTTTGCTCGAGTGAGTTTGCGAAAATCGTACTCGAGTGAAAAAAATATCGACTCGAGTCAATTTGCACTCGAGTTGCCGAGTCAACTCGGCGCACCGAGTAGGGCTTTCAGTCTCGGTATATTTACGAGTCTCGGGAAAAAAAACGAGACTTGGTCCGGTCTCGAAAAAAAACGAGACTTTCAAGACTATTTCAAAAATAGTCATTATACTCGTAGGCCACGATTATAGATTTTAAGGCAGTCAATACAAGATATATCAATAAAGTACTTTATAAATCACACTATTATAAAGCCATATGGAAGTTAAATTACCGATTACTTATACGACTTTTCAATTTTTATATCTGTCCCGTAAAAGATAAAGAGCGTCAAGTTGGATAATTACTTTCAAAGAGAGGATTTGATTTTATTACAAACTAGCTTTTGCTCACCACTTTGACCACGTGAAATAGTTTTACAAGGACAAAAAGTAGCCTTTCCAGAGTTTCAAACTATCTCCATACCAAAATTCAACGAAATCTGTTCGGTAGTATTTGAGCAATTTAGCGTTAAGACATACATACAGACTCAGCGGGGGTTTTGTTTTATAATTTTTAATTAAGTAAATCGCATAAGAAAAAAAAATCTCTAATTCTACGCTAGAAGTACTTATAGATACACTAATGTTAAGTGGTTGGGTCCCAGGTCATCTCGTGTCCCAAAGTATCGGGACTTTTTGTATTTTTAATGGTCTCGCGTCGCAGGTTTTTAGGTCGAAACATGTCACGCTATAGTAAGTGAAGACTCCCTTCTCGTAATAGATGTAGGCGAGACGTCTCCAGCCTCTTTTAAAACCGGCCTGCAGACGGCGGTTGGGCGATCAGTGACCCACTACCGTATAAATAAAGTGTATGAGGGTGCCGCGTAGTGTTTCATACTTATTTGACATTTTATTCGAGTCTCATCTTCTAACAGCGAGAGACTCTGCTCAAGAGCAGACTCCTACGAAAGTTGCGATAGCATGCACATTTGCACTCCGTGACCTTCGACATGCTTAATTATAATGTTATATGAATGCTTTTTGGGTTGTCTCATGTCCTGGGATTTTCGTAACTTTTCAAACCATAATTAGCAGGGATTTAGTAATGGTTTGAGTATTTCCCCCTATCACTACCATTGTCAAAAAGAGATCTTTCCCAATTTATCATAACAATAATGTACTTAATTATAAAGACCCGTATATGTTTCAACAAGGTTAGGTTGCGACTTCCGAGAGATTATCAAAAATTTAATTTTTCTATGTCGCCACTGATCCGCATTAAAAAAAAATCCTGATAATTTAGTCATTTTTTCAATAATAATTATTATTTGATGTTAGTTTCGAAAGTCTCGTTTTTCGAGTCGAGACTCTCGATATTTTCGAGACCGAGAGTCTCGAAATGAAAGCCCTAGCACCGAGTAGTCTACTCAGTAACCTAGTAACCTTACTTCTCAGTCAACTGTCAAGTGTCAACGTCACGAACGTCAGTACTGCCTATTTAGGTAAATATTTTTCCCGCTTTATATAATCCCGGGATATAAAGTAGCCTATGTGTTCATTCAGAATACGATCTACCCGTGTGCCAAATTTCATCGAAATCCGTTCGGTAGTCTTTGCGTGAGAGTAACACACATACATCCATACATTCTAACGAACTTTCGCGTTTATAATATTAGTAGGGTACGATGGAAAGATTATCACCAAAATCTTCGATTTTTTGTTTTTTTGTATTGATTTGACTGCTTAGACTAGATACAAACTAGGTCTCTCGATCAATCACAAACTTCTAAATACCGATGCGTCAGTCTCTCAACCAATCACAATATAAAACGAAGCGGAGACGCATCGTGTTTTCTTTCACATTCTAAGCCAACTGGTATCACTAAAAATCTATACTAATATTATAAAGCCGAAGAGTTTGTTTGTTTGAACGCGCTAATCTCAGGAACTACTGAACCGATTTTGAAAATTGTTTCACTATTAGGAAGCTACATGACTCCTGAGTGCTATAGGCTACTTTTTATCCCGGAAAACTTTTTCACGCGGGCGGAGCCGCGAGCTCTACTATCCTACTAATATTATAAAGGCGAAAGTTTGTAAGAATGTATGGATGTTTGGATGTTTAGATGTTTGGATGTTTGGATGTATGGATGTATGGATGTTTGTTCCTCTTTCACGCAAAAACTACTGAACGGATTTCGATGAAATTTGGCACACGGGTAGATCATGTCCTGGATTAACCTCTTGCGTACATAGCGCTGGCCACACTGGCGCAAGCGCAATTTTTCGCGTGTCTGTCAACACGCGAAAATCGACCTACACGCACACACATAAGGCGCGTCAACACGCACACATATCGAGTTTGACAAGCTGTCAGACCGGCCCGATTGGGCCGGTCGGGGCTCGAGAGGTTAACACATAGGCTACTTTTTATCCCGGGAAAACATAAAGCGGGACTTTTATCCCGGAAAAACTTTTTAAAGCGGGCGGAGCCGCGGGCAAAAGCTAGTATCTTATAAAGACATTTTCTTATGTCACACAACCTATTATATGTGGGCCTAGTGCACATATAACATAACAATTACTGTAAAGAACGTTCCATGTCAGTTGGACAGATTTTGTTTTAAATTTATTACTGAAAGGACTCGAGTGACTCGAGTCATAAAATTCTACTCGAGTCGCATCACTAAAAGACACGGACAATTTTTTTATAGTTTTCCCTTATAGGGAAGGCGAAGGGTTCCAGCCCATACAGCCTCGTCTTAAGTAATATTTTTGGTTGTTTTTTTTTCCTACGTACTACATGTCGTAGTACAGCAGTGGCTACCTTACCAAGACTTGGTAAGGTAGGCGGCAACGAAAAAACACTTGATTGGCATAGTTATTTCAATTCACTTCATTTGAGCACTTTAATAGAACTACATTGGATAATATACCACCACAATTATTCAATATAACACTAAGTATCACCAAAATAATGAATTAAAACAAGAGCACCTCATGACACTTCCACGTTCCCGCCAAAACTCCAGACACATGAAAGGAAAAATTTTGAAAAAAATTTGCCGCCCCTTTAGAAATACTGGCCCCCGCTGCCCCAAACAGCAACAGATTTAACCAAGGAATCGCAAAATATGAAAGAAAAAGGGAATTTTAGCATCGAATCGCTGAACATCGGTAGAAAAATCGGGAGAATCTCTTAACTTTCAAAACATCGTTGAAAAATCATGTAATTTCGGTAGGACAGGCCCAAAATCGATAGGTTCGAGATCCACGAGCCCACGTGGGCTTGATTGAAACCAGTGCTCCCAACAAAATTTTTAAAATCCGTCAAGTTAGTCGTAACGGATTTTTCCGTCAAAAATCCGTTACGATTTGTGATTATTTCAGCTCTTATTTTACTACCGCGCATCATCAGCGCCAACGATCCTCATGATTTCCCACAATTTTATAACTATTTTAAAGACTGTACAACAGATATTGGATCAATCGTTATACAAAAAAATGAATTATACAAACTACTCGCTACAACTAACCTAAATAAATCTTCCGGCCCAGATAATATAGCCCCTTGCTTTATTGTAAAATGTGCTAAGTCTTACCGTGCCACTGTCCCTTCTATTCCAAAGGTCCCTAAGGGGAGGATTAATTCCTAAAATCTGGAAGGCTGCTTTCATAACTCCTATTCATAAAAAAAGGACCCAAAGATTAAGTCGTTAATTATAGACCTATTTCGAAATTATGCATATTCGCTGAAGTATTGGAAAAAATCGTATATAAACAATTGTATTCCAGCCTGAAACACACTTTCAGCGATCACCAACATGGTTTCCTCAATGGGCGTTCTACTACTTCCAACCTCCTTGTATGTTGCGATTACCTATTACAGTCAATGTCCGAACGCCACCAGCTTGACATAATAAACTCATTTACAAAAAAAACGGGCACCTAAGCAATGAACCATTCCAAATATTACTATTGGTTTGTTTGATAATTATAGGTAGTTTTACTTTCACAATTTTGTAAATTAATAAGCAAATAATCGTTTTCGTCAGTATTATCATAAAATTTTGATAAAATTTATGGGTTTTAATGCTAAAGTTCACTAGTAGTGTATGGTCGCTAGTAGTGCATATGCTCGTGAAGTAAAAGTTAACAAAGATTTTTGTTTGTTTTTTCTTTAATAAAGTAAATGCAGATAAATGTTTAGTATCGAGTGTGACCCCCTCTTGCTGAAATCACAGCTTGAATTCGTCTGGGTATGCTAGCGAGGATATCCCGGATACTTGCTTGCGGAATACGTTCCCACTCCGCGGTAATCACATTCTTTAGCTCTCTGGTGGTTTGCGGAGCCGGTTGTACTGATCTCACGCGTCGTTTCAGAACGTCCCAGACATGCTCTATAGGATTGAGGTCGGGACTTCGAGCTGGCCAATCCAAACGACGAATGCCGACCTCTTGCACATACGCTTCCACATCGCCAGAACGGTGGGCGCGAGCGTTGTCGTCCATAAAAATTGAGTCTTCGCCTAAAGCGGCCAATGCGGGTTGTGCATAAGGAATAAGAACTTCCGTTATGTATCGATTGCTAAATAATAGGCGTGCGTTCGGTACAATCATTTATTCAAGACTGGAGAGCCTGTATACCCACACACATACACAACACCTCCACCCTTATTAACTACAATATTATAAATATAAAAAGATGAAATTACTTAACTATTACAAATTATATAATCTAAAATACTTAATAAGTACGTAACTAGAATGCCTTATCTTAAACTTATTACAATACTACCTTAATATATCTTAATCGATTTCCTCGAAACCATATCGTACTGGTGGTTTACGATTCCTCAACGGACGACTTGTCCCACCAGTAACTATATCTCTATCCGGCGACACATTGTTTTTTTCCGAGGGGCTACAAATAACGGTCGCGACATCATCTTTCACTTCCGATGACGTTGATGACATGGTTTTAGACGATGAAAGTGGGGAGTCACTACACTCCCTTGAAATATTATCACTCGGTTCTGGCTCCCGTTCACTGGCCATAGGAACCGTTAAAGATTTACGTGATTTCCTACATATTTCAAATGTTCGTGCTAAAACTTCAGGGCTCACTTTCGTACCGGGCAATTCGCTCTGACCGGAGCTCTTTACCCTCTGTCTGAGCTGATCGACGTGTCTGTGATTTTCTGTTCCAAAACTAGATCTTATGCAGTAATCATTGTTTCCTAACTTTTTGATGACCGTACCCGCTACCCATTTATCAGAGTTCTTTGTGTAATCACGATACCAGACCGAAGCTCCAGGCTCGAGTTGCCGTTGCGTCCCCCCTGCGTCCCTCTCGCTACGCGCTTGACGTGTGACAACTCGCCCTTCTCTTTCCGGCTTTAAATTATCTAGTCTCATTCGGAGACTACGACCCTGTAAGACAAAAGCTGGACTATCTCCGGTAGTTGCATGGTTTGTATTTCTATAGGCTAACAAAAATCTACACAGAGCTGTGTCTACGTCTAAATTTTGTTTAAATGCCTTTTTAATAGTTCGTTTACAGATTTTGACTGCATTTTCCGCAGCCCCATTGGAGGCTGGGTGGTAGGGGGCTGAGAAAATATGTTCGATTCCATTATACGTTAAGAAATTTTGGAACTCTGTGCTCGTGAACGGTGGCCCATTGTCACTAACCGTTTGCTTCGGCAAACCAAATTTTGACCATAAATCGCGAAGTACGGATATAACTGCCTGAGCTGTAATACTTTTCATCTTAATCGCTTCGATCCATTTAGAACATGAATCTACAATTACTAAGTAAGTTAAGCCACATATAGGCCCTAAAAAATCTAAATGTAGTCTGGACCAGGGACGTGATGGCCAAGGCCACGAATGCGGCGTTTGTGCGGGCGGCGCGTCGGCTACGGCGGCACATACAGTGCAGGCACGACATTCCGCTTCGACTGCTTCGTCTATCCCCGGCCACCAAACGTAACTCCGAGCGAGCGATTTTGTCTTTACTATTCCCATATGGGAATCATGGAGTTCTGCAACAACTTTTTTTCTACATGAAACTGGGATAACTACGCGATGACCCCACATGATACATCCGAGTTCACAGTATAATTCATTCTTCCTGTTATGATACGGCATCATTTCCTTAATCTCGAAATCCGACGGCCAGCCATCCACCAAACAGCTTAAAACTCGACTTAAAATTGGGTCACGAGCCGTTTCCCTTTTCAGAACCTTGTAATCTAGCAATAGCGCTTCAGAGGAAAAATGCAAATAAGTTTGCTCTGGTAATTCTTTTTCCTCAGAAACCGCCTCATTCTTTTGGGATTCGATCAAACGCGAGAGGACGTCGGCAGTGTTTTTATCAGTACTAACGTACTCAATTATAAAATCGTAAGCGGACAACTTAATCGCCCAACGCTGCAGCCGACTGGCTGCCGCGCTAGGAACACCACAGTTAGGTCCAAAAATGGTTACAAGAGGTTTATGATCTGTGCGTAGTACGAACTTCCTACCATACAGATATTGATGAAATTTTTCCATAGCGAAAATAATCGCTAGAGCCTCTTTGTGGATTTGGCTGTAATGTGATTCGTGAGATGTAAGTGTGCGAGAAGCGTACGCAACAACGCGCTCCTCGCCACCGAGCTCGCGCTGTGCCAGTACCGCACCCAGCCCGCGCCCGCTTGCGTCTACTGTTACTACCGACTCGCGATGTATGTCGAAATGCGCTAGAGCTTTCGTACTACACAAAAATTTCTTTATTCGAACGAAAGCCGAATTTTGTTGCGTTCCCCATTGCCAATGTTTTCCCTTTTTTAATAGTTCATAAAGAGGAGATAAATGAGTGCTTAGATCTTTTATGAATTTTCCATAAAAAGTTACCATTCCTATGAACGATTTTAATTCAGTGACATTATTGGGATGGGGCATTGTTGTAATTGCTTTGACTTTTCCCGGGTCTACTCTTACCCCATTGTTATCAATTATGAAGCCTAAATATTTGACTTCTTTCGCGAAAAATTCACACTTGCTCTTTTTAATTTTTAAGCCATTCTCTTCCAAAATTTCCAATACTTGTTTAATCGACTTTAAATGGCTATCAAAGTCTTTATTTTTTATTAATATATCGTCATAGAAAATAACTACATTTGGAACGTTTTTGAACATGTTTACCATCAACTTTTGAAAAATTCCGGGACTCGAAGATAACCCGTATACTAGGCGAGTGTATTTGAATAATCCCCTATGGGTATTAATTACTGTATACGCTCTAGACTGCTCCGATAATACAATCTGATTATAAGCCTGCGAAAGATCTAGCTTTGTAAAAAAAACGTTTCCACTGAGATCACTAAATAAGTCCTCCATTTTTGGAACCGGAAATCTGTCGATCGCTAAGACTCGGTTGAGGGTTACCTTATAGTCGGCACATAATCTCAATCCGCCGTCGGCTTTGCGCACCACTACCAGCGGCGTGGCCCAATCGGAGTGATCAACCGGTTCAATGACGCCGGCGCGCAGCATGGCATCGAGCTCGGTGTCGACGCGCTCGCGCAGCGCATATGGCAGTGGTCTCGCCCGGCAAAAGATGGGTGTAGCACCCTCGCGCACACATAACTCGGCCGTGCCTCCCGTGTATTTACCCAATGTGCCGTCGAAAAGGGATTTATGCCTAGAAACAATTGTATTTATTATCATTTTGTTATTAGTTTTATTATCAACTATATAATTGTTGTGAGAATTAACTTTAAATATTTTTATTGGTATATTTAATTCAGCTAACCATTGCCGTCCCAACAAGTTCGTTGTTCCTTTATCTATTACATACAAATCTAAAGTTTTAATTGTACCTTTATAACTAACAATAGTCTCTATATACCCAACAGGCTGAATAGTTGATCCATCATAAAACTTTAAATTTAAACAACACGGCTTTAAGTGTAGAGTGCTAAACATTTCATCATAAACATTTTTGCTTATGCAAGATAAGGCAGACCCAGTATCGACTTCCATACTAAGCAAACAATTTTGAACCTTAACTGTTATACAAACCGGTTTATAATCACTAAGCGACATTTGATACATAGGCTCGTTGTCGCCCTCTTCATACTCATTTATGTTATCGCCTATGGTGTCCTGTTCGTCCAACAAATGTAAAGGAGCCCGCTCCCGGCCCCCTCGGCTTGCACTGCGCGACCCGCGCCATGTACCTCTTCCTCTACGGCCGCCCTCACCGCGACCGATCACGCGCCCTCCGCGTGAGGCAGATTCCGCCGCTCCTAATCGTCTTGAGTGATTGTACTCCACATTCCAATGCTCCTTTTTTGGACACATCCTTCTCAGGTGACCGATTTCGTGGCACCAACTGCACACGAAGTCTTTGTACGAGCACTCGCCCGCTGTATGTCGCTTATTCCCGCATTTCGCACATTCCCCCAAGTTTAACTTGTTCAGTTCCTCTTTTAGCTCACCGTTATTTCGCTCCACAGCAATAGCATCTCGCTCGGCAGCCTCCAATGATAATGCTAATGTAATAGCTCGATTACACTGTAAGTTTTCTTCTGCGAATAGCCTCTGCCTGATTACTTCATTTTTTAGCCCGCAAACAAGCTGGTCGCGAATATTTTCGTCTAGCGACGACCCGAAGTCGCAATGTTTAGAAAATTTTCTTAATTCTGTAATGTAATCCGCTATGGATTCATTAAGGAGCTGCCGGCGTTGCCGGAATTTGTATCTTTCTGCTAACACTGAGGGTTTTGGTTGTAGATGGTTAGTTAGTAACTCGACTGCTGTTTGGTAGGTTATTGCTGACGGTTTCTGTGGACTAGCTAACGTAGATAATAGTTCGTAGGCTTCGTCCCCCATAACAGAGATTAACGTAGGTAGTTTCAATTCATCCGCCACTTTGTTCACAAGAAAGTACATTTCCAATCTTTCGACATAACTTGTCCACTTTCCGTCTTTCACAACGAATTCACGTATTTTTCCGACCGACATTTTAATAATAATATATTAGAACTCGAAACTATAACCGGGTTTTTATCCTCGTCGCCACTGCTAAATAATAGGCGTGCGTTCGGTACAATCATTTATTCAAGACTGGAGAGCCTGTATACCCACACACATACACAACATCGATGTCCAGTCAGTGAGCCGTTTTCAATGAAGACTAACTCTGTACGATCCATTGAATTTATTCCTGCCCAAAACATAACAGAGCCCCCACCATAAGGTGTGATTTCTTTAAAACAAGCCTCTGCAAAGCGTTCTCCTCGTCTTCGTAGCACTCGCCGACGTCGATCTTCACCGAACAGAGATATCCTGGCTTCATCGGAGAACAATACCCTATTCCAGTCTTCTTGAGTCCATGACTCACAATTTCGAGCAAACCTAAGCCTGGCAACTCTGTGCTCACGGAGTAACTTAGGGCCGCGGGCCGGGCGATGACTGCGTATATTGGCCGCGAGCAGCCTCCTCCTGACCGTCCATAGACTAATATGCACATTTCTTACTTCTTCGAGGTTGTTCTTAAGGTCCACATACGAAGACTTGCGATTTCTCAATGCGCGACTCACAAGAAAACGATCATCCCGTGGTTGGGTACATGGTTTTCTTCCAGAACCAGGCCTTCTCTCGACGGAACCGGTGTCTTGATACCGCTGCCAGGTCCTTTGAACCCTCGAGCGACTCATACTTAGCCTCTGAGCCACGAAGCATTGGCTGCAGCCCTCTTCGAGCAGCGCAATAATTTTTGTAGCTTTTACCACTTTCTCTAACATTATTGAGACAGCTTAACAGCAATAAATGAAGCTTTGACAATTAAGAATATGAAATAAATTCATAAAAATTGACTAAAAGTTATGAAAACCGATATTATCTTTTGGAACTTCGCACCAAAGATGTAGGATAAAAAGTGGTTTTCTGTAAAAACGAGCATAAAACGAAAATTTTAATTTAGAACGTACTGTTTTAAGCACCACGGCATTTTTAAAACCGGCCAGTAACATGTACAAGTGATTGAAATCATTTTGGTACCGTATTTTTTTAAAAAAGAATTAAAATCCAAACCGCCCGTTTTTTTTGCAAATGAGTGTATATAGGTAGCGATAAGTCATTGGTACTCGGTTTTTAATACATTTTCCGTAGTATTATAATGCTCTTTGGCGATAACTGCAAAGCGTTTGACAGAATTGACCACGTGCTCCTACTACGCAAGCTCTCAGCTATAGGTATCAGAGGAAATCTCTACCGATGGTTCTCTTCATACATCGACAATAGATGCCAAACTGTCGTTCTTAATGGTTTCTCATCTAAAGCAGCATTTGTCACGTCTGGAGTTCCTCAAGGATCGTTGTTGGCTCCATTACTATTCACAATATTTATAAGTGATATATCAGAATGTTTTCTTCACTCAAAAATAATCTTATACGCCGATGACATGAAAATTCTATCACGCGTTTCAAGTGAAGCTGATTCTATTGCTCTCCAGTCCTATCTTAATAGGTTCTCTGACTATTGCACGTTGACCAAGTTGGAATTAAATGTATCCAAATGTTATGTGTGCACCTTCACTCGCAAACCCAACCCTTTAAATTTCACGTTCACACTCAATGCGACTATACTGGAAAGAGGTAGTCTGTCAAGGCCCGCGACGGACACCGGTGTCCATATACATAGGGTTTTCTCATACATCTACATATATAAGCGGGCCTTGAATCTAATAAAGGACTTAGGCATAACTTTTGACTCTAAACTTCTCTTTGATGTTCATATCTCTAACATTGTAAAAAAAAGCGTCTCAGGCAATCGGATTTGTAATGAGATTATCTTCTCAATTTAAGAGCATTAAAACCATCAAAATCCTATACCTACTGTGCTTTCGTCCGCAGTCATCTCGAATACTCCTCACAGGTGTGGAATCCAAACTACAAGATTTATATAAACAGACTTGAGAGTATTCAAAAAAAGTTTCTAAGATTTGTACAATATCGCTCCAAGACATACCTTCCCAATTGTATAAGTCGCTGTAAGAAATTCCACTTGCTACCTCTGCAGGAGCGGCGGCGTATTGCAGATTTAGCCTACCTTTTTGGTATAGCAAATGGTAAGGTTGATTGTCCCGAGCTTCTAGGTGAACTGGGGGTTCGTACGCACCCCAACTTTGTAAGGTGTCCGAGATTGCTAAACATTCCCCGCGCAAACACAATCTACTGCAAAAATACCTTCCTTAAAAGAGCCAGCAATGAATTTAACAATATAATGTACAACATTGATTTAGATCTTTTTTGCACAAGTATTCCAAGACCTAAAAGAATTATGAGCGATGCATTCTTCCTCTGAGTTCGGTTCTTTGCGTTGTTTAAGTCAAACAATTTATAATAGTTATGATGTTTGAATTCTATATAATACTAGCGGACCGCCCTGGCTTCGCTCAGGTAGCAAAGCATATTACATGCTGATATTAGTTTTTTGTCATACAAAATATTTATGTAATATACCTACACATAAGCATTCCTCTTGAATCACTACATCCATTGGTGAAGTTTATCCGAGATAAGAATTAGTCTAGGTCCTTCCCAAAGTCTTAAGCTATGTCCCTTCCAAATTTCATCGCAATCAGTTCAGTGGCGTGACAGTGACGGCTCCACTCGGGAGAAAAAAAAAACGAGATAAAATTACCGGTTTATGTTCTTCCCGGATAAAGTAGCCTATGTCCACCTCTGGATCTCAAACTATCGTCATACTTATTTTCTTGCGGTTCTACTCGCAGAAAAAGATTTTCCGGGATAAAAGTCTCGGTTTATTTTTTCCGGAATAAGATATAGCCTAGGTCCGTCCCAGGATCTTGACTCATCAAGCCCGCGACGGATGCGGGCGTTCTAGTATATAGGGTTTCCGCATAAATCTATATATAAGCGGGGCTTGACGGGTTAAACTATCTCCCTCCCCCATTTCATCGAAATCGGTTCAGTGTTTAGGCCGTGACGGCCCTACTCGCGAGAAATAAAAACCGGTATAAAATTCCCGTATTATGTTCTTCCGGGATAAAAGTAGCCTATGTCCTCCTCAGGATCTCAAACTATCTCCATACTTTCTCATTTATAGACATGCGCCGCCGACCCCCCCGGCCGGTACCGCTGCGACCGCTACGTCCCTGCATATAAATCTGTAATATCTTCGAAAATATTTATTTAAATAACATGTTGTAAAGGGCTATATTGATCTATATTAAATGCACAATGTATTTATGGTACTTAATTGGATAAGAATTAATGCTGTATTGCTTAAAATCGCTTCGTAAATAAGCCATTATTTCTCGTCAAAAGTAAAGGATAAAAAATGGTTATTGTGGGTTATCCCTAAGAGATAGACATATACCATCGCAGATTTTTTTGTAGACCTTTTTAAGGTGTACAAAACTGTAGAATATTATTTTGATCTATCTCGTAGAGTTTAGCCAGCGTCTGCAATGTAAGCGCAAAAAATGTGTTTATCTACGACATCACATTAGAAACCTTTTAAATTATCAATGTTTCTCTACGATATTATGCATGTATTATACATATAAACCTTCATCTCTAATCACTCTATCTATTAAAAAAAACCGCATCAAAATCCGTTGCGTAGTTTTAAAGATTTAAGCATACATAGGGACATGAGGATATAAGGACATAGGGACAGACAGCGGGAAGCAACTTTGTTTTATACTATGTAGTGATGATGATATAGATTCTAGTATATACCCAACCTATCAGTGAAAACTTTTAATTGGCCTTCTGTCACTATTATAATCCTACTAATATTATAAAGGCGAAAGTTTGTAAGAATGTATGGATGTCTGGATGTTTGTTCCTCTTTCACGCAAAAATCACTGAACGGATTTCAATGAAATTTGGTACACGGGTAGATTATGTTCCGGATTAACACATAGGCTACTTTTTATCCCGGAACAATATAAAGCGGGACTTTTATCCCGGGAAAACTCATTTACGCGGGCGGAGCCGCGGGCAAAAAGCTAGTCTTATTATATTGTTAGAAAGTTAGAAACAGAAGCGATTTTGATTTAAATAAAAACAATTTATTACTGATTTTACATAACACATTTATCACTGATTTTACATTTAAGAACATATAACAGAAATACTTTAACAAAAATATCGGCAACTAACCGACCAGTATGAAAAGCAATGTTCCACTTACTCAACCGAGATTGACTGCGAGACTGAGCGCGCACGAGAGTCTGAACACGAATGCATCCAAATGGCGGTACGGCACCCTTTTTATACACACAACTGTCATTATTTTGACGTCTCGACTGGTTTTCATAACTGGCAACCCGCTACAAATACCGTTACAAAACTTTTATCCGACACGGCCTCTCCTGACAGGAGTCCGTCTTCGGGCTCCATCTTCTAGCTCTGAAGATCAGTCTCCAGAACTGACGATGAAGTCGCCAAAATTTCTTCACTCGCCATGACGCTGGATGATGCAGCAGGCTCTTCAATGCAGCTCTGCGTCCACGACGTGCTTGGTTGATGCTCACCGTCGCCAACAGGTGTTTCTTTTTCAAAAGGCCGGGCGACGCTAGGAGCATCAGCCTCCTCAAGTTCATCATTTGCATCTGCGTACAAAAATAAAACAGAGCACAAAAACATGTCCAAAAAGATAACAAAATAAAGTAAGACAGCTCATATGACTTGAGAAAAAATTGAAATCCTCCTAGCCAGTTTCGGCCACGGCGGCCAATCTCAACGGAGATCAGCCAGGTACGCAGGAGATATTATAGTGCACAAGTGTGTGCGCAATACACAGGTGCAATCGCTATTCCTTCACTCTCATAGTCCGGTGAGACGGCAATCCGACATGACCGGAGAGAGATCAGGCGCAGGACCAACGGCTTTACGTGCTTTCCGAGGCACGGGGGTATCACACCGCCAACTTCCTGACTCCGAGCTGCGACTGAGTAAAGTTTAAGATGGAAAAACCCAGTCACAATTTTTTTGGCTCGACCCGGGATTCGAACCCAGGGCTGAGGCGCGCAAATCGTACTCGTAATGCGTACGCAATACCACTACGCCACCGAGGCAGTCGAGAAAAAATTACTCAACAGTTCAACGTAATAAAATCTAAGTACAGCGGATATAAAACATCCTGATATCTGTACCAATCATCCGTGGCAGGTCCCGTCATAATAAAATCTAAACACATCGGAGATAAAAAATAAAACAATAATTTTAAATATTCTTATATTTTTATTATTCTCTTAGCTTCCTTACTTAAAATTAATTCATTAATGTAAATGTTGTCAGCAAACTTCAATCTGTAAATTTTAAATTGAAATAAAAAGAACTCAGATTTTATGTAACTTTAGTATACATTAATTTGGTTAGTAAGTATATTCAATGTGATCCAGCTTTATGCATTCCAACCTGTTGTAACTTGCCGTTCAGTTATATGTGACCATAGCATAAGTCACAAAACGGAGGTCACACAATGCTACCATCCTGTAGTTTTAAATTCTTTAAAAATTACTTATCGTACTTATCACTGTTAACTTTTTGATATCAAATACTATATAAACTTTATAATGCGTTAACAATAAAAATAATTACAGAAAAGTGATTTATAGCAGTAAAACTTGGTCACATACCTGAGCAAAGAAATTGAAACGCAGAACACTTCAACAATTCGTCCGCGCTGGCCTCCAATTTATTTGACAATGAAGGCAATATGGTGTCTCTCGAGGAAGAACGTTATATTGTTTTGCCATTTGAAGTCGAATAATTCCTTTCTTAGAAGAATTTTTGCATAAAATAGCGGTCACAAAACGGAAAGTTCCAATTGGTTCAAATTTTCGATTTTAAACTAGATTCATTTTTAATAGAAAAAAATAAAAAGAAATATTATTGATACTTTAAAATGATAAACTCGACTTTTAAGAATTAAATGTTATATTTATTAAACCACTCGCAGCATTATTTTTTTTATTTATCAATGATTGTCTCACAAGAAAGGAAGGGGACACGTAAATTTGATGGTCTTCAATGTTTTAAAACCTTCGTAAATGTTATATTTAGTAAAGTAACAACAAAACGACCATTTATATTCAATTATAAAGATATGTTTTTGTCACTTAAATTAATTTATTCTGCTAGGAGTCATTCATTATAAAAAAATAAATGAGCAAAGTCGAGGGACAAGGCTAAAACCTGGGGTACACATTTTTTTGAAATTGCTCGTGTAGTGGTTTTGAAGTCGGTTTATTTTTTGTTAAAATGTTTTTTAATTGTAATCTCATCTCATATTATTATTATGAGGAATAAAAGTCTAGCTTATAGAAAATCGTTATGATTCTTATAATTTGACTTTCATAAACGTTAGAATAAAATTTCTCATGCCAACATAATATGTAGGTAAAAGTATATCAATTAAATACCTAAATTGCGTAAACATTCACACATGATACACAACGTCTGGAAAAGACAAAGCTGCAAATACAGTAAGTACTAAAATAGAATAGACTGTCACCAATATGTCCCTCTTCATTTTTAACATGGGATCAAATCTTGGTATATGAGATTCCTTCTTCGCTACTTTTTTACAACGGATCAACTTTTGGTTTGTTTCTTTCGCCGTTCCCTTGCAAGGCAAGGCAAGATTATAAGTATTGACAGCAACTTTTTCATTTAATTTCTCTTTATCTTTGCAAACAGCAACGCAGTGTTTGGGAGAATTAACTTTCGTTTCATCCACTAAACGTTGCGGCAGTTGTACGATCTTCTTATATGTATTGTAAGAAGAATTCGAATATAATGTCTGATATTCCATGAACGAGAAAATAGACTGGCTTGAAGGCTGACTTAACACCCCTATAAGCGAATTAGTTACACTAGTGCTGCGGTTAGAGTTTAACGGAAATATAGAAGGGACATCGGTGAAACGATTTATATATTCTTTTACGTCAATGTCCACATTAATTTCTTTATCGACATACACTGGTTGGCAAGCATCCGTAGTTACGTTCGGTAAGTTTTTACTTTCATTATCATTCTCTTCATCACTAGAAAGATAAATTGTGTCAATACTAGGATGAGATTCTAATTTTCTCAACTTATCTAAAGAAGCAATAGAAACTAGTTCCTTGGGATTCGATGAAGCTTCTAAAGCAGCTGCATCATCTAGGACAAATTCCAGTTCTTTGCAAGACTGAACGTCAGCAGCATTACTAGTAATGTGAGATTGACACGACGTAATTTTTTGTATTTCGTTCAGAAGACCTACTAGCATGTCTAATGATGTTGTGTAATCTATATTATTTAAATCTGTTTTCTGAATAACTAGTTCACCACGGTCAGGCATTTTCAAGCATATTTCATTTGTATTTTCACAAGATTTAGGTTTTGTATCAACTGTACATTTGATTGGATCCACTTTTCCATTCTCCAGTTTAAGTTTCAGTGCAGGTATGCTGGACTCATCGCTATTTCTTTCATTTTCAGCTATTTCGTCCAGAATTGGTTTAGGTTCGTCAAAAATAGCTTTGAAATCAGGGGATTCTACAGTATTCTGTAAGGGTTCTGTCGTTCTATCAACATTATCAAGTGACTTGATTTTAGAATTAGGTTCAAAAGGTGACTGGCACTGCGAAAATGCATATCCAACTGTAGCAATTTGCGTCGGAAAGTTTGTAAAACCCCAATCCAACTCAGTTTTCGACAGTACGGGACAAACCTTAAAATCGTGCATTTCCTGGCTAGTATCCAAATTGATAGACTTTGAAAGCGATGACTTAATAACTAATGAGCCAGCATCACCACTCTGGAGAACGAACACTTGTTGCATAGAATGCTTCGGAGTCAGCGTCAAGTTTTTAATTCGCAGTCGTTTCTGGAATGCTCCAATCGGCCATTTACGGCACAAAGCATTTTGAAGCTTTTGTATTTCTGTTGTTGATTTAACTACTTCTAAACTACTTTCATTTATTTTATCCGCGGTAGGTCTGTCGGATACACTTTCTACCGCAGTTACAATGTGTTTGTCTTCAAAAACGTCTACAGGATAATCAGAATCTACAGAAGCCCTTTCATCACTTTTGCACAAATCTTTAGCAATAGACTGGTCAGTTTTCTTGCAGCAAATTTCGTGTTTTTCTGATAGAAAGGTACGGTCTGGCGTAACGTCGAGCATAGTGCTGATCATACAGTGAAGCTTGCTGCCGACTTCTGTGGACTCCTCCGCAGTGTTGGCTGATGTTATTGATGCTGTAACGAAAAAAATAGTTGGATAGTTAACATACCCATAAATTAAATACAAATTATGTATGTTAAAGGCTACGCTATAACAAAACTTACAGTTAATCAGCTCGATATCTTTCGGCAGCAGTGGAATACGCGACTTGTGCCCGAGCAGCAGGGGACGGTCGCGCAACGGCGACGTCGGTGGTGCGCGTCTGTAGTTACTTTTAACGTACGACTCCACAGCCACCATCTTTTTCCTATAACACAACACACAAGTAGCAAATCGAGCTATCTGAAATGAAATCATGTCATTTATCAAAATTAGAATCTTAAAAAAATGTAAAACGATAATAACAATGTTTCTGGTGTTGGCGGCACGTTGTTTCTTTTAGACGACGACACCGGCGACGTGGGTTTGCTTGTATCCTCAGGGCTGCTGTTCGCCGACCGTCGCTTCCTCACCGTCTTCTCTAAGAACAATTAAGTTAGCAATTATTAGATCATTTTTATTTCTTTTCATTTCAGTCAGTAAAAAGGATTTCAACGAAATCCGATCAGTAGTTTTTGCGTGAAAGAGGAACAAACATCCAAACATCCATACATTCTTAAAAATTTTCGCGTTTATGATATTAGTAGGATTAATTATGTTAAGCTACCCCCTAGTTCAAGGGTCGGAAATTGGTGTGGGTGGTCAATTTGTGTTGGGGGTCAAGGGGGTCAATTTGTGTTGGGGGCTCAAGGGGGATCAAAATGTGTTTGAGGGGTCAAGTGGGGTCAAAATATGTTTGGGGGAAAAGGAGATAAAAATAGGTTGGGGTCAATTTGGGTTGGGGGGTCGAATTGGGTTGGAGGGTCAAGGAGGTCAAAAGTGTCTGGGAGTCTCAATTTGGATTGGGGGTCAAATAGGGTTGGGGTCAAGTGGGGTCAAAATAGGTTTGGGGGTCAAGGGGGTGTGGGGGTGGCAGGTGCGTGGTACAGTAGACCCGCCACACCGGAAGCTCTACCCTATCCTCTAAGGTAAAGTTTTTTTTTGTTTTTTTTTTTATATCTTTTATTTTTTAGGGACTTTTGGTGTCATTTTCACCATGCCAGTCCCATCATATCCTAAACATTACCTTCTTATTCTAAATTACTTATGAAACTATATATAACTACAGCGGCTTCAGATAGAGGCCTTGACAAGATACTTTGGAAGGCCCCAACGTCTAACAAATTAATATTAAAAGTATCATTCAAGGCCTCCCTCATAACCCTCGTCCTGACACATTCTGCTAACATGTGTTGGACATCATCCATGATATCGCACTCTAAGCAGTTGGGGGTAGCACTTTTTCCCATGAGGTGCCTAAATTTGTTTAATGGGATATGGCCAGAACGGAGTCTATTACCGATTATAATAAATTTTCTTCTTAATTTAGAGTTGACAAACCAGGGAATGTGAGGAGAAGGTAAAGTTCTTGACAAAATAAAGTTCCTGATAGAATAAAGTGAGAATATTAAGAATCTCCTTTAAAGAAGTCAGATAATAGTATTGAAATTAAATTACAGTTATGTGCGCATAACCTGTCACTTTTTGTGTTACATGATGCACGCGCATCTTAAAATTTCACTCATCATTTTTTCATAACGCATCTAAAGAAGTATAACTTCAAAAAATATTTCCTTTTACTTTGACTCTATTTATGATAACTTACGAGTGCAAAAATAAAAAATACAATAAAATAAATTCACCTTTACACACCTAATGGCTGCACTGGAGGTTGCTTTATACAGACCGAGGATGTTGCCTCGGTGCCAGTCCTCTTCGGCTTGTTTTTGGTAATCACAGAGCCGACAATCCTCTCAGATACAAGAGGTGCCATTGCCAACTTTTGCTGCCTCTCTGGTGGAGCCTTGGCTGGTCTAAAAGGGTGTTCATCGATGCGAGCTTGGACATACGACTTCTTAGGTTGCGCAAGAGAATTCAATCTCGAATTAAATTTTGAAGGTCCTTTGACAGCCTCACCTCTCGCTTCCTTTACCTCGTCAATAATATCATTTATTTTCCGTTTAGTTACTTTATCATGGTTGTCTTCAGTGATAACTGGTTGACGAAAATTTTTAATAAACCCTAAACTGGTTTTTAGTTTGCGAGGCGATGTTACTTTCGGCCTCTCCAAAACTTCTGTTTCTCTCAAATGTAGTTCGAGTCGAGAACGTCTTTTGGAGGAACCTTGGCAGGAAATGCTTTTTACATCATTTGATGTAACTTCATGTTTTTTAATTGTTTTAGAATCACAGGTTTTTTGTCTGCACTTTTGAACGTTATCAAATTCATGTAGCAATTGGGATATAGCCTTTAAAGGATTGTCTTGTGTTTTAAGCGTAGGACTCGTAATCGATCTTTTTGGCTTCTTATTTTTCTCACCGTCCGGCTTTATAATTTGAACTTTGTTACTAATTATAACTTTAGGAACCACTGGAATTTCTGGCTCCTTCTTTGAAGTCTCTAGTTTTGGTACTTCAATATTAGTCTTCTCAAAACTAAAACAACTGGGATTCGATGAGGTAAGTTGATGTTTTAGACTGGTGCCGCTGTCACTACCTTGAATAGTGGAACTTACTCGACGAGCCATAGTATTGACTCGATCTGTTGGTATCGCCGTCAATTTAGATGTTGGTACATCCCTCTCATCTCCGTCTCCGTTCTCAAGTTTTTTCATCAAGTCATATATTTTGTCAATACTCTTTCTACACTCCACTGAAGATGATGCTTTTCTTGGGTCGTTATTGTCGCCTGTAGATTCATATTTAGGTGTATTTGCTGGAGCTAAATTGATTTTACTTTTAGTAGTACCTATGGCGTTGGGTTCATCCTTGTCCTTGACATCAATAGTAGTTGTTTCATTGGGTCTAGAAAAAAATTGTATTACTAGTTTTAAAATTATTTAAGGCATTATAAAATATGGTTGATAACTTACGACAATATTTGTTCTTCGGAGATAGCTTGATTTAGTTTAGCATTAAGGTCTGTCACAGACGGACCGATCAGCTGAGAGAGTAATGTTAGGTTGGCTCTGAAATCACTAGATTCGACTGAAGTTGATGCCGAGCACGCATTCATCTTACTGCTCTCGTTATTCTTCTTTTCCATATACATCATTTCCGTCTCCATATCATCTAAATAATAGCTCCTATTCATATACTTCTTGGTATCTGACGTTAACAATGGAGCATCATGCTCTCCTTCGTTATCTAAAGGCACTTCAGGAATAACATCATTCTTACCTCCTTTACGATTTTTGGTTTTAGACCCATCAACAACAGTTTGGCCATAAATTGAATTGTAAAATGATTTATTTGTAATAGACAACTTTGTTACCGAACTAGAAGCTTGCGGCAATATTCCCCCTCTTGCGTACTTGTGCTTGCTTATTTTGCAATTCTCGCTCAACGCTAATTTTTTCCTTTCTCGTTTTTCCCTTATTTCCAATAGCCGACGTCTTTTCTTTTCTTCCAATATATGCGATTGGTTTTCGTAAGGAGACTTAATTCTAATACGCGTTGGTGACTTCTTTTTATTCAACGTATTTTGAGAAACGTCATCTCCGCTTTTTTCAGGTAATGAAGACGGCATATTACATGTTTGCATTGTTAGTTGCAGATCGTCAGTTGATGCAGCATCGTTCGAGGACCCTGGGTGCGGATCTAGTTCATTATACGGAGTATCCTTAAAGGCGTAATTTGATTCGCTCGATTCCAAGAAGCTATGATTTTTTGAAAATACATTATCGTTTTCACTGCAGGGATACTCATTAGTGTCATTGTGTGTTTCAAGACGACTCTCTTGAGCATTAAAGTAGTTGTCATTAAAAACGTACGTATCCTCCTGCGTTACTTTTGGCACTAATTGAAGAAAATGTTCACCATCGGGTATTATTTCAACAATTTGCAGTTTACTTGTTAAATTGCTGTCCTTGGCATCGAAAAATGATTCTTCTACATCTTCATAAGGCAAAGTTAAGCGATCCTTTGCGCATATTTCTGAAAAAGAAGTATAATGTACGTGCTATTTTAATGGCTTCGTACCAATTAATATGACACAGGGCTACAACTACCTGGTTGAGTTTTCAAAACCATGATCGAACTAATGTTGCTGACCACCTGACCCGACTGTGATTTCTCCAGTTGTAACACCACATCGACACGTGAACCTTCTTTATCCTCCTCTATAGGATCGTTTTCTCTTTTACAGCTAATGATCAAGTTGTCAGCGCAACGTCTGCTAAACAATTTGTAAGTACCACAAATCAATTTGGGAACTTCCACAATAATTTTTTTTTCTAGGATTTTCGAAAGAGACCTTACGTCCACTTCTGAATGCACAATGTCATCCCAAGCGGACATATGATTGCTTGTTTTACGTTCAATATGTAAAGGAATACTTGTGGATGTTGCTAAGATTTTCGTACTATTCTGATCAACAGGGTTGCTAACTTCCCGCCATTTCTCTTTAGCTTTGTCCGTTAAATAATCTCCGTTGCTGATGCGTTTCAATTGTTCTATTGTGTGCTTTACGTATCGAATAATGTTGTCCATATAAAAATTATAGTTATCTTCAAGTCGCTTGCAGCAAATGTAGTCTAATAGCGTGGCGGGAAGTACAGCACCATCGTAATTTTCAAAGCCTAAATTGTAATTCAACTGGTCCTGAAGGAAAGAGTCTTGCAAGATGTTGAAATGCTGGTGGTAATCCTTTAGTTTAGTTGATTGGATTTCAATACCGCCGAGTTTCTGGCACAAGGAATTTCCGCAAGAAGGACGGTTGTTAAGGATATCCAACCTTTCTTTGTTACAATCGTAAACGTTGACGTCATCGGTGTTGTAAATCTCGCTGATATCAGAATCTTCTGAATCCGGATCATCTTCATACACAACAGTCTCAATGTGTTGATTATTCCTCTTAGGCATGATAGTTGATTCTGACACGAGATTCGCACCTAGATCTAAGTTTTTGTAGAGAAGAACTATGTCACTAGGTATTAATGTATCTGAAAAAAAATGCTTTTTACATTCTTTAGGAGACGATATTTTAGCCAAAGTCCCAACTATATAGTCTACTAAAATTTATCTTCTCTTGCTATGTTGTTGTTGCACAGAAAGGAGAAAAATAATCTGTCTTACCAGCAACGTCCAGGTTGTGGTCCTTAGACATTATTTCAAATATTTCACTGGCAGTTTGGTACTCCTGATTGTGGTCATCTACACGATCTGTATTCACCTCACCCCTATCATTCACCTCCAACACTCGATTTATCAACATATCTCAACATAGATTTAACGTTTAAACTTGTGCGTAAACCAAATATATGTAAAGTGCCAAAACGAAATGTAATTGTTTCGTATATAAAAACTCGCAAAATCGCTAATATCGTAAATTTTTAAATAGACATTTCCAAAAATGCGTATTTTTTGACATAACATTTGAATTTGGAACTTCGATCTGGCCAGCATTATGTATTTGCAGGTTACGTAAAATTATCTCGTTATTTAATACAAAACTTGCATCCTGCATCCAGCTTGCAGGACTAACTGTGGGCTTATCTAGGTTTCGATTATAATTTTATTAATCCAAATTCAATCATTCTTTAAGTATGCAGGTGATATTGTTTTATAAATAAACCGGACGTAAGACTGCCAATAACTCCAAAAATAATATAATTTAAAATCTGTTTCGTGATTTCATGCAAATCTTAGTTGGTTCTAGATTGTTCAATCCAGCTTAGAAAAAATTCAACAAAACTTGGCATCAACCAAAACAAGTGCATTCTAATTAATATTTATTATTCCAATAATATTAAGTACATCAAATTAAATAAGCAACATGGAATGCCGACACATCAATTATATTCGAATAAACATCAGTCTTAAATTAATACATTTACAACAAAATATACTTCAACTAAAATAAATAAGCTCTTTTCAACATAATTTATTAATCATCGATAAACCACAAGCTGGGGATTACATTAAATCGATTATCGATAAGTGCTCAATATTTTAGAAAAAAAGTACTATTTTTAAATAACATAATATATCGAAGACAAGTGAACGCTGTTACTTTTCGGCAAAAAGATCCCATCTTTATCATAAACGGGCATTTTTGAATACACTTCAAAATAAAAGAATATCATAAAGTATGAAGCCAAGGCGTTTGACGGATTTTTTCAAAAAAAAAAAAAATACATTCTGTCAATGTCCTTACATGTTTCATACCGTAAGTTCTACTATGCGACTTGTAATGATATATCATTGTGAAAAACATATTCGGTAATTAACCCGTCAAGCCCCGTTTATATATCATATAGATGTATGGGAAAACCCTATATATATGGACGCCGGCGTCCGTCGCGGGGCTTGACGAGTCAAGGGAATTGTTTGGGTAAGGAGTGTACTGTTTCTTCTGAATCTTCTAGTACAGGTTCCTTAAACTTACTGGTCTTTGAGACCGTGAAATATATTTAATATACATGTTAATACAAAGTGTTGGGTTACATAGGTTCTGTGTATAAAGAGCTTTATGTCGGCGCACGGAACAACGACTCCAACAGCTCGGGCTCGGAGAGATCCTTCTTGTACTGCTGCGCCAATTCTTGGATCAGATGTCGTCGTCTCACGTGTGGCGGTTGGTATCTGAGGAAATTTATAGTTATTTTAGGTTAGCATAGAAAAAAAATGGCAATGTGAGAAAAATATCAATTTTAGTTAGGTAGTTAATTTGTTTTTCAAAGTTTTGTTTATATAGATTATTAGATCATAGTGATTAATGGATTATATCAATTAGGTCGTTCATTTGATAGTAAGATTATCCCATCATGAGACAACATCTAATGTCTCAGGATGACGAGCGCAGTGGAATGCCGCATAGTACTTTGTAACTCCAGGTGCTGGATAGTGTTTCTACTGTTTACGGGTGGTCGTATCGCTTACCATCAGGCGAATGGCATGCTCGTCTCATTATTCAATGTAATAAAAAAATCAGTATGATTGATGAAACTTGTTATACTTCGTCCAACCATTTATTTAACTTTTGACTGTTCAGTTTCTAATCAATTGGGGATGTACTAATGCGTTCCAGATTCGATTTCTTGTAACAATCGGTTTAAGTTATGAATAAGTTTTGATCGATTAAACAGATTGAAATGTTATTTTTGCTCAACATTTTGTATTGTTTTATAATCATGCCTAAGCGTTTAAGAGGCCGTATACGAAATTTCGACTATTTCTTTTCATCGTGATTTTTTAAAAAATAACCTGATCTGGTTAATTTATAATACGTCATCAGAAAGACTATTTCAACACAAATTACAGTTACAAAATTTTATAGGCGTGCGTATGTCTTAAGTTATATAAATGGTTGGACGGAGTATAGTCCCGTGGTTGTACATAGCAGGTGTGACGTGTGAGATGTGACGTGTGAGGTGTGAGGTGTGACGTGTGAGGTGTGACGTATGAGGTGTGAGGTGTGACGTGTGAGGTGTGACGTATGAGGTGTGAGGTGTGAGGTGCGGCGTGTGAGGTGGGTACGCACAAGTCAGTGTTGAGTCGAGCCCGTCGCGCGGTGTCGAGCGCGGCGCGGCGCAGACAGTGCGGCAGCAAGCGCGGCGCCACCAGCGCCCCGTCCGCCAGCGCGCCCGCCGCACCCACCCCACCCGCCGTGCGCACGCGCACCAGCCCCGACCGCCGCGCCGCCGCGCACAGCGTCGTCACCTCGCCGCGCCGCCACGGCAGGCCCGTCTCGCAGTACCGCAGCAGCTCGTCTGACACACACCCACACACAGCTAATGCAAAACGATATCTAGACACCGTCTCGGTGTGCCAGTGTAGGAGATATAACAAAGCGTTAGAGACTCAGACCAATGCTTACTGGGATTATGTTATACCCTCGAATGTCGACATTGGGTCGTAAGACTTGTGTAACAAACGTTCCACTCATCCTCTCAGTGCTAGTAGCAACACTGCTTTTTTACGTTGAACAAAATTACTGACACAAAAGTACTCACCTATAGGTAGATTGAGATGATCTTCGAAGTCTTCTAGCCAAATAATAAGAATTTTCGTGGTGAAGTCTCTGTTGCGCCTGCCGCTACCTGCAACAATATTTATTCAATAAATAACAGTGATACCAGGTACGATTCATTTAATCAAGTCACAAAACAGCTACACACAACTGACAAGGATAGTTTTTTAAAATCAGTTTTTTAAATTCAATCCTGTAATAAAGAATTGTTGGTATTTTATCAGTATCATAAATATGTTTGTAAATAATACAGAGAGTGCGTAACTGGTTATTACGTCATGAAGTATTCTATGTCTATTTGTGTGAGATATTCGTAGTACTGCATACGGCATGCGGTGTAACTGTAAACCTTACTGTGTTGTAATAAAGTGCAAGTGACCTGGCAGCGCGGCGCCGTGCCTGTCGAGCTCGAGCGAGAGCGCGCGCACCTTCTCGTTGAGCGAGGCGCGGGCGCGGTCTCCCTTGTCGGACTCGCTGATGCTGCGCTCGTATGACGCCGCGCCGGAGCTGCCGCCCGACACGTCCCAGGACGAACCCGCCGCCTTCTCTGAACTCCTGGTACACAATCATTAAAAAAAATCATTTAAATAACCCCCGACACAAAAACTCTCTAAAAAAACGTGTGGCACTCGGAGACTGCCGCGGTAAAGCTATTGCATAGCATTTTTTATCAACTTATGTAATTATAATTTTTTTTTTTTTTTTTTTTTTATTTATTATTACGGCTCTGGATACAAGTCCATTGAGCCAGTCTTACATAGAATACAATTTCTTAACAATAATAATTATCCAAGCTAGACACAGTTTACAAACAGTCACAATGTTTCTATTGTAGAACGCACATATTTGAACAGTGGTCGATAAAATATTCTATTCTTCAATAATTCCAATACTGATTTAGGTACATTAGGTTCTGCTTCTATTAGTTCATTGATGAGGATGATTCTTTGCAGGTTGAATTTAGGGCAGGATAAAATGAGGTGGTCGAGATCAGCGATGGGACTGGAACAATGTGGGCAACTTTCTTGAGGAATTATTTTCATTTTATATAAGTGGGATGGAGTTCGGCAATGACCAAATCGCATTCTATTTATGGTTGTGATGTATTTCCTTTCCGTATACGGTTTTATATTAGTATACCAGGGGCGGGAGGGCAGGTTACTTTCTATAGAAGCATACCATCTTCCTTTCTTTTGAGAAGTTACTCTCCATATAAGTTGCCATAGCTTTTTTGAATTATCTTTAAGTATAGGGAGGTAATCTGTAAATGGTACTCTAAAACTGCCTGTATGATCTTCGTCCCACATAGATTTCGTGGCTTCATCCGCTTTTTCATTTCCAAAGATACCGATATGAGAAGGCACCCATTTAAACGCTACCACTTTGCCTTTACTATGTATACATTGTAACAGTTCTTTTATTGAGAACAAAATATAATTAGTTTTGTAGTGTAAAGTTGAGCCACATAAAGCCATTAAGACACTCTGGGAATCAGATATTATTACAAAATTATTATAATTAGGAATGTCACTTATATATATTAGGGCTCTGTAAATGGCGTACGCTTCGGCTGTAAATATGCTGCAAATACTATTAATTTTGTAATTCTTTGTTATTTTAATCTGGGCATCGTAAAATGCAGAACATACAGTATTTATATTTTTGGACCCGTCAGTATATATTCTATAACTACTATCCTTATCATCTAAGCTTATTCTATATAAAAATTTATTACAATCTTTATGTAAATCCAATTTTGGATTTATTCTTATTAAAGCTTCATATTTGCAATTATATACCGGCCATGTAGCATATTTACATATATCTGTACACAAATTATTTACACGGGCCATTATGGAGCATATTTCAGGAAGTTTGTTGTGAATGATGTTAGCCGGATTAAGATCTGCATGATGGATAAGATTATCAGGAAGTTTAAATGAATTCAAGACTATGGGATTGTAATTTGTTATTGATTTTAAGCAGAACTTTTCTGCAAAATGCAGTCTTCTGATGGCTAATGGAGGGATACAAAGATCGGCCTCTAAAATATTTATGGGGGTTGTTTTCATCGCACCACTTATAATACGTAGTGCCATATTTTGGATCACATCTAATTTTTTAAGTAGTGGACCACTAGCGTTTAAATAAGCTAAAGAACTATAGTCAAAGTGGCTTCTTACTATGCTTTTATATAGCATTGATAGAGTTTTAGGATCTGATCCCCAATGTACACCCGCTAAACTTCTCAGAATATTAATATTTTTTAAAGCCCTTTTCGAAATGTATTCGATATGATTATGGAATTTCAGTTTATTGTCTATTATTACACCTAAAAACTTTTTTTCATTTACTTGGGGAATACTTATATCATTGTATTTTATATTTACTAGCTCATCACTGCCGAACATCAAACAAGTACTTTTATCTGGATTTATGCTAAGTTTTAGTTTATTACTGTAATAAGCACTAAATTGACTTAAGGCCAAATTCATTTTTTGTTCAGCAACCTGTATATTTCTGTCTATTGTATACAAAAGAATGTCATCTGCAAACTGTAACATTTTTACATCAACGGTTACATATTCGAGAATTTGACAGGTATACAAATTGTACAAAATGGGAGACAAAGAGGCCCCCTGCATTAGTCCTTTGTTTACAGTGTTTGGCCCATGTATAATATTATTAAACTTAACAAAAAAGGAACGATTAGTCAAAAAATTAAAAATCCATTTCAACAGTTTTCCGGGTAAACCTATCTCTGACAAAACTAACAATAATTGGTTGATATTTACATTATCATATGCACCTTGAACATCAAGAAATGTACAAATAGCAGTGGCTTTTGAAAGAAGGCATTTCTTCATATCTGCAATAAATGTAATAAAGCTCTCAGGGGCACTCCTACCCTTCCTGAAGCCGAATTGTATATCTGGCAAGAGATGATGATGTTCTACGTAATAATCAAGTCTTAGTTTGATCATCTGTTCAGTTAACTTGCCAATACATGAAGTAAGTGATATGGGTCTATATGAGTTACAGTCAGTAGGAGATTTATCAGGTTTTAAAATTGGAATTATACACTGTGTTTTCCATGAATCAGGAATTATTTGATTACTCCAAAGAGAATTCAAAATATCTAATAATATTTTTTTGCATCTATCAGGAAGTTTTTTTAACATAATATATGGAAAATTATCCAACCCAGGAGTAGTGTCCTTCCTTGAATGAAGTGCTATAGAAAATTCTTGAAAACTGAATGGATTTAATAAAGCAGTATTACTTTCTTTGTCATTATACATATTAAATAATCTTTTGTCACATAATGTATCATTATTTTCATTTGATGCAATTTTTTTGATAAAATCAGGAATCCATTTATCTTCCCTCAACCTATTTATAACATTAACCCTTTTAAACCTACGTATATAATTCCATATTTTAGTTACAGGGGTACTCCTATTTAATGAGGCACACAGATTTTTCCAACTATTGCGTTTTTGTTCACTAATTATTCTTTTCTTTTTTGCATCTGTTCTTTTATATGCAATAAAAGACTCCATTGTCATAGAGGATCTATACAGCAACAGGGCTGACCTAGCCTGATTAACAGCATCAGCACATTCATCACTCCACCATGGTACTGGTAACGTCGTAATATTTGTTTTAGGCTTACCTTTAAATATAGGAATACATTTATTTCGTAATCTGTTTAACATTTCACAAAATTTATTATACATTGTAAGGGAGTCTGATTCTGAAAAATCAGCTTCATTAATTAGATTTTCAGCTTCACTACAGTAGTTAGCTCAATCTGTTTTATGGAAAATACACCTTTCTATATTATCATTTATCTCATATTTACAGGGAGAAAGGAGTATATCAGTAATAACAGGGAGGTGATAACTTCCCATTGGATCTTCACCCACATTCCATTCACACAGTGGAGCAATATCAGAACTGACACAAGTGACATCTATAGCAGATTGATTTTTGTTTGGGGCAGAAATTGTTGTTGGTCTACCATCATTTAAAATGCAAAGATCACTCTCATCAAATAAATCAAAAATTTGTGAGCCTCGAGCTTTTGTTGTTGCACAACCAAAAGCGATGTGGTGCGCATTAAAATCACCTGCTACCAGGCATGGTTTTGGCAACCTATTAATTATGTTCCTTAATTTATTAATTTTAAACCTATTGCTTTTAGGAGGACAATACACATTAAATATTGACAAAAAGCCAGCCTGAGTTTGAATAGAGATAGCAATACCTTGTATATCTTGATAAAAAGGAATATCAATGCTTTTATATTTTATGCAATCTTTAATTAAAATACCCACACCTCCATGGTTGTTGTTCGCATTTTTATATAAAAAATTGTATCCTGAGAACTTAACACCTAGACAATTGTTTTCATTCAGCCAAGTTTCATTTAATAATAATATATCTATGTTTAGTTTGGACAATAAAGACTTTATTAATGGCTTTTTGTTATTTATGCTCTGTATGTTATGAAGAACAATTCTAATAGAATTATCCATTAGTTAAATTTTTAAGTAATACTTCTTTAATTTTAAGTGTTGTAGTGGGTGCGTCTTTACTATTTCCTAGAGTTATAAGTGTTTTGACTAATGCATTTATTACTTTCTCATTATTTATTATTGCATTTGTCTCATTAATTTTAGGAACCTTTTTTAGTTGGATTATCGGGGCTGAAACAGAAGTGGACGATGGCACTTGTGCACTGTTTGTCTTGGGTACAGGTAATGCAGGGAAACTCTTTGTATTATTATTATTTATAAATAAAGAATTAGCTGCTGTCGCAGCATAAGTCATATTCATGTGTTTTATTTTATTGGCTTTAACTGGACATGATCTTGATATGGCTAAATGGGCACCCCCACAATTGGCACATTTAATTTCATTATCCTCGCATACCTTGTAGGAGTGATCACCAGCACATATCGAGCATATCTGATTATTTTTGCAAATCTTAGCAGAATGGTTGAATTTTAAACATTTATAACATTGTAAAAGAGGCCTTCTGTAAGGCGATACTTTAAATCTCCATCGGTCAAAAAAAATGAATTCAGGCAAAGTGCTAGAGACAAATGTGATAGAAATCGTTTTTAACGGTTGCCTTACCCCATCAGTGTCTTTTTTAGTGAATCTTCGAACCGCAACAATTTCATATTCGCAAGTTAATTTTCTATATAGTTCCTCATTACTGAGTTCCAGTGGGACATACTGGATGACTCCAATTTTCTCCACAAATGAAGCAGGGATATATGCTCTAACATTATGGTCTTCTAAGTGTGAAGAGTTGTTCAAAAAATCGTTTGCCGTACTCGCCTGCTTAAATATTATTTGAATTTTGTGGGCATTGACTCGGCTGATTTGATGTTCACCCTTAATATATTTACCGAGAATACCCTGAATGTATATGGGGTCTTTATTCCCAATTTTATCATTTTCAGAACTCTCTATATATACTGGAAAGTTAATGTTTGTTGTATTATCTGGGTATTGTCGCTTGTAGTTAGGCTTAAAGTAAGGCTTTTGCCAAGCATCTTCAGGTGGATTATTACTAGAGGAAGAACCCGTAGCATGGACATACTTCCTCTTCTTTACTTCTTTTACTGAGTCCCCATCACTGTGGGGACCCATACTTGAGAATTAAAGTGTATAATAGAATTTAAATCGCAAAGTCCAATTTAAATAAACCGCCCTGTTTGACTTCCCGCCAAAAAGTCTGTAATTATAATTGTTTATTTATTTTATTTTATTTTTTTCTATTGTCCAAATTTCACTCGTGCCCTAACGCCAAAACTCTAAGCAGGCAATTCTAAAATTTATAACCTCTTTGAACAGATATAAAATAAAAACTTTTTGAAAATTCAAACTTAGAATCACGTTTGACATTTCGATACGTTTCACTGACTGGAACAATTCTTAAATACACGGTAATTGTGACCTTTTATCGTTTAACATTCAGCTCATATCCTCTTACATATTGTATTCTTACAAGACTGCGACATTAAATTTACTTATGGAACTTTACACTCTACATGGTTGTGATAGAGTTGAAAATAATTGACAAGACTGCGATATTAAATTTACTTATGGAATTTTACACTCTACATGTTTGTGATAGAGTTGAAAATAAAATATCACCGCTGTGCCGGTCGGAGTGAGGGGTGTTAGGTTATTTTTTCGTTACGGAATTTCTGGATTCGGTCTCCACGCTCAAGGCCCGCGATAGAAGCTATGCACTAGCTTAAAAGTAAAATAATATAAGTTTCTTTGTCGTTTAAGTCCTAGTAAGATTTTGACCCAAGTGTCATCGCATCGGGGGACCGCTAAAGAAGTATTTTCAATTTCCTGGTCCGGAGTTCGGTCCCCCGGCGTGAGTGAGATACTCACCCTAACCTTATAACACCCCTCTGTTTCTGTCTGTTAAAAAGAACGATTAAAACGCTGCCATCACCTTTTATGACGTCATCCTTATAATTTGATTCAAATACAATTAATTGGTACATTATAACCACTCGTTGTAGAAGGTACACAAACAAGACAGGACTGTGCACATTGGCACAAAAAAAAACGGTTTTCAAATATTCAGGGGGCTTAGAATGTGAAAAAAAAACACGATACGTCTCCGCTCAGTTTTATTGTGATTGGTTGAGAGACTGACGTATCGGTATTTCGATGTTTGTGATTGATCGAGAGAACGATACGTCAGTCTCTCAACCAATCACAATATAACGGAGCGGAGACGCATAGCGCTTTTTTTTCACGCCCTAAGCCCCCTGGTTACCAGACAGACCTCAGCTACCAGGCAATCAGTACAAAACAAGAGATTATAAATCTCACCTAGCCGACACGCAGGACCCGTCGACGGCGGTGTCTTGCCGCGGGTGATCCTCAGCGAGCGTGTCGGCCAGCTCGTATCCAGACGGCACCACGAACGCGACCTCATTCGTTGCGTCAGACCAGTACAGCACCTATGTAGATTATTGTACAAAAAACATTTATACTCAAGTAAAAAATCTACATGTTTAAAATACAATATTATCAAACTAAATTAGACCAAATGACTGATTAATTTTGAGTTGTAAAAAAAGGGGTAATTTTCCCACATGGACTAATTTATAGTAGAGTGTATTAAGCACGTTTATATGTTCGTAGGTTCAAAACCCAAGGCACACACCTCTGACTTTTCTAAGTTACGTGTGTATTATTTATAAAATATCGTTTGCTTTAACGGTGAAGGAAAACATTGTGAGGAAACTTACATATAAGAATTTTTAGGTTATGTGAAATCTGCCAACCCGCACTGGGCTAGCATGGTGAACTAAGGCCTAACCCCTCTCAGTAGTAGGACAGGCCCGTGCTCAGCAGTGGGCAGTATATAATACAAGGCTGGTTGCATTACCTGTTCCCTGCCGTCGTAGATGGCTGGCGAGTTGGGGTCGGAGGGCGGCGCGGCGCTGTGCGCGTGGCTCGGCGCGTGGTGCGCGTCGTAGCTCGTGTGCACGTGACCCGTCCAGCCCGCGTGTCCGCGCACACGCACCGGCTTACCCAACCTGCAACAATAATTATCATTAATGGATTTACACTTCATACAAGCAAGAAGAATATCCTACTAATACCTATTATAAAGGTAAAATTTGTAAATGTATGGTTGTATGGATGTCTGGATGTATGGATGTTTGTTACTCTTTCCCGCAAAAAATACTGAACGGATTTTGATGAAATTTGGAATACGGGTAGATCATGTCCTGGATTAACACATAGGCTACATATTATCCCGGGAAAATAAAAAGCGATATTTTAATCCCGGAAAAACTTTTTTGCGCGGGCGGAGCCGCGGGCAAAATCTAGTAAGCAATAATAAATAGTCTAAAACAATGTTACATGGTTTGTTGGTTAGAATATTTACTGTAAAGTCAATTGTAGACCTAGAGACCATTTTTTTGTTGCATCTGAATGACAAGACGCGTATAGCGCTCGCCTGATTGCAATTGATACGACCGCTTATAAATAGTAGCAACATTATACATAATTTTTAATTACAAAGTACTACATGGCATTTTATTGCACTCGTCACCAGATGTTAAGTCTCATAATGCCCAGTAATTACGCTGGCTACAATGTGCTTCAAACTAGAATACACATTGCTGCTTGGCGGTAGAAAGTTAGTACTTGTTAGTTCAGCGTAGCTCGCATAGCCGAAATATTTTTTAAATTTATTACATGGCGGTTTTGCACACTTATGTGAATAATTACGCTACGCGAGCTAACTTAAACATAGGTTAGTCCTTAGTCTGCATCTAGTTTAATACCTGTTACATGTAAATAATACACAAGTGATATTGATATATATAGAAGTAGAGCGGTGCTCCACATAAATTGTGATTTTTGCTGTGTTATTGTGTAAAAAGCGACTTTATATTTAGCGCTGCACGTGTGGATTGTTTTTGTTAAATGTGTGTTATCCGTGTCTACCTCGCCCTTCGTGAGGATTGTCAGAATAGTTTGCGCATTTTTGCCATATCGTGTCTATTGGTTAAATAGTCTAAGGCGCGAATTATACAAAAAAGGCGTAAGGTGAAGGCGCAGTGCAGGCATCTTGCCGCTTCAAAACGTTTCAATACAAAATGTATTGAAACGTTTGCTGCCAAAACTTCTCGACAAAGTCTTGGTAAGGTAGCCACTTCTTTACTTCGACATAGTAGTTAGTATAACAAAGAAACAATACAACTGCTACTTATATACTTTAAAAAATGTCTAACCTAAAACTTTGACACTGGCAGATGCGCAAACCGCGCCTTGCCAAAGCGAGAAAAAAAAAACAAAAAAAATCGCGTCTAAGGGTACCTACCCGCGCAGCATGTGCAGGAAGGCAGGCTGCAGCGCGTGCGTGCGGCGCGCGTTGGCCACGATGTCGGCGGGCGCGAGTCGGCCCGCGCGCACGTACACCACGTGCACCGTCAGGCACGCGCGCGGCGCACACGCGTCCACACGACGCAGCGCCGCGCCGAACCCACCCAGCGACGAGTCCAGCGCCACCAGCCGCGACCCGCTGCTCGACGACCCGCTCTGCACCGGGAACAACATTACCATACAGTCCAACGCACTGACCAGAACTGGGGGCTTGAATGTGAAATAAAAACACGATGCGTCTCCGCTTCGGTTTAGAGACTGGTGTATCTGTATTTTTGATGTTTGTGATTGATCGAAAGACTACCTGTCTCTGTAATATTAGAAAATATATTACTTATACTTCCGACTGGAGGCTTTAACTTCAACTTTAACTTATCTTCAACAAAGTAAAACTTTGTGGATGTACAAGACAACTGAACTGTGTGTACAATTACTTTGTCCGACCCGGAGATCAAAATTGAGAATTTAATTTTCAATATTAAAAAGAAAAATTATAAACTAAAACACAAAGTACATATAAAAAAATAGTAATGAAAAAAAAATATATTACCTTTCTATCACCGCCAATATTCAGATAACCGAAATGCGATAGAAATAACCTGGCCGTCTGGAATTCAGTGACTGGCTCAGGCGGTACGTATTCCTCTGGCACCTAGAAAAAAAAACACACGTCAATATCTAAGAAGTAATTGATTAAAATTCCACCTGGTTCACCTGATAGAAAAAGTTGACTTTGAAACCATACATAAAAATTGAGCCAAATTATTTCTGTAATTACATGTTTCAATGTGTGTCGCATGTCTGCCCCACGTTGGACTGGAGTAAGGTTAGGTAGAAGAGACAAACCACATTATCCTCGCTCTCTTTGACGCGTTTTTCGATGGCGGCCTGTTGCTCGAGCAGTTTGAACAGAGTCGTAGCTTCCGGGTCGTTCAGTTGACGAAGCACCGCTTCAAGGGTTGGGAATGCTGAGTCACTGTAATACACACGTTTTATAAATAGGGACCTTGGACGAGTTGCAAACGTTTCTATTCTATCTTTTCTATAATGTTTTTTCTTATTATTCTGTTTTGACGTTGTGAATAGGGTAATTCCTATGTTTGATTTTGTATATTATTTTAGATCTAACAGAAAATAATACGAAAGAGAAATTCTTCTGTGAAATCAGCATCAAAATCGATTGAATAATAAAGCAGGTATTAAATTTTTTAATATTTTTGTGAGTAAAACTGAGGGCATGGCGGGGATATTGCACCATCTCTTTCGCACGCACGCAGCGTTATAGCCGACGGCGCTTGGTGACGTCACAGCCTAGTATTGCTGTTATTTGACAGCTACCCCTTCCACCAAATTTTAAAGCTTTATAATTTACTATTGCGCCAATTTTTTAAATTCTTTTCCCATTCAATTTTGGATAGCATACATTTTTCATGGTATTTAAAAGAAAAGTAGTCAATTACCCCATTAGAATATTATTATAAGGATAGGTCAATTACATACATTTTAGTTTTGTATTAGCGTTAGCGATGTAAAATGGTATTTTGCGTAACGCTCTAGGTATTATTATACTTGTGTAGTGTGGTGGTGCGGTACTCACAGCGCGGTGGGCGGCGGCACCGGCAGCGCGCGACACAGCGGCGCGGAGGGGGCGCGCGGCTCGCGCATGTCGACAGGCCGCGCGCACGCCCCCGCGCTGCGCCCCGCACTGCGCGCCGCGCCCCGCGAGCTCAGCGACCACGCGTACCGACCCCACGCGCAACGGATTATCACTGCGCAACACACAGTGTTCCAGTTATATAACGCTCTCTCCAGCTAACATCAAACACTAATCGATAAATAATTATGTGTATTCTAAACTATCGATCGACAAATTATATCATGCTAATAATAGAAGGTATGAATCGATAATGCCCTAGATCCACAACGTTATAAAAGGTTGTGTTACCGATGAGCGTGGGCTGCGGCTCCTGGCTGTTGGCGAGCGGCTCCTCGAGCAGCGACAGCAGCACGCCGCCGTCCGCCACGAAGTGCCGCAGCGGGCCGTGCCCCAGCGCCGCCAGCCAGCGCTCGTCCAGCCGGCACCACGTCGACCCGCAGGCACCCTCACCCACCTGCACATTAAACTTCACTAGTACACCCCACTACTCATATCTTACTTCATTCGTTTCATTCACTCACATATTCATATCATTCACTCAATCAATATTTTTTTCCTTTACCTTATGGTAATAAATTATTATTACCACAAAGGATTACCTGTTCTAATATCTGCATAAGGAGGGATTCGGCGGCGTCGCGCACGCGCATCGAAACTGGCTTTAGTTCTTTCTCATCTTTCATTTTGGGCGGATCGCCTGGCTTTCCTAAAAGAACATCATTTTGTTAGGCAAGGCTCTTGCACTAAGTTTAAAGCGTTTTTGTCGGATTAGTATAAGTTTATGTCGAATATGGCCATAGAATAAAAAAAATCCCTAAATTAATAAATTTTGATTGACGAGATACACAAGTAACTTGGTCATTGAAAAATCTAGTTTCATACAAAATATGTCACGTCTCAAGAAATAAATCTGAAATAAATAAGCAGAGGTCTATGTTCAGTAATAGACATAATAATGCCAGTGACCTTGACTCTTAGTGCCGGAAATGCCGAGCTCGACGACCTCCATGAGCGTGGCGAGGCAGGCGGGGTCGGCCAGCAGCGCGGGACAGAGCCACGCGGACAGGCAGGTGTAGGCGGCCACCACACACGAGTGCAGGTCGCGCGAGTGTGCCTGCGGCGGACGGCCACACTGCACGCTGATGTAGTCGCAGATCCAACGCACCGCGCGCTTGCGCTCCACCGCCTCTGCGACACCCGACCAACATTATATACTAGACTTTGGTTCGCGGCTCCGCTCGCGTAATCAAGTTTTTCCAAGTAATCAAGTAGCCTATGTTACTCGCTGATAATGTAGCTTTATATTGGTGAAAGAATTCTTAAAATCGGTCCAGTAATTTCGGAGCATATTCAATGCAAAGAAACAATAAAATCTTTTGTCTTTATATTATAGTATTAGTATAGACAACTGTATATTATACAGCAGATAGCCGTAATACTGACAAGCGCTGACGATTGCGCAATAAGTAAAATGACTACTTTTAAAGATACATTTATTAAAAATATACATATTATGTTATTCAAAAGTTAACGAAAAAATATATTTCAAAATGCACAGAAATAAATGAGTTAAACAAGCTTTGAAATTTGGTTGAAGAGTTAGTTGTCAAAAAACAAGACTGACGTCACCGAGTGTCATCAGCCATAGCGCTGCGTGGGCGAGCATCCCACAACGTCCGTTCAAATATAAATAACTGCAATAGGCTCGCCTCTATCACATCATAGGACGGAATACGCACCGCAAAAAGTGGATGCACTAGTTGCGCCTCTGCTTTCGGGAATAAAAGGCATATGTGTGTGTGTCTCTCGACTTACCTATTATATACTCTGTTAGACATGAAAATAACAACGAACAGTAAATATGACAATTTTAAAAGTAACCAATAACTTAACACTTCGTGTAACTTTTGCGTACGCTATTTAACGTTCAGTCCGTCTATTGGACGCAAATAAGTAAAACCGATCTGCAAAAGAAGATAGTATTTGATTTTACAGAATATAGCCTGACAGACAATCTCACCTGGCTTCGAGGAGTGTAGCTTGGCGAGTCCAGACAACAATTCTAGAGCAGCGAGGGACACCTGCAAGTCTCCCTTCCACGAGGATATGAGCCGGTGGCACACCAGGTAAGTGGCGCGCACCACTAGCGCGGCACCTGATGTATCGTGGAGTCAGTTTGATATGACAGTTTTTATTGACATACCACTATTCATGCAATATAGTCATGCGTACATAGATAAGTTTTATTTCTATGTATGCATAGAATATCATTGATTATTAAAATACAGCGTAATAGATAGCATTAATATTATACTAGGACTAGAAAGGAGAACAAAACCTAGGAAGAATATAGTTAACTATTTCTTGAGTGACATAAAAATTACACGATAATTATAAAACACGATAAAGAAGAGATTAAACTGATACTCTTTCATTTAGAACTACAAAATAAAATACCATATAAATTATAGTTTTTCTGAAAAATAAAACCATTTGTTACAATAAAAATACATAATGAAATGGTAATGTTAAATAAAAAATGCAAGCAAACATTGAAGACACAAAACATAAACATGCACTTTGATAGCTATAGACATCAAAATATAAGAAATATCGATATCAATCGATAAAAGTATCGATATTTTTGGATAACACTGATTATTACCGGTACAATCATCGATAAATACATGTAATTTATCTTCGATAGATACTTTGCACAAAGTATGTAGTTATAGCTAACAAAGTAATTTTAAGGAGAGATATTTTCATAGATAACTAGTTGCGCTCTGCCTACCCCTTCGGGGATAAAAGGCGTGAGTATGCGTATATTTTCATAGAAACTTAATATTTTTTAACCAATATACTGCATCATCACATTAAAATAAATAGACACGTTAAAGTTAAAAAACCATGAAATATATCGCTCCTTAGTGAATAGCAAACAAAAAAACATGTATAAAGTTACCGAAAAGAGGCGAGGTCGGGTCTAGCTCCCTAACGTCAGCGGCGAAGTCCTCGAGCGAGTGACTGTCCGCGCTGCCGGACGCGCTGCTGCTGTCCGACCGCGCTACAACATGCCCGTTATGTACGACATACGAGAATGGGTCAAATGTGACCCATTTAGTGTTGACAGTAGCCACAACTCTGATAGTGTTTACAGTAGCCTCAACTCTGATAGAACATGCCCGTTATGTACGACATACGCGAGTGGGTCAAATGTGACCGTAATGTGACAGTAACCTCAACTCTGACGCATGTTACTTTTGATAGTTGGTGAGTAGCCTCATCACAATTATTATTATTATGAATGTCACTTAGGACATCGACATAGTGTTGCAGTTCAGCGAAGGCTGTACTGTTGCTGAAGGGATCTTCTTATTATAATTTATTTTTATAGAACTATTACATGTAACTCTTCCATTTTTTAAATATTGTATCAAGCTCATATTTCATACTCTAATGGCAATGTAGATGCACACTCCATTTTTTGGTTACCTTCTTGAGACTAGGTACTTTTGTATTTTTCATTAAAATAAATTCTCATAGCGTTGGCACTAGTTGAATTTTACCTCATCTTGTAGTTAAGTGTAAATTACAACTACCTGGTTGCATTTGAAGTGAGTAATAAATAATCTAGGCCCACATTTTAGCCTACAATTGAGCATATTTTTTTGTCTAGCGCCTGTCGATTTTTTTATAGTAAAACTACTCTGAAAGACAGAATACCATCCACTATCAAGCCAGGAATTAAGTTGCTTTTTGCATTTTTTGTTACAGAACTATTACAATCTCGTTAATACTGTTTCTAATGTATGAATGACAATAAACCCATGACATTAGCCTGTGGTGTATGGGAGTTAATCAAATCACTTCAGCCCTGTGCCATTTATGAAAATGTTAACACTTCATATACATATAAATTTTTGGTAACGCCTTAACAATGTACATGTCATATTTTGTTAAAAATCTACATGGTTATATTGAATTAGGTTATAGAGTTCCAATACTCAAATTTTTAATAGTGATTCCTTGCCTCAAAATGTGGCAGACAGCAGAATTATCGCCCTTAATGTGATGGCACGTTGCTTAGCAAAATAAAATGTAGCGTGTAAATGTAGTGAAGTGTTTGCAGGGATTTTGTGTCCCGCGGTGCGTACTGCGTGTACACTCGACAGTATGCCAAGCCTACTGGTGATCGTGTTCCAAACAACTGAGAGTAACAAGACATTGAAACTTTCACCAGTCGATAATATACACCTACCTTAATTAATTTCGTTGTCATATTGAGCTGGAGTTTAATTATTTTGTTCAAATATGAAATGCAAAATAATTTAATCGATATATCAAGGTTCGTATGCAAGAGATTGGTGTAACTATCGACTTGTGCAAGTATTGTAAGACCACACTTGCGTATTACATCTTATATTTCGTTACTAAAAGAAAATTTTTAAAAAATATTTCGAAAGAACGAAACCACTTGATTTATAATAAGATATAATATTTTCATTTACATTTTCAATAAACTATCTCAATTGTTTATTCGTACAATCTCGAAAATGAACCAATGAGAAAGTTTCTCTTGACAATCTCACTAATCACTTTTGATTGGTTAATTCTCGCAATCGGATCGTAGAGTTAGGCATAGTTTATTGAAAACGTTAGTAACGCAATATTAGTAAATGTTCAACACAGTACAGCCAGAGAGGTACCTTTATAGTCGGATGTGGCGTGTTGCAGCGTGTTGGTGGTGGTGGTGGCGTCGTGCCGCACGCACAGGTACAGCGCGGACAGCAGCGGCGCCGCGAGCGTGTCCTGCCACTCGACCTGCACGGCCGACACGCACATCACGGAGATCTTGCCGCGCGTCAGCTCGCCCAGCGTCATGCCCGCGCTAGTACACACATTTTTTTTCCCTCTTCGGCGCATTAGGGACGGCTGCGGGCTTCCTCTGACTCAAGTGTCTAAGTTGTCGTCCGCAACCGCCTCTGCGCGGCGCCGCTTAATGCAGTCCGACAAAAGTACACACACACTATGCAATCAGCTCTGAATTATACTGCCCACTGCTGAGCACGGGCCTCCTCTACTACTGAGAGGGGTTATACACATACTATATTTTACGCTAAATCTTGGATGACCTTCAATTTACGAACTTTTAAGAGAGCAAGCAAAGCCTAGTTTTTAAATTAAACTTTACGGTTTAATTGAATATTACATTACGGTACGACTGCAATGCTGAGGTCTCGGGTTCGATTCCCGGGTCGGGCAGTGATATTGGATTTTTCTATTCAGTATCAGCCCGGAATCTGGAATTTGTGGCCGATATGCCGATAGGCTCACCCCCTATGACAATGGGACGGAATACACACAGCGAAAAGTGGGTGCAATAATTGCGCCTCTACCTACCGCTTTGGGGGAAAAAGGTGTGAGTATGTGTGTGTGTGTGTGTGTGTGTGTGTAAAAATATTTGCCAATACCAAAAATATTACCCACAAACAGTGCTTTCATAAATGAGCCCATTAAAAGGCCAGAAATAATTACACGTCCCAATAACATGCTGTCTCTTTCTTGAATGATGAAATCCTCCAAGCCAGTTTCAGCCACGGCGGCTAATCTCAACGGAGAGCAGCCAGGTACGCAGGAGATATTATAGTGCACAAGTGTGTGCGCAATACACAGGTGCACTCGCTATTCCTTCACTCTCATAGTCCGGTGAGACGGCAATCCGACATGACCGGAGAGAGATCAGGCGCAGGACCAACGGCTTTACGTGCTTTCCGAGGCACGGGGGTATCACAACGCCAACTTCCTGACTCCGAGCTGCGACTGAGTAATTTTTTTTAAAATGGAACAACCCAGTCACAAAGTTTTTTGGCTCGGCCCGGGATTCGAACCCAGGACCACAGCGTTCAAATCGTACTCGTAACTCGTACGCAATACAACTACGCCACCAAGTCATCTCTTCTTGCATTCTTATTGTATTATTAAGTCAGTCCCGCATGCGTACTGTGTGCAAATTTTATTTACGTACAATTCTACTTACTACTCATTACATCCCGGGAACTCTGGCACCGGCAATCCCTTATAATGATAAGGAAAGGCGACCAAAGACAACAGCGCACTGATGGCCGCCTTGCGCAACTCTCTCTTGTCTATGGAGCCGCACTCTAGCTTCGGCTCACGTTCCGGCAGGATTTGCTCTAGAGCGTTTACGAAGTCTGGTACTAGTACTAGCACTCCGTCTAGATCCAACCTGAAATTATATTTATTTTCATTTGTTTTCGTTTGATTTAATACATTTTAGTGTATTTTTGTACGCGTACGGCAAGGTGACGAGTATTAATAAAAGGGATATGATTTTCCTCGTGTCAGCCAAGACGGTTATAGTCTTGTATATATCGTATCGATAAACTTCTTGGCTGGCTTGCTATTCGAAGACGGATATACGCACGCTGGTCCCGGTATGCGACGCGTGTATGTGAGCCACTATGGCGAGTGTAACACCTTGTGCTCGGTGAGCTATCCAGGTGGGTATGTGTATTCGTTACGCTATCACTAGAAGTTTAACCTGTCAAGCTCCGCTTATATATATAGATGTGTGGGATAAAATACCGAGACAAAACACCGTCTTCATACGAACGAATAACTTTAATTAAATTGAAATCAACTTTTGAGCAAACTTAAATTACGTCTTATAAAAATCACGTCTTCCTCCCCTGACTACGTACACGCCATCTTGCTTTCCTATTCCCTTTTCTCTCTTTCCCATACATCTCTCTCACTCCCATAAATCACGTTCCGTTTCCCACAGATGTATGCTGGTACCCTATATACAGGATCATTTTGACATTGCGTTACTAAATGAAACCACATACTTGTCTCCTTGAAAATAACACTTTCCATTCAGTTATTTTAACTATAGGTGTAAAATAAAAAAGTATAAGTTTCATGTCAAAATGACCCTGTATACAGATGTATGCGGTGCTTGTGGTGTGGTGTGGTGTGTTGTGTTGTGTTGTACCTGAAGAGGTCAGAGGCGTTGAGCACGACGGCGGCGGCGGTGGCGGGGTCGCGCAGGCCGCGGTGCAGCGCCGCGTAGCACCGCGCCAGGTACGGCGCCAGCACCTCCTCACGGCACGGCTTGGCGCACAGCACGCGGCACACCGCGCCCAGCGCCTCCGCGCGACCTGACACAACATACCAGGGCCGGATTAAGGCCCACCAATATATTTTTTCTCACTCAAAACTGATTAACCGACTGCAAGATATCTCTTTTTTTTTTACTTAAAATATGTTCCAAAACGTTTGGAATTATAGTGTCAAATATGTCATTTTCACATATTTTTTTTATCTAATATCGAAAGCTATTACCTGGTTGGTAGGCAAGCATACTCAGTTTATACGCGGCGTCCGACATCATCGGTGGCGGCGGCGTACCATCCGTGCGTTCTAAAACATAAAATATGAAAAACCCTTTCGAACAATTTTGGTCCTTCGAGTTACACACTTCGTATTTTTACAAAATAATAGTATGTAATAAAAACACATAAAATCTCAACATTTTTGACCTTCTAACATCGAATTGAGCATTTTTAACATAAACCTAAAAAACACTCCAAACATTAAACCTTAAATTTAAAATTTGGTCCTTCGAGCCATACACTTTCTTCAACGTAAAGTCAGGTGAAATGATTTTTAAAAACACACTCACGCTGATTGTTATTGTAAGTAGGTGTGGTCCCAATGAGGGCCGCTTCGAACAACCATTCCCCGAACAAGTGGAAGATAGAGTTCACCTTCGGACGTAGTGGAGTCAGTGGCGGTTTATCTGATTCACCCACTGCAACAGTAACAAAGGGATAAATTATGGGCAAATTGCGGGCGAAAGTGGGCCAAAGTGGTTAATCCATGGATTGGAGATGGAAAACTTATGGGATTAAGCCATGTACACACATTATCTATTGTGGATCTCCAAATATCTGAGGTAAAGTGAATTAGGCCACATCTAACGAGCACCACTAGCAATAATATCGACGGTTCGAGGTCTAATTGACTTAAGCGACATTGAGTTTTATGCATATTTAGGATCAGCACATTTTCCTCCGTTTTTTTTTATTTTTTTGTTGAACATAGTTTTATTTTTTTGTAAAAAAAATGTCGCTAAGTCGACTAGCCCGCCATCCGTCGATATGATACAGTATAATCACTACATCTCTCTTGCAAGATCTTTCAGCCCACTTCACGTCAGACGTCAGTTTCAATATACCTTGCGAGGTGAGAGAGTTGGGCGGGGTGGTGGGCGCCACGCTGGCCGGCCGACTGCTGCTCGTCAGACCAATGAGTGACGTGCGCGGGGTACCTGGACAATTCGATTGGATATCGATAACGAGCTAGTACTGTCGACAAATAACGCAATACTATTATATCGATATGAACGCACTAGCTGTACTGTTGACATAATAAGCTAATGTTAAGTGGGTAAAATCTCCTCAAATATATAACGGTTAATAAAATAATAATTGTAGCACATTTAAACGAAGCAACCAACTAAAATACTAACAAATAGCATAGTATGACTGCATAAACTCTATGGACATTAGTTTCTAAAAATAGTACCTATTTATTTTATAAGGAAAAAATACATCACTAAATGGTGACGTAGTTTATATTAAAAAAAACGAATCTTAATTTTTTTATGGTCGGTTGCTACATGAGTATACCTACTGAAAAATATTCTAACACAAAACCCACTTCTGGAAAAAAAACTTGACATTAGTTTAATAATACCGAGTCGATAATCTTCCAAGCTCTGTTTAAATTAGTAAACATTTTTAAAACCATAGGAAATATTGGTCTACAGCCCAGCTTTGTACTAATCAGTAATTTTTATAAATAAACCAAGTTCCGGTGATGAAATAATAAAGTGCAGGAATATATATATGTTCAAACGAACGTTCCAAATACATGAGTAAGCAAGCCGTGCGTGGAAAAGAAAAACCAGCAATATCGATACGAAAATATAAAACCAAAATATTTATAACGGTAGTACTGTAAAACTAGGCAACTAAGTTCTACTTTTACAAATTGATTACGAATTGATAGCTTAAAATGGGATTATAATTTCATGAATATTACATTTTCCACATTTTTTAGAAGGGTTCGATTTTTTAAACTTGTTCACATAATCCTATTTCAAACCATCGTGTCGTTAATCGATATCTTACTTCTCTCTGGTACTTTGTCCCTGGGCTTGGAGGCGGACACGCTGAAGGACTTGGCGAGGCGGCGGTGCGCGGGGGGCGTGAGGTCGCCGTCGTCAGTGGCGCCCCCTGCAGCCCCCTCACCCCCAGTACTCCCCACGCCCCCCGCACCGCCAGCCCCCGCACCCGAGCCCCACCACCGCTCCGAGCCGCGCCCTGCCACCCGCGTCCAACACACTACTATACGCCACGCACCGAAGGGACTAATCGTCTAAATTCGAAAAGCCCATAACTCCACCGATATAAAAAATTACAAGAGGCAAAAAGAAATTAATGCATTTATTATATATTACAATTTTTAGTCAGTATTTTATCTTAAATTAAATCAAGAAGTTCATCGCGTATAGACAGAGTTACGAGTTTTTCTAATTTAGACAGTTATGCAGACATTAGATCATCTAAGCTAAAATCATTATCTAAACTTTCAAAGTTTGTTATCAAGGATGTAGTAATCATGTTGTACAGAGCCATTCGCGGTGCGCACACATCCTCGTGTCGTTTCGTTGCAACAGCCAACAGTGTTCCACGAACGGGCAACATACGCTCAATCACTTTTCAAACATCAAACACGATGAAATAATATATTTTTTTGTATATTGGACCAAAATTATGTACTTGGGAATCGTATAAAAATAAAAACGTAACACAAAATTAAAAGCAATAATTTCATGCATAGTTAAAGACTAAGTAAATAATAATAAGTAAGCATGTTTTTTTCTTTTGTCTTTCTTATTTCTTAATATTTTTTTCATGATTTTTTCTTTAATTATTTCTTTTTTACTTCTTTTTATTTTTTATCTTTTTTATAGTGTTAGTTGCGGGATTTTAGCTTAGACGAGGTGAATCAACGTGTAGTTATCGTCAACCTTTGGCTAACTTCAAAGCGGCCAAAAAGATAGACAATAACAATACCTACATTATAGCAAAAGTGTCACACTTGGAAGCGAGTTCTGACGTCATCAAAGATGTCTTAAAGATATACGTGTGCGTAAACCATAGCTTTATACAGTTTATTTTTGCTATAACTAAGCAAAGAGTAAGGTAAGCAAACCGTACAAAAGATAGTGTGCAAGTAAAATAATACTGTGTTAAAAATATAACCAAATATTATACAACTATTAAAGCCATTTACAAACTGTCTAATAAACTACTTTACGAAAAATAAAACAAAACAAAACTACTATATAAAAAAATCCTCACCTTTCTAAATAATCTATTTCCTTTTTTTACAGTAAAAAATAGTAATTTTTGGTTGAAAACACCACATGTGGCATTCAATGTGTCATTATTAATATGAAATTGTGCATCCGCCACTAAGGTACGAGCCTTAGAAAACAAACGCATTGTTACGAGTCCGCGAAAAATGTATAATACATATTATAAACCCGAGTACACAAAGTGTTAACACGTTGGACACCCCATGATGTGTTTCTAATATCGCCATATATCATGGTATAGCGTGTATCCGTCAAGGACGGATCTAAATTTCAACTCAAAAGGGGGGTCATATAGTCGAAGTCTAGTCAAGTTACAATAATGAATTAAATAACAAAAGGAATATTAGCCCGTGGGTGGGGGGTCATGACCCCAATTACCCCCCACCCCCCGTCTGGATCCGGCCTTTGTATCCATATCATACCTGTATAGGTGCCGAGGAAGGCGTCGACGTGCGCCGCGATGCCCTTCATGGCCTTGTGGAAGATGGCGGGCAGCGCCTGCAGGCACGGGTGCTGACTCGGGTCGCGGTTGCCCTCCTCTTGCGTTATAGAGTACTGGCAAAGTTTTTAGAAAAGGTGCAGGTTCGTCACCAGATCTTAAGGGATCTACATATACATAACATATACATATACATCTTAAGGGATGTATACAGCCACAATTCCAAAAGAATAATGCGTGCACTGTTAACTTTAGATTTATTGAACAACGGTTGGGGCAGGTTGAGAATAATTTGGATTGAGAGTAATTTTTTACAGCATATCTCTTTTACATCCCAGCAGTTACAAAAAGTACATTATCAACGAATTTAAATTACCCCTTAAAATTGTTTAAAAATTATAAATGTTCACTATTTCCATCCTTAAGTATTAACCTCGTCTTTTTTCGACACCCTGTATACGTTAATTTTGAGCGCCCGTATTGACAGCACGCTGTATATCTCACCTGCAAGAAGTCCGGCGTCTGGCTGATGACGTGCGGCCGGCACAGCTCCACGGGGTTGCCGATGGTGTGCAGGATGCGGTACCACGTCTGTATCACCGCCTCCGAGCTCATGTCCGCCGGGATCAGGTTTGCGTCTTCTTCAGCTGAGGCAAGGGCATATATTTATGGTTTCGTAATTTTTTTTGTCTCATAAAAAACCCTTACCACCTGTGTTGGACCATTTTATATTTATATGAGTCTGTTCCATATTAGGTGTCTAAACTCTAATGCAATTGCAAATTGACATGTTTTAATTACTGACGAAAAGTGATTTTTATAGATCGGTTTTCTTTCGACATACTTTGTGGTCCTGTTGTTTTATAAATCACACTGTACCTCAAGTGTGAGTCACAAGGAAGACAGTGTACTGACCGATGGGCAGCGCGGGGAACATGGGTCCGTAGAGGATGGTGAGCAGGCGCGCCGTGAGACACAGCGACACCCGCGCCCAGTGTTCCGTGAGCGGCGCGCGGTGGCGCCAGCGCATGCAGTGCTCCCGCAGCGTGCGCCACAGCGCCGGCGACGGGAAGCACCGGTGGCACGCCAGGATCCACACCTGCCGCACAACACGGAAATTATGACTATAGCATACCACCAGCTAGCCAACATGACAGAACTTTAATTGCGGTGAAATAGCATAAATTTCTCGGATTGAAATAGTTTTTGGTAGACTATAAACATTTATTTAATATGATGTTGAATGTGGTATACTGTACGACGTGTTGTACCTCGAAGAGCACGCAGAGCACCCGCTCGCAGAGCTGCTCGGCGGCGCCGTGCGGTGCGGCGGGCGGGGCGAGCAGCGCGGCGGCGGCGGCCAGCAGCAGCACGAGCAGCGCGCGCCACTCGCCCGCGCCCAGCGCCCCGCGCTCACCCAGCTCGCGCGCCAGCCGCAGCACGCGGTGGCACAGCACCGCCTGCTTGCTGATCAGGTCCCCGCCTACACACACACACGCACACACTAATGTTGTAACCATTATAATATTATGCAGTGCTCTGATGACACATTTTGTTTAGAATTGCGACTATTTATGGAAGCTACCATTTAAAAATTTTTTTTTTACTTACCATGCTATTATATCCAACAAAAACTAATATGTCCAGTTTTACATAACTAAAAATATAGATGTCTGCCAACCCGCACTAGGCCAGAGTGATAGACCTAGGCTAGGCCTAAGGCCTAACACCTCTCAGTAGTAGAGGAAGCCCGTGCCAGGCAGTGGGCAGTATATAAATACAAGTCTGGTTACATTGCATTGCAAAAATATAGATATTTGTAAAAATCTCTAGGCTAGACAAAAATATATTTAAACATAAAATAACTAAAACAAAAACTTACCTAGCTCCATTTGATATATGAATGTGAGTGCTTGCAAAAGGAAATTTCAATAACTTTTTACAATTTTATTAAAATTGAAACTTTAAACAGTCTTTCACACAGAAAAGGCACATTTCATTTGTATGTGTCCAAAACTATATGGGTCAGGTTGAAGCAGTACATCCACGAAATGCCCAAATGAGGCAATGTCAATCATTTATAAAACAAAATGAAGCACAACTCTCTAAAGTTGTCTAAAGTTTTAATGGCATTCACCATAACTAATGTCAAATGTTTTAATTATACTGCTCTTTGTTGCAATCGTTTTAGTTCGGATCGAAAATTATTCTAAAAAGTTAGATATTATTTTAACATCTACCCACTTGACATTATCAAAATCACAAATGAAACGGTGAAGCCATTTTTCAATGAAGCGCAACTCACTCTCATTAGGGCGCGGCACGAACAGGTTCTGCAGATGCCTGAGTATCTTGCGCGCGTACCGGTGCGGCGCGGCCTGCACGGGCGCTGGCACGGCGGGCGCGGCCGGCATGGCGGGCGGCGCCGGCGGCAGCAGCGCGCCCAGCCACGCGCACAGCACGCGCACGCACTCCCGCAGCGCGCCGTGCTCAGACAGCGGCAGCGATAGACCGAACCGGATCACTTCCAACACCCACTCTACCTGTTTTTATATTCAAAACAATCAACCATCATTATAAACAGTCACTGCTCAATAAAAATCAACCACAATATCATAACTATGTTGGCTTATGAAATGTGAAGGTTGAAGTTATAGGTAATATTGTACGCTTGTTCAATATTGTATCTCCGATTATCAAGAGAAGAAATGGATGTCACTTATCAAAATTCGCAACTTATACTTACTTAACTCTATGTGGGATGATTGCATCACATAACAGTCTTCAAGGATAAATCTTAAAACATTTAACGTTCACCTGAGGTAGCACACGCTAGACCTATGTAGTGCACTAATTCCTAATACTCTCATGTGTACGGGAAATCAATTCCGAGCTGTGTGAATATAACACAGAGCTGGTATTGTTAACGGTATTCAGATTAGCAATGAAACTTACAGAAGTTATTTTCTGCAAACCTTTTTTACCAACTCAGTCTAGTCATGGCAATGTGATTTCTTCAAATTTCTAAGCTTGCAGGACTTGATGCGAGTAGCATGTATAGATTTATTGAAATACTAGGTGATGCGCGCGGATTCGCCTGCGTAATAAACCTTTCCCGCTACAAAAGTCATTAAAACACAGTACGACGCCAGCGCCATCTACTTAAAGAATCCGATAAAAAGTAATTTATGATTTGCCATGGCAACAAATTACCGGGATAAAAAGCCTATGTGTTAAGCCAGGACATGACCTACCAGTGTGCCAAGTTTCATTCAAATCCGTTCAGTAATTTCTGTGTTCTGTTTCCACAAACTTTCACATTTATAATTTTAGTAAAATAAGAGTGCTAGTAGTTTAAACACATTTGGAAGTTCTTGCATAATATATATATTTCTGCAAAAACTAACTGCTAGTCTAAACTTAGCCTTATAAATGGTTCTTAGTATATTTCCTACCCTATATAATGTATTTATGTATGTTTAGTGGGGACATATGCAGTCACACAGACAGTTCATCAGTTTGCCGGTCTCTGCCCAGCACAGCCCTCTACTGAGGATCCCGCCACTTTGACCTTGACTGATCATTGCGGCAGGAGCCAACAGGGTCGCTGTGCTCAGCTTATGCGTTGAAGAACGCACAAGTTGCCAGGCCCAGTCTATACACATACTCTCCCAATCATGTCTCCTAGTTTTACCTCCTGTAGTTGTGCTACTTCCAGTCTGTCTGTTCCCAATATCTCCCAACTTGACAGAGAGTACATTGAGCACTCTGCCAGAGAGTGGATACTGGTCTCTTCTTTACTACATTCTGGACACGAGGCGTCTTTGGTCTTACCTATACCGAACAGCAAATAAACCGGGCCACCTGCTACTTTGGAACTCTGATTCAATTTTCTCAAAAAGTTTAAAACTGATAACTATCAGTTGTGCCTACAGAAAGTGAGTTTCATGCAGATTAAATGACTATAAATTTATCCTAAAGTGCTGCCAACTCACATTATAATCAAGCAACAAACACCTAGAACCTAAAGCCGATACTAATCATACCTCAGCATCAGTGGTGAGTGGACTGGGCTCGTGCGAGGCGAGCTGCTTCACCACCGCCAGCACCACCTCCCGGCCGCCGACGGCGCCGAGCACTCCTCGCCCACCGCCCTCCAGGGGCAGCGAGCTCCATTCGTCATACATTCCGTCACTGTCTTTGTTCTATAAATTATCAAACATTCAAAAGGTTTTTAATGCTAAAGGTGTGAATAATATTTCTGAGATAAAAGGCCCGCGTTATATTTTCGCAGGATGAAAAGATAGCCATGTCATTGAAATTAAAGCTACTATAAGGAATTTTATCAGAGTTTTTTATTTCTGTTTTCTCCTGAGTTCGAAAGCTTTGCAGCCCTTCGTGGTAATGGGGCAGACCATAGCGATACCATGACCTTCACGGTCAAAGCCATGTCTTATACAGGGTTGTAAACTATCTCCATACAAAATTATGTTAATATCCATTTAGCATTTATTAAGTTTACCACATTCTTTGTTTTATAATCTGTTTCATAAAGATACCGTGGGGGTTTGGGTGTAGTGTACTTATTGTTCTATGCAGTCTATCATACAGTCATTTTTAACCAACTTCAAAAAGCAGGTTCTCAATTTGATCTATTTGCATTTTTATTTAATGTTTCTTAGATCCAATTTTACTTTGATGCCTGTAGGCTGACCTATATGATTTTTATTGAGTAATATGTTTCAGATATTTTATTGTTAAAACTACTCTCAAAAAAAATTATGACTCAAAATAAAAATTATTGAATAGTGGTGGTGTAATACATAAAGAAAGCTATCCTAAACATTGGATATACATGAAAAAGACACTTGCCCATTTTATACAAAATAGCTATTTTAAGGGAATTTCTAAAGTTTTTAACAGGATACCCCACGAACAGTATACAGGCTCATTGGGCAACTACAGCAAACACGGAAAGAAAAGGTGGTAAAAGGAGAGGGGTTACCTGAATGGGACAATGATAAGCAATGTTCGCAGGCCCCTTTAAGCCGTAGTCCGTCAAGGCCCGCGACGGACACCGGTGTCCATATACATAGGGTTTTCTCATACATCTATATATATAAGCGGGCTTTGAATATGTGAATGATACTATAAGATACCTATGTTATAAATTATAATAAGTGAATATACTTCTTTGCTTAAAGTTATAGCCCCAGTTTGTATATTATCTGTATGGTAGAGTAAATTGTATTCTAATCAGAACAAGCAAGGTCTGGAAGGAAATAACAATATTATAATCATCCATTAGTGATAGGTACTGATCTGTATCCACCCACTTCTGAATAACTATGTATTGTGTATTATAAGTATAATTTATGTTCTTAACTTTCTGGACTACATGCTGTACAATAAATATAAATATATACACTACTGCCTACTTACTTTAATGTTAACTCTATTAAAGATTCCCACATTCATAAATAAAGAGTAACGGTACCCTTATACACGGGTCACAGCGCGCTACGAAACGAACAAGCTATGCAATCACTGCATTATTAAAATAATCCTGAAATGTGTTTATTTGCTCTACGAAGAAAACTGATTAGTGATTGCCATAAATAGTTTTTAGAAATTGTACAATAAAATCGGAGAATAAAATGAAAACTGCACTGCTGCCGTTTTTATTTTTCTGTCAAATTATGTCAGTTGATGTCAGTAATTGTCAATGTCATTTGTCACAAATGACAGCCTGATTGGGGACTATTTCATTCATAAAGTTTCCTACTCAATCTAGTTCGCTATCTTTTCAAACATTTTTTTGTTAATTTATTCATGTCCATGGATACAAAGTCCTTCAGACGCATACTTGTTTCTTTTTAGACGCATACTACTTATCCTCAGTACTTACTAACTACTATGTCAAAGTAAAGCAGTGGTTACCTTACCAAGACTTTATCGAGGAGTTTTGGCGGCAACAAAAAAGCACTTGATTAGCACAGTTATTTCAATTCACTTCATTTGAGCCCTTTAATAGAACTATATTGGATAATATACCACCATAATTATGCAACATAACACTAAGTATCACCAAAATAATGAATTAAAACAAGAGCACCTCATGACACTACCAAGTTCCCGCCAAAACTCTCTTTTCAAACAATAGCGGCAGGGTTACCAACTCCTAAAAAAAAATAGCCCCAAAATTAATATGAAAAAGCCCCAAATAGCCCTAATTGCAAAATTCTAATACCCCAAAAAAAGCCCTGTACTGTCAATGTTACTTTGTATGGTGTAGTATAGTCTGGCATAAAAGAGTAGAAATTAATTAAAATTGAACTAAACTAAATCTGGTATGTTTGGAAACCCTAAAGCAAATGTCAAAACTGTCATAGTTGTCACTGTATGTAAACAACTGTTGTGATCTTGACGAATCTTGTTATTAATTAGCTGTTTTTAAGTAGTGTTTGGTATTATTCAACATGAATAAAACTATACGCAGTGGAAGAGGACAAGTGGTATACAAGGTTTTCTTGCGTTGTTTATCTGAACTCCAAGTGGGAAAGCTACTATCTGATGTTGCAGGCGTTTTTTAAAGAACTTCGGACATGACTGGTAAATGCTTCATTGCATTTTATTTATAAAGTAACACGTATCTTTCTTTACATGCAGTTATAAATTTGGTTTATTCAGTTAGATTGATAGTATTTTTTACAAAATGAGTTCATAGTATTTTTTGTATTTGTTTACAAATAATTAGAGTCCGCTCTCATAATTTTGACATTTGCTAAAATTTTTTTTTTAGATATGTCTATTAGTACTGTTCAAAGAATTGTGAATGGTGGTAATAGGTTCTACGAATAATGGTATGTTTAAAACTCCTGGGAAAAATATAAAAAGAAGACTAAGAAAAAAAAATGATGATTTTGATTGGTGTGCAGCATGGCAAAAAGTTAATTTCTTATCATCACTAACATAGTATAAAACAAAGTCGCTTCCCACTGCCTGTCCCTATGTCCCTATGTCCTCATGTCCCTATGTATGCTTAAATCTTTAAAACTACGCAACGGATTTTGATGCGGTTTTTTTAAATAGATAGAGTGATTAGAGAGGAAGGTTTATATGTACAATACATGCATAATATTGTAGAAAAACATTGATAATTTAAAAGGTTTCTAATGTGATGTCGTAGATAAACACATTTTTTTGCGCTTACATTGCAGACGCTGGCTAAACTCTACGAGAGAGATCAAAATAATTTACTACACTTTTGTACACCTTAAAAAGGTCTACAAAAAAGTCCGCGATAGTATATGTCTATCTCTTAGGGATAACCCACAATAACCATTTTTTATCCTTTACTTTTAAGGAGAAATAATGGCTTGTTTACGAAGCGATCTTAAGCAATACAGCATTAATCCTTATCCAATTAAGTACTATAAATACATTGTGCATTTAATATAGATCAATATGGCTCTTTACAACATGTAACTTAAATAAATATTTTCGAAGATATTACAGATTTACCGGCCGGGGGGTCGGCGGCGCGTGTCTATAAATGAGAAAGTATGGAGATAGTTTGAGATCCAGCGGAGGGCATAAGCTACTTTTATCCCGGAAGAACATAACCTGGGAATTTTATACCGGTTTTTATTTCTCGCGAGTGGGGCCGTCACGGCCTAACCACTGAACCGATTTCGATGAAATGTGGTAGGGAGATAGTTTAACCCGTCAAGCCCCGCTTATATGTAGATTTATGCGGAAACCCTATATACTAGAACGCCCGCATCCGTCGTGGGGCTTGACGAGTCAAGATCCTGGGACGGACCTAGGCTATATCTTATTCCGGGAAAAATAAACCGTGACTTTTATTCCGGAAAATCTTTTTCTGCAAGTAGAACCGCAAGAAAATAAGTATGACGATAGTTTTAGATCCAGAGGTGGAAATAGGCTCCTTTATCCCGGAAGAACATAAAACGGTAATTTTATCTCGTTTTTTTTTTCTCGCGATTGGAGCCGTCACTGTCACGCCACTGAACTGATTGCGATGAAATTTGGAAGGGACATAGCTTAAGACCTTCAACTTCACCAATGGAAAAACTTCACCAATGGATGGAGCGAAGCCAGGGCGGGCCGCTAGTACCTAATATTCTGTTAGAAAAGAAGTGCCCACCTCGAGAAATTTACTGCCGGTATTAAGAGAAGACTTAATTTATTATGGGATAACAAATCAACGAAGATGAGCAATTTTCTAGTGTTGATTATTTGAATGAAGAAAATTTTAATTAGCAAATTATTATAAATTAAACAAATTAAGAAATGTAGTAGTTGATTTTATATGTCTTAAGTGTTTTAAACTGAATAATGGCATTAGAAGTCGTACATGCTTGATGGAAATTCAAATCTTTAATGAGCTTTTTAATTGCATTTTTTTTTTTAGAATCGGAAACATTGACATTTTTTTTGTGCCCGCTTCACGTGGAATGCCCCATATTTTAGGCATACTCCGGAGCAGTGTTGCCAACTTAACGGATTTCCCGTCATTTGTAAGGGATTTGGATACGTGTGAAACGGGAAAATGTCCATGTAATGGCTGACGGGATATTTAAGGGGATAAAATTTCATTTTTATGTGAGGGGGGGCTGTACATGTGAAAGGAGGTCTTCAAGGGGTGGCAAGAACACACGCTTGCCCCCCCCCCCCCCAATGCGAAAAACAATAGCTAGACCCGTGTCAATTGTTGATCTAACGGATTTTTAAGAAAAATATACGACTAATTTGACGGATTTTTAAAAACCTTATTGGCAACATTGCTCCGGAGTCAGGTTTAGCAAATTTTGGCAGATTTTTTGGCAGTGTCGGGCAGATTCGCCATTTTTGAGATGGTTACCCTGCCTGAATGTCAAGACTCAAGTTCTTAAATTATTTAAAATTTTGCTTGTTTGGATTGAAATTAGTTTTGGTGGTGTTATTGGTTTCCACACAAAAAAAAGAAGAATTTGATGGTTTTTAGGAGCTACCTAGCTATTAAAATACTCGGTGTAATAATTAGTTGTTCTTATAACTACTAAGTAATATATATAATTCTACGATTTCATGTATTGTGAGATTATAATTACTTGCGGTAAAGGTTTAATTTAATTGAAAAATAATGCATTTTATTTGTACAATCTGCACTGAAATAATAACCCAAGATGAATTGGAGAGTATGTACGTCACAAGATGTGGTCATATATTCCATTACCAATGCTTGACGCAATGGATACAAAGGTTTGTTGAGATTTTGAGTAGTATTTATATTACAAGTCTTCTAAGGTTCCGCTAAGGCGATGAGCACAAGTCCTCTGTATAAATATTTAAAAACTCTCATTTTAGATCACCGTGTTGTCCACAATGTCGCAAAAAAGTTACAAAGAAACTAATGTGTCGTGTATACCCAACCCTTTCGGATGAACCGAGCTATGATAGTAAGCTCACAGAGGCACTGTTGAACACTCAGCAGCAGCTCAATGCCCAAATTCAAGAGAAGGATGCCACATTAGTAATGTTGAGAAAAGATTTGGAAAACAGTAAGTAAGTAATAATTTGATGGTAACAATATAATTATGTCTTGTCTTTTTAAAATAAACAGTTCAGGGACAAGTAATCAAAAGTAACATTATTTTTTGCTTCAGTACATATTTATTTGATGAACAAAAAATAGGTAGCTTATGATGAACATTGTGACTTTCCAAAAAATAGCAACAATTAAGAAATTAAAATAAAATGAAGTGTTGCATGGATGATACTATTGTTAGCTTAATATTTGGATTTGAATAGCCTTGATCTGTTGCAGACTCAAAAAAAAACAACAGAAAAATCATGAAGTAATTGTTTTGTCTGATGTGACAAAAAATATTATTTTGGATAAAAATCCCGCTTTATATTTTCCTGGGATAAAAAGCAGCCTATGTGTTAATCCAGAACATGATCTACCCGTGTGGCAAATTTCATAGAAATCCATTCAGTAGTTTTTGTGTGAAGAGTAACAAACATCCATACATTCTTACAAACTTTCGTGTTTATAATACAGTAGAACCTCTATATGTCGAATATCAAGGGAGATGCCAAAAAATTCGAGTTATAAAGTCGTTTTCGGCTTATGGAGGATTTGGAGTTAGGTGGATTTTGATTGATTTCGAGTTAGGCAGATTTTGATTTGACTTGTAGAGTTTAAGATTCAATCTTACTTATTTTGCGTTAGAGAGGGGAAATAAATAATTGTTTTAACAATTTTTTTTATTTTATTTATTAGAGATACCATAAGATAATATATACAGTACATTTTATAACAAAAATCAATTTAGTATAAAGGTGTTTACCTTATGCAAATTTTATTACTAAACTTGTATAAATTGATGTGTTTTGTGGTAGAACCAAACTATATCTGACAATTTTTAATCGACACCAAATGCCTTGCTTTTCAAAATTCAAAAGCCTTTATTACTGATTTTTACAATACAAATAAAATATAGTTATGCACATCAGTCTGGTTCTTAATCTAAATCAGCGTGTCCTGCGGACACATAGGCCCCTCTAACCTCTTCCATTCCTCTCTATCTCTTGCAGCTCTGGGCCACAGCAGTCCTGCAACTTTTTTTATGTCATCGAACCACCGGTTCAGTTGCCTTCCCCTCTTTCTTTTGGTGTTATATCGTGGAATCCATTCCGTAAGGTCTTTGGTCCATTTCATTGTTGTCTCCCTTAGCATGTGACCTGACCAACGCCATTTATGTTGCCGAGTTTTCCTGGTTACATCTTCGACTTTAGTTATTTTTCTTAGGTCTGTTGCTCGCTTCTTGTCAATTATTTTATAGCCCAGGATGCTTCTTTCCATGCTCCTCTGACAAGTTCTCAATTTGTGTGTCTCATGCCTTGCTTTGCAATAGTTCAAATGTAATTAAAAATAAATACTTGACATCAAGCAAGCAAGCACGCGTTAAAGTGCGTTATAAATTACTTAAGTGGTAATCCTATTTATTGTATACTCCTAAATTGTTTTCTAAGCAACAATGGTGTATATCCATTGTCGGCTAATTCTTAACGGCGGTAACTTTGTTTTCTACGAACTATATAGGTAATGAGTTTCAAATAATCAAGTTGCAAAGGTTGTAAAATAAATCATTGCTGTGTTCGAGATACAGAGGTCGAATTATATTTTTCGAGTTATAGAGGGACAATATATACCAAAATGGCTTGCAGGGACTCACTCATTATTTCGACTAATAGAGGGTCGAGATTTCGAGTAATGGAGGGTTTGGGGCTTGATGGGCAGGGAACAAAACATTTTTTCGAGTTATGGAGGTTTTCGACTTATCGAGGTTCGACTTAACGAGGTGCTACTGTATTAGTACGATTCCACTGCACATATGATATAGTTTTTTTAAGATTGGCTAGATTTATGGTTTGATCTTTCAGTAAGACTATAAATCAATTTAAAAACGAAGTGGCCAGTCTTAAATTGGAAGTGAAAGGGCAACGTGGAGAGATAGAACAACAGAAAAATCTTAGAGCGAAATTACAAAAAGACTTTGATAGAAGTCATTATCACAGTATGGGCAAGGATATGTAAGTCTGTTTTATAAATTACTTCATATATTAATATTATAAATGTGAAAGAACATGTTTAGATGTTTGTCAAAAGTAAATGAAGAAAACATTCTAATGGATTTGTAAAAATTCAAATCCATATACTGGATTAACATCTAGGCTACTAGGGCACACAATGTGACATTGGCTTCAAGTAAGGTTTTATACACAGTCCAATCCTCAAGTATAAATGTTAACATTCATGTAATTAATTTATGTACAAAATGTAAAATAAAATATTGGCAGTGGTCAACCATTATGATAAAAAACTTTCAATAACCAACATGAACCAATTTTATACATCCAGCATAAAAATCATAAGTATATTTAAATATATTAGAGGGGTTGATGTATTTACAAAAACAGAAAGAGAAAAAAAAAATAGTTCAGTTTCGTGCACCTACTGAAATTTTGTTTCTGCACTGCCTCAGGTTAACTGGTAAAGAATGCCTTCGGCGTTAAGTTCGCATTTACATAACTATGTATACTATAAAGTGCAATAAATAAATAAATAGAATACTTTTGAGTTTTACCTATAGTGTGGTGTCACCACCTTTACAATTTCCAATACAGATGTCAACAGAGATAGCCAAAATATTTCCATTGTGCACCTATCCTGTGTCATATAGCTTTTTAAAGTATGTAATATAATAATACTTGCTCTCTTATTTACACAATTGCCTCTCTACAGAGACGCAAAGAGAATGAAATCCTCTACTGGTGCAGTGATCCAATCGCCACTGGACAGGCTCACGAAGAGGCCAAAAACATCCACCAGCACCGGTTTGGCACCAGATAAGGTAGCCCTGAATGACCTCTTTGTCGCAGTGATGGCGGAGCCCTTCACCGACCTAACATCAGAGCAGGTGGACAATATTAAAGGCGCCCTGCAGTCCTGCATCAGGTCACTGGCGGAGGTGCCTAAAACATCCACAAGCACCCCATACTGGCCCTCTTTTCGAGGAAAGCCCTTCCATAGCGAAGGTGTGCTAAAGCTACAGTGTAGGGGCGAAAAGGACGTAGATTGGCTGCGGGAAACTGTGGCCACTTTCGAGTCACCAATTCCCAGCACTAGGCTATTAGTGGCACGTCAAAAGGACATCCCCAGAAGGGTTAAGTCCGCCGTGCTGCTGCCAGACTGTTCCGAGGAGATCAAGACCATCCAACAGATATTAATTGGGCAGAACAAGGAGTATCAAGTCGGTAGGTGGTCGTTGTACTGTGCCGAGCAACAGGGACGGAATCCTCCAAGCACCTTCCTTGTGCTGGGCATCCCAATCGACCTGATCCCCAAAGTCCTGGCGGAGGGGCGAAGGCTTTATTATCAACTAGGCAACGCGTACATCCGTTTCTTCGGCAGCACGGGAAGGTTGCAGGATATACCTCCAGACCCTGTTGAGACTGAGCCGGCACCCGGGGCCACTGGCGACCCTTCAGCCGCAAGGCAGGGGGTGCGCGCTGAAACGGATCTAGGAGCTGGCACGTCTATGTCCACGGCCAACAAGCCAATGGTCACCCAATACTCCTCAACCGAAAGGAAGAGGCAGGATGGAACATCAGCTTGCTCGCTGACTACCCCCGATATGGGCTCCGGTCACGGGGACCTGGAGGGGGCTGTCGCGCAACTGATGGACCAGGACATTCCGCTTGAGACGGATGATGAGTTGAGCAGTCCTCTTCACTCCTCCTCATCCCACTAAACTCTATAACCACACCCTCCAACGCAAACCGCGGCGGCTACACTGCGTAGAGTGCTGGAGGTCAACAACAAGACCGTCGCCATCCTCCCGGAGCCGTGGATAAGGAAAGGCAGAATCTGTGGCCTAAGTAACATCGGAGGTAAGAAATTGATGGATATCACCGTAAACAACCCGCGCACGTGTATTTACGTACCCAAATCTATCAACGCAGTTGTAGTGAACGATTTCTGTTCCAGAGATCTGAGCACAGACAGGCTCCAGAGCTCAACCAGGCATGCCTCAGGAACCAGGCATGCCTCATGCACTGCTACGTTCTACTTAGATGGAGAGAAGTAAATGTGGTATTCATACCAAAACCATGTGAGAGCGACCATACGCAGCCAAAGTCGTATATACCGATAAGCCTCACATCCTTCCTTCTCAAACAACAGAGAGACTCTGTGATCGGGCTCTCCGAAATCAGGATTTGAGGTACCACCCACTACATAACCAACAACACGCCTGTTCCTCATGCAAATCAAAGGAATCAGTGCTTCACAGTGTCATCTCATCAATTGAGACTCCACTATCAACGCAATAATCAGCACTCATAGAAGTAAGATATGTTTTTTGTTATGGGATTTTTATGCTTATCAATGTTTCGTGTATTTCAGTAGTAAATAAAGGATAGATGCACAATAATATTTATTTTGGAGTTACTAAAAGATAGCCACACAAGTAATTTTTTTTGGGATACCATTAGAAAACATTAAAAAAAAAAAAGAAAATAAGCATTCTGTTTAAAAATAATGCACGATGTCGTCAGCCTAGGGTCCTTGTCGAAACGCCAGGATTTGATTCTCACCCATATATTTTTTGTTTTATAAAGCCTAGTCTCCTTTAGTAATAAAGACTATGCTGAGTGATTGGTTTATATTATCTTTATTATTGTGGTCGAGTTTCTGTGCCATTGCGTGTTTTAAAATATTTTACAGCATCCCACTCCATAGTTCTTGTGTGCAGGACGCATATTCTCGAAGAGAGAACAACGTAAAGTGCATACCGCGCATGCGCGATTTCGTAATAGAACTCGGACCTCTTAGTGACGTCATAGACTTTAGTCAGTGATCTTAGTGAAAAAATCGTGTTATCGTTAGGGTCATTGAACGCTTATAACTCACCCGGTATGAACTGTGTAGTGTTTCATTCGGTGTCATAGTGTAGGTTAGAACTTTGCCTACCCCGCTGCGGTAGCGGGATGAACGTATGTATAAAGTTTAAATAGTTATTTATAGAAATGTTGCTTGTGTGCATCGTTTGTGCTAAACTTAGAGTAAGTAAATCACGATAACTTTCTTTGTAATGCACATAAGGTTGTTTTATGATGTTTAGTATATAGAGCCACTTAGTGTCTATGTACCAAGACACTTATAGTTTAGGCATATAGATTTAACTTAGGCGCGAATTGAAAATAAGTGTAATCTTGAAAGTGAAAAAGAGGTCCTAGAAAGAGGGAAGGCCCTCTTAGTGCTCCGTACGGTATAGCCGCGGAGTACTTAAGCTAATTTGTTTTTTTGTATTTTTGAGTTAAAACGTGTTAGGAGTTTTTTGTTTAATAGAAATAGTTCGGGACATCAAGAAAACAGCAAGTAGTCGGCAAGAAAGAAGAAGTCTGCAAGTTTGAAGAGGAAACAGGCGCTTATGCAGAGTGGACCATCCTTCCTCATCAGCTGTGGCACGGTGCTACGAGGACGACTTCCAGCTACGTCGCATAGCTACGGCGTAGCAACGAGAGACTACGCGCCGAATATTAACGCCGGGAGAATTTGGCTACCGTTGTGGCTGAACTTTGTAACTTTCGATTCAGTGTGTGAAATAAACGCTATTTCCCGATTTTACGCCTTTGTTACTTTGTCACTGGTATCGCCATATTCCCACTCACGCAATCCAGCACACACACAACACATTGCGGGGTGTTGGCCCAGTCCGAGCCCCGCACATTTTCTGGTCCTTCGCGAGCCGGATCTACGTGAGTGTGGAAAATGCCAGTGACAAGGTCAATCGGGAAACGAACGGCGTCGGCCACGGAAGCGTCAACGACGGTCACGTCATGTACCGCGACGTCCGCAACGGGGACGTCCGCGACCGCGACGTCTGCTACAGCAACGTCTGCGACTGAGGCCACCGAGACCACCATCGCCGACACCGTTCAAACGTGTTTCACCACCGATAGGGATACCGCTGCCGGCACCGCTGCGGAGGAGCTTCAAGCCGCCGCACCGGAAGAGAGGAAGCCACAGCGGCCCCGAAGTCGACCAGCCACTTCTTCAAGGCGTTCAACGAAAGCACGTCGCCTGGCACAGGCCAGGGCCGAACTCACAAAACTCAAAATAGAGCTAGCGACCGCAAAGCTAGCAGAGATCGAAGCGGAAGATAGCGAGGATGACCTTAACTCCGTCATCACCGAGGTCGAGCAGGATCAACGCGTTCACAGCTGGTTACATACCAGTCAGCTGCTCGCGATTGATAACCGACCTCACGAAGTGCAAGATGCGCAATCCCGTGTGCAGCCGCCACCCGAACCCATAGACCCAGTGATCACCGCCGCATCCTGGGACATCCCGGCGTCTGCACCGGCGGGAGCCAGTGCCGTGCCCCCGCCAACGTGTCACCCAGTGGCAAATGATGCATCAAATAATCCGCTCGATTTCATAACATTTTCAGGTAACCCCGCGGCATCGAACCCGAATGTGCAGCCGCTGCCTGCGAAGCAACCGCCGCCTGTAGTAGCAGCCTGGTTAAGAGAAAATGAAGCTTCGCAACAGCCGCCGCCGCCGCAGCCCCCGCCTACCCCGCGTCAAGTGCGGGGCGGGGAATTGGTCGCAGCGCGACCGAACTCCGATTATAGTGAACTTGCGTGTGCCATAACGCAAGCTGTGCAAGCTGCACAACATAGACAGCCGTTGAAGTATACGGAGTTGCCCATTTTCAACGGTGCGCATCAAGATTGGCTAACTTATAGAGCCGCTTATAATGAATCCGCAAGTTATTTTACAGCGTTGGAGAATATGTCCCGATTGCGCCGCAGCTTACGGGGCACAGCAAAGGAAGCAGTACAAGGGCTGCTCATCACCAACGCCGAACCGAACGCTGTGCTGAGGACTCTCGAGACGCGGTTTGGGCGTCCGGACTCGATCGCATTGGCCGAGATCGAGCGACTCCGGGCGCTACCCCGCCTCACTGATTCGCCGCGAGATATTTGCACTTTCAGTACGAAAATAGAAAATGTCGTGGGAACCCTGCAAGCGCTCGATTGTGCCTTCTACCTGTATAATCCGGAGGTTACGAAGGCGGTGATGGAAAAATTGACTCCGACGCTGAGAAGGCAATGGTATGAGTTCGCCGCCGCACAACATAGAGGTGAGCCCGACTTATTAAAATTTAGCCGATTCATTGCCAGGGAAGCGGAGATATGCAGTCCGTTCGCCGTGCCAGAGATCATCGCGGACAAGGCCCCGGTGAAGGCTAGCGGCGGCGAACAACCACGCCGGCAACGAATACATACCGTCGCCGACAAACAGAAGCCCGCATGCTGTGTATGCAACCAGGAGGTACATTCGATGGGCGAATGTGCACGATTTCGGGATGCCGCGGTTGACGCGCGGTGGGACTTAGCAAAAAAACATAGGCTATGTTTCAGGTGCCTGAAATTTCGATCGAAGCAACACACATGCAAGCCTCGAAAATGCGACACGGACGGGTGTGAACGACATCACCATAGGATGCTGCACTCGGACCGGAGGAGTAAGAGTACCGACGAGGCCACCAATGAAGAGGTGGTAAATTCGGCATGGACGTCGCAAATGTCATTTTTGAAAATAGCTCCGGTATGCATTTCAGGACCGGCGGGAGAGGCTCACACTTTCGCGCTACTTGATGACGGGTCGACGGTCAGTTTGATCGACCATCAGCTGGCCAAGGACATCGGCGCGGAGGGACCGGATGAACCGCTCCACATAATCACGTACGATGGAGAGAAAACTACACGGAATAATTCATGTCGTGTTAAGTTTCAGATAAGGGGAAGTCGGGGACGGCAGCAGATAGAAGCCCGCACCGTCGACAACTTGAGATTGGCGGCGCAGCGTATTCCTGAAGAGGCGCTGCGAGACTGTACCCATTTGAAGGGCCTCCTGCCTGCATCACAAACGCAAGAAGCGAAACCCCGACTTCTTATAGGCCAGGATAATTGGCATTTGCTTATATCTAGCAAGACACGGTCCGGGAGGAGGAACCAACCGGTCGCCTCGCTCACACCACTAGGATGGGTGGTACACGGGAGCCGGACCAGAGCCCTAGGACACAGGGTGAATTTCGTCGGCCAGACAGCAACCGACGACCTAACTGAGGAGCTCGTAAAAGAATTTATTTTGCTTGATAATCTGTTTGTAGATCCCCGCAGGCCGAAGAGCGACCCCGGAGAAAAGGCGCTGAGAATCCTGGAGGACAACACCACGAGAGAACCCTGCGGAAGATATACCACGTCTCTCCTGTGGAAAAAAGAAAATGTCGAGCTCCCGAACAATTACGAGAACACTTTGAAAAGGCTGCACAACATAGAAAACAAGCTGGATAGGAACCCCGAACTCAAGGTCAGATATAACCAACAGATGGAGGCGCTGATCGAGAAGGATTACGCCGAGCCAGCCCCCGCGACCTCCCATGCAACAAGGACATGGTATTTGCCGCACTTCGCAGTTTTTAATGCTTTGAAACCGGACAAGCTGCGAGTTGTGCACGACGCGGCGGCCAAGACAAAGGGTACCACTTTGAATGATAACTTATTAACAGGTCCAGACTTGTTGCAGCCTCTTCCCGCCGTCCTGATGCGATTTCGGGAACATCCCATTGCAGTCACCGCGGATATCACGGAGATGTTTATGCAGGTGAGATTGCGCGAGGAAGATCGCGACGCCCTCAGATATCTCTGGCGAGCGGATCGCCGAGATAACGAACCGCCGGAAATATACAGGATGAAGGTACTCATTTTCGGTGCATCTAGCTCTCCCGCGACGGCGATTTATGTCATGAATCGCAACGCGGACAGATTTCGATCGACGCATCCGGAAGCTGTCGACGCGATAAGGAGAAAACATTATATGGACGATTACCTTGACAGCTATCCGGACATAGAAAGCGCGACAACGATTGCGCGGCAAGTGCGCGACATTCACGGTGAGGCGCATTTTATATTGAAAAAATGGACGAGTAATTCGCCTGAGGTACTTGAAGCACTCGGCGAATCGGCAAGTCCCCACCGCGAAGAGGTGGACTTAGAAAAGGCGGAAAGAGTCTTGGGCCTCATTTGGAGACCAACGGAAGACAGACTCGCCTTCAATTTGGATTTGGCGCGCATACCGCCAAACTTGTTAATCAGAGAAGCGCCCACGAAACGAGAAGCGCTTAAAATAGTAATGTCCCTGTTTGATCCTCTAGGTCTTGCATCCCCAGTGACGGTAAGGGCCAAGCAGCTGTTGCAGGAGGTCTGGAGACGCGGCACTGCATGGGACGATCCGCTTGACGGCGACATATCCGCCGGATGGGCGGATTGGGTCACACAGCTGAGAAGATTGGGTCACGTGTCCGTGCCACGCTGCTACCTAGGCTATACTCGAGCTAGAAGATTGCAGCTGCACGTGTTCACCGATGCCAGCGAGTCCGCCTACGCGACCGCACTATACTGGCGAGCCGAAGATGAAGACGGACGGGTCACGGTTTCGCTTATAACAGCGAAAGCGAAAGTTGCGCCGCTGAAACTAACGTCCATTCCCCGTCTAGAATTACAGGCAGCAGTACTCGGCACACGGATGGCAGCCGCGGTGAAGCGCGAACACGGAAGACAACCCGAGTCAACGACCTACTGGACAGACAGTCGGACAACGCTGAGCTGGATCAGAACAGGATCCAGATCATACAAACCATACGTCGCTCATCGCGTCGCGGCAATAGAGGAACATTCACAAACGAGCGAATGGAGATGGGTGCCGACGCGCCACAATGCCGCTGACGATGCCACACGCGACGTGCCGGACAACTTCGATGAGCGACATCGATGGTTCAATGGGCCGGAATTTCTCCGAAATCCACCCGACTTATGGCCCACGGAAGAAAGGGGCATCATCACCACGACCGGTGAAGAAAGAGTAGGCGCCGTCACCTCAGGACATCGAGAGCCACAGCTCTCAGAGGCCCTACCCGACGTGAATCGGTTCTCGAGTTGGACCCGATACTTGAGAGCTACAGCTCGCACTCTGCAGGCAGTGCGCATGTTCCGGCGACGGTGTGATTACGTTAATCACAAGCGAACAAAGGCCGCTTCGCAAAAGGACCCGGATTGGAAACGCGCTCAAACGTCGAAAAAACCGTTGAAGAGGAGCGCGCGAAAATCGGAGGACATAACATTCATGACCCTCCCAGCTGAGCTGTTAGAACGGGCGGAATACCTCATTATAAAAATGAGTCAAGAAAAAGTGTTTGCCGAAGAAATACGTGCACTCGCACAAGGAAAACCCGTATCACGGGATAGCCGCCTGTATCCTTTGAGTATTGTACTAATTAATAATTTGATATGTTTAAATAGTCGGATTTCAGCTACCACGGGAATCACAGAAAAAATGAAGCACCCTCCGGTCGTCGACGGCGAGCATCGGGCAACACGGCTGTGGATCGAGCACGTCCACGCAGAGCTGCATCACGCCAGCGTCGAGAGCGTGGTCAACTGCTGCCGCCAACAGAGATGGATCCTGAGACTACGCCCGACGGTCAAGACTACACTGAGGAGCTGCTTGAAGTGCCGCCAGAGGGCGGCGACCCCGCCGCAGCCGGTGACGGGCGACTTACCTGCCTGTCGGCTGGCTCATCATCACAGACCATTTACCTATACCGGTCTTGATTACTTCGGTCCGCTCACCGTAACCGTGGGCCGCAGCAATCAAAAGCGCTATGTAGCTCTCTTTACATGTTTGACAGTTCGAGCGGTGCATCTAGAGGTGGTGCACTCATTAAGTGCGCAGGGTGCAATCATGGCACTCAGGCGCATGACAGCGCGTCGTGGGAGCCCCGTCGAGCTGTGGTCCGACAATGCGACCAACTTCCACGGCGCGGAACGAGAGCTGCGCAACACCCTCCTCGCGGGCGCCGAAGAAGAGGCGTCGCGGAGGGCGATCCGATGGCGCTTCATTCCCCCGGGCGCGCCATTCATGGGCGGCGCCTGGGAGAGACTGGTGCGGACTGTGAAAACCGCACTAAAAACGGTGCTCCACGAGAGGAGCCCTCGAGAAGAGACGTTGGCAACGTTACTCGCCGAGGTCGAACTAACAGTCAATAGCCGACCATTGACCCACGTGTCGGTGAACCCTGAGGATCCGGAAGCCCTGACGCCTAACCACTTTTTGTTGGGCGGTCGGGGCCCGTGGTCGGTGCCGAACTTCCCGGCCGACCACGACTTCGGCGCGCACGCCGACCTCAAAGCCACACAGCAGCTCGCCGACGCATTCTGGACGCGTTGGCTCCGGGAGTACCTCCCCGAGCTAAGAAACCGGCGGGAGGCCCACAGCCGGGGCCCCGAACTGCAAATAGGTGATGTCGTCCGCATCATAGACGGCACGCTCCCGCGCAACACATGGCCGCGGGGGCGCATTTGCGCCATGTATCCCGGCCCAGATGGAGTGGTGCGCACAGTGGACATCACCACCCGCGGAGGTGTCCTGCGACGACCCGTGAAGAGGATCGTCGTCATACACCAAGCTGACGACACAAGGACCGAGAGCGCCGCGCCGCAGCCAGCGGCGGATGCATCCTGCCCGACAGCGTGACTGCATCACCCCCTGGACGCTGGGTGATGCACGGCGGGAGAATGTGCAGGACGCATATTCTCGAAGAGAGAACAACGTAAAGTGCATACCGCGCATGCGCGATTTCGTAATAGAACTCGGACCTCTTAGTGACGTCATAGACTTTAGTCAGTGATCTTAGTGAAAAAATCGTGTTATCGTTAGGGTCATTGAACGCTTATAACTCACCCGGTATGAACTGTGTAGTGTTTCATTCGGTGTCATAGTGTAGGTTAGAACTTTGCCTACCCCGCTGCGGTAGCGGGATGAACGTATGTATAAAGTTTAAATAGTTATTTATAGAAATGTTGCTTGTGTGCATCGTTTGTGCTAAACTTAGAGTAAGTAAATCACGATAACTTTCTTTGTAATGCACATAAGGTTGTTTTATGATGTTTAGTATATAGAGCCACTTAGTGTCTATGTACCAAGACACTTATAGTTTAGGCATATAGATTTAACTTAGGCGCGAATTGAAAATAAGTGTAATCTTGAAAGTGAAAAAGAGGTCCTAGAAAGAGGGAAGGCCCTCTTAGTGCTCCGTACGGTATAGCCGCGGAGTACTTAAGCTAATTTGTTTTTTTGTATTTTTGAGTTAAAACGTGTTAGGAGTTTTTTGTTTAATAGAAATAGTTCGGGACATCAAGAAAACAGCAAGTAGTCGGCAAGAAAGAAGAAGTCTGCAAGTTTGAAGAGGAAACAGGCGCTTATGCAGAGTGGACCATCCTTCCTCATCAGCTGTGGCACGGTGCTACGAGGACGACTTCCAGCTACGTCGCATAGCTACGGCGTAGCAACGAGAGACTACGCGCCGAATATTAACGCCGGGAGAATTTGGCTACCGTTGTGGCTGAACTTTGTAACTTTCGATTCAGTGTGTGAAATAAACGCTATTTCCCGATTTTACGCCTTTGTTACTTTGTCACTGGTATCGCCATATTCCCACTCACGCAATCCAGCACACACACAACACATTGCGGGGTGTTGGCCCAGTCCGAGCCCCGCACATCTTGAATAATTTAGATGACTATCTATGTTGTGGTATGACCAAATATGTTGAAAAAACATTATGTTTCATCACTACAAAAAGCTGTATGAGACAGGATAGGCGCATAATGGAAATATTTTGCTATAGTGGTGGACAATATAGTTACTTTTTCTTTTATTTATTTTTTATATGCCTTTTTAGAACATATTTTTTTTATTACGCGGATTATTATAGTTGATAACTGACACCACAGCATAAAAACGCCGTCTAACATTGGCATATATACGAGTAAAAATCTATAAAACGATAATGTATCAGAAAACTGAGCTAAGGTCTTGGGTTCGATCCCCGGGTCGGGCAAAGTGATATTGAGTTTTTCTATTCAGTATCAGCCCGGAATCTGGAATTTGTGCCCGATATGGCGATAGGCTCGCCCCCTATGGACGGAAAAACGGCGAAAAGTGGGTGCACTAGTTGCGCCTCTGCCTACCCCTTCGGGGATAACAGGCGTGAGTGTGTGTGTGTGTATCAGAAAACTGTTGACTATCCTTAAAAGCTTTCCACCACTGTAGCAAAATATTTCCATTATTCGCCCTTACTGTCTATATGTTTTTTTAAAGGATGTACCATATAATAATAATTGTTCTCTTATTTACACAATCCCCTCTCAACAGAGACGCAAAGAGGATGAAATCCTCTACCGGTGCGGTGAGGGGCGCCACCGTCCACGCTGGTGCCGTGGTTCTAAATGACCTCTTTGTCGCCGTGATGACGGAACCTTTCATCGACTTCACTTCTGAGCAGGTGGAGAGCATCAAGAGAACCTTGGAGCAAATTATCGTGGACATCGCCGATACTCCAAGTAACGCCACAACTGACCTGTACTGTCCCTGCTTTTATGGGAAGCCAATTCATAGTGATGGAGTTCTTAAACTCCAGTGCGCGGACACGAAGGACGTAGAGTGGCTCCAAGAAACCGTCAATTCTTTGCAGTCACCTATTGCTGGCATTCGACTGGTTGTAAAGCGACAGAAGGACATCCCTAAGAAAGTGAAGGCTGCTGTCCTGTTGCCGGCCTGTACCGACGAGGTCAGGACGATTCAACGCCTCCTGACTGCTCAAAACAGGTGCTATGAGGTCAGCAGATGGTCGTTGTACAGTATCAAGCGCCACGAGGGCCACACTCCAGGTATCTTTCTGGTGTTCGGTATTCCAGATGACCAAATACCTGGGATACTAGCGAGGGGGCGTAGGCTCTTCTATTTACTGAGTACCACCTACATCCGTTTCTTCGGTAGCACGGGAAGGCTGCAGAACACGCCACCTGACCTTGCTGAGACTGCGACACCCGCAGCCATCGGCGACCTCTCCGCTGCAAAGCAGAGGGTGCGCGCTGGATCGGACCTGGAGGCTGGCGCGTCTGTATCCACGGTCAGCCAGCCAAACTCCGCCGAAAGGCAAAGTGCGGCTGGTGAACCAATGGTCACCCTACAATTCTCTGCCAGAAGCCAGAGGCAGGGTGGGACATCAGTTTGCTCGCTGACTAACCCGGCCACGGAAGCCGGCTGCGGCGACCTGGTGGGGAATGTCGCGCCACTGATGGACCAAGACAATTCGTTGGAGACGGATAAGTGAATGAGCAGTCCTCTCCTCACTAACCTCTTCCACAAGCAAACCTCCAGCATAAATTATCCGCAGCAGAGAGGCTACTGCGAAAAACGAAATCCGTAGTTTCGGGTGACGGATCGCACGTTTTCTTACTACGAAGTGTTACGGATCCTTCTTTATGAAGAGTTGTTGCGTGACGAAAGTGTTGAGGGAAGTCGGAAGCGTCGCAAACTGCGTGAAGCCTTCGTTCAACGGTGACGGATCCGAAGTAATTTGGTAGTAAGGTTAAATCCGAAGTTCGTCGTTTCTTCGTTTCGGACTGACGTTTCGGATTTCGTTTTTCGCAGTAGCCTCTCAGCTATCTTGCGAAAAATGTTGAATGTAAAGTAGACCACTACCCTCATCCGGTAACTATGATTAAGTAAGGTCCGAATCTACGGACTAAGCAACATTAGAGGTGATAAGATATTACCACCGTAGGAAATCCACGTGCATATAATGAACGAATCAGGCTCCAGAGTAACTGTAATAGTATCAGAGAACATTATAGTGTCTGTCCATATCTAGTGAATGCTAAGACAGTGAAAAGGCAGGGCATAAATTGGCAAAATATACGAACAGTGGCCGTCAGCGCTGCAGTACTAGTCCTTGAATGCGAAACTCCGAACTGTCACTTAGCCTTCGATGTATGGGCTTACCCAGAAGTAGGCAGTGGGGAGCAGCTGTCCATTAGCCGGTGATTGGCCCCAGTCCAATGCTACCGCTGCCGTGCTGTTCTAACGCGCGGATCAGTAGACCAGGATCAGCACATGTAGATATTCGCGGAAAACGGTGTCACACACAGATATACGTGTAACTAAGCGCATGCTGTCATTAGGTAGAACATCCCTACGCATACTAGGTACCATTAGTTGACTATTTTGGGGTTACCGTCTTACAATTTGGCGATGAGGTGCCAGGGGACATTTCCCATCGGAAAGGACTGACCGCCGGAGCGAGCCAATGACGCTTTAGACTTTATACACCCTATGCACAACATACCAACTAAAACCCCGCAGTGGCAATACTTACCGCGTTAAGTACAGCTGTACCTCCGGCACGAAATGCCAAGACATCACTCACAACGAATGTCCTCTATCACCGTCAACGGCTGCATGAGGCCTAAGCATATACGCTGATCTGGCACAAAGGCCCGGCTATTCAGAGGCTAAATGCTTCGCAGTGGAGCTTACAACTATAACCATGCTTTCTTATTTTCCAACTAATGTTAATATAAACCGCTCATGTTCAAATGTGCACAGTTATAAAGAGGATATTAAAACATTTTTGTGCCATTACATATTACTAAACATGGCAATATGTTCCTCGCAGAAAGTATGACAAAAAGCTCACCGCCCTGAGAGATAAGTACCGATATCAAGTGAAGAGGAATATCGAGTGGCGAAAAGCAGCAAAGAAGAAGCAGATTGAAATTTATAAAGATTTTATTAAAAAGGTAATTTTTATATTACTTTAATATAAAGCATTAAGGGCCACCTATACCCGAATGACGTCACGCGTTCGCTTCCCCTCAATACTAGTCGTCACTACACTCTCCTCATACCTCCACATCTAATATTACGTCAAATTTGACCGCCATCTAGTGAAAATTAGGAAACAACTTTCAGTGACTATAGCGATTTCACACCATGAACCTAAGAATATTAGATGCGGCATAATATTTCATTTTTCATTTTAATTAAATACAAAATCAGAATTAATCGTTAATAACCTGATTTGATTGTTTAATTACTTGTGATTATTACATGATCTTTTTATTTGCGAATTCGACCTTGCTTAGGCGAAAAATATTGTTAACTTCGTTTCCAGCATTATAAAATATTTTTAGCGCGACCTGTAGGTACTTTGTCACTCTAATTACAATACTGTTGCGATGGTGCCTTATTATATATGGATATGTCAGAAATAGTGTTTTTCAGGAGAGCGAAATAAGATTCAAATCAATGTACAAGAAAATATATTTACTTAATAAAATAGCGAACGTTTACGAACTGTAAATGGAAGTACAAAACAGACACAAGAGCCACATGTGGATAAAAAAGAAAACTTTTACAACCTATAATTTAATTAGTTATAATATGGTAAAAAATATAAAATATGGCTTCCAGTCGCTTATTTTTTAAATCAGCGTGGCAGAATATGCTTTATTTTTAGATGATATTTGGAGTTTTTGTATATAATTGAAGCAAAGTTATGAGGTTATGTTCCCTGAATTTTATATTTGTTTCTATTGAATATTAACTTCAAACCTTGTTTAATTTTACAAATTATTCAATGAGATATTTCTAAGTTCTTTTGGACCTTATACTTATGTATGTTTTTATAGCTAGCACAAAAATGTTGCGTTACATTACTATTTTGAATAATCATAAAATGGTTTTGTAAGAATACTTTCTTCTTCTTCTTTTTAAAAATGGCTTCACCGTTTCATATAGTGTTGCATGAGAGATGTCAAGTGGCGTCGTGTACAAAATGTATGAGAAATTAAATTATCTTCATAATTTTTACTTTCGTGAACTCTTCAAATCTTTTATAGTTATTCTGCTATTCGGGACTTAGACAAGTTATAAAGGGTTTAATTAACACGACTTTGTCATATCCTTACACTAGTTTTTGCCCGCGGCTTCGCCCGCATTAAAGAGGTTTCCTGTATAGAAATCACTTTATATACAAAAACTATAATTTTTTTAACAGTATTCGTTACACATACAGATCGAGAGATCTTGCAATATAGTCGGTCAGCGACACTTTGGTACGAAACGCCTTTCCGTCTAGTATAAGTAGTTCCCCGACTTTTGTCAGAAAGGCACTCGCGCTCACAATAGAACATACAAATTATTTCTCTACTATATTATGCATGTATTATACATATAAACCTTCCTCTGGAATCACTCTATATATAAAAAAAAACGCATGAAAATCCGTTACGTAATTTTAAAGACCTAAGCATACATAGGGTCATAGGTGTTACAAATATTAATATTGTGTAAACCAAGAATGTTATACCCATATGGATTTTTCATTCCGTTTAACAAACTGAAGATTAAAATGTGACGTCACAGCTATCTGCTGTCTCTCTCTTTAGAGTGACAAAGGTTTATTTTCAAAACCAGGACGTAACATAATTAACTGTCCATAATAATATGATATAATATGGCTGCCTCGGTGGCGTAGTTGTATTATGGTACGACTGCAATGCTGAGATCTCGGGTTCGATCCCCGGGTTAGTCGGGTCGGGCAAAGTGATTATTTTCCATTCAGTATCAGCTCGGAGTCTGGAATTTGTACACGATAAGGCGATAGGCTCGCCCCCTATCACAGCATGGAACGGAATAACGGCAAAAAGTGGGTGCACTAATTGCACCTCTGTCTACCCGGGGGATAAGAGGCGTGAGTGTGTAATAATATGATATCGCACCATAATATTTATTTTTATCTCTATAAAGTAATGCGGTTTAAATTAATTATGAAAACCAACTACAGCGGCTAGTAATAGTTGATATTTAAAAAATATAATTTGAGTTAGAAAGTTTATTCCAAACAAAATTGGCATATTTACATACTTTTTTGGTATGTGTAGTTCGGAACTACTAGTTCCACTTACATAAAAAAAATACCTCACCACGCGGTGGTGAATTCAGTGGCGGCCTTGGAGGAGGGGGGCAAACCAGGCAACCGCCTGGGGCCTCGCAGTTACAGGGGCATCTTGCAGCTCCTTGGGGGCCCGTTTTTTGACACCTTACTTACAAAGCTGTTAAAAAAAATTATTTGCTTCGCACGGGGCCCCGCGTGCTTTTTTTTTGCTCGGCACACAGCCTCACGTTGTATATGTTTTACTTTCCCCCGCGACTGGATATGTTCACGTTGTTTGCCGGCCTTTATAACCAAATATGGAGACTGTAAGGTTAGACAGAAAAACATTGGGATATTTAAAAATGAAAACTACAGTTATTGCTAAATTTAAATATAATAAAAAAAAAAAAAAACATACTCATAAAAGTAAACAATCATACATAAAAAAATAATACACATTTAGGAAGTTAATAACCTAATTTTCAGTAAGTAATTTTGAAATATTACGAATATCTATTTTGTGTGATTTTACAATTTTTGCGAGTATTCTGCGAACTTTTTTTCTGTAATTATCCATAATAATACATATTGTGTTTTAGAGATATTCTACTATGAGTTGTGTAATTCATGGTTGCAGAATTATTTGCAATCCAACATCTAGTGTGAAATTCCATAGGTAAGTTGATTGTAAACAAAGTTGTGTAGATATTTATAGCAAAAGTAATAAACACGTGGATGTTTTACAAATTACAATACCAAATAAATTCTTGTTTGAGAGCCATGGAATCAAAAATTAACGCTACATTCTGCGGGTGAGGTTTCGTCCTTAAATTTATTTTTAATATTCTAAAACTTCTGTGAAGAAGCCAACAAAACAATTAAAGTTTGCTAAAGATCACCATAATGTGCTCTCTTTCGGCAAATATATCTTTGAATTTATAAAACAAAAATGTTTTCGGCGACTAAAAGTGTAATGTTAAAGCAAAAGTCTTTATGTCATCACTATATGTAATTTTTCTTTGCTTGCTACTTGGAATATACTTTTAAAAAAAATCTCAAATATTAGCAAAATTTCACTGCAAAATATTTTCAATTTCAGACTGTATAATCATGAACAACTTTAATAAGAAATAATTTGTAATTAATTTTCTTCTTTTATCTCTTCATCTTCTGCTGCAATACTTTCTTTTATTTCTTTAAACTTATTTCACTGGATGTCTTCACATTAACTGATATATTGAAATCTTTCAAGTCTTGACGTTTCAATGGTGGTTCATATTCATTTCGCTGACATGTAATGTAAAAAGTAAATATCAATCAATAATAATATATTTAAGTACCTATACATTTTAGACAGAGGCAGAGGTGCCATTTAGTACACTCAGATATCACCCAATGTACCGCCGTTATAAAATTTGGTGGGTCGCAAGCTTAATGCCCTATCCTACTAATCTTATCTATACTAATATTATAAAGCTGAAGAGTTTGTTTGTTTGTTTGTTTGTTTGTTTGTTTGAACGCGCTAATCTCAGGAACTACTGGTGCGAATTGAAAAATTATTTTTGTGTTGAATAGACCATTTATCGAGGAAGGCTATAGGCTATAAACCATCACGATACAACTATTAGGAGCGAAGAAATAATGGAAAATGTGAAAAATGCGGGGAAAATTATTCATCCTTGAGGGCTTCCATTGCGTGCGCTGCGAAAACGGTTCAAGATACCAAAAATATATGTATGAAAGAATTATTCCTCTTGAAATGATCTAAAAATGTCCGCGACAGTATATGTCTACCTTTTAAAATAAACTCTCTAGAACCGTTTTTATGGTAATCAAATTTGGTCGAAATTAATGCATTATTTGTTAAGAGTTGTATCAACGTCATAATATTAATCTTTATACAAATAAATGTGTTGGATAGAGTGATTCAACGGGAAGGTTTTTATGTATGTACTTTTAGCCCGGAAAAACTTATTAACGCGGGCGAAGCCGTGGGCAAAAGCAAGTTATATTATAAAGGCGAAAGTTTGTAAGAATGTCTGGATGTATGGATGTTTTTTTCATGCAAAAACTACTGAACGGATTTCGATGAAATATGGCACACGGGTAGATCATGTCCTGGATTAGCACATAGGCTACTTTTCATCCCAGTAAAATATAAACAGCGACTTTTATCCCGGAAAAACACATTCACGCGGGCGGAGCCGCGGGCAAAAGCTAGTAAATAATAAAGTCTAAGTGGATCACAATTATACCAGTGAAATGATAAAAAATAATATACTTACAGCATGAGTTTCTGGTAATAAATAATTATTTTTGACATCTACTGCCATATTCCCAGAAGTAGAAGACACATTATCACATTCAGAATCATAATCTTCTGTCTTTAAATGTTGACTAGTAATTCTTGCAGACATCAAATTGACCTTTTAATGGTATTTATATTTAACCACGTTTTTGCTTATCTAGATCTTTAAGAAATCTGTAAAGAGAAATACAAACTCGATTTTATTTTAAATAAAAGTTTCAATAAATCAATGCTGGATACACTGAGAACTCCATTGTAACTGTTGATCCTCAGTTTTTATTTACGATGATTTTTTAAAGATTAATAAGCTTTATAATATTCATTAGTAAGGCGGCTAGTATTACAAATACTCTAGCACCATTGTCAAACCGGTCCACCAAAGCTTACACCATGGTCACCCTAGCCTCTTGTTTACATACACTATTTACAATACTAAAAATCACATTTAACATTACGTTAATATGAAAAAAGTAGTCATATATAAAGCAAATCACATTAAGCGAGGTTTTTCTACAGTTCATTTATAAAATATTCACGTATTTTATTACGATTCGTATAAATATTGATAAAATTATAATATGTACACAATATTGATGACAATGAACTTACCTGTAGAATTTCACACTAAATGATGGATACCAAATATTTCTGCAACCGTGAACTACACAATTCACATTAAAATATCACTAAAACACACTTATTATTGTAGATAATTACGGAGAAAATTTCGAAGTGAACATTTATTTGACAACTATATTGACATCGAACTTAACGTTTTATAACAGTGTTGCCGAAGTATGTATTCGCAATTACCAATTAAATGAGGAAATTTTTTAAACTAAAATGTTAATAAGGATAAAAAACCTTAAGGATATCTTATTCAACAAGAATAATTCTGAAATGAAAATAGTACTTATATCATTATATAAGATATGTTGGAAATATTTATATATACATGATTGAGACGACAATAACGGTATTGATATTTTTTTATGGGTAGGGAAATAATCCGTAAGCTTTGGCAACATAGGTTAAAGAGTGAGTGAGATAGAATACAACACAAAAGGTAATTTTTTTGTCTTCACAAAAATGTGTGTACCGCTCTCTCCATTAGATAATATTATAAACTTCTTGGTGTAAACTAAACGTAATTTTAAATGTCATTGTCAAAAGTGACGTTTCTCTCACTCTGTTCTGCCTCTTTCCCCGTCAACGTGTAACATGTTGGATATTTAATTGTTTTTTCTAATATAAGCAAGTTAAATCCTCTGTGGCCGTAATTATTTCACCAACATAACCTACAATAGGGACAGACAGAGGAAAGCGACTTTGTTTTATACTGTTAAGATATTATAAAATAAAGTCCCCCGCCACACACTAAACTGTAACCCCCGATTTTATAACATTAGTTTTTGAATCGTCTTCCATTACGGAAAAAATTAAATACGAATTTACATGAAAAAATAAATATTTTGAAAACCAATAAAGTAATTATGCTGCATAGCCTTGTAAAGTATAGTAAAGGGGCTAAATATTAAATAAAAATAAGCAATAAAATAAGTGAATAGTCACCTAATAACATGGTATTACGAATATTACGATGAGGGGAAAGAAAAAAATATAGCAAGGTGACTCCTACTATGCGGCTACTTACACTTAAAGCAATATTTGAAATGTTAGTTATTCCATATTTTTTTAAACAATTTTGATATTTTCACAAAAGAATTTATTTCATCTGCTGTTTGTGGCCACGTGCCACTTCTTACATATCTTTGCAAAATAAAGTTCCGATATCGTTATTGAATTGAATTGAATGAACATTGAAGATGGCCATATTTTAAAGTTCTAAAATTTATACCTATTACCTACTACAATTTGTGGCCAGTCATGCCCAGCGGTTTTTTATTTTGAAGCCAATAGCCACTTTTTTGAACGTACATGTACGCTCCTGGCACGCGAGAGCGTAAATGACAAATGAAATAATTACTCTTTTAATAAGCCGTGATTTTTTTAAGAATATGCGGTCTCAATACTCCTTTGCCGCATTCATTATGTCATAGAGCCGAGACAGCGAAAACAGGAATTTTGTGGCATGACAACATGTCAATGTAAAACTAATTATAATTATTACTTATTATTCTACAAATAACCGAGAGAATCAATGTGGCAAAAATGTGGATAATATTATTTTAATACTTATTTCAGTCATTATTTTGTTCAAATAGAATATTTTATTGACGTAAACACGACAAAAAAATTGCGTACGTCCATTCCTTGGAACGGCGCTCGCCGTACTCCCCCTGTCGCCCGGCAGAGACCCGCTTCAATAGTCCGAGCGGAAACTCGAAAAATGTAAATAAATGACTTAAAATTATCGTAAATCAAAAAAACATTTCTGCAATATCGACAATAAATGTGTTCTCTATTAATAAATGTAAGTTTTATATTCATAAATACATTGATGGAAAAGTTGATACCCAATTTAAGTGAAAGTACTAGTTTTTTATTTCGTTTATATTTTTCTTAACAAATGATAAATTGAAAATCTAATTCTGCAAAATTAAAGTTAATGAATCAAATTATTATATACATTTTCCATGTCATGTTGTTCAGTCATTTTAAGGTACTAGTTAGGAATTGTAAAACATGTATTTTCGCAGATTTGGAAAGGAAGCCCCTTAAGGTAGAGAATTGTTGTAAATTAATTAAGGGTTGATTTTCATACGTCAGATTTATCTGACGTATCCATCAAATACATTGTAATCCGACTGAATAGAGAAGTCATACTAATAACGTTAATATTCATACATCATTACCTACATACCCATTTTTAACCGACTTCAAAAAGGAAGTTCTGTATTCGATCTGTATGTATGTTTGTATGGCCGCGAGTTCCTCAAAAACTACTGATCCGATTTAGACGTGGTTTTCGATATTCAAATGTATATTTCTCAGGGAAGGTTTTTGTATATAATTTATGAAGATCTGGTGAAAATATTCGGAGATACACAATGGAACTCTTCAATAACTAACAGCAGATGAACCGCGAATGCTCCAATCGTATATCTATGATGTATTGTTTATACCATTTCATAATTAACTAATAAAAAAGCAATAAATAAAAACTTTTTAACAAAAATAAACCGACTACAAAACCACTACAAATAAAAAATAATTAAAATTTGTATTCGCTTAGTATACCGGGTGGAAGGGAAACGCTCTCGGAAACGAATACAGGTGATAGTATTGGTGATTCCTGACGTGATGGCACTAAAAAAATCGCGATCGCATTGTTACAATTTTAGTACGATTTTCTCAAATTTCTGTACAGCTTCACGTATAGATACATAAATCAAACTATTATTCTGAAAAACATAGTCAAAAAGGTTAATATTTCAAAAAAATCGTAATGAAACACGTACATCAGCTGACGGGTTAACGACCGCGGGCCGGTCCCGGCGCAGCGCGACGGCCGCCCAGTTCTTTGTACGCTTTACATTACGCGCGCATGAATTACGGAAATACTAAAATCGTAAGTATTATCGCTTAGCTTTGCAAATGAATATAGTTTTTTGTTAATGTTATGGTTCTTCTTTCTTACCGTTCCAGTATAGAGAGCGTTTCCCTTCCACCCGGTATACGTATATTTGTAGTCGGTGCCTAATTTTTTTAAATTAAACAATGTTTTAGTTGTAGGTTTGGTACATTTATGAGTATTTTATCCTATTAATAACTTTCTAAAACGAAATATGTTTGTGTCCAGGGTTGCGGAAAACATCGCAAGTGGAGCACCAGGAGCTCAGACAGTGTGTCGACCACTGATAGTCCCGTAAGTACTGAGGCTGATGATGACACCGAAAGTACGTTCAGCGATAGTAGTCATAGTTCCTTAGTTTTGACCGATATTGGATCTGAACATCATAAGTGAGTGTCAAAGCCTTCAATAGCGCCGTAATGAGCGCTTGATGCGTGTTTTGATTTGTAAATCATTTGACATAACTCATATTAATACGAGTGCAAAGTGTTCCTTGATACGCGATAAATAATATTGTCAGTATGTTCCCAACTACAATGCAATACGGATGATTTAAAGGTCATGTCCAAAAACTGGTCTGAAATTCTAATCAAGACAGTTCATATAGGTTATATGCATAGAACTCCTAAAACTAGCCTTTAACAATAAATCGTTTAATTTTAAAGACCTCCGATTTAGAGATTCATGCATTTTCATTTTGCAAAATTACACTTAATATGAACGTGTTTAAAAAAGGTTTGAATGGAGGGGCTAAAAATATGTTTTTAATGGATCCAAGATCCATATTATGCCCCTTTAATATCCCTAAAGTTTGGGCCTGGTTAGATTTTGAAGCCCGGCATCCATATAAAAAGACATCTCCTTTGGTCCAGTCCTCTCTGACCCCCCAAGAGTCTGCGCGCAGTACCTGGGTACCGCTGGCAAGGGCCTAGTTACGGCGCTGCACGTTATACTCAATTGTCTCTAGAATAAATGGCCGGATTACCTAGGGTGGTAAAATTGGCTCACGGAAAACTAATGTGGTAGCTTTTCCGAGTTAGTTGGAGGCGCCACAAATAATATCCATTCCTCGAAGTATCGTGGGTGTTCAGGCTTTATGATGTTACATAACGTGATCAATTTCTTACTCTATTCTATAAAAACAAATTGTATACCCAGGTACAATAATACAACTCCAACAAGATGTGCCAAGTGTTTGCTGATCTGTAGTTTTTATTTTTTATTTAGATGAGTTTTTCGGATATTCGTGTATACTATCTTTTGTTATTTCGTAATATGTCCCAGAAAAAGGTACCAAATCTGTCTAATCTTCATAACTGTAAAGTTCGTTGAATATCCATGGTTTTTAATTTTACACCCTTTCTGGGACAACTTGTACTTATATAATAAAGGTGATCATGAATTTCAATAGTGTTACGACGACACATGATGGCGCACGCATGTATTTTTATATTAAAAAAAGCATACACGGTGACTTAAAAAAAATTGGCAAAAAACGTGTTACCTGCGCCTGCGCATCTTTATTTCGTGGCTCTACTCGCGCCGAGCCGTCACGATTTGTCATCAATATCCTAGTTATTGTAATGTTTTAAAGCCTCATGTTATGGTTTTGATGGAACCAAAGATGTGATATGTTAGTTATTTAACAATTTTGTGTACAGTATTACAGAAGTTCCCAATGAATTTATTCTAGAACTATGTAAATGAAAAAAATTGCAATATATAAAATAAATATAGGGAAAAAATGTCCGACCTTTCATGTTGATCTGTCTAGTGTAGTTGTTTTTCTAAGAACTTAGTGTATATTGTTTTTTTATATTGTATTCTTGTGAAACTCTGTCATTGCTTTTTGTTCATCGTTGTGAGGAAATAAAACGATTTTTTTTGGCGCCGCGCCGATTATTTTTATACTTACTTGGTCTTTTTCAATTAAGTTTAGATTGGGTTTTCAATTTTTGATTACGCATATTTTGAATATATTATATTGATTTTAATTATTATTCTAAACAGCACAATTAAAAAGTTTGCTAAATCTTGGCAGTAAGTTTTTGGTCTTCACTCCAGGACCAATCGGTGCACTTAAACACTCGTCTGTGTTATGTGCCTTTTATATGCGATGATGCTCACGTGCCATTGTTGTAGGCACCTGCCTATGTTACTAGTCTTAAGTTTTTTAATGTACTGTATCTACGTCAAAATAAATTATTTGTTTAAAAAATGTTGTTTATAACATTGCCAGCAAATGCAATAATTTCAATAAGAGCATGTATGTGACGTTTTTAAACGAGCTATAGGCCTATGCATACGTGCGTTTATTAAAACGCAACCAAAACGCGCCGTTTCAGACTGCGATGCATTCGGGACTTGTGCAGGAATTTTTGTATATCAATAAGCACGCTGAATACGTGTAGCTTCTATGAGAGAAGACATGTGCATGAGCGTTTATGGAAGTTGGGAAATTAATTAATTGCGAGATGCGCAGATTCCCAGACAAATCACACACAATATACCCAAGTAGGAAACTAGGGATCTACTGTACAACAGTAATACCTATTATAATACTAATCCATAGTGGTATAAGAATATAGAAAGCAAAACTCAAAATCTTTGAAACAATTTATTCATAGAAAATAATAAAAAAACTTTTTAATTAATTACAATTTTCAGTTAACATTATTATTAAATACTACAGTCCACAGTGTGCCTCAATTAGAATAAACAATTATAAATTAGAATAGATTCTACTGTAGATCTTGATTCTTTAAGTAAGTACGTAATATGAGATATTTAGTCATTATAATATAATTTTTGGAAAAGTAAACATATACCTAACCAAAGCTAAAAACATTTTTGTATTTTCCTTACCCAATTATAAAAACATAAAAGTATGTTACAAATGCACTGGCAGAAGACATTAGAAAGTATAGTTTATAGTTATGCATTTACATCTTAATTTATCTTGTTTCTGTTATCATAATTATTAATACAAAGTAGTTGTAATAGATTGGGCACAATAGAACAGGATATCCAACCTCCTTTTGTATGCATGTGTACTTTACATAAATCTGACATGAAATATATGTGCATGATATACTTATGCATATTTAAAAAAAGTTAAAATATATTCCACAAACACACACGCGCACACACTCACACCTCCTTTCATTCTCGAAAGGGCAGGCAGAGGCACAACTAGTGCATCCACTTTTCGCTGTGTGTATTCCGTCCCATGATGTGATAGGTGGCGAGCCTATCGCCATATCAGACACAAATTCCAGACTCGGGGCTGATACTGAGTAGTAAAAGCCAATATCACTTTGCCCGACCCGGGGATTGAACTAGAGACCTCAGCACTACAGTCATACTGTAAAACAGCTATGCCACGGAAACAGAATAATAATAAAAAACATGTTTCATAAACAAAATTGCAGTTTTGTTCAATGCTTACATTTTAATTCACTTACCACTAACATACCAAAAATGCATAGAGCATAGTACCTCGACATAGAACTTGAAAATGCTACATCAGTATTGCATGGTAGACACTAGTTATAAACATAGAAATAGTTAATTTAAAAACCAACAAATCAATAATTATTTTTATCAAGTTTCAATCACCTACAACTTACAGCCTTTGTGTACAAAATACAAATATTTTAATCTCAATATTAAAATCACTTTTTATATTTTCAATTATTCAATGTTTATAAAGAAAGGACAAAGTAGTGTTTACAGCAAGTTTTTTCACTTGCTTCTTACCATAAACATTTTGAGATTGAAAGAAAAAAAAAAAGAAAAATGTTTTGGCACAGCGCTTACTCTTTATTTTATTCACTATCCTTATCACACTTGTCCAAGACTAGAAAAACACAATCTCATACAATTTTGATACATACCTAAACAAGCACCAATTTATAGGAAATCACAGTATACATATTTGAATTTTTTACAATGGGCTATTATAATTAGAGGCCTTTTTTAATTTTCTATCCTGCAACATATTTAATATCTATGAGTTAGTTACAAAAAACCTATTTTGAAACCTTAAGAATATATATCTACACTTAATATTAATGTTTAATTTATTACACAGATTTTGAGAACACAAGTATATAGGTCTTAAAGACAGTAAGGACACAGGTCTATAAAAATCTACTTCCTAGTAATATTATAAACACGAAAGTTTGTAAGTATGTATGGATGCTTGTTACTCTTTCACGCAAAACTACTGAACGGATTTCGATGAAATTTGGCACACGGATAGATCATGTCCTGGATTAACAAATAGGCTACATTGTATGCGGGGAAAATTAAAACGGGACTGTTATCCCGGAAGAACTTTATATGCTGGCGGAGCCGCTGGCAAAATCTAGTAATTCTTAATTCAAGGCCTAAAAATGTAGTTAAGCTGATTAGTATCATTTTATAATACAAAAGGACAGTATTGCAGTATTGACACAATGTTGGATATATAAGTATGCTTCAATTAGTTTATGAAATTTTAGCCTCAAGATTTTTCAATATTTTATTCATAATCACTACTCTCATTACCATTTGTGATTTCTAAATATTTTGCCTTCCATTTATCAACTTCCTCTTGCAGTTGTTGGGTCTTTACTTGTTCTGTTTGCAGATCACTCTCGGTCACATCTAGCCGGGCTTTTAATAGGTCATGCTCTTTTGCTCGGTTGTTGCCTTGCAATGTGTTGGCCAGAATTGTTGATTTTGCTTCCTTCACAGTAGCCTCTGCATGCTTTATTATATTCTCCGCTTTGATACTCAGCTCGTCTTGTATGATCAACATGGTTACTAATCGGCGTATGACGAATGTGAGAAAAATCGCGAAGCCTGTGATGTAAAAGTTTCTTTGCGCTCTGAATAGTTTAACGTTATTTTTCAGCTCGTTGGCGAGGTTCTGACCGCTGTCGGTGGAGTGCGAGTACTTCCTCATCTCTCTTATAGCATCGATCAACAACATGCCAAGGAATGCAAGAAAAAAGCAGAAGTAAAACACGGCGTTCGATTTGAACATTGCAAACAAACGAGATCTAAAGAACTGGTTCCACCACCTTGGGCCGATTATGGGCAATATCATGAGCGCTACCAACGCTATTTCGAAATACAAGTATCCCGCAACAAATGTCCATTGAATAGACATTTTTACTTTTGTGCAACAAATACAAGAATTGATAAAACTTATAAGTTAATGCTTATTGTGTTCCGCAATTATCCACGACAAATATATAGACACGAAAAGCAGATTATTCGAGAGTCAGAGTTTCGATTGCAAGATAAAAATAAAACTGACATATTATTTATTATTGTATCTGACTACATAAGTACATAAACGTATAAATTACGGTGGAAGTTTTGATTGGTCAATGCTATATTTTTACACTGGTAACACAATATTATAATTATTTGCCATTATTTGCTTTGCAATGTTGCTCTATCCGCCGGTGTTGTCCCGGGCATAAGTAAAAATTCTCTTCGATGGAGTATGTTTCTACCCGACTGCGAAAGAAGGAGGGTTATGCTTTTCGAGTGTATGTATGTATGTAAGTATGTATTTTATGTATGTATATTTATTTGTCTTAGTCGTGAGAGTGACACTGAGTATATTAAAATTTTAAAAATCAAAATTCATGATTTTTGGCGGCAAAAAGTTATCTAAAAAAAATAATGTTTTCGAAATACATCGAGTGTGGTATCAAAATAAAGGATTTTTAACGGTGATTACGAATATACATAGGTATAACTTATAAGTTTTATTGGAATTTGGAATAGGAAATGCTAATAAATCACATCACACTTCACACTATAAATGCGTTTGTGTTTGTTACTTCTCTGTAAAACGGCCCGTCGGGCCCGGACCGGTCCGATCGGACCGGTATGACAGCTGTCAAACACGCGATATGTGCGTGATGACGCGCCTTATTTGTGTGCGTGTAGGTCGATTTTCGCTTGTTGACAGATCACGTACACCGGGCCAATGTGACCGGGCGGGCGCCTGAGGCGTTAACTGGTTTGGCTGAAATTTGGCACACGGGTAGTTTATAAAAAAAGAAAACTATATTAAAAAAATATTAAAATCAAACATAAAACTCGACTGCGGCTTTATTAAATTCATTAAAGAACTGAAAAGATAGAAACAAGATTTTAATTTGAAAATTTTATTTTGGTTTTGAATAATCTTAGTTGACAGTGTTCACAAACGCTGTCGGAGGCATAACACGCTCACTTCTCATAATTTGGTTGGTGATATAGGTAGAACAACAAAATCTCGGAGTGAGCAGATGCCTCTGACTGCGTTTGTGAGCACTGTCAGCTAAGATTATTCAAAACCAAAATAAAATATTCAAATTAAAATCTTGTTTCTATCTTTTCAGTTCTTCAATGAATTTAATAAAGCCGCAGTCAAGTTTTTCGTTTGATTTTAATTTTTTTTTATTTGTAGTCCTTTTCATTAGGTATTTAATATACTGGAGTACATTATTTTGATCTACCTCGTAGGGTTTAGCCAGCGTTTGCAATGTAAGCGCATCATGCGACGGAATAATGTCGAAAAGTGGGTGCACTAGTTGCGTCTCTGCCTACCCCTTCGCGGATAAAAGGCATGAGTGTGTGTGTGTGTGTATGTGTATTATACATATAAACCTTCCTCTTGAATCACTCTATTTAAAAAACCGCATCAAAATCCGTTGCGTAGTTTTAAAGATCTAAGCATACATAAGGCGCATTTTCATTGATAGCTTGGTTGATACAAAGCATGCGAGACCCCCATATTCGGGACAGCGACTAAGGCGCATTTTTATTCGGGGTGCGGGAGATTTTTGAAACGCATACCATAAGACCCGCATGCAGGGAACCGTTTTCATTGGTCGATAGTACCAGCATGTGAGGTGCGAGAGAATCTGGATACAGTTTACCAGTTGGTTAAAGGGTATAATATTATGAGAAGGGCGGGGAGTCCCGGGATGCTTTGTATCGACCGAGTTATCGACTAACTAATTTCATTATACCTAGGTATTTCATCATGGGACAATCTGCGTGACCGCCACAAAACGTATGGATCGTCTTGTGTTTTTCTCGTGTGAAAGAAACACGAAAATATAATCATACACTGAAAGACACAATTTTATGTGATTATATTATTATGCACAATAGACACAGTAGGTATCATCAAAAAGTATATAATTTTTTTATTTATGCAGATGTAGTCTGTACAGTATAGGTTTCTTAGCCAAAATGTTTAAAGCTAAAAAGAAAAAAAAAATAGAATGACTCAGGGATGCTATGCAGGGATGTCAGACGTAGGCATGGGTCGTACTTGCAAAATCGTGAACCAGGGCTTACAAGTAAGTCCGCCGAAAAAAACCAGCGCCAAAAATCAGGGTTCGAAATACTTTCAAGTATTTTATTTCTGCATAGGAAATTAATCCGTGCATCCATACAAATAAGGAACACAATCGCGCTCAGAAATAAAAACTTCGAATACTTCAATTCTATAAATACTATGTATTTTATTTCTGTATAGGAAATTGATCCGTATTTCAATACGCATAAGGAGCACAATCGCGCTTGTAAATAAAGTACTTATAGCACTTGGATAGTCGAAAATCGAAATACTTTCAAGTATTTTTTTACTGCATAGGATATTGACCCATATTTTGGCACGAATAAGGAGCACAATCACGTTAACAAATATAAAACTTTTAACACTTCAATATTTGCATAGGAAATTGTTCAATAGCTTGTTTAAATAAGAACCATAATTGCATTTGCGGACGATGACGCCTGAGCGCGGACGTAGCGCGGCGTAAAATACTTTCAAGTCTTGCAAGTATTTCGGGTCGGCACCAGGTCGGCGTACTTGCAAGCAAATACCTGGTGTAAAAACCTGGTTGCGTAAATACGCACCACCTCTAGTCAGACGTATCAATTTCCTGGTATCCGTACCATTTTCAGGGTCTTGTACCGTGTAGATACCAAGAAAAAGTTGTGTTGGTACGCAATAATACCAACTTTCAACATCAATCATTGAATTGCTTTTGTTTCTTGTATGTATGAATCATGGAATTAATAATAATTGTAACTCCATGGTATGAATATATCAAGTCCCGTTGATTTCATGCTTTGAAAACGAAAATAGTAGTACGGGGACCTAAAAAACAAGTATCTCTAAGTGGTTTGTGCTAAAAAAAGAAACTTGGTCACTAAAGAAACTGGATATAGAGTACAGACTTAGTACGTACTGGCAACTAGGCAGTACTGGTTAAAATTCTTTTTTTGGGACCTAAAAAAAAAGTCGCCGGAAAAAAATTATACTGAACTTTTGTGTTATAGTTGCAATTAATTGATGTTATTGTGTGCGTACCATTTTCTGGTCCAATACCAACTTCCAGGGACATCTGTACCAGTATGACTGAGAAGTGAGACAGGGTTGCGAGCGCCTTCTGCACTCACCCAAAAGACCGGTCTTCTTTCATAAGCCGACCCTCGTCAGGCTAGAAAGAGCTAGAGTTTAGTCAGGGACAAAAAAAAAAACTAGCTGGCATCCCTGGAGCAGTGCTGCCAGATTAGGCGACTTTTCGCCATTTAGGCTATCTTGAAGAGTGTCGGGGCGACCAAAAATTGCTAATGGCGACCGGTCGCCGTTTAGGCTACGCGAATGGTGATTAGTCGCCAATTTAGACTACCTCGGAAAATTCGTGTTTTATACCTTGTTTTTGTCGAATTTGAGGATGTTTTTAGGTTTTAACATACAAGACATGTACTCGGATCACTTACACACAATAATTTAACAGTGGGACCTTTTTTTTTTTAGCTCTTCGCGTCCGAACACGATTGGTCAACTTTTAGGCTACTTCGAATTTTCGCCGCGTTGGACCAGGGGCCCTACCACCATCTTTTACTAAACCATCATATCGCAGGAACGTTTTATTTCAAGCTTAAAGTAATATTACTCAGATTCGTACTATGAGCTTATAAAGCAATATTGAAACAATAATGTTTTACTCCTGCGTAGTGATGTAAAAGAACGAATGATAGTTAAAGACGGCATTTTTTTTTATTTACGTTCCAAGTCACGCATATAGCGAATAACTTTTATGTATGTTGAAGTCAAAATTATATAATTTTGTCTTCGTTTTATAAGTGCCTTATGTTTAAAAAAAATAAATTATATAGTGTTAAATTAACTTTTTGCTTCTTTAAGCAGAAATTTACAAATTCAGGCGTATTTTTTCGTGACTGCAACGAGAACGGAACGGTTTACAAATGTCATTAGGCGCACGTTTGTTTATAACTCTTTGAGTTCGCGCTTGCAGTTTAAAAGTTTTCCTAAGTGGCAGTGGTGCAATAATATATTTATTAAAGTTGAGCAGTGTTTTAATTTGGAATTCTCGATATCATGTCAAGCAGCGAGTGAGTATAATGTGTTTTAATGCTTTAAGGATAGAACAATGAAGTAACTAACGCATTACAATATTTTGACCGCATTTTGATAATCACTATTACATATTTGATTACAGTATTATTTATGTAATTAAATAATTACAGTGAATATGACGTAATATACTATAATGTCTAAAAATTGAAGAAAATACCAATAAAACAATGAAATCATACAATCATGAGAACTCGACGCGACGCTGGAATTTCAAGTGGTTTATTTTTTCAAGTGGCTTAATTTTTTTTGCAGTGTTAGAGTTCGGAGAGTTTCGGGGCAACAGCTCGACTTATTGTGGGAGTATTTAAATTCTCACACAGAAATTGCTAAGGCCTTCAATCGATCCCTGCAGGCAAAGGAGTATTCTAAACAAAAGTGGACCGAGATTGCAGGGATCTTAAACTCTCAAGGCGAAGGCACATACAAAGATTGGAAAGGCTGGTCTAAAGTAACTACTTACTTTTATTAATGGATCCTAATATTACTAGTACCTAACTATGTGTGTGGTGATCTACTAGAGTTTACTCTTAGACTGTCTTGAATAAAAAATAGCTATTCATGTATGTGCAAAATATGTATGCATTTACATACTTAACATTTAAATGATAAATTTCTTGTAGTTGTTTTGTGTGTATACTAAACCCTACCCATAAATTTTTCAGTACTGGGTGGACTATAAAGCAAAATTAAAAAAGCGAGTGGCAGCTATACGTTCATCCCAGTCAAGGACTGGAGGAGGACCATGTGCCGAGTTACCCTTGACACATATAGAAAATAAATTTCTGCAATTACTTGGGGATGATTATGGTCAAGGGTTGCCTGGTGTATTAGTGGAACCTTTCATAGAAGTAAGTGTTAAAAACATTAAGCATTTAGATAAATTAATTCTTAATTTTGCTGACACATAATTAATTATAATTTTTTTCTACATTATCAGCAGCCAGAAAAAGCTGATGATGTTGGAGAATCCCCATCCCACCTAGAGATATTGCCTGATGCTGTAGTTATCCCATTCCAAGAGGTGTCCGGTGGTACAGCACTAGCCCTCTCTCCATGCCGGACACCTTCACCATCTGCAGAGCCTATATCAACATCATCAGCACAAGCAACGCCACGACGGTCGCCACGCCGTCGACTTCTGCACACAGGTCCTCCTTCACTCTCTCAGCCACTAACAGTGGCGGGGACAATAACCCACAACCGGCGTCGCCACAGGAGAGTACAGCATAATATGTCACAAGAGGCTGCCAGGCGTGCCCTCGTCCAATCATCCCAAGACAAAGCCGAAGCTGCAGTTAAAAGTGCTCGAGCTTTGGAGGTGATTGGAGAGGGTATAGTGGGCATAAATAATAAATTGGGTAATATTGAAAGGTATAATATTACTTTATTTCTTAAAAAATGTGATGTAAAAATGATGTGAAATAATATAATGCACCCTCTTTTCAAAATTTTGACATCTATAGATGCCGCCTTGTCCAGAGCTCCTGAATGAGAGTCCTTCGTGCAGCGCTACCCTGCTGCAAGGCGACATTGCTGCTGCGTGTGTGCCGAACGGTTGTTTCACTTGTATTATTGAGTTGTAATTGGACTTCTTGGTTCTGTTCTTCGTTGCTCAATTGCACCAAAGGAGTGTTAGCTCTATTGCAAATGTTGTGTAATATTACACAAGCATTAACAATAGATCCTGCCACATCAGGTGCATAGTGCAAGACTCTGTGTACAAGTAAGCAATGAAAACATGCCATCATGGTTTTCCTTAGTGGATACCCAGAATCACCTGAAAATTATAAAATATTATTAATTAATCATTATTGAGCAAGACAAAAAAGCATAAGAAATTTCAAAAAGACTAATATTAAAGAAAGAAATTTTTGTGTAGAAACAAAGTCTAAGTCATACCTAGAAACCAAATATTTCCATTGTTGCTTAGATCTTCCAAGTGTCTTCTAAGTGGATGATGAGACCATATAAAGGAGTCATGAGTAGCACAACCATGACTTGCATCTACACTCATAATTTGCATGTTTGCATCACAAATCTGAAAGAATAAAATGAGACTGAATGAAGTATTGTTCCTATAATTGTTTCTTGTTTTTTGTAATAACAAGACTTTGAAACAATATATTCTTTAAATTATTAACCTTATTTCATTGAACATTGTCTTTTGAGTATGCATTACTATGTTATACTATAATAATAAACAGCTATTAGGTATTAAGGGATAACTTGAGCATTTTTCTATTAACAAAAGTTGCATTAACATCAATTCAGTCATTTCTGAACATTCAAAGGTATATCACAGACTTAAATATATAGAGTAACCTTCATAATTTATTTGTAAAAATGACTTACCACTTGAACATTCAATGAATGGTAATGCTTGCGACAATAATAGCGCTCTTCATGGACCACAGGTCTTACTATGGCCACTTGGGTACAGTCTATACACCCTAAGACCCCAGGCATTTGAAATTTATTGTAGAATCTGAAATGGTCAAAAACATTTATGTGTGTAATATAACTTATTTGATAAATTGTAGATAAAATTATCATGAGGCAATTTTATATTACCCATAATGCTTGGCAACTATTATTCAGTTGGATGTAATAGGTCATAAATTAAACTGTATAGTAGCGTACATGTGGAAACATGTAAATTGTGTTAATTTTAATTTTGTATACTTTAAATATGCATTGTGTGTTAGTTGCTTTAACTTTATATTTACACTTTGTTTCTCTAATAAAATAAAATTAAAAAAATAAATTACTATCTTATCTTTGTATCTTTTAATCATTATCTCAAGCAGATGCAAACTAAGGTAGAAACTGGTACTGCACAACAATGTCTAGTCAAATATCAAAAAAAAAATTCTAGGGTTAAATGTATACTAATTACATATTATTATAAAGAGGTCTAAAAATAATTTACTATCAAATAACTATTACTTAAATCAATTACTGGTATATTACTTACTCTGCTTTTATTCTGTTACGTTCTTGGTCAGTTGAAGGAAAGTGTATATATTTTTGCCTCAATTCAATGGAGTTCAGACAGGCAGTAACTTGAGCAATCACCGAGGAAACTGTTTGTTGGGCTAAGAAGTGACCTTCTTGCTGGCCCACTGGACGTTGGTAGGAGCCCGTCGCGTAAAAAGATAGAGCAGTTAGTACCTATAAATGTGCATAAGTTTTTTTAGAAAACATCAATAGGTACATAATATGTTAAAAATCCTTAACTTTGATGCCCATTAAGTAATTATAAGATATTATTAAAGCATGTGTGTACGTGAATAACATAGTTACCTTTGATTCTACAGCCAATCTGTGGATCTTCTAGGTTTATTAAACAAAGGCCTCAATTCTTCGCAAAGATTTTGCGCGAGTTCCTTTGTCAGTCGATATCTACCAATAAACTCGGACTCGTCTAGGTTGAAGGGATAACATTCCTCTCGCAATCGCCTTCGTCTTAGCCTGTTGGCCGAGTTACTGGTAGAATTATCAGCTTCTAGAAATTCGAACATTTCGAATTCATTGGCCATCTAAAACACATCACATATATAATATTATTGAGCCCTTTTTGGACGAGATACCATTATAACACATATTATTAATATTAAAAATAGTTACGTAACTGTTTTTAATTACTTTTCATACAATAAATCAAAGAAAATCGAATAATAATGTTAAAAAAGTTGTGAAGGAGCAACTTTTTTAAGACTGCAAAATTTGACATAAAAACAATATTACTTACTGTCAAAAGACACTTCATGGTACGGTTAGAATGAGTGATTTGCGATGACGTCACACAAAACTGCTAGATAAAACATGATGGTTTTAAGCTTGTTTTAAGCTCGTCATGGTATGAAATTTCTAAGTAACATTATAATAATACTGCTATAAGAGATGGTGGTAAGGCCCCAGTTTTAGAAATTAGGGACCTTTTTTTTTTTGCTCGTTCACCTCTCCATATACGATGAGGCGACTTTAGGCTACTTCACAATGAATTTTCGGCGATTTCAACCGTCAAACATATGGCAACACTGCCGTGGAATGTCATTTGTTCCAAAGAGTATTATTTGTATGTCCAGAAAATTGAATTGTTAATTATTTTATAAAAATATTTGTAACAAGATAATGGCTAGCATAGAATTAGATATATGGCGAGGTGAATGGGGTCTCGCTTCAATTGATTTAGAATGTTTAAAAGTTTTAGTAAGTTCATGACATAACCTAAAATTTCTAGTTGGACCGGTATTGCATAAAATATTTATGTATTTCATTTTCTTTCACAGACTTACATGAAATTTATCGGTGTGCCAGTGCGTGTACGAGAGTCTAACAATCCATTTTTCACACCAAAAGGTCGGCTACCTGTTATGAAAGACGGTCGAAAAGTTCTAACGAATTTTGAAGAGGTTGTTGAACATTTAAAATCTTTGGTATGTATAACTTTTAAATCGTGCTCTGATATTCACAATTTATCTTTAAATATTTTTTATTCCTTGGCTCAATCTTAGCCCATAAAATGAATCTTCGAAACTAGCTGTACACCTGAGAGTTCTTAAATCTTTGGTCACGTGAAGCTTATTATTCTCCTTAAGCATTAGTTAAAGGACCTCTTAACCATAGTGCTCCTAGTCAGCTGCAACACTTTAATGACACTAACAACTTTTTCTCTGGATATAGATGTTTTGGCCGTTTGCTGTTTCACTTATACATTCATTTCAGCATTACAGTACAGATGTCCATTTAAACACAATGCAGGCTGCAGAAGCCAGTGCCTTCACACAATACCTCAGAGACAAACTATACCCAGCATACCAGTTTGCCTGGTGGGTGGATGAGAAGAACTATAGTGAAGTGACAAGACCCACATATGCAAAAGCTCTCAGGATTCCATTCAATTTCTATTACCCTTCAAGGTACCAGACAGCAGCCAAAGAGATGATTGATGCATTATATGGTGAACATACAGATCTTAGAGAAATTGAAAAGACGGTAATATTAATTTAGATTGCATATGCATACTCACACCTTTTATCGCTGGAGGGGTAAGCAAAAGCCCAGACCCCGAGTTTATTCTGATTAAAAAAATCCGATATAACTGTGACTGATCCGGGGATCGAACCTGAGACCTCAGCATTGCACTCATACTGTAATACAACTACGCCCCCGAGGCAGTCTAAGTATCAATTTAGATACCATTTATACAATACTAGTAGAGCTCGCGGCTCCGCCCGTGTGAAAAAGTTTTTCCAGGCCAAAAAAAATTTTCCGGGATAAAAAGTAGCCTATAGCACTCAGGAGTTATGTAGCTTCCTATTAGGGAAAGAATTTTCAAAATCGGTTCAGTAGTTCCTGAAATTAGCGCATTCAAACAAACAAACAAACTCTTTAGCTTTAATATATTAGTATAGATAAACTGAACTGATTGATTCCCCTCCTTCTTCTAATGGATTAGATTGTATGGCCATTCGCCCATTATATTGCATGGATTTTCATGATACAAATTGTGTGGTTAGATTCCCTGAGTGGCTAAGCGATAGGTGGGCACCCAGAAATAAAATGTTATTCTTTCTGCAAAATATTTATTCAAAATCGGGTTGGGCTATCCTTACATTGAAGTGGTAGATCACTTGATGTTCAACTAGCTTTTGCTTGCTGTCGGCATAAAATCAAAGATTTTCTGGGATTATGGGACAAAAGTCCTGCTATAAAAAGTAGCCTATCTGCTATTCTAGACTTAACTTCATCCAGATCGCTTCAGCTGTTCTAGCCTGATAGAACAACAAAAATCTATCCAAATTTTCTCATTTACAACAATAGAAACTAATAAGATAAAGCTGTGTATGTGTTATCTATGTAATCACATTCACAAAATACAAACGATATATATTTTTTGCTTATACGGGCATGGCAAATTGACCTCATTGCAGTGGATGGTAACAGGAGAGGATACCAGATGTGTCGTCACAAACAGTGCTTATCCCTCATCAGTTGACACAGTTATGCTGGCCTGTTTACACACAGGCTGATCTTGGAATGGGACAAACTTATCGATGGCTTAATTATCAAAGTTCGTAACTCCATTTTTTGTCAAAATCATGTTTTAATGCCATCAGATGTAAAATACTGCGATGCATCGAATGGAATTATGCCCAAATCCATAAATGCCATAAAAAAATTGTTATTCACTTATTTTCCGAATGCGTAATTCCACGACGCTATTTTTAGTGATGCAATATTCGTAAGTCCCCCGTTTAGTACCGGGCTTGCCGTCAGATTTATGGTCGTATTATTTTCTGCGTTTTTTTAGCATCTCGGCGCTTTTTCATCCCTTCTTATGATTGAAGTGAATAAATGGTAAGTAATTTGAACTATATTTATATATTTTGTGACATAATTGAATAAATTGAATCGAAACTAGTCTTATTTTCGAATGTGTTGGAGATACGTGTAGTCATAAAATATCCGAGAGGAGTTACGTAAAGTATGTTTGAAAAGTAACGTAATATTGTTAAGATCTTGAACTGTATAGAACTTCTGTTTAATAATTTCACACGATATTAACGTTTCCCATAAATTTCTATATTAGAAACATTTTTGTATGATGCATTTTTAAGAATAATACCTGTCATCATTTATTATGAGGACTTACGTATTTTTCTAGTGTGTTTTGACTGAAAGGTGTACCAACTTAATGTTGAAAACCACATATCTCCAAAAGCTTAAAGTTTTGTTGTCCCCAAAATTACTTTACGCCATTTAAATTGTTGAAGTTATTTATTTTTATGAAATTTAATAAGTTATATATTGTATTTATTTAGTGATAAGTAATGAAATTTAATAGCTACTCTTACAATTAAGTTATCTGTGTATTTTAATTTTTTTTAAGTTTCAGAATGAAACGCAGGGCATCTTTAAACTTGCACTGTGATTCACAATCATTGAAGTGTCAAAAATATTTATAAGGCCATTAAATCCTCGTACTTTGAAAGTAATAAATAGCGTCTTGAGCCCTGAATCTCCATCTGAATGATTAGCACAACGTAGTCTACGTTACTTTACATTGAACAAACTGATGGATGCTTGGTACTCAAAATGATAAAGAAAACACCATAAATGATATAAGTGGGACTCCCAAAGATATTATACTCTTAAAATATGAGAGTTCTTATCCAAGATGTAATTTTTTTCTTTTGAGTATTGTATTAATCCAAACATCGCAATGTTAATGATTGATGATGTGATTGTTATGAATGTCCCCCAGAGACTTTACGATATCAGCTAACATTTAATCAGTTTACTTGACGTTAGTTCTATTTTTAAAATAAATATTCATAATGCAGCAAATTGAGTAACACAGGAACTTACTACACTTATTAATTTTGTTACCGACCAAATAATACACCCTAAATACAATTGCAATTAAAATTATTGTGCCAAATGATCTAACTATAATTACTTAGACCAAAGAACGCATAGTTGATATAGTTTAACACCATCTCAGTCATGACTGACACAGCAACGCAAGAAACAATTACAGCAACCACTGAGATTGTAGCTTTGTTGTGCGAAGAAGTAAGACAGAAAATAACTAAAAAAGACCTAATAAATGGAGCATAAAAATTTATTAAAAAAGAAAACATAGGAAAAGGAGATCTTATTTTGGGAAAAAGAAAATAGATAATAATTGGAAATACCGTAATATGTCCAACAGAAACCAGAAAGAATTATAAAAGGCAGGTGCAATTTCAAGCTGAGTTTAAAAGAAGGAAGAAAGCTAAAATGTAACAAATGATCACAAGAAAAAAGGAGGAAGATATTCGAATAATTTGGGAATCTTGATTGGAAAGAATTTTTAAGTCTTAATACGTTTACTTAATATAAAATAAATAATACGTCAATATTTTCTCGTTATTCTGATTTTAGTAAGTAATTTGAAATATGTTAATTTTATTTTACTTTAATGAGCCTGATAACATGAATAAATGAATATTTTTCTAATATTTAATCGAATTTGGTTTAAAATTATTATTTGAATACATAGCATTTGAAAGACAATCTTAAAAAAAACTACGTATATCCATGCAAACTTCCTAAATTGTGAAAGGCTTGGAATTTCCAAGTGCGTAAGTCCATTTTAAATACTAGATCAAACGATTTATTGCATTATTTGATTGAAAATGAGTACATGAACAATTAAAATACTGTACTGAATAAAAAAAAATATACATTTCCTTAAAATTTTTACAGTAGACAGTTTTTTTATCCTCCTGTAAAATTTGGTTGAATGGAGTTACGATGTTTGATAATTAAGCCATCGTTATGTGGGCCACTATGGCATGTTTTAACACCAATATATCCTACCAACCACTAACGATTTCTGTTTATTTTATTATCTGTCCACTGGACAAATTATATCCAGACCGATCCAGATACATAATTCAGCATTGGGTCAACTCGTAGAGCGTTTAAAAATAAAGTGCATTATTAATTATTATGTCCTTCCGCTGTTATTCAGGGCCTTTAAACAACATTTGAGATGACGTACTTCCGTTTTGTGCCGGATATCCGTTGTGAATTTCTAAATTCGATGAGTGAATCAGAGTGGGGGACTTCCGGTTGTCGAGTTTACCGGGTGACGCTCGGGAGCCATTTTCTTCATTGGCGTCTTGAATTTTGTGCCGATAACTAACGCTGCTAGCGTTCGTATAATAATAATTTAGTGAAATATTCCGTTAAAAATACCTATTTCAAGCTTATTTAATAAGTAGATAAATAGATCGTTATATTTTCAGAAGATTATTTCGTATAAAATGAGTGAAATGAGTATTATGTAGTATTTTATAAATAAGTAAGGTAATTTGTATATAATTTTGAAAAATTGTGATTCGTCTTCTTCGTCAAGCAAAGGCGGTTTTTGCTGTTGGCGGTATTATCACACCACCAACTCGAAAGCGTAAATACGCTTCGAATGGTGATTCTTCAGAAATTACCCGTAAGGAGAGTAAAGGTTTGATATATCTTCCTTATCAGGTCAGTGAATTTTTTTATTGGATAGTGCCATCCACTGCTATAGTGTTCCAAGTGTTATGCTGAAAATAACTGTGATCTAAATTATAAGGGTCACGCCGCGTCGGCCCTTTCGTTTGGTTTTATTTTCGGTGCCCACATTAAAGAGCCTACAACCTAAAATGCCTCGCAAGAGCATTTATAATTATTAAACAGATTACAATATTTTATTTTTGGAAAATTGGGCAAATGTGTGTTCTGGAAATATGAATAACCCGCCGAGCCGGCCCTTCATATGATTGTATTAAAGGAGCATATAAGATAACGTTAAATGCCTCGCCAGAGCATTTAAACTGTTACTATGAGATTTCCAATATTATTTGAAGTTTGAGAATTTACTTTTAATTTTTATTATCTTATACATTTTATACTCAAACTGGTCGTCCCATGGCACCGTTTGCTATATAACAATTAATCAAGGATATAAAATTTTATATTCAAACCGGTCGCCCCACAGCACCGTTTGCTATATAATAATTAATCAAAGATATTAAAGGTATTTGTTATTATATTATGCATTTTATAGTTAAACCGGTCGCCCTACAGCACCGTTTGCTATATATTAAATTGTTAATATCAATATCAAAGATATTGTAGTCATATTAATCATCCTAATTATGTAATATAATATACGTGTGTATTGTTTATCAATTATCGTTCGCTTTAACGGTGAGCGAAGGCATCGTCGAGGGCTTAACCTCTCTCGGTAGTGGAGGGGACCCGTGCTCGGCGGTGGGCGGTGTACTATATAGGGCTGATTGCATTGCATTGCATATGGCCTGGGCAAGTTATAACGAGCAGTAATTGCATTTAACCTCAGTCTAGAGCGATAGTGTGTTAAACAATTTACAAATATGTTATACTATCTTACAATATTTTTTATCTGAAAACACCCGCCAACTTGGTACATCGGGTACAGAAAAGGTTTCCTTTTCGAGATTTTTCAGAGGAGCAGATTGATAAAATTTTCGAATATTACTTAAAAAGGCGCACTCAGCCCTTTACTGAAAATATTTACAGGTTGACAACATCCCTTTCGGAACGAAACTGCAGTTAGTTTTGCCTCGACTAACCAAAGTTTATCATTTAACTGATTCCACTACTCAATTGAATCAAATGCTGAAATTATTATTTATTAGATTGAAATAAATTGTGGGCCCATGCCGTGTCTATGGTCCATACGTATTGACTTTGAAAAACGTTTAAGGGTAACTATATGTCATGCACCCTGTCTTTTTTCCCGACTTTTTGCACTCAATCGATTAGATGGCTTTCTTGATTCGGAATTAAAATATTTTAGCAGGGCTTACAAGCTATTACAATGCGTTCGAGTAGTGAAAGTATTGACAAATAAAACTTTGTTTTCAAATCCAAACTAAAAATATTTATTCAAAAATCGAAGATTTGAATGCGGCCCTGGCAGCAATACTTGAATTTGTGAGTTGACTTGTGTGTATTTAACCCTTCAAGCCCCGCTTATATATATGGGAAAACCCTATATATATGGACACCGGTGTCCGTCGTGGGGCTTGAGGAGTCAAGTATTTTTATATTGTTACCGAAGATATTGGTATAGTAGTGAACCGTTTTGCCCACAGCATTAAATGGTAAATTATTTTGTACGCTACTAGCATAATTATTTCTTAAAGTGTATATCTCATGCAGAGAAATGTAATTTATTTTGAGAATGAAGTTTCTTTGACCATATATTTGAAGAAATTATGCGTGGTGCAATTATATATAAAGAAATAACTCTCTACATAAACGAAAAGTATATTGCGAAATTACACGCTAACAGTTATACATCACAGACAAGAAGGGGGAGGGGAGGTCAGTGCTCCCCATGGCAAAAATGGACATTATATTTCGGCTGCGTTCCATAAATACTAACAAATAGATTTCTTTTAGTTTGTTGGTGGTGCTACAAATAGTGTGTTAAACAAGGATAAAATTGAAGTAGCACAGACTTACTACAACGTATACGTAGCACAATCTCGTCAATGCTTCATGCGGTTGATTTACTGAGATCAACTCTTTACATGCCACCTGTTTGAATTTTGGTCTGAGCAAGAGCAACCAAAGTGTTTGCTTCCTTTCTAATTTGACTGCCAAGATCCTGAGAGAACAAATTATTCGTATACTTAATACGGTTTTCTGACCGAATAATGGCTTTCAGAGACGGCTCAAAGCTAATCCACAAAGAGCAGGCTATAAATCAATCTTGCAAGCGCAAACTTTACTAAGTTTGATGAATAAATGAAATTATTGTAGAATCTATGCTGGTTTTCCAGACAAATGCATACAGTGTCTCACCCTAGATCTGGATACGTATCTATTTGCCAGCAAATAAAGTGTAGAGCATACAAATTATTAAAGCAAAGTAGCTGAAGTATTAAGCGGTATCTCAAGAAATTCACATTCCACTCGGGACTTTAGATTTCGCTCTGCTTGTTGTCTTGTACACTGTAGGACTCACTAGGTCGTATTATTAATTGTCGTTTATATCTCTTGTCTCGACTCTAGTAATTTGGCAACTCAGGTGGGGGGTGGTGAACTGCACAAAGTATTCTCAACTTCACCCCAAATTTGTATAAATTTTTTATTTGTTTTCCTTTTTTAAAATGCTTACAATAAAGATTTTTTATATTGTACACACTTAGAGCAAACTGCGCCGATAGCGGTTGCGAAGCAGAGTTAAGTGTTTTAAATGTGGGGTGATTGGGTAACCAAAGAGGGTCATTATAGTTCAAAACGACATGCTAACCTACATTCATCAGTACTATTGCAGTACGGTAACTACTCTGTTATGGCGTATATAAGGAAGGAAGTAGGAACTCGTCTCCAGAACTTTCAAATTTTTTACGTTGTATCTTACAGATACTATTAGTCCTGGCACATTCGCGTATGATCGCAAATCACATTCTAGTATTTCTCAAATGGGGTGTTCCGGAGGTAGATAGATATTGTTAACCCGGACACATGTCATAGGCAAGTAACCTATGTAAGTGTTGACAATTGCTAGTTAAATTTTACAATTTTAGTTATTTATTCATCTCCAAATCGGATGATTTAAGTGCTCGTGGATATCGGTCGAGCAAAAGACGTGTATGTAGCTATCGAAATGCGTAGCACCCAAATGGCTTAGCTCGAAAATCCGCCCTTGCAGTAGGACCGCCTTTCACCATTCCCAGTCCAAGTAGTTTGACAAATCTATAAAAACATTTTTGCACAACTTAAGGTGAGAGATTTAAATCTAGAAATTGGGGCGGTCGCAAGCTGTATTCAAGGTATGAGCAACCAGACATAATGATCAGGGTAGCGAAAATCTACCCTCAATACTATAATTATTTGGATCGGCGAGTTCATATGTATTTTAAGATAGGTTTTGCATATTGGCATGCAACAAACCGTTCAGGTTCAGATAATTTTTCGCTAAACAATAACTTCTACTTGAAAGTTATTGACAGAAATATTAGTTATCATAAATCCGTTATTTGAAAGGCTTTATAGTACTGACCACGTGAAACTTGGCGCACATACGCTAGTTGCACAAATTTAGTAACAATGTATTTACGTTACATTCACATTAACAAAATTTATAGAAGTGCTCAACTAATTTTTATCAGGCTGCATAGTACATGATATGACTTTTACATAATATGATTTGAAAGATTTCTACACAGAAAGTAGTAAAGAAACTTGTATTCTTCTATAAAGTCTTCGGCTTCATAGCCGATTGATAATGTGTCTTTTATTAGTTTTTAATTGGGTTGGAAATTGTTTTCAAGCCTAAAAATTCATACAGTTGATCCTATAGGCTAATAAATCTAAGAAAATTACTTAGCAGTTAGTATGATTAGAAAATCTTAAACTACTTTAGATAATTAATTAATCTGACCTCGAACAGCCAAAGCAGCTTTCTGAGTTGTAATCGAGATTTCGTTATGATCTGTTTTATGCATAGAAAGCGCAATTAGTATTTGAGTGCCTCAGTTTGAGCCATTACAGTAATAATGAATAATTATGGGTAATATTTTTCAATTATCGATCTGTAAATAATTTATTCTCTGTTCTATGTAGTAATAATTAATATAGTTCTATATAGCATCTTAATATTATTGTAATTATTTTATATTAATGGCTTCAGTCTTAATATTATCTATCACATTGGCGTCTCGTTTACCAGGCGAAAACAAACAATGTCTCAAATGTTGTTTAAAGGCCCTGAATAACAGCGGAAGGACATAATAGCAGAGTTTTACCTACCAATAAAACTCATATTATGTCCGGAGCTTTATTCAGGGCCTTACATTAAGTTCTGCCTGGTATTAATATATTTCTTTTTAAGCATTTTTAAGATGTTTGAGACACAATGAAGAAAATGGCTCCCGAGCGTCACCCGGTAAACTCGACAACCGGAAGTCCCCCACTCTGATTCACTCATCGAATTTAGAAATTCACAACGGATATCCGGCACAAAACGGAAGTACGTCATCTCAAATGTTGTTTAAAGGCCCTGAATAAAGCTCCGGACATAATGAGTTTTATTGGTAGGTAAAACTCTGCTCTGGGACCTTCCGGGACGCCGCAACTCTGGCGGCGGCGGGCACCGGCCAAGTAGTTGGACGAATTCAACGTTTAGGTTTGAAGGTGGCCCTCGAGAAAACCGAGGCCGTGTGTTTTCACAGACCTCGGAGAGGGCCACCGGCCGGTGCCGGCATCGTCGTTGGGGGGGTGCGGATCCCCATCGGCTCTAGCATGAAGTATCTAGGTTTAGTCCTAGATAGCCGATGGCGATTCCGCACCCACTTTAAGGAGTTGAGGACAAAATTGTCCCGGGCAGCGGGCGCCCTTTCCGGCCTGCTGCCCAACCTGGAAGGTCCTGGCTTCCCTTGCCGAAGGCTGTATCACGGAGTCGTGCGGTCCATGGCCCTTTATGGCAGCCCCGTTTGGGCTGACTCCCTGAGCCGCCCCTGCGTCGCTCTCCTGCGCGCCCCGCAGAGAGCTTTAGCGCAGCGGGCGGTCAGGGCGTACCGCACGGTCTCTTTCGAGGCGGCTTGCTTATTGGCCGGATTTCTGCCCTGGGACCTGGACGCCAAATCCCTTGCCGATGCATTCCATTGGCGGGAGGAGGCGTTCAGTCGCGGGGAGCGTCCGGCCCTGAAGGAGGTGGAGGCCAAGAGGGCCTCCTTACGGCGAGCCGCCGTGGAGGAGTGGCGTCTCAGGCTGGAGGCCCCGTCGTGGGGGCACAGGGTCGTAGAGGCAGTGCGTCCTGTCTTTGCCGAATGGCTGGACAGGCGCCACGGAGCGGCAACATACCGCCTGACGCAGGTGCTCACCGGGCATGGCTGCTTCGGTGAGTTCCTGTTTCGGGTGGTGGGGATAGAGGAGTCGGCCGTGTGTCACTATTGTGACAACTGCCCAACGGACACGGCCCAACACACGTTGGAGTTTTGCCCAGCCTGGGATGAAGAACGCAGCGCTCTCAGAGCAGTCGTCGGAGGAGACCTCTCGCTGCCGGCCGTGGTCGCTTCCATGGTCGGCGGTCGGGAGGCCTGGCAGGCGGTGGCCCACTTCTGCGAGGCGGTCCTCTCGCGGAAGGAGAGTGCCGAGAGGGATCGCCAGCGCAGTGGTGATCCCTCCCGCCGCCAGACGAGACGTAGGAGGCGTCGGGTGGACGACTGACCGACGTCTCCCGCCCTGTGGATTGGGGGCGTTTGGAGAATTCCACCACGGTATCCCCTGCCTGTCGTAAAAGGCGACTAATAGGGGCCTCCGGGGGTCACGGGTGGGCGGGAGGGGCCGTCCACCTATTAGTCTAGCCAACTTCTGTGACCCCCGTGATGGACGGCAGCGTGTCTCACGCTGCCTCGGACGCCAAGGGCGTCCTTCGGTGTACGGGGGCTTCTGAGCCCCCGCAACAACAGGAGAAGGACCGCAACAGCGGTACGCGCAGGGGCGGTTGCGGACGACAACTTAGACGTGAGTCGGAGGAAGCCCGCAGCCGTCCCTAATGCGCCGAAGATGGCCACCGCGGAGTTTTAGTTGGTATGCCGTGCGGTGTACATAGGTTAGGGACTCGGCCCGGCGGTCGCCCGACGTTTTCCATCTTTCCGGGCGGCTCAACGTCGGGTCGTAAGGCACGGTGAACCCAACATAACCGCTCAGTCGTTCCCCTTGAACACTGGGCGGTAGTAATAAGTCACTTTCTCCGCGTCAACAAAAAAAAAAACTGCTAATAAGACTACCTCGGTGGCGTAGTTGTATTATGGTATGACTACAATGCTGAGGTCTCGATTTCGATCCTCGGGTCGGGCAAAGTGATATTGAGTTTTTCTATTCAATATCAGCTCGGAGTCTGGAATTTGTGCCCGATATGGCGATAGGCTCGCCCCCTATCACATCATGGGACGGAATAATGTCGAAAAGTGGGTGCACTGGTTGCGCCTCTGCCTAGCCCTTCGGGGATAACAGGCGTGAGTGTGTGTGTATTAATTAATAAAGAATATTTTTCAAATTATAAATACATTCATTTCAGATTTACAGTGAAGCGGAAAAGTGCCTGAAGACACTATCAGATAGGCTCGGTGAGAGCGAGTACTTCTTTGGCAACCGGCCGTCGTCGTTCGACGCCATAGTGTTCGGCTACCTGGCGCCGCTCGTGAAGGCGCCCTTCCCTAACGCCACGCTGGCGAATCACGTCAAAGGCATCGCCAATCTGAGCAGATTCGTCGCACGGATCAATCAGAAGATCTATAGGCATGTCACAGATGGTAATGGTTGTTAAATACAATAAAAAAAGATGTTTAAGACTCTATCAAAAACCAACCATATAGTCCTACTAATATTATAAAGGCGAAAGTTTGTAAGTATGTCTGGATGTATGGATGTTTGTTACTCTTTCACGCAAAAACTACTGAACTGATTTCTATGAAATTTGGCAAACGGGTAGATCATGTCCTGGATTAACACATAGGCTACATTTTATCCCGGGAAAGTAAAAAGCGGTACTTTTATCCCGGAAAAACTTATTAACGCGGGCGGAGCCGCGGGCAAAATCTAGTATTTCAATAATAACTTGTTGGTTTGCTAACTACACTGTATCTGGGTGACCAACTTGATACTTTAATCAATGATTAATTTATGATGCAATTAGCTAGTGTGTTTAGAGTAGACATAACAAATAATATAATCTGCCATAGATTTTCTAGAAAATTGGTACATCTTTGTCAGAATACAACAAACAAAACGCGAAGAAGCAGTCAACGGGCACACAGTCTGAGCGCGATGCAGCCAACTTCCCAAACCAGACGCGAAACAAAATATTGGCGGCACTATTCGCCGCCATGGCGATGACTGGGTACGCCGTCGCCACTGGCATGTTCCAGGTTTGTGTCCATTACATTATCTTACAAAATTATGTTATTTTCCTATAGTGACTGTTTTAGATCCTGCTCTCATTTGGCAATATTACAAGTGTGATTGAAATATTATTTTATCTCTATGTGGCTTAATCGCTATTTATTTTCCGTTTATATTATTTGTTTGACCCTTTTTCTTTCTGTATCTATTGCATGTTTTTAGTGTTGTAAGAAATTCTCAATTAGATTAATCTTGCTAAAGTTGTATTCTTAATCATTCTCACAACATGAAGTGATTAATATTTTAAATATGCCTTTATGTAAAGTTTAAAGTTGACACAATACTGAAAAAATTATAAATAATTTGAATTAACCCGTAATGGAATATTTACTAATCAATTTAAATTGGCCACTTGGCCAGACTAAAACTTGGACTTTTAAAAATCAAGTAACAAACAGAATAATAAAACCGTGTTGTGTTCTATTCAGGAGCTGAAAGATATGGAACACTCGCGCGATTACAACGACATGTTTGAGAATGAGGAGGACGACAACTGACGCACGCGCCGGCCTCGAGCGGGGACGTCACGTGACCACTGACCGCCCACCCTTAGCTCTACACATTGCCTCCAGTACACATGAGACCCACAGCCAATTCCTTCATAATAGTTAAAGCTAAAGTCAAATCCAAGAGCAATGTAATTTAGGCAAAAGTAACATTGACAGTTCTGTCAAAGTACACTGGCTTTAAAGGCCTTACTAATAAACGCTGCACATGTTATAGTTAACTTTCTCTGTTTAAGGTGTTTGTAGATAGCAAGCCAAATACTGGACTACTAGAGACCTAAAAATGATTTATTCACTAAATCAACTCTATGTCAGCAATATACATTTATTTATCAATTAGAGTTTCCGGTTGCAAGGACCAAAGCTACCTCATTGGCCCATACAAGTTCACGTGCTCTACTGTGATTGGTCGCTATTTTGTGTTGCCTTTGTAGTACTGGAGGTAATCTATGCTCAAATGTTACCGATGCCTAAACACTAACATGCTTCGTATATTTCATATTTATATTGAAATGCTTTCACTGGTTACTATATCATGCTTAATACATTGTATGGATTCCCTGTAGTTCGAAAGGAATCAAATGCAAATCATATCAATGCAAATTATACGGATTACAGTAGTTTTCAATAAACGATTCTGATCCTAATCTTCGATACAATCCCGAGAATAAACCAATCAAAATTTTATTTGTAAGTTTGTTAAGAAAACCTTGAATCTGATTGGTCCACTTACGCTATAGAATAAAACAATTGGTATTGTTTATTGGAAACCGCGTTTATTGAGCTCATTTCTGTAGATACTCAAATTATATTATACTTGACAGGAGAATGCTTAAGACTTGAAAGTATATTATTTTTTATGGCTTGTCTAGATTTGTGTGTAATATGACATTCTTTAGGATCCCTCCAACTCTGAAATAATTTTGAGTAAATGCTTCTCTGTCCTAAATTTACGTAACAGAATGCAATGCAGTTCTGTGGGGCTAGGATGTGAAAAAAAATCACGATGCGTCTCCGCTTCGTTTTATTGTGATTGGTTGAGAGATTGACGTGTCGGTCTCTCGATCAATCACAAACATCAAAATACCGATACGACAGTCACTCAACCAATCACAATAAAACGAAGCGGAGACGCATCGTGTTTTTTTTTCCTGTCCTAGCCCCACAGTTGTATTCTGATTTCTGTTGGTTGATCAATTGAAACTGTTCAAATATTTTTGAACATCCCACAATTTTTTATTTCAGGTAAGTCTTATCGTGTTATCAAACTGCTAGATTTTTCGAAAATAAAACAATGTGAAGTTTAACTAGAACAAAGCATTGGAAATGTGTAAATAGCAGCTAAAGTTGGTTTATTTTCAACCCGCAATGTAACTCATCTGTTTTCTATAGGCATGCTTATAACGAAGGGCATTGGCCGGTCACATATTGATACTAAACAGAGGTCATTTTTGACGTCTACATAATATAAAAATAAGAGTCTGTAGTGGTTAATATTGCAAGATCCACTACATTTTCAGGCTCTTAACAGGCACCATAAATCTTATTAATGTAATTTCTATTTAATTTCAATTATTTAGACATATTACATTTAACGCATTTTTAACAGACTTCAAAAAGGAGGTTCTTTACGACTACACTCAAATTTGACCTGTAATAATATTATAGTTGCTTTAGTTTTGTGGTTTGTTAGTGACTTGTCGAGACTGCGTAGTGTATAGTTTCATGTTCCTATAGGTTGATTGTTAAAATCTTATGTTAGTACTTTTAAATGTTTAAATAAACGGCCAAAAGTAACGGTCGCGTGAAACGGTTTAGTGTTGCCATGTTATAAAATTATATCAAGTTGTGTAAACTGTTTAAAATATTAAATCGTCTAAATTATGGAACAAATTGTGTTTTTTAAATTACATATTGCTTGTAACAAGTAGCTTCCATTTTCTTAAGTAATCTTAGGTGGAATCAATCGAAGTGCTTTATTGGTATTACTAGGTTTGTTTAACCTTGGATGATTAGAATAAATTAAACTTCACAAAGCATTATATTTGTTATTTCTGTAATGGCGAGGTAGATATTAGTTTTTATGCATCAATGTATCAAAACATTAAATTGTATGAGTTATTTGAATTGTAATTTATAATTTCACTGAGTATTGTGGAAACATGCCCGTTTTCTGACATTTATTTAAATTGACCCATGAAACCCATGATGTTCACTTCATATTGATGCGTTCCTTCATAAGCAGGAAGTTGTTTAGGAGAATGGTAAACGGGTACAAGTCACTAAGCACCACGCGTAATGTCCACTATCGGTCAGTCTCAATAACGTACCAACACTTAATTGGGGTTTCCTATCAAACTCGAGAGTAAAAGTTACGATAACTGGTTACTGCTGTTTCAATATCAAAAACTGGCGTAACTCTTCAGTGCACCCGCCGAAACGTTTTATTTTTGCACTGAGTATTAGTAACGTTATGTTTTAAAAACATATTATTAAGTCTTTCAATAGATACACTTCACACGTAAGGAATGCTTATCTATATCTTAGTTTATAAAAACACATAACCACCAATAGTAAGCATTTTAACTGTTTGTTATCTGTTAGTAAGTTATTGAGACCGGCCGTAAGTATTTGAGACATATCTGCTGCATTTAGCTATATTGTTCAGGGGCGGATTTGATACGTTTACTGCCTTAGGCCTACGAAAGATTGCCGCCCCCTATGTGCTATAAAGCATGAAAAATTAAAGTATAGAAATTAAATTAAAATGAAAAAAAAAAAATGATAGTAAATTATTTAATTATCTCAATCAGTGTATTTCAGATACTGATTCTTAACATTTCTATTTGTGAGTAACAATGAATCTTTATTCACAAACTGTCTTTCACAAAAAGTCTGTCACAAAGAAAAAGAAAACGACCAACTTTTGTGGCCCTAGGCCCGGGCCTACTCGGCCTATAGGGAAATTCGCGCCTGATATTGTTAGTTGTGATTGGGAAAGCGTTTGTATTGACTTGGTGTAGCGTAAAGTACAGCCAGCGACGCAAACGGTGTTTTTTATATTTGTTAATAAACCCGTTTTAATTTATTTTATTGCAGAAAAAGTGTTGAATGCCATAAAAATATGCATTTATTGAGTTTGTCAAGCTATTTTTGTGACTGATTTTATCTGATAACTTTAATATTTATGTCAGGTGTATGGTTAATGGTTATAGTTTAACTCGATTATTTTATGTTGTAAAAATGGATTTAACTGACAACTGTATTTTCCAGGATAACTTATCTTACAATTTAGTACTTAATGGCACAAACCGTAAATTTTTTGAGATAAATGGGATATACATTATTGTTTTTTCCGTCTGTAACATATTATTTTATTATGTTCATTATTTTATTATATAAACATAACTAAAATGACTCTTGTGTAGTCTTTGCCTAACGTAATTTGTACGACGTTTTACGCGCAGGCGACGCGCGTTAGAGCGTGAAGTTGCGCATATTATTTTCGTAACAGTGTATGTTCTTATGAAGTGAATGTACTTCTTTTATGGTGTACGTATGGAACGCGCGTCGTCCGTGCGTCAGCGCTATGTACAAAAGTTGGGAGAGTAAGTGCGATTAGTTTGAGTTTGTAGTGAGCAATTGTTTGTTGAGTTAACTTATTCCAAGGAGCATGAATAAATGTTACGTTCGTTATGTGAGTTTATTTTTGACTTCCTTTTTTATATTCTGTTACTATTTTGTATATCTAATTGGTTGTGATATACATACAGTACACACTCGGGTAATTCCTTCCGAAGGTAAGTGCGACCACACTTCGTTGAGCTTATTATTCAAGCTTATTCGGATATAATTTTTATCAAGGCATTCATCTAAAGCACATACCGGATCCAGTAACTCAGATACGCTGATTACTGCTACCAATGATTCGTAAAATATTCGACCATACTTTAAAAAGAACTGCCTAAAGACTTGACGCCAAGATTAATAATTCAATGTTTTTTCCTTTTCTTTTTAGAGTTTCTTTGTATCCTCACGACTATGACGCTCCACACGTTCGTCCGACGTCTACGTTTAAAGGTGTCCACTCATCAGCTCATACCCATAAAATATTTTTTTTTATCTAAATCATAACCCCTCTGACCCAGAAGCCGACAAAACAGATTTCCTTCGGCTTTTATGGTATAACTGTTATTATATGTACCTATGACTCTCAGCTCCAACTCATTAGAAGCTACTTAGTCAACATTGATGGTTGCAGCGCTGGGCCTCGTGGAGTTGGCAGCGAACAATGCTCGTCAACCGGTTCCGCATAGCCAAGAAGAGATTCGACAAAATAAAGAAGTTAAAGAGCGGGACAGAAGACATAACTACACAAGGAAATTAATAGTTTAGCGCAGACTTATGAAAAGTAAGCACGACTTATACGATGAAGCGATTATAAAGTAAATAATTCAGTGTGTGTATGTATTGTGTTTGTGATTGTCAAGCTTCCTGTAGTTGGTGATGATGTATTAATAAGTATTGTACGAAGTATAGGTATATAAATATAGCAGTCTCTACCAATTCTATTAGTGAAGTAGACTGTAGAAAATAATTTGTGATGTTGGGCCAAATTAGACAAAATATATTTTACGAATTTCCTCTATTTGTAGGTTTCTTTTTTATAATAAGTTTATTATAAAGTACGGAAGTACAAATAAGTATTAAAAGCAGTACCGAAAGATACTGAACCAGATGAGACTATTCCTAGTTTTGTCATTGTAAAAATGTTAACAGCGTAAAACGATAAAAAATTATGCTCCATTAAAAATATTGTTAAGTTTATGTTATTTATAAATGTTGAAATAATTATAGGAAATGATTTCAGATAAGATATTCTGCTAGATTAAAAACTTATATAACTATGAAATATGTATGAAGTATTACGATAGTTGAAATGCACAATGAAAATAAAACACAAAAGTATTGATTTGTTTTATTAACATTTGAACATACGCATGATTCTCAAATTCACATTTTGGTATAATTGTAAAGTAACTAGAATCGGAAGTCACGGCTTCAATTTAACTAGGCGTGGATTATTTTTCAGGGGTTTGGAAGTTATTAGTTGCGTAGTTTACTTACCTTTTAAATTGTATTCGTGTCTTAGATCTGTGTCTTGAGCTATCACTCAATGCTGTCAAACAACTTGACCCAGTAGGCGGGGCTTGAGCGAGTTACGAGAGGCAAAAGGTGATTGATCTACCAATCGTTCAGTCGATACGTCGTTGCCCCGCGCCCCCGCGGGCCGCTGTTGTGCCCCCCACCCCACCCCTCCAGCAGTTCCGGCCCGCGTGCCGATGACAACACAATCTAATAGGATTAGGCCCAAAAACCAATCTTTCCCTAATCGTTGATGTCTCAATAAATCTTAAATGGATAAGCTGAGGTGACCCTGTTTTTTGGCCAGGATCTTGATTTCATACACCTACATTTTTATGTCTGGACGCATATGAAAGATTTGGTGTACGGTACTTCACTTTTACCTACACGCAATGAACTGATTTAAGGCATAATTAATGCAGATGAGCAGATAACAAGTAGTTTATTTCTTAGATGTACTAAAAGATAATTACGCCACAGAATGCGCACTTGTATTAAGAATAGAGGCTCGCAAGTCGAGAAAGATTTGTAAAAATAAATAAATTTGTATTTAATTGAAAGAATTGTACCTTTGTACGCTTTAATGAGATGCATTCAAAACAATTTGTACCAGAGCAGTACCCAATTCTTTTTTTATTTCTAGAAGGTTAATTGTGATGTTTTATACCTCATTAGAAAGCTGGATAAATAAATAAGTTTGTAACGTGTTTTGCACATTCAGTTACTTGAAGTTTTTCTGAAATAAACAGCAGTTTTTGTCAAAAACTTTTTTGAATTAAATACGAAATTGATAGATTTAAGGCCCTAATTTCAAAGTTATCATAGATTTTAAATATTTTATTATTTATTATGAAAGCCTAGAATGTTGTTTACTAGAAAATAATAAAATAATCCAATTCCATGTAGTATTTTTTTTTATGATTGAATTTTATTTGGTCTTGAAAGTGCTCTATCTTAAAATTCAATAAATCTTAGATTTCTCGAAAACTATTGAGTTTCGGATAGGGCTTTATAGGACAAAACCGATTGCTCTTGACCCAATCAACATGCTCTCAATGGGAATGCATCATATTACCAGTCACTCTGTATACGGGCCTACTCTACTACTGAGAGCGGGAAACCATAGCTTTGTAACAACTCGTGACTAACTTCAAGCCAGTCATCCGTCCGTACAATTATTAGGTACTACATCAAATGCGTCACTATATGGACAGCAAAGAGTAGAATCATATATACAGGATGGGCAGAATCAAGCAATAAAAACATGGGATCTACTTAAAATTGTTGTTTATATTAATCATCTATACACATTAACAAATCGTAAAATCGTATGAATACATAAATATCGTTAATCTAGTGTATGAATCAACAACGCGTCTGCTTGGATTTCGCTTGGCGATTGAAAAACGGTTAGAAAAATTCTGGTGCGTAACAGTATTACGCAACAATACACATTATATTGTGCCATTAGCTACTGGGTACCGGAAATCAGGTCTGAACCTTTCATTGATCGATCGATAAATTTAAATAATCAATTCCAATATTTTAAATGAATAGTCTACACTCTACGCCATCCCATTTGACCGCTCTAAAGCTAGTCACTTAACCCGCACTCGTCTCACAGCATTTTTATTCTCGTTAACAACAGCCTGTAACTAACTTCAAGAAGGACATAAGCATTTGCGGCAGTTGTACATACTTAATTTTAGCAACAAACTTACAATCGCCAAGCGCATCCAAACCTAGTATAAATAAGGTAACAATTACAATAGCTGTTGGCGCATTACACAGGCCTACCTACATGCGAACAAGACATAGATAAGTAGACTGTACAATATATAAAATGTACCATTTCGTATAAAGTGACGAAGCGAATGGCACGAATATCTGTCTCTTTTCTATGAGCGTTAATCTACTAATATTATAAAGCTGAAGAGTTTGTTTTTTGTTTGGTTTAACGCGCTAATCTCAGGAACTAATGAACCCATTTTGAAAATTATTTTATTAATAGGCAGCTACAGCTACTTCTGAGTGCTATAGGGTACTTTTTATCCAGGAGAACCTTTTCACGCGGGCGCAGCCGCGAGCATTAGGTACCTAGTCCACATAATATAAAAAGACAATTATAGGCCGCACGTTCGCTTCATCTCTCTCACACTTTTTAGTTTTTATTTGGCAGCTGCATTAAAGCACAGTCTATTTCCTATGTCTCCGATACCAACGTGGCCTCCGATTATAATATCAGTGTTACCAACACAATTATCTCATTTACATACATGCCAATAAGCATTTGGCCTCGTACCGTGCAAGGTGCCTACGATCAGTGAACAATTTCGGGGATTTTATCTGAATTACGTCACAATCATTCCCTTGTGTGACGCCACTGTTATAAACTCTGCACGGCTGCGCGGTCAAATCTATAATGGAATTCAAATTTCAATGCCTTTAAAGCATCTTGTTAATTTTAAATTGGCAATGTGATGTTTTAAGTCTGATGTGTTGATAAAAATGGCATCTTGAACTTTTGTTGTCGATAAACGACTCACTTTATGAGGAATATATTATATATTATGCGGGCGGACTTCTCAGTGGTACAATGCATGGAATCCTACCATCAATAAAAATTTATGTCACCAGCACGCAGTTTACATTTTGTTGAGCGAGATTAGCTTAGGATTAATTGTAATAAGTGAAATATGTAAGCATTTTTCTTATCCAATTTTTAAAGCCTCAAATCCTCCATTGATTTTGAATACTGCTTCAACAACTTACACATTTCTTATACGAATTGCAATATAGGTTATTAAAAAGACATTCCCCGCAACTACTTGGCGTGTCGGCGATCTTTGGTTATTGAAGGCAAAGTTAATGTGTAAAATATATTCCAACATCAACTAATAGAGGATATGTACTGGATGCGCATATTGTTAGTTGTCAGAAGGTATTAAATGCAGACGAGATAGCTATTTATTAAACGAAGGGCAAACGAATATATGTCACCTGAGCGTAAGATATTTTTGCTGAAATACATCTACAATTCTAAAGAATTACCGATGCCCTGCTAGATAAAAAGAAGTGCTAGTTTATGATCATATTTTATGGGCACTTCGGAAACAAACAGGTCTCACAGGCCAGCATAGTTTTGTCAACTGGCAAGTGGTAATAATCTCTTGTTAACCGAAATTGTCTGAAGTTTCTTGCACTCTCCCTCGGTTGCAGTAACGTCAATATACCGTATATATAGTATTGAGAAGACGCCAAGTCACGTGCGTTCCACCGCAGTTATTTATACAATTAAACATAGTCTCAATGGTATAATTATATTTTTATCAACACAACAATTTGACATAAAAGATACATTTACAAATTGTACTAAAACATTCATTTGGTGAATTAATATGATTAGGGCAATATAATACGATAAGTATCCACCGTTACAACGCATTAAAACTAACAAAATGGTAGCTGCCGTGGCGCATTTTAAAGTATGCAAGACTAATTTGCGTGAGTATAATAAATAAAGACACTAAAGGCCGATTTCATCGCTCGTCGATAAATACTACGTCACATAAATCAATAAGGTGACAACATAAAACAGTCACACTTATCTATGCTCCCAAATAAATATAAACAAAATGAATACTATCTACATAAGCTGTACGACTGTTAAAATAAAACTTGAAAAATGTGAAACAGGCTCTTATAATCCTCCTTTAAAATACAAGTCTTGTACCATAGACTACGAGCGTCGGTCGGTTCAAACAACATATTCTTATCTATGGTTCAAACATAAATTACAGCGGACCCACCCATTCTATACTAGTTGGTCATGCAGGCTTGCCAATCAAGAAATTTAGATAATTTTGCCCCTAAAGTTTAAATGGCAGTAGTTTTTACTATGGCGTTCGGTCTCTCTCACTCATACAATGTACAACATGAGTCATAAAGAGACAAAAGACGGAATAGTTATAGTGTAGTAGGTAATAATTATTTTGCACTAGCCGTGCATACTTTAAAATAACGTGTTGTATTAATCATAACGATATAATACAATATTTGTATTTGTACATTTTAAAATATATAACAGCTTGTGGTAAAATCTTATTGTGGTATGACGTAAAATTAATTACAAAAGTTATTTAAATTATGGTACAAATGACATATTATAATGGATGATTGTCATTTGGAACTGTTTAAAATCAGATTTTTCAAGTATTCCTTATGCAACATAAATGAAAATGTGCCCAGACGAAAAAAATATTTTTCTGTTAAAATCTTACATCTCTTGTATAAATCAGATTTAAAATTGCATTTTTTTTAATTTCAGATTGTACTGTTCACCACAATAATCCTATCCTATTACAGACCTTCAATGGTAACGCTTGTAAACATGGATGGAACGCTAATAAAAATCAGAACGTACATGCTGTACCTTCTATGTTTTCACTTGTGTTGCCATATTACACTGATCAATAAAATTTCCAAAATAAATACGTTAAATTTTTTAAACTAATTTTCAATATTGGAATGACTTAACATTAGAATAATTAAAGGATGATTTTTTAATTGTCAGATAATTATTTTTATCCGTAAAATACATTTGTCAAGTTTGCGATTTTTAACCAATTCTCAAATTTATCAATGTTACCAGCGAACGATTATCCGCCGAAATACATGAAAGATGTTAATCCATACTATAATCGATTTGGAAAGTAAACCAACCAAAATAAGTCATATGGGAGCGTCGCGACCATACTGTATCCTGATTGGTCCATTTCTACGATCGATCTTGAGACATGGATTAAGCTCGTTTATTATTTCCCCCGTATGTCTGACATTCGAAAAATCGACCTTAAAGTAAGTTACCAAGGAGCGAGTTACCTTAGCTCTTGGTCTACAGCCCGCGACAGATTACTATGGTCAAACCATAGAGTTTAAATATAAAAATATACACATTTTGCCATATACTTTCAATTCCTCGTTAATTTCTATTTAAAATACACGTGTATTTCTGTGACGATGTATAAAAACATATCGGGGTGATTTGAAAAATCGCGACGAAACAACTTCAAGAAAATATCAAGCAACAGAATATTTCAGTTATTCATTTGTTCTACATTAGTGTTCTAATTCACCACTTTTTTATATCACCCATAATTCTCGAAAACCGCCATATTAAACATATCTACAACAATAATAAATATACGCAACGACATTAACTACAAGCACACTATGTAGTCTCAACGTCATTCAGTCATACATTCTTAAACAATTATTTACATTTTCAAACGCTTACAACTATGGCCTTTACTTTGCCGGCAGCGTATACGGACTGGTTTCGTACTTAAAATACTAATACTATACTTGAAATGGCTTTTGAATGTACATAACCCGCCTTATTGTCCTGTGACAAGCGATAACGTCCTTAAAGAGTCACGTAACATGGAAGATTTAGATGCATTAAGGACTAAATTCGCTTGATTAGTCCGGCGTGTTGAGTAGGGCCTGGGAGTCAGAATCAGGTGCAATAAGAGCTAGTATTGCTAGATTAGTCTGGTGCGTTGAGTAGGGACTGTGAGTCGAGGAGTAGGCTGGCGTCGATGAGGCTGACCTGCATGGCGTCCAGGCTGCCAGTAACCACGTCCCCCCGGTTAAGGCTGAATGGGTGGAACCGACTCACCACCGTCGGCTGCCGGGATTCGACTTCCGGATCGCCGTTCGATTGCCGATTCGACATTATCGATAACGATGATATTTTCTCGTTGAGTTGTTGGATCTGTAATGGATAATTTGTGCATTAACAGACATTGTGGTGTCTACGTTATGAAGTCAGTAAATTTCCAATCATTAAAATACAGTTGGCACATAAAAAAACATCACAAACAAACATTTCGGTATAATCGAAGTATATATAAAAGTGATCGATATGTTAATCGATGGTATAATCGATTAGTAAGTATAGATGCATATGTGGGTGTGTACCGCCCTGTGCATTGGGAGCGTTTGGAGAATTCCACCACGGTATCCCCTACCTGTCGTTAAAGGCGACTAATAGGGGCCTCCGGGGGTCACGGGTGGGCGGGAGGGGCCGTCCACCTATTAGTCTAGCCAACTTCTGTGACCTCCGTGATGGACGGCAGCGTGCCTCACGCTGCCTCGGACGGCAAGAGCGTCCTTCGGTGTACGGGGGCTTCTGAGCCCCCGCAACAACAGGAGACGGACCGCAAAAGCGGTACGCGCAGGGGCGGTTGCGGACGACAACTTAGACGTAAGTCGGAGGAAGCCCGCAGCCGTCCCTAATGCGCCGAAGATGGGCACCGCGGAGTTTTAGTTGGTATGCCGTGCGGTGTTCATAGGTTAGGGACTCGGCCCGGTGGTCGCCCGACGTTTTCCATCTCTCCGGGCGGCTCAACGTCGGGTCGTAAGGCACGGTGAACCCAACATAACCGCTCAGTCGTTCCCCTTAAACACTGGGCGATAGTAATAAGTCACTTTCTCCGCGTCAACAAAAAAAAAAAAAATATGTGGGTGTGTAGGTGTGCAGGTGTGTACCTCGTGCAGCAGCGCGTAGTGTCGCACGTGGTACTGCACGGGCCCCGCGTGCGGCGCGTCGAGCGGCAGGAGCCAGCGCTCGTAGCACTGCGCCCACAGCTCCACGCCCGCCACCGACGTGCACTGTGTAGGTGTGTAGGTGTGCAGGTGTGTACCTCGTGCAGCAGCGCGTAGTGTCGCACGTGGTACTGCACGGGCCCCGCGTGCGGCGCGTCGAGCGGCAGGAGCCAGCGCTCGTAGCACTGCGCCCACAGCTCCACGCCCGCCACCGACGTGCACTGTGTAGGTGTGTAGGTGTGCAGGTGTGTACCTCGTGCAGCAGCGCGTAGTGTCGCACGTGGTACTGCACGGGCCCCGCGTGCGGCGCGTCGAGCGGCAGGAGCCAGCGCTCGTAGCACTGCGCCCACAGCTCCACGCCCGCCACCGACGTGCACTGTGTAGGTGTGTAGGTGTGCAGGTGTGTACCTCGTGCAGCAGCGCGTAGTGTCGCACGTGGTACTGCACGGGCCCCGCGTGCGGCGCGTCGAGCGGCAGGAGCCAGCGCTCGTAGCACTGCGCCCACAGCTCCACGCCCGCCACCGACGTGCACTGTGTAGGTGTGTAGGTGTGCAGGTGTGTACCTCGTGCAGCAGCGCGTAGTGTCGCACGTGGTACTGCACGGGCCCCGCGTGCGGCGCGTCGAGCGGCAGGAGCCAGCGCTCGTAGCACTGCGCCCACAGCTCCACGCCCGCCACCGACGTGCACTGTGTAGGTGTGTAGGTGTGCAGGTGTGTACCTCGTGCAGCAGCGCGTAGTGTCGCACGTGGTACTGCACGGGCCCCGCGTGCGGCGCGTCGAGCGGCAGGAGCCAGCGCTCGTAGCACTGCGCCCACAGCTCCACGCCCGCCACCGACGTGCACTGTGTAGGTGTGTAGGTGTGCAGGTGTGTACCTCGTGCAGCAGCGCGTAGTGTCGCACGTGGTACTGCACGGGCCCCGCGTGCGGCGCGTCGAGCGGCAGGAGCCAGCGCTCGTAGCACTGCGCCCACAGCTCCACGCCCGCCACCGACGTGCACTGTGTAGGTGTGTAGGTGTGCAGGTGTGTACCTCGTGCAGCAGCGCGTAGTGTCGCACGTGGTACTGCACGGGCCCCGCGTGCGGCGCGTCGAGCGGCAGGAGCCAGCGCTCGTAGCACTGCGCCCACAGCTCCACGCCCGCCACCGACGTGCACTGTGTAGGTGTGTAGGTGTGCAGGTGTGTACCTCGTGCAGCAGCGCGTAGTGTCGCACGTGGTACTGCACGGGCCCCGCGTGCGGCGCGTCGAGCGGCAGGAGCCAGCGCTCGTAGCACTGCGCCCACAGCTCCACGCCCGCCACCGACGTGCACTGTGTAGGTGTGTAGGTGTGCAGGTGTGTACCTCGTGCAGCAGCGCGTAGTGTCGCACGTGGTACTGCACGGGCCCCGCGTGCGGCGCGTCGAGCGGCAGGAGCCAGCGCTCGTAGCACTGCGCCCACAGCTCCACGCCCGCCACCGACGTGCACTGTGTAGGTGTGTAGGTGTGCAAGTGTGTACCTCGTGCAGCAGCGCGTAGTGTCGCACGTGGTACTGCACGGGCCCCGCGTGCGGCGCGTCGAGCGGCAGGAGCCAGCGCTCGTAGCACTGCGCCCACAGCTCCACGCCCGCCACCGACGTGCACTGTGTAGGTGTGTAGGTGTGCAGGTGTGTACCTCGTGCAGCAGCGCGTAGTGTCGCACGTGGTACTGCACGGGCCCCGCGTGCGGCGCGTCGAGCGGCAGGAGCCAGCGCTCGTAGCACTGCGCCCACAGCTCCACGCCCGCCACCGACGTGCACTGTGTAGGTGTGTAGGTGTGCAGGTGTGTACCTCGTGCAGCAGCGCGTAGTGTCGCACGTGGTACTGCACGGGCCCCGCGTGCGGCGCGTCGAGCGGCAGGAGCCAGCGCTCGTAGCACTGCGCCCACAGCTCCACGCCCGCCACCGACGTGCACTGTGTAGGTGTGTAGGTGTGCAGGTGTGTACCTCGTGCAGCAGCGCGTAGTGTCGCACGTGGTACTGCACGGGCCCCGCGTGCGGCGCGTCGAGCGGCAGGAGCCAGCGCTCGTAGCACTGCGCCCACAGCTCCACGCCCGCCACCGACGTGCACTGTGTAGGTGTGTAGGTGTGCAGGTGTGTACCTCGTGCAGCAGCGCGTAGTGTCGCACGTGGTACTGCACGGGCCCCGCGTGCGGCGCGTCGAGCGGCAGGAGCCAGCGCTCGTAGCACTGCGCCCACAGCTCCACGCCCGCCACCGACGTGCACTGTGTAGGTGTGTAGGTGTGCAGGTGTGTACCTCGTGCAGCAGCGCGTAGTGTCGCACGTGGTACTGCACGGGCCCCGCGTGCGGCGCGTCGAGCGGCAGGAGCCAGCGCTCGTAGCACTGCGCCCACAGCTCCACGCCCGCCACCGACGTGCACTGTGTAGGTGTGTAGGTGTGCAGGTGTGTACCTCGTGCAGCAGCGCGTAGTGTCGCACGTGGTACTGCACGGGCCCCGCGTGCGGCGCGTCGAGCGGCAGGAGCCAGCGCTCGTAGCACTGCGCCCACAGCTCCACGCCCGCCACCGACGTGCACTGTGTAGGTGTGTAGGTGTGCAGGTGTGTACCTCGTGCAGCAGCGCGTAGTGTCGCACGTGGTACTGCACGGGCCCCGCGTGCGGCGCGTCGAGCGGCAGGAGCCAGCGCTCGTAGCACTGCGCCCACAGCTCCACGCCCGCCACCGACGTGCACTGTGTAGGTGTGTAGGTGTGCAGGTGTGTACCTCGTGCAGCAGCGCGTAGTGTCGCACGTGGTACTGCACGGGCCCCGCGTGCGGCGCGTCGAGCGGCAGGAGCCAGCGCTCGTAGCACTGCGCCCACAGCTCCACGCCCGCCACCGACGTGCACTGTGTAGGTGTGTAGGTGTGCAGGTGTGTACCTCGTGCAGCAGCGCGTAGTGTCGCACGTGGTACTGCACGGGCCCCGCGTGCGGCGCGTCGAGCGGCAGGAGCCAGCGCTCGTAGCACTGCGCCCACAGCTCCACGCCCGCCACCGACGTGCACTGTGTAGGTGTGTAGGTGTGCAGGTGTGTACCTCGTGCAGCAGCGCGTAGTGTCGCACGTGGTACTGCACGGGCCCCGCGTGCGGCGCGTCGAGCGGCAGGAGCCAGCGCTCGTAGCACTGCGCCCACAGCTCCACGCCCGCCACCGACGTGCACTGTGTAGGTGTGTAGGTGTGCAGGTGTGTACCTCGTGCAGCAGCGCGTAGTGTCGCACGTGGTACTGCACGGGCCCCGCGTGCGGCGCGTCGAGCGGCAGGAGCCAGCGCTCGTAGCACTGCGCCCACAGCTCCACGCCCGCCACCGACGTGCACTGTGTAGGTGTGTAGGTGTGCAGGTGTGTACCTCGTGCAGCAGCGCGTAGTGTCGCACGTGGTACTGCACGGGCCCCGCGTGCGGCGCGTCGAGCGGCAGGAGCCAGCGCTCGTAGCACTGCGCCCACAGCTCCACGCCCGCCACCGACGTGCACTGTGTAGGTGTGTAGGTGTGCAGGTGTGTACCTCGTGCAGCAGCGCGTAGTGTCGCACGTGGTACTGCACGGGCCCCGCGTGCGGCGCGTCGAGCGGCAGGAGCCAGCGCTCGTAGCACTGCGCCCACAGCTCCACGCCCGCCACCGACGTGCACTGTGTAGGTGTGTAGGTGTGCAGGTGTGTACCTCGTGCAGCAGCGCGTAGTGTCGCACGTGGTACTGCACGGGCCCCGCGTGCGGCGCGTCGAGCGGCAGGAGCCAGCGCTCGTAGCACTGCGCCCACAGCTCCACGCCCGCCACCGACGTGCACTGTGTAGGTGTGTAGGTGTGCAGGTGTGTACCTCGTGCAGCAGCGCGTAGTGTCGCACGTGGTACTGCACGGGCCCCGCGTGCGGCGCGTCGAGCGGCAGGAGCCAGCGCTCGTAGCACTGCGCCCACAGCTCCACGCCCGCCACCGACGTGCACTGTGTAGGTGTGTAGGTGTGCAGGTGTGTACCTCGTGCAGCAGCGCGTAGTGTCGCACGTGGTACTGCACGGGCCCCGCGTGCGGCGCGTCGAGCGGCAGGAGCCAGCGCTCGTAGCACTGCGCCCACAGCTCCACGCCCGCCACCGACGTGCACGGCTGCAACCGCCCCACGTCCACCCCCATCACCCCCCTCACGACACCCAGCGACGACTGCGCTGTAAGTTGCAACATAACTACATTTTACTCACATATAATAATAACTTCACTACAAAAAAACAACACAGGTGAATCGTGCTAATGATTCTTGACACGAGACACTAACGCGGCATGACTGTCAAACAAAATGACGATCTTCAGCGCGAATTGCACAATCCAAACAGAATGTAAATCGACCTTGAATCTCTATATCACCTGACTGAGGATCTTCCTTTATCATAGGGGGACACTTTTCCTATTTCTCTACAGTATACCGGGTGGAAGGGAAACGCTCTCTATACCGGAACGGTAAGAGAGAAGAGCCATAACATTAACGAAAAACTATATTCATTTGCAAAGCTAAGCGATAATACTTCCGATTTTAGTATTTCCGTAATTCATGCGCGCGCAATGTAAAGCGTACAAAAAACTGGGTAGGGTACAAACTACAAAGCAAACGCCGACAAGGCGGCGCGGCGGCCACGCGGTCGTTTACCCGTCAGCTGATGTACGTGTTTCATTACGATTTTTTTGAAATATTGACCTTTTTTACTTTGTTTTTCAGAATATTAATATGATTTATCTATCCATACGTGAAGCTGTACAGAAATTTGAGAAAATCCTACTAAAATTATAACAATGCGATCGCGATTTTGTTAGTGCCATCACGTCAGGAATCACCAATACTATCACCTGTATTCGTTTCCGAGAGCGTTTCCCTTCCACCCGGTATAACCTATGATATTAGTATACAAACTATCGAGACTCACATAACCTACGCAGCGGTGTGTTGATCGGCCTGAGTCCCATGTACAGCGGGTTGTAGAACAGCGCCTTGTCCTGTTCGGAGAACTGCTCGCCCCAGTCCCATACCGGCCTTTGCACGAAGTTCTATCGACAAAATATGATTCGAATGTTACACAGTATCGATACTGTGTATCATATTTTGTAAAATCGATTTGTCAAAATATCGGTACATCGTAAATAAAAAATGGCTTACATAAGAGTAAAAAGTTGACTTGAATTTCTAAAAATTCATGACTAATATTTAGAAAAACATCCAATTCATGAATATAGATCTAACGGGTCAAGGGCATACAGTAATTTGAAATTCGTAGCTCTTGATAACTTTGCAATTGTCTACAGATTCGTCAACACACACACACACACTCACGCCTGTTATCCCCGAAGGGGTAGACAGAGGCGCAACTAGTGCAACCACTTTTCGCCGTTATTCCGTCCCATGATGTGATAGGAGGCGAGCCTATCGCCATATCGGGCACAAATTCCAGACTCCGGGCTTATACTGAATAGAAAAACTCAATATCACTTTGCCCGACCCGGGGATCGAACCCGAGACCTCAGCTTTGCAGTCGTACTGTAACGCAACTACGCCACGGAGGCAGTCAACAAATTATATTAATTGACAGAATACCTTTGAAACAGCAAGCTCCCGATCCCTGGAGCAGTTAAACAAGAAAGTATCAAACAGATGGTTGTGCGCCGTGTCCCAGAGGGTAGTTAGGTACGTCTCGGTGAACTGGAATGCCGCTGGGAACTGTTGCGTGAGCTGCCACGCACAATCCAGGAACAGAAGGAACACAGGCGCCGTCTGCGCTGCTGATGTGTGCTTGGACGGATCCTTTGGGTTGCCGGGCCGGGGAAGACCGAGTCTGCGGGGAAATATTAGATAATGATATCTTATGTTTATACGAACGTTCGACATTGATATAAAAGTACTGAAAAGTTATTTAATTTTTACTCTCGACGTTTTGAAGAGTACAACATTCATGGTCATAGGGCGGAAATAGTGAATCACAAGTAAGACATATCGTCGGGGATAGTTCAAAACTGCGTAACTAGCACTGATAAATACCGCGTAGGTGACGACAATAGTTTAATTGAAATTTATACTTACATTTAGTTTTTTTTCGTACAGCAACTAAAAACTTACTCTTGCACCTGCTGAGAGTGTGCACTGCAGGTCAAATATAATGTGAACCTCAGAGAAGTTATGTGTATGTATGTTGGCCGAGCTGCTGCTGCTTTTATCCATGTCTTAACCTCTATACTTCAGTGATAACTAGTAATGTATTTACCTATCACAGAAGGGGTGTCCTAGCGCGATCCATTCTTTCTGTATGAGCGACTGGAAGCCCGCTATCGTCCTGAAGTGAGGGTCTACCAGCAGCTGCGTGAGACACGAGACCACTGCACAGTAGTCGACGCCGTCGCCTTGAAATACCATAAACGAAAAACATTATCTAATTAAAAAAAAATCTAGATTATTTTTGAAGTTATACTTCTTTAGGCGCGTTACGAAAAATTGATGGGAGTGAAATTTTACGATGCGCGCGCATGTGTGACACAAAATTCTCACGGGAGAAGTTGCCCGCTAAACCGCTCATTAAGGGCATCATATCATAAAGCGCAGATTAATGTTAGATTTCAAAAAAGTGACCGCCATTTTGAATTTCCTTTTTGAATTTTGTTTTAAGGCCAATCGACCTCAAAATCGATATCTGTGCATGGCTTTGGGCACAAAGGGCAGATTTAATGTTAGATTTCAAAAAAGTGGCCGCCATTTTGAATTTCTTTGTTTGAGAGCCAATCGACCTCAAAATCGATATCTGAGCATGGCTTTAGGTACAAAAGGCAGGTTTAATGGTAGATTTCAAAAAGTGGCCGCCATTTTTAATTTCTTTGTTTGAAGGTCAATCGACCTCAAAATCGATATTTGAGCATGGCTTTAGGCACAAAGGGCACATCCAATGTTAGAAATGAAAAAGTGCCGCCATTTTGAATTCCTTTGTTTTAAGGCCAATCAACCTCAAAATCGATATCTTAGCATGGCTTTAGGTACAAATGGCAGATTTAATGTCAGACTTCAAAAATGTAGCGCCATTTTGAATTTTTTTGTTGGAAGGCCAATCGACCTTAAAATCAATATCTGGGCATAGATTTAGGTACAAAGGGCAGATTTAATGTTAGATTTCAAAAAAGTGGCCGTCATTTTGAATTTCTTTGTTTGAAGGCCAATTGACATCAAAATCGATATCTGAGCATGGCTTTAGGTACAAAGGGCAGATCCAAGGTTAGAAATGAAAAAAGTGGCCGCCATTTTGAATTTCTTTGTTTTAAGGCCAATCGACCTCAAAATCGATATCTGAGCATGGCTTTAGGTACAAAGGGCAGATCTAATGTTAGAAATGAAAAAAGGGGTCGCCATTTTGAATTTCTTTGCTTTAAGGCCAATCGGCCAAATTTTTAAGTATTAATTGTATTTTATACCTTGATGTGACTTTGAAAAGAGCAACACTAAAGTTTCTTGCCCGTTCTTCTCTAGTGAGAACTGCTTTCCAAACTGGTGGTAGAGTTAATATTGACTGAATCTAAATAATGTATAACATTTTATGGGTTCGAATAAATTTATTTCATTTCATTTCATCGACCTCAAAATCGATATCTGAGCATTGCCTTAGGTACAAAGGGCAGATCCAATGTTATAATTGCAAAAGTGCCCGCCATTTTGAATTTCTTTGTTTTAAGGTCAATTGACGTCAAAACCGATAGTTGGGCATGCCATTGATAGTAATAGACAGATCTAATATTAGACTTAAGCAAAAAAGAGGTCGCTATTTTGAACTTCTAGAAGTAGAAGAAGGAGTATAACTTCTCATGCGCGTACATACGTACACGCACTGATTTTTTTTAAACTATAGACATTTAGACCTTACGACAATAATTATGTAATCAAATTAAATATTGACCAGGAACGAAATTGCGTTTTGCGACATTCGTCTGAATTATGCTGGCTGGTCATAACTACCGGATCTCCACTGGCTGACTTTACAAGGCAACTCGTCGGAATGAGTTAATGCGGCGAGCTTTTCGCTATGTGTACGGCAGACGCTACACTGTCCGCTGCAAAATATATCCTCTAACCGGACATCAATAAAACATAACCCAAAGGACCCTCAGACCTCTCCACCCTTCCAGATTTCAGTCACATCTCCATACCTTCTTGCAGCACGACGGTGACGTTGTCGGCGAGGTGTTGCGCGGCGTCATCCGCGAAGGCGATGCAGTTGGCGACGTGCCGCAGCCACTTGCTAGAGTCCAGGATCGAGTAGTACTGCGAGTCCTGCACCTGCCAGCAAACACTACTCACTTCGCATTGGATTTATTGTAGTTTTTGGGCATGATAAGTGACTGAAGGACAATTTAGCCAATGTAACTACTGGATACTAGTAGTGGACGATAGTCTAGTTGGGAATGGAATGGTCTGCCGAGACAATGTCCGAAGTTAAAACCCCACGGCACACACCTCGTGACTTTCGAAGTTATGTGTGTATTGTTTAGCAATTATCGTTCGCTTTAACGGTGAAGGAAAACTCAAACTCAAATCATTTATTATGTAATTAGGCCCCTAGGGGCACTTTTACACGTAATTTTTAACAATGTTTTTTTTTTTGAAAACTATATGATTCTACCAGTGCTTCGGAAAAGCCCACTGACCTGAGAAGAAGCACCAAGAAACTCAGCGTGAGGAAACCTGCATACCTGAGAAGTTCTATGAATTTCAAAGATATGTGAAATCTGCCAACCCGCACTAGGCCAGCGTGGTGGACTAAGGCCTAAAACCCTCTCAGTAGTAGAGGAGGCCTGTGCTCAGCAGTGGGCAGTATATAATACAGGGCTGGTAATATTAGTATATATATTGGACATAATGAGACAACATCTTATTTCTCAGGATGACAAGCACAGTGGAATGCCACACAGTACCTACTTTGTAACTCAAGGTGCTGTATGGTGTTACTACTGTTTATGGACGGTCGTATCGCTTACCATTAGGCGAACAGCATGTTCGTCGCGTCATTCAATGCCACAAAAAAAACAATACGCCACCGAAGCAGTACCACCAGCAGTCTTGTATTATATACCCTCAGCTGGGCATGGGCTTATTCTAGTAAAGACGAAATAAATAGTAGGTACTCACCCAGAATCCTCCGAGGGTGGTGGGCGTGCACAATTCCACTAGCTTTTTGTAAGATGTCTGCAGCGCGGCGAGGGGCGGAAGGATGTTCGCAGTCGAGCCAGAATTAGTGAAACTGTTCCCGCACAGATACAGTACGTATGGAGGCGTCAGCTTAGGGTGGGAACGACGGACCTGTGGAATAAAATAGATTTTTTCCTTAATTTTGTCCTTTATAAATGCTGCTGTCAATTGGTGTGGCAGTATTTTATTAAGATTTTACATGATTTGCCTCGATTCATTTTCCCAGCGGGAGTTGTGGTCAGGCAAGCGGCTGACCGTAAAAACTTAGGTTGTACTAAACACTTATATCAAGTGTTGACTACGCCAAATTTCGAAAGCCAGATAACTCAGCACAGAGGAATAAGAGCATCCACGATTCTAAACCCATATCTTATAATGTCAACTCACAAGACAACAGCGTAGCCTATTTCTATATAATTTTAACCAACACACCTGTTCCAACAATACGCTCTCAGCCGTCGCTGACTGCTCAGTGGAAAGCAACTCGCCACTCCTCAACAGTGCCGCGCCCTCCGGCCGGCCCCACACCCAGATTGGCACCCGACCCGACCTGAAGTACCTCGCAGACTCCATCAAATTGTAATCCAGAACCGTACTGGGTACTATGAGGGTTTCTCCAGCGGTCAACATGAAGGCATCTGATGTGCCGTTGATGCAAGTGATCCTCCAATGGGGGCACTCGCATCTCTCAAGTTCTCGCTTCCAGTCTGCGGGTCTTTGGAACATGTTCAGCTCGGAGGGCAGGGTCGGATAGTAGGGTTCTCTGTACTCAAAAGCGAAGAGCAGGTCGTGCCGTTTGGGGAATGCGTGGTGCATGAGCGCCAGGGCTATCTTCCGTCCGCTGTCTATGGGTGAGTTTGCGAAGCTGAACGTCATGACTTTCATGTTCTGCAATAGGAAAAGCAGTTATAAGTTAATTTTTTATTCCACACGGCAATGTTATTACCCTAGACATAAGGGTTGACATGTCTTATATGATGTCCGTCGACTGACCACGAAAAGTGAGTCATCGGGCATTACGGCAGGTTTTTCGCTAACAGTATATACCGGGTGGAAGGGAAACGCTCTCTATACCGGAACGTTAAGAGAGAAGAACCATAACATTAACGAAAAACTATATTCATTTGCAAAGCTAAGCGATAATACTTACGATTTTAGTATTTCCGTAATTCATGCGCGCGCAATGTAAAGCGTACAAAAAACTGGGCGGCCGCCGCGTTGCGCCGACACCGGCCCGCGGTCGTTAACCCGTCAGCTGATGTACGTGTTTCATTACGATTTTTTTGAAATATTGACCTTTTTTGCTATGTTTTTCAGAATAATAGTTTGATTTATCTATCCATACGTGAAGCTGTACAGAAATTTGAGAAAATCCTACTAAAATTGTAACAATGCGATCGTGATTTTTTTAGTGCCATCACGTCAGGAATCACCAATACTATCACCTGTATTCGTTTCCGAGAGCGTTTCCCTTCCACCCGGTATTATCGAGTCTCTGATGTCTCTATTTGCTATTGAATGGAAACTTGTTTTTATTTTATAGTGATGTTATTATAATTCATACATATTTTTTCGGCGCTTTACTTGCGATAAAGTTTAGCGACAGTCTTTATTATGCGATAGGTACATTGTTGTATATCGTCAAGCGTATAGCTACTACCTTAAAAAAAATCACATCGAAATGCTTTTTTGCTATTTCAACATTTCTACTATCGCTTATTCTCCATTAACCGTAGTCTTTATACTAATTAAGTCCCATCTCGTAGAGTTCACTGCCTCATCGGCGTAGTTTTATTATGGTACGATTGCAATATTGAGGTCGCGGGTTCGATCCTCGGGTCGGGCAAAGTGATATTGGATTTTTCTATTCAGTATCAGCCTGGAACTCCGGAATTTGTACCCGATAGGCGATAGGCTCCTATCACATCATGGGGCGAAATACGCACGGCGAAAAGTGCTTGCATTAGTTGCGGCTCTGCCTACCCCTTCGGGGACAAAGGGCGTGAGTATGTATGTGTGTCGTAGAGCTCAACATTGATATCACAAAACACAAAATGCATTACAATATCACATTTGATTATAGGCGGGCGTAATAATGTTGACCCCGACAGATGTATCTCAACGAATCACGCGCGTTTTCAGTTTTATCCGATAAGATTAATGACCACAATAGATCGAGTGTCGTCTCTCACAGATAACACGTTTAGAGCGCTGTGCATTGTACATATTTTATGAGAATAATCCATGGTCATAAAAACATCTTGCGATAGATTTGAAGAAGGTAATAATTCTGGTATAGACAACGAATGAATAATTTGGTTACCTACCCGAAATTTATTAGGTTTTTCGAAAGCCGGACACTAGGTCAGATAATAATTTATGGGTCCATTTGCTATGTGAACTGTGAAGGGCCCAAGCGCTATTCATGTAATATTTTGCCCATTTGTGTAGTCCACAAATACTAATTTTAGGTTTGGGTTTTTTGGGGTTAAAATTGTATTGTAGGTTCAGAACTTGAGATACTTACGATTAAAAACGTAAATACATGTGTCTGTAATCTGTATGTACGTAATTATAATAAATTGAGAACTAATTGAAAAACAGCATCATGATTTCAACGAAACCGCATTTCTACGTAACAAGAACTATTTTCTTAACTGTTACTTTGATAACATGTTTTTGTTTATTTAGATCAAGACCTATGAATCACACTCCATGAATTCACTAGAATACCATTCACACGACGTCACTTAAACTTGCTTAGTGTATACAGTATTAAAACAAAACGATGTTCATTAAAATTCATCTCGTTAACACTTGGCGCATCCGGTCACTATGTGACTTATATTTTGGCAACTCTCAACGGTTTGGTATAGGTTTATAATTATCAAATTAATCTATTAAGCGCAATTTAATATTATAGATGTACAATGACACCTAATGTGTTTTTTATACTCGACCTTATCCCATAAAGCGGTGGTGCAACACACTGCTTTCAAGCATGCTGTGAAAAATTATTTACCGCAGGCCGTCTGTTATCAACCCCTCTAGGAAACATCTTGTATATGAAAAAACGCACGCAGGGTGTTCTTAAATTTGGCATTCGAACTCAAGGAGGCTCAACTCTAACACCAAGAAGGAGAATGGAATCCATATAACATCTCACCTTGCATATAACCTGCAACCCTTTCACCTTCCCTGGCATGTCTCCGTAGGGTATCAGCCGTCTCCGCCGCACTGGCCCGCCGTCGGTCAGCCACACCGCGCCCACGGCTGTTAGGGGCACGTCGTAAGGGCCCAGTAAATAGTTGCGTTGGCTGTATTCCTGGTAACATGAGATGATGAACAGTGAAGGAAAACCTGACAAACTGTAGATAGTTTTAATCATCATCAGCCACATGATGTATGGATGGTGGAGGCCGGTTTGATAGGTCCGTCTGGAAATCTTTAGGAGAGGCCTGTGTTCAGAATTTAGATAATTTTAATAAGTATTATAATTTTGTCAACAGCATAGCAAACCGGCCTATTCGGGGCCATGTCGAAGTGGTTACAGAAATGCAGCATAAAGTAGCTGTCTTGCTATAGTTTCGTAGTAAATGAGACTGCCGAATCCCCATTTCGATCTAATTCTGATTTCCCTTCAGTGGTTTAGCGGCTTATTACCATATTTACGACGAAGGAGCTTCTCTTGTCATTGTTAAAAAAAAAACTAAAGCAGATAATGCACTAGTGTGTGTACTCACATCAGTGCTTGTGTTCTCCATAGGCACGAAGGAAAGTTTGAAGTTGGTGACAAACAGCGAGCCGAAGCGGCCGCGGTCCCGCTCGCTCAGCGGCGTCAGCAGGATCACGCTGTGTGCTGCGCCGGTCACCAGCTCCCCTGCACAATATTACCGACATGAGACTAGACTTCTTATAGGTCAGACTGACTAGCACAGGGTAAAAGATTACCACCACCACCAAAGAGTACCACGCAGTACTTTCGACTTTGTATATAAGTTCTGCATGGTGTTGCTATTATTTAGGAGCTTCTCTCGCTTTCAGTGGAATAAAAAATATATTTGGAAATAAGTTTTCACGAAAATTTACGAAGCATGCATGTTAACGGAAACTATATTTTTTATAGATCGATAGGCTCGGCCCCTATCACATCATGGGACGGAATACGTACGGCGTAAAGTGGGTGTACTAGTTGCGCCTCTGTCTACCTCTTCGGGGATAAAAGTCGTGAGTATGCGTATATTTTTTACCAGGGGACGTCATGTGACTCCACTGCACGATTTTTCGCATAGATAGCGAGATTAGCTATACCTTCCACTGCGGGGAAGAGGATTAGGGGAACGACGCAAGAATGCAGGTGCAGTTTTGAGTCGCCACTCAAGTATGACTCATGAGTCACCACGAGCTGAACAATCATTATGACGTTTTGGTGTAAACTACTTTTTGTAGGCTCCACCCGCGTACAAGCTATTTCCCTGGACTTTATATCGTACAGGAGCTCATTACAATGATCGAGGTCAATTTTATCTCGGACTAGCTTTTGCCCACGGCTTCGCCCGCGTTAATAAGTTTTTCCGGGCTAAAAGTACATAAAAACCTTCCCGTTGAATCACTCTGTCCAACACATTTATTTGGATAAAGATTAATACTATGACGTTGATACAACTCTTAACAAATAATGCATTAATTTCGACCAAATTTGATTACCATAAAACCGGTTCTAGTGAGTTAATCTTAAAAGATAGACATATACTGTCGCGGTCATTTTTTTAGATCATTTCAAGAGGAATAATTCTTTCATACATATATTTTTGGTATCTTGAACCGTTTTCGCAGCGCACGCAATGGAAGCCCTCAAGGATGAATAATTTTCCCCGTTTTTTTTCACATTTTCCATTATTTCTTCGCTCCTAATAATTGCATCGTGATGTTATATAGCCTAAAGCCTTCCTCGATAAATGGTCTATTCAACACAAAAATAATTTTTCAATTCGAACCAGTAGTTCCTGAGATTAGCGCGTTCAAAACAACAAACAAACAAACTCTTCAGCTTTATAATATTAGTATAGATAAGTGTACAGACTTCTACACACATGAGACGAGCAGAAACCAAACGGTATTGTTAAGTAAATAAGGATCTAAATCATCGAAGCTTCGTTCCTAAGCCATAATTAATTGATAGATAACTAGTATAGATATTATTCCATAATTTATTATTACGTTGTAATACATTTTAAGCAATTCCACAAAAAAATTTTGATAAGAAAATTACTAAAAACATTAACTTCCGGAACACTGAATGAAAACACTCATTGTAATATTTTAATATTCAAAGAAATTTTAATAACGATGTCCATTGAGTAGTCATACGAGAACGTACAAAGCAAGCAGTGATGTCACTCACTGTTGAGTTTGACATAATTATGCAGACGCGGGGAGTTTCCTGACGTCCAATATTACGGGTTTTTAACTATGTTCATTACTTTGTGCGAAAGTTATAACGAGCTGACTCTCCGCCTTGCAAGGAATAACCCTGGTCTTTCTTAAATACAATGAGAAATACCAGTTTTTTTTTGCACCAGGGCGGCATTCAGGGACGATAGGAATTTACACTTGACCACTTTTCCTATCTGTAGCCATTGCTAAATATATATTTTTTAAATATCGTGTCATTGACACTGATATTGAAAAATAGTAACCAATACCAGACAAATGATAGATAACGTTGGTCTATGGTCAGCTCGTACTACGTACTCCAAGACATAGAATGTCGAAACATACCCTGTTGGTAGGATATCTGTACCCGCCCGGATAACGACCACCGTACACAAGGTGTACAGCCCGCGTTCCAGGAGCACCCTGTGTATATCCGGCTTCAGAAAAGTCGACATAATTGTGTCGAGGTGAGGGATAATCACCTCTTGACAAGAGATGGAGCTCTGGACCCTATTAGGTGTAGTACGCTGACCGTTGTACCCGTATAAAAAAAGAGTAGGTCGCTTGCCCCATGACAAGCGTCATGACTGCCCAAAACAGTGCCAAAGTCACGTCAAACTTAAAATTACCAAGTAATGCACGATACTGCACTGCGCTCTTCATTCGCAGACATCAGATGTTACGTCTCATAATGTCTAGTCATTTAATGACGTGTCTTACAAACCGGCATACAATAGGGAACACTGGATGCATGACAGCAGAGAGAGATTTGTTTTATACTAAGTTAAGATCTAGATAATTTATTTAGATTCTATATTGTGCCCCAAACCACAGTATTAGGTATGGTTAACAGCCACCTAGTTTTCTAAATGAAGTCCGGTTTACCTCCAAAAGAAACTTACGAAAACGAGACAGGGTGGGTTTTTCACCATGTATATGATGATCGCTATCCATTCAGGTACACAAACCACCCCTAAAATGCAACTGCAGCATAGCCCTTATCAGTTACCACAGTTCAATAAAGCGATAACATACATAATGACATATACGGCGGTTGAAGCAAGTCTAGAGATGACCTACATCACTGAGTCACGCGAGTAAAAATAAAAACGCCGCGATCTGCTGTACATGGCGTTCGAAAGGGAGATCAGTTCGTAGCTGGTACGTTACCAATGAAGCTCTGATAAACGGTTAATTAAACATGATGTCACGATGAGTGACGGGATGTTATTAATTAGAAAAAAAAATTATTATTATACATTTTATTTAGAAAAAAATACGTCGAACATTCGCAGATGTTCTGGGTGTCGACTCCCAAAAGCGATATTCGATATATCGCGACATTTGTCGTGTCGAAGCTAGTGATGTGATTAATGGTTAAAAATTATTAACGGTTAATAGTTAAACATTAAAAAAAAATAACGTGTTAAATTAATAGTTAAGTTATAACGGTCAAGAAGTAAGGAGTTACGTGAAAAGCATTAGCGATAACATGTTCAACACGTCTCTTGCGTCGTTTATTTTAATTAAGAAATTCACAATGGCGGCCACTTTTTTCAATTCTAACATTGGATCCGTCTTTTGTACCTACAGGCCTACCCACATATCGATTTTGAGGTCGATAGGCCTTAAAACAAAGAAATTCAAAATGGCGGCCACTTTTTTCAATTCTAACATTGGATCCGTCTTTTGTACCTACAGGCCTGCCCAGATATCGATTTTGAGGTGGATTGGCCTTAAAACAAAGAAATTCAAAATGGCGGCCACTTTTTTCAATTCTAACATTGGATCCGTCTTTTGTACCTACAGGCCTACTCAGATATCGATTTTGAGGTCGATAGGCCTTAAAACAAAGAAATTCAAAATGGCGGCCACTTTTTTCAATTCTAACATTGGATCCGTCTTTTGTACCTACAGGCCTGCCCAGATATCGATTTTGAAGTGGATTGGCCTTAAAACAAAGAAATTCAAAATGGCGGCCACTTTTTTCCATTCCGACATTGGAATGTTCTTTGGTAACTAAAGTTATACTCAGATGTCGAATTTGAGGTCGATAGGCCTTAAAACAAAGAAATTCAAAATGGCGGCCACTTTTTTCAATTCTAACATTGGATCCGTCTTTTGTAAGTACAGGCCTACCCAGGTATCGATTTTGAGGCCGATAGGCCTTAAAACAAAGAAATTCAAAATGGCGGCCACTTTTTTCCATTCCGACATTGGAATGTTCTTTGGTAACTAAAGTTATACTCAGATGTCGAATTTGAAGTCAATTGGCTTTAAAACAAAGGAATTCAAAATGGCGGCCACTTTTTTCAATTCTAACATTGGATCCGTCTTTTGTACCTACAGGCCTGCCCAGATATCGATTTTGAGGTCGATAGGCTTTAATACAAAGAAATTCAAAATGGCGGCCACTTTTTTCTATTCCGACATTGGAATGTTCTTTGGTAACTACAGTTAAACACAGATACCGATTTTGAGGTCAATTGGCCTTAAAACAAAGAAATTCAAAATGGCGGCCACTTTTTTCAATTCTGACATTGGATCAGTCTTTGGTAATTAAAGTTGTACCCACATACCGATTTTGAGGTCAATTGACCTTAAAACAAAGAAATTCAAAATGGCGGCCACTTTTATCAATTCTGACGTTATCTAAATAAAATTATTTTCGCAATCATTGCAAGTGGCGATTTTATTGTTCACAAATCACGACAAGGCATAATTTAAGTCTTAGCTAAAGAAAAAATATAATTTTTGTGCTTATTAGTAGTATTAAATTTCGTTTAACAAATAACCTATAGAGGCGTTATTAGCATTTTTCTATGATTAACAGTTATCAAGTTTAGTTGATTAATAAATTAACGAATGGCATTAACTGCCTCCGCAGTCCGTTCATTAGTTTAAACGTTTAATGAATAATGCAATAGTAGTTAATAGAATTAACAGCTATTTTTTTATAATGAGTTAAATTAACAGTTATAACGTTTAATGATCACCTCTAGTCGAAGCCTACTCTCAGTTACATCGTTTTTACTATCTAAACGATCAACGAACGAACGAAACATATTTGCCAATGTCGTCTGTAAACCTACTCTAAATGGCAACTGTCATTGACGAACATTTAATTTTGACATCGACTCAAAAATACTTACTAAATAAATATATTTAAATATATTATACCGTCGTTTAAATATATTATAATTTCAAGAAACTTTTAAATTAACGCGCTGTCTCTAACGTAGTGTTTATATTCTCCTTGGCGCTGTCTGCCAACTAATTTAGTGTTGGGTAGGACATACAAGAGGCGGTACATTTGTCCCGTACATGAAGCAAAATGTAAGAGCGGCTCAACATTTTTTATTGTACTACTTCATATTTCATGTCGCGGTAGTCGCGAATTCGTCTTACGCACTATCTATCTCAGAAAAACTATAAGACGGGGTCAGAGAGGGAGCGAAAGGCATGCTACAAATTACAATAGTACGTTATTTTTCAATGAAAATCCTACTAATATTATAAAGGCGAAAGTTTGTAAGAATGTATGGATGTTTAGATGTTTGGATGTCTGGATGTTTGTTCCTCTTTCACGCAAAAACTACTGAACGGATTTCGATGCAATTTGGCACATGGGTAGGTCATGTTCTGGATTAACACATAGGGTACTTTTATCCCGGGAAAATATAAAGCGGGATTTTTATCCCGGAAAAACTTTATAAAGCGGATGGAGCCGCGAGCAAAAGCTAGTATGTCATATTTGTACTCGTTACTTCAAATGTATCACCGAGCTTCATTACGCCTCGCCTCATTTGAAGTGGGACATTGTACTGGCTTAGAAAAAGAGGCTAGTCTTACAAACTCTTTTTTTGTGTCGTGTCCTACCTAACTATGAGTATGCGGTATGCCTATCTGTGTGTGTGTTTTTTTTAATAATTTTCCCTTGTAGGGAAGGCAAAGGGTTCACACCCATACAGCCTCGTCTTAAGTGATATTTTTCGTTGGGTTTTTTTTTACCTACGTACTATGTCGTAGTTAAGCAGTGACTAACCAAGACTTTATCATGAAGTTTTGTCGGCAACGAGAAAGCACTTGATTGGCACAGTTGTTTCAATTCACTTCATTTGAGCACTTTCATAGAACTATATTGGATGATATACCACCATAATTATGCAATATAACACCAAATATCACCAAAATAATGAATTAAAACAAGAGCACCTCATGAAACTTCCACGTTCCCGCCAAAACTCCGCCTATCTGTGACTATAACAAGTTTGTCTTTTTTTATTATTTATTTAAATATTACGGCTCTAGATACTAGTCCATTGAGCCCGTCTTTCATAAATTGTTATCCTTAGTCCTAACTACTATTTCGAAGTAAAGCAGTGGCTACTTTACCAAGACATTATTGAAGAGTTTTGGAAGCGACAAAAATAAATACTTGATTGTCACAGTTATTTCAATTCACTTCATTTGAGCCCTTTAATAGAACTATATTGGATAATATAACACCATATTCTTACTAATATTATAAAGGCGAAAGTTTGTAAGTATGTATGGATGTATGGATGTCTGGATGTATGGATGTATGGATGTTTGTTACTCTTTCACGCAAAAACTACTGAACGGATTTCGATGAAATTTGGCACACGGGTAGATCATGTCCTGGATTAACACATAGGCTACTTTTTATCCCGGGAAAATATAAACCGGGACTTTTATCCCGGAAAAACTTTTTAATGCGGGCGGAGCCGCGGGCAAAAGCTAGTTACGCAATATAACAGTAAGTATTACCAAAATAATGAATTAAAACAAGAGCGCCTCATGACACTTTCAAGTTCCCTCCAAAACTCCCAAGTTTGTCATAACTCCAGTGCTGCCAGATATATGATGGTTGAAGTCGCAAAAACTTCATCGTAAAGTAGCCTAAAGTTGCCGCATTGCATATGGAGAGGCAAAGAAGCAAAAAAAGTCTATAATTTCAGATGAATGCTGGCCCAACTCGCCAAAAATTGGCAGTAGCCTAAAGTCGTCCAATTGCGTGGGGATGCGAAGAGCTATTAAAAAGCTCCCCAATTTTACATGTATCGTGTGTAAGGTGATCTGAGTACATGTTTTGTACTATCAAAGTTAAAAATATTAAAAACAAACAATTAAAAAAAGAAATATGAACATTTAATTTGGACTGGCTGGGTTGCGCAATACATAAGACAAATGTCTGTGATTTTTTTTTAAACTAATTCTAAGATTACACATATACAATTGGTGTAAAATAATTAACAAAATATTAAGGGGGGATATTGAAGAAAAGTATGTATTAAAATGAGCGGTCCTCCAATAATGGCATATAATAAATGTAAATCACATATGCTGAGGAATACAAATAAATAATTATTAATCTTTGTTTCATTTTGGACCAAACTCCCTAAATAAGAATTAACAAAAATAATAGTAGTTGGTACAAACACCTATAGGTGCCTGCCTACCTATCCTTACATCTGCAACACTAGCGCCGTACGGAGATAATGCCAAACTTTTTGCCCAACCCTAGTGTCCTATCTGTCTCTAACTAATATTCAGTTGTGACAAACTTGGGAGTTTTGGCGGGAACTTCGAAAGTGTCATGAGGTGCTCTTGTTTTAATTCATTATTTTGGTAATACTTAGTGTTATTTTGCATAATTATGGTGGTATATTATACAATATAGTTCTATTAAAGGGCTCAAATGAAGTGAATTGAAATAACTGTGATAATCAAGTATTTATTTTTGTTGCTTCTAAAACTCTCCGATAATGTCTTGGTAAGGTAGCCACTGCTTTACTTCGACATAGTAGTTAGGACTTAAGAGTTAGGACTAACGATAAAAATTTATGAAGGACGGGCTCAATGGACTAGTATCCAGAGCTGTAATATTCAAATAAATAAAAAAAAGACAAACTTGTTATAGTCAGTCCAGTGCTGCCAGATTAGGCGACTTTTCGCCATTTAGGCTATCTTGAAGAGTGTTGGGGTGACCAAAAATTGCGAATGGCGACTGGTCGCCGTTTAGGCTACGCGAAACGTGATTAGTCGCCAATTTAGGCTACTTCGGAAAGTTTGTGTTTTATGCATTGTTTTTGTCGAATTTGAGGATATTTATATAGCTTTGAGGGTACCCCCTTACACACAATCATTGAAAACTGGGGACCTTATTTTTTCTTTTGCTCTCCGCGTCCCCACACAAGTGGGCGACTACGGCTATTTCGAATTTTCGCCACGATGGACCAGTAGGAATTAGAAATTGGGGAGGTTTTTTTTTTGCTCCTTCACCTCTCCATATACAAAGAGGCGACTTTTGGGCTACTTCACAATGAATTTTCGGCGACTTCAACCGTCAAACATCTGGCAACACTGTAATATATAGTTATCTGTGTCAATAACGATACGACACTGCTCCGAAAGTATCGCAAACAGCCTACTCTAACAAATGTACGGATACTTTATCGTTTATCGTAACTATAGACTAAGTTTATGTCTTTTATTTCGTTAATCGGAGTGAATGATATTGTGCAAAACTTACAAAAATAAAAATTATCCTTTATGGAGTCACTGTGAAATACGCTGTGAAGTTGACAAGAGTTAATAAATATCAAATAATCAAACTTGTAAACAATATCCTTATTCAAAAATCGAAATACAACAATTTACTGTATCGTAAGTATCATTTTGTTTGATTGTGTTGTTTTATGTGACTATCATATACATGTAAAAATAATTATTCTTGTGTTGTTGTAGACTACTAACATCGTTAAAACATCAAGTCATTACGCCAGTTGAAAAAAAAGGATTAGTAAATCAATATAATATCTCATACAATAAGAGTAAATCGCCTTCGTTTGTCTTCTCCCACCAACCAAAGTCTCCAATGTAAAAACATTCAACAAACTTTGCAATCTGCAACAACAACAACAACGTGATATTGGCGGAATAGCTTCATAATCATGCATGTCGCCAGTAACCAAAAAAGAAGAAGAACAGTTACGGTACGTTTCATATATTTAACATTAGGAAATTGCAAAGTTTCCTACAATTTATCATAGCATGATGTGATTTTTTTCTTATACATATTTTATGTTTTTAGTATGTGTCTCAATCATCATCAGTACCAACCAATTATATGTCTCATTCAATTTCCTTCACGAGCATAAAGACATAGCAAAAAGTATACTTTGGATAATTGATGGGAATGCTCAAGCACAGTGGTTGTGGGAGGAAGTTGGTTAGCTTTTGAACTGTTTGGATGGCAGAATAAAGTTGAGGCTAAAGGTAATTAATGTTTTATTGATACATTACTTTCATTTCCATGTTGTGCAAATTTATGATAAATTACATTCGAATGTAGACTGACAAGACATATCTTGCAATATAATTAGCTGTACGCAGAGACCATATAGAATATAATGGTGGTTTGAATCACATAGAGGACAACTGAATATTCTAAACCCTGAAAGATATCTGGCCTGGCGTTACAACAATGAAACACATGAGAGTTTATTATAATAAATTTAAGATAATTTTACATATTATATTGTCTCTCATATATACATATTTTAATTACAATACTGAATTATTTTGTTTAGGTCCTACCCGGTGCTTAATGGGACTGCGGCCAACTCAAGTTCAAAGAAGCACTGTCCAAAAACAATTGTTCCACGTGTAAAGTGAAATAAACAATTTGCATAGAATTATGTGATATTAATGAGAATCTGGAAATCTATAATACTAAATTAATAAAACTTGGTTTGGGTCTGTTAAATTTCTAATTATGTATATTAGTACTCGTGTTCTTAATTTATATAATTTTTTTATAATACTTTAAAATTGTCAATATTCTGATATATTTTTTCTACATTTCAATGCATACTAGGCATTTATAGGTAAAGCATTTAACATACTATTGTAAGTTTTTTACCATAATGTAGATAGATAAGTTTTAATGTAATTACTACTGGTTGTCCTAAAACAATAAGTGAATTGTAATAAATCTAGTACAGCTTTTTTAATCCTTTACAGGGAACAATAAATGTTACTTAGTTAACTTTTATTTTTACTTATTTAGCTAATAATACAAAAAATATAAGCAGTTAATTAAAATAACAGATGTCTTTTAAAACTAGAAAGTTTACCCGTATTGTTTAAAAAAAGAATCTTTCGATTACCCTTACCGAAAATTAAAACTTCTTTTGGACGTAGATTTGGGGAGTTCGTTAGAGCTCACACTTATAACTCAGTGCTAAGACACTGCAACTTAAAAAGCCTTTCATTACATGAAGCAAATGATGTGATGAGATGACAAAGTGGCTTCTATCTCTGAGCTATTTAGAAACAGAAAATATTTTAAGCTGAATAAACTCACCTATAGGTAATGATCTCAAACAAGACTGATACATATTACTTCACATTAATTATGGTTGAATAAAATTTATGTTATTTTATCTTCCTTTTATTCTTGCCATATGCCTAGTTTTGTTATTGTTTAACATATAATATATATATATAAATAAATTAGTATGAAAGTCAGAACTTAAAAAAATATTTAGCTATATAACATAAGAGTTTTGTGGAAATATAAAACAAAAATGAAATACATATTGAAATGAAATGAAATGAAATAAATTTATTCGAACCCATAAAATGTTATACATTATTTAGATTCAGTCAATATTAACTCTACCACCAGTTTGGAAAGCAGTTCTCACTTGAGAAGAACGGGCAAGAAACTCTAGTGTTGCTCTTTTCAAAATCAGTTCAAGGTAAAAAATACAATTCATAATAAAAAAAAAATAACATGATATAAATCTATTTGTTATTTTTGTTTAGAGCAGTTCATTTATATACTCTCAAAAAAGGTAATAAATTTTAAAATCCTATACGAGTGTATAACCCTCTCAGGAATCATGTAATAATTTGGTCTGAAATTCTTCAAGATGTCGTTATTAATCTAAGTTTATCCCTAATCCCTAATTTTATCCGTAATACTAAGATGTAGTAAGCGAAAAGGGCAGACCAGTCCACACAAGCAGCACCCGTTCACGAGTATGACGCATGTGCCAGCCATCGGCCTCCTCAACCATGTTGCAGGGAAGTGACCGACCCGGCACACGACGCCGCCGCAGGCACAGACAGTTAAGGAGTGTATTATATATAAATGTATAGACTCATATTATGGTCCCCAAGATACAGGCACTGCCTAGTTTGGGGCCCCCTACCAAATGTAGTGTTTAATTTTAAACTAGCTGTAAGTACTAACATAATTCTTAGAATTCTATGTACTTAATTACTGATGTTTCTACTTCTTTGTCAAAATTGTTTGTGCCAAATAAAATTGTTATTATTATTATTATAATTATACATATACATATACACTCACGCCTGTTATCCCCGAAGGGGTAGGCAGAGGCGCAACTAGTGCACCCACTTTTCGCCGTTATTCCGTCCCATGATGTGATAGGGGGCGAGCCTATCGCCATATCGGGCACAAATTCCAGACTCCGGGCTGATACTGAATAGAAAAACTCAATATCACTTTGCCCGACCCGGGGATCGAAACCGAGACCTCAGCTTTGCAATCGTACTGTAATACAACTACGCCACAGGGGCAGTTTTTATAATTATATTCTTCTTTAATTTTTTTTCTTTTTTATTCTTGCTTTACTACAAAGTATTATACCTTATAGAAAATTTAATCATTTTAATGAGATACATCCTCAGCAAACGTAACTAACATTTAAAACAATAAAATCGCTGATATGAACTTATTTGCTGCTTTCTTCTTTGATGGAAGGCTACATTTTCATCCCTGTGAACTTTAAAGAAAATCTTGTGATTGTCTCAAAGCAAATAACATCAATTGTGATAATTATTGTTGCTACAAGGTATATGATCCAAGATTGTTTTATTGTACACCAAATTTCGAGAGAATTTACTCGAAAATCACAAACATAACACGTAACGATAATGCTGACGACGCCCTAAAAGGTCTCGTTGCGATTATCGCAAAAATGACGTTTGAGGCGATGTCAAAATCAAATGTTCGTCACTGACGATTACCATTTAGAGTAGGTTCATAGACGACATTGGCAAATAATGATTCGTTCATTCGTTAATCGTTCAGATAGTGGTAGTTTACGATAAAAGATAATGAATCCGAACAATTGTTAGAGTAGGGTATTTGCGATACTTTCGGAGCAGTAGCGTATCGTTTCCGATATATCGTTGTCGATTATCAGAGTAGACCTTCTGATCCCATACAGAGATTGGTGGACTGAGTAGCGGTTATCGGGAACTAAGAAGGACTTTAGCCCTTCAATAATTCACAGCCGAAGTGAATATTTGAGAAGAATGTATGGATGACTGCCTCGGTGGCGTAGTTGTATTGTGGTACGACTGCAATGCTGAGGTATCGGGTTCGATCCTCGGGTCGGGCAAAGTGATATTGAGTTTTTCTATTCAGTATCAGCTCGGAGTCTGGAATTTGTGCCCGATATGGCGATAGGCTCGCCCCCTATCACATCATGGGACGGAATAATGGCGAAAAGTGGGTGCACTAGTTGCGCCTCTGCCTACCCCTTCGGGGATAAAAGGCGTGAGTGTATATGTATATGTATGTATGTATGGATGTTTGTTACTTTTTCACGCAAAAACTACTGAACGGATTTCCATGAAATTTGGCACACAGGTAGATCATGTTCTGGATTAACACATAGGCTACTTTTTATCGCGGGACAATATAAAGCGGGATTTTTATCCCGGAGAAAACTCATTCACACGGACGGAGCCGCGGGCAAAAGCTAGTGTATAATTAACATTAATCTTGGTGCGGGTATTGCACCCGCGACTTTTTGTTATAAACCCAACCCGACGACTGTTGCACTACGAAACCCGAAAGAAAAGTAATGCCAAATTACCATAAAAAAGCTATTAAAGGCGTTCTTCCTAATGGATTTTACACATCCTGCCTTTAATCAGGTCTTGTTTTTATTTGCTAAATACCATTTCTCGAAGATTGTATTGAACCACCGTTAATTTCAACGCAAATAATTGTCTAGCACAACCTTCACAAGTACAAAAATGAACCGATTCTGTTCCGATAGTAAGGAAAAAACGAGTAAGTTTTTACGCAATCTGCAGTGACCGTGAATCGCCTTTGACTCACTCTGGTCGAAAGCATTCGTTTTTGCAGACATTTACCGTAATAATATAAACATAAGATTACAATATCTCTGAAGGTGTAGGCAGAGATGATGGTGTTTTTCTATTAATAGATATCACAATATTTTGTAAGACCTAGCGCAAATACTCGGCGTATTTAAATTTTAAACTTTGTTTCGGATTGAAATCATGGTTTTGATTCAATTTTCTAATCGAAATTATTAAATTTAAATCTATTTTCGAGCCAAGAAATATCGGGTTTCCCGATATCCAGGATCTAACCCATCTGTCCGATGCCAGTCACCGCACAACAAGATGTTAACGTAAACAATTTTGAGTCGCGTGGGCCGTCCCCGGCAGACGCGAGGCCCGGCCTCGGTGACCTGCGATACGCGGGCAAGATCAGACGAAACACTGATTACAATTATTCCTGTTTTAGTATAGTATCTCGTTGATCATGTGGCAGCGTATGTGAACTGTAGAATGAGAGGTCCTGAGTTCATTACCAGGACGAGTAACAATTTTTAGAGGGTTTTTCTAGAATGCATATGCGGTTGGCAGCGGTAGCCAAGCCAAGTTATTCCACACAATATTCTGTAGTATATTATGAATTATCTATGCAGTTGTCATATTATTTCGTTATTTTACGATTACACCTTCAGGTTACATCTATGGTTCTCTTTGACTGCCTCGGTGGCGTAGTGGTATTGCGTACGCATTACGAGTACCATTTGCGCGCTGAGGTCCTGGGTTCGAATCCCGGGTCGAGCAAAAAAAAATTGTGACTGGGTTTTTCCATCTTAAAATTTACTCAGTCACAGCTCGGAGTCAGGAAGTTGGCGGTGTGATACCCCCGTGCCTCGGAAAGCACGTAAAGCCGTTGGTCCTGCGCCTGATCTCTCTCCGGTCATGTCGGATTGCCGTCTCACCGGACTATGAGAGTGAAGGAATAGCGAGTGCACCTGTGTATTGCGCACACACTTGTGCACTATAATATCTCCTGCGTACCTGGCTGATCTCCGTTGAGATTGGCCGCCGTGGCCGAAACTGGCTAGGAGAATTTTTCATGGTTCGTCTCGATAACTGCGATAAATTAATGACAATAGATGTTACTTTGGTCTCAAATTATGGGATTCTCACACCATTCACCGATTTTCGTATCCCAATGTATAGCAACAATACCGGTGAAGTAAATATCCAACTTTGTTTGGAATGGACGCTTTTTATTTGAATATATTATCTTGTCTTATCAATGATTCATGATTTATCGCACATTCATTGCGTCTGAATCGATTTCAATAGGATTGTCATTAATTTGTAGCGGGTTATCTAAACAGTTAAATCTGTTTATCAACAAAATATGGATTACAATCTAATTAGTTTAAGAAGGTCTTAGATTATCATGCCGGGTAATCCAAATTTGTTAATCTTGGTCATTTCTACTGATATTATTAAATGATAGATGTTAATTGAACGAATTTTTAGTTCAACAGTTATCCCCTTTTACATACAGGGGCGGAAGTATTATTGGAGAACAGTGTGTTTTAGAAAGCTTTGCTCTCTGGGAATCAAGCGCGGGTAAGATTTATCTAAAGTGCAATATTATTTCCTCCATTCCACAAGCAACGCGCAATGTATAAATAACTCTACTTGCGAGTGTCTGATGGACATATATCATCCCGGAGTTCCTTGCATTTCAATACTCATATTGCTGGGAAGTAGTTATGTAACTTTCATATATTTTATAGTAAAACATTTTTAACTCGCGTACAGCTGCATAAAAAGGCTAATATTTTTTAGATGTACAAATAAATAATAATATGTATGACTCGACTAGCTTCGACTCTGCCCGCGTAAATGTCCGAGATAAAAAATAGTTTGTACTGAGTACTCAAGGATTGTTTATAAATTAAAAAAACAAGAGTTCCACCGATTAGATATTCCATGGACAAACAAATACCAGCTTACTTAAATATAAACTGTACATAGTACAGCCACCGCTATCTTCTAGTTTGGACTGAAGAATGAAGACTGACGTGAGCTGCGTGACCGCTATTTTTTCCAGAGGATAAAAGGTGACAGGAGGGATAGAGGGCATGAAAGGTAACTAAAGAACAAAACGATCAAGGAAAGTAATATCCGTTTTGTAACTTATTTTTATGTAAGACAAAATAATACGAAAAAGAAATTCTTCTGTGAAATCAGCATCAAAATTGCTTGACAAATAAAGCAGTTATTCATATTTGAAATATTGTGAGCAACAGTGGGAACGTGGAGGGGATATCGCGCTATCTCTTTCGCACGCACGCAGCATTATGGCCGGCGACTCTTGGTGACGTCACAGTGTAATATTACTGTTATTAGACAAATACCCTTCCACCAAATTTCAAAGCTTTATAACTTACTAACTACTGTTGCAATTATTAAAAAAAAATCCGTTAGACTTTGGATCGCATACATTTTTGGTAAATGTTTTAAAATAAAGTCTACTACCTTATTAATAAACATTTAGCGCTCTTTGCTTGAGTCACTGCAGCCCCAGTGATATGGATACAATGAGTATTTACGCTTAATTTTTGTCGGTGAAATTGAGTCGAGCGCTATTAGAAATAGAGAATTCTATGTCATCTCTAAACATAGCGTGTTTATAAAGCATTCAATCAAAGTACCGATATGGTCAGTCATCATTTTTGTTACAGTTTCAACCACCGACCGGCGCGGCGCTGCGCGTGGCGGATGCATTTGCTACAGCTGAATCTTGCGAGCTTCACAAGGTGTACCAAATTCAAAGACTTGATAATTCAATAACATAAATAACTAACGAATTGTTATAAACATCATAGAGTTGAATCGAGTGCAGAATAGAAATGGTTGATCTTTATATCTAAGTATCTAACTATCGTGCTAGGTGGTAGTTTCTCGTACAAAAGAGTACGTCAGAGTAAGTAATGTACACAAGTGGTGTATTCTTATTTGAAGAAAGTTGTAGCCAGGATAATTACTGACCATTATGAGACTTAACATTTAGTGTATCAGGGTACAGAGTGCAATTTAAACCTTAGCTATGATATCCTATGGTGTTTAGGTATGCGGAACAGGAAGTACCTGGATAAACTTGAAACTTCATTAGGCCAAAGAGACTATTGGATGTATCGCTTTTGCTTATTACGGTGTTGGGTATTTAGGGACACACTTGGCACAAGTGGAGATACTATCTGGGATAAACAGTAGGAGCCTTAACTAATGCAAGGGTCTGCGCGGAAGACCTTTGCGAGACTTTTTTATCTGATTGTCGGTTGAATGTTTTTTTTCTTTGTTCCCCTTGTAAACGTGAGGTACTGGGCGGTCGCCCTGTTCGCCGCCGCCCAATGTCGTCACTGATTGCAAATACATACCTATTTTGAAATTTCCGTACAAATATCTTATTCTATTATTAGGAACCCAAATAATGTATAACGCTCTATAGGTTCGAATAAATTATTCAATTCCATTTACATTATATGCCCTCAAATTTTTCATGTATTGGGGCAACATAAACACAATAACAACTTTATGGCCTTATAAAGCAATAACTATGATTGTTATTGTCTATTTTAGTACTAACACGATGTCATAATACATTAGTCGCCATAAGCAGAATAATTTGTTTTCCTGAAGTGTACTAATGAGTAACGTAAACCGATCGAGTAATCGTATTTTATATATTATATGTATCGTAAATGATCATCAACGGGCTAACAGGAATAAGAACGTACGTCATATAAAATATGTTGTTAAAGAATACTTTTATGGCCCGCAGACTGGATTCAGTGATCAATATGGTAATGGCTCGATCCCTATCACATTAGGGTCGGAATACACATGGCGAAAAGTAGGTGCACTATATGCGCCTATGCCTACCCGTTTGGGGATAAAACAGCGTAAACTCCCCAGGTCAATATTGTGAAAAAAATCAAACCTGCAAGGTGGCGGTATTGTGGTTGATGTACCAAGAGGCCACATAGTGGATTTGTTGCCTACCACTTTAGAGAACAAATCATAGATAAAATAATTCCAAAATAAAAATGCTGGCTGTAAACTAAAAATTGATTTAAAAAAAGAATCAAACTCACCTCTCCTCAGCACGCCCATGTCAACACTACGGTGCACTCCACAATGGTCTATGGGCCACAACTTCCTACCATCGGCACATAACAAGTACTAGGCTCGCATAAATGGCGATACAGTTAAGCATACGCAACGCATACGTAATCGTTTATTGCCCATTGTATTTGACATAATCGATAATGGAGTGGGGGGAGAGGCGACGTGTTTATTTGCCAAACGAGATAGTGTTTTAATTCGATGTCATTTATCGGTATTTGGTTTCTATGGTCTGTGAAAGTATTGGGCGGGATTGTGAGCTAACTACTAAGTACTTACCTAATTTCTTGTTACTTGATTTCTTAGAGATTATTCCACTTATAAAACAAAGTTGTGAGAATATTTAGCGTTTAAACACGTACTTTCAGAATACTAAATGTAGATACAAAATTGGACTACAACAAAGATTATCATAACATAATCTAAACTGCGAAAAGTGAATCGTCGAGGCTAATTATAAGTAACAATATAAATCTACGACAAATTCAAGGCATAAGTTTTTCACGTTCAGCAATGATTCTGTGGGTAATAATAATATTTATATTACTCTACTAAAAGTATACCAAACACCACTTACAGTATGTTGTCAATATACTACATAGTACATACAAAAGGTGTCATTCGATGTGTGTTAACTTTCCGCGTGTCACGATTCAGAAAACCTAAATATGATGCGTGACATTTGAATAAACTCGTAAACAACTTATTTATAAATAACTCTACTCGCTACTACTTAATTGAGGCAAAACGTGAGGGTTTTTTAAATATAGAATTTGTCTAGAATTGAAGACGGTCCAGACTCCAGACGACAAAACTGCATCGTACTGTTATAGTAATTCTCCTAGCCAGTTTCGGCCACGGCGGCCAATCTCAACAGAGATCAGCCAGGTACGCAGGAGATCCCCGTGATGGACGGTAGCGTGGCTGGTTGGCCTCACGCTGCCGTAGACGCTGAGAGCGTCCTTCGGTGCGCGGGGGCGTCTGAGCCCCCCCATAACAGGAGACGGGCCGCACCAGGCGCCACCGCGCAGGGGCGGTTGCGGACGATAACTTAGACACTTTTCGTCCTGGGAAACCCGCAGCCGTCCCTAATGCGCCGAAGAAGGCCACCGCGGAGTTTTAGTTGGTATGCCGTGCGGTGTACATAGGCTAGGGACTCGGCCCGGCGGTCGCCCGATGTTGTCCATTTCTCCGGGCGGCTCAACGCCGGGTCGTAAGGCACGGTGACCCCAACATAACCGCTCGGTCGCCCCCCATGAAGGCCGGGCGGTAGTGGTAATGCATTTCCTCCGCGAAACAAAAAAAAAAAAATGTACGCAGGAGATATTATAGTGCACAAGTGTGTGCGCAATACACAGGTGCACTCTCTATTCCTTCACTCTCACAGTCCGGTGAGACAATAGTCCGGTGACTGTTATAGTATCCACATACGATGTGATTTGGTATCATGCGACCAATTCGTCACGCGGTACAGTCTTCACGCCACACGATCGAACCGTACCGTGCGATGTCCAGTTGTATGCAACCAAGTTTGATGGACAAGCCATCGAACTAGTCGTACCAACAATAATAATAATAATGTCCTTCGAACCGTGCCCCACACGATGCGATATGGTTCCATGGCATACCGTTTTAATGGTTCGGCTGTACCAAATCGCATCGTATGTGCCCACTTTTAGTCTAAGCATCGTACCTAAAACAAATCATAGCAACAAATGCAACAATACGCGCATAAACGTGTTTTGCGCCGACTCCAGTCTGGTGTAGGGCTGCCATCCGTCCGGAAATCCCCGGATTTGTCCTAGTTTGAAGGGCGTCCGGCGCGGCGGCCGTGCGGCAGGGGTTTTTAAAAAGTGTCCGAGTCTAACCTGGACACTTTGGTTGTCAGGGAAAATCCATTTTTATAGATAAGCGACAAATTGAAATAAATCTTAGTTAAAAACTAATTCATAACTATTTCAGAGGTGTCCGGGGAAAACCCATATTTCACCCAAATGTCCGAAATTTTTTGCAGTGTTTATCCGGCGTCGGCAATTAAGGTGATGGCAGCCCTAGTCTGGTGTAAAGGCAGCTTCAAAGAGGTGGTCAAGTGGTACTTATAAATAATATAATATTTGAATACGTAAACTTACCATTTAGTAATTTGGGTTTCAACTCTTGTACCGAACCATTTTTCTCTCCTTTACTCTGTAACAAAATATTGTGGTATTTAGTTTTTTAAGAATTACTTATAGGTATACTTAAACATTACTATTTACTTCTTTTCATTAAAATTTATGGATATTTCTTAAGCTGTGATTCCGCAGAACGCGGCAGACGGCAGCGGCAGATGGCAACAGCATGTGCCGCGACGGCAGACGGCACTACTATGCATTATTAAATTGTGTGTGACCGATTCTGCACACGAGGGCAAATGACGAGCGGCAGGATGTGTTGACGCGTAGCGGCAGACGGCACTCTCAAACAAACACAGTACTGCCATTGCAGTTTTACATTATGGACGTGTTGACAGGGGTAAAAAGCGATTTTTTTTACTAATTTTCACTAGTGTTAGGTGCTCACTTAGACGGGATTTTGCAAAATTCAACCCCTAAGGGGGTAAAACAGTTGTATCTATACGACGGCAAGTGACTTCCGACAGCATTTGCCGTCAGCCGTCTGCCGCGTTCTGCGGAATCACAGCTTTAGATGTAAACAACTGAATGCATTTGGATGAAATTTAACACACGGGTACACATACTCTGGCTTGGATTAACACAAAGGCTACTTTTAAAAGTAAATTTCATGGGAAATAAGTGATTTTTTCAATCTGATTTTTAAATAGATTGCTTTAAGGTGGTTCCCGAGCGAAGTGGCGTACGTAAATTTCTGAATTGTAGCACATACCCAAAACGGTTTTTTATTCGATGGAAATTAAAATCAAGATATTTAATACATATTTGGATACAACTTCGAAAAACTAGCGTTTCATAATAAATCCATTTATTTTTAAAGACATCTGTTGACATTTATGCGGTATTTTGACTGCCAGCGACATACTTAATGTGTTCATCGCAGGGCGCGCGCTTCTATGTATGTTACTAATTACCATACTATACAGATTTTGTGAATAAATTAAACATGGATTTCTGCACAGTAGGTCTTGGGTCAAACTTACATTATTTTTTTTGTCCTGAAAACATGACAGATAACACTACTATAACATTTTTAATATGAGCTAAGTGTGGCAGCCAATAAAAACTGTTTAATTTAGCCTCAACCAAATCTAATTTATAAAGTCATGACTAAGAAATTAACAGATGGATAGTAGATTCAATGTTTTAGTTTATAATAAAGATGGAAGCCTTTTTTTTTTTTTTTTTTTTTTTTTTCGCGGAGAAAGTAACTTATTACTACCGCCCAGCCTTCAAGGGGGGCGACTGAGCGGTGATGTTGGGTTCACCGTGCCTTACGACCCAGCGTTGAGCCGCCGGGCCGAGTCCCTAACCTATGTACACCGCACGGCATACCAACTAAAACTCCGCGGTGGCCTTTTTCGGCGCATTAGGGACGGCTGCGGGTTTCCCCGGACTAATAGTGTCTAAGTTGTCGTCCGCAGCCGCCCCTGCGCGGTGCCGCCTAATGCAGCCCGTCTCCTGTATGGGGGGGCTCAGAAGCCCCCGCGCACCGAAGGACGCCCTCGGCGTCAACGGCAGCGTGAGGCCTACCTGCCACACTGCCGTCCATCACGGGGGTTGCAGCACTGTGCTAGCAAACACGCACAAAATTAAAGACGGACAGCCCCCTGCCGCCCGCCCGCGACCCCCGGTGGCCCCTATTAGTCGCCTTTTACGACAGGCAGGGGATACCGTGGTGGAATTCTCCAAACGCCCCCAATCCACAGGGCGGAAAGATGGAAGCCTGGATAAAGATAATTAAAACCAAAGAAACTCTTTCACTGAGATTTCCAAGAACCCAAAAGTCATACAATTTTAAAATGCACCAAAAAACATTCAGCAGTTTGAATCTTTATAGACAGTAGCAATTATGTATCTCAAAATATCCTAAGTTTGCTTGTTTTACAACATCATATAAGATGTTAAACAACTGTTTATGTTCTTAGAATTGGGTTTTCATAAAAGATGTCTTAAATAACATCCTTATTTTTCACTTTAAGGTAAATTTTCAGAATTTACCACATTAAACAATCTTCACTTCTAGGAAAATATGATGTTTACTTAATGTCATGCAATTGTACAAAAGTCTGCCTGTATTAAAAAAAAAGGTAATAATGAGGATTATACATTTACAGCCAAGCATATTCCATCCTATGGTGTTATAGGGGGCAAGCCTATCGTTATATTGGACACAAATCCCAGACTCCGTGCTGATAGTGAATAGAAAAATTCAATATCATTTTGCCCAACCTGTAGATCGAACCCATGACCTGAGCATTGCAGTCGTACTGTAATACAACTACGCCACCAAGGTAATGCGACAATATTATAACACAGGGCTGGGATTATTATTACTAGTGCCTTAGATTGTTTAGAATTTAGATATGATTCAAATATGACAAATATCACTAAAGATGTTCTTCTCATTAACATTTGGACATTATGGACCACGCGCGGTCCGAAAGCGAGGGTCACAGGGGACATGAAAATCGAGCAGGTAAATTGAGAAATCTTATAAATTTTTTATAAATTGTGTATTGTGCAATAAAGTCTAAGATATATTTTATTATTAGTGACCCTTTCCAAAATTTCAAACTACGATCACGTCTGTTATAGACAGTAGACAAGTACATTCATCATGGTTTTTGAAGTTATACTTCTTTAGGCGCATTATGAAAAGTTGATGGGAGTGAAATTTTACGATGCGCGCGCATGTGTGACACAAAATTCGTGAGAAGTTGCCCGCTAAAGCGCTCATTAAGGGCATCATATCATAAAGGGCAGATTTAATGTTAGATTTCAAAAAAGTGACCGCCATTTTGAATTTCTTTGTTTTAAGGCAAACCGACCTCAAAATCGATATGTGGGCATGGCTTTAGGTACAAACGGCAGATTTAATGTTGGATTTCAAAAAAGTGGCCGCCATTTGAATTTCTTTGTTTTAAAGCCAATCAACCTCAAAATCGATATCTGAGCATGGCTTTGGGCACAAAGGGCAGATCCAATGTTAGAAAGGAAAAAAGTGGCCGCCATTTTGAATTTCTTTTTTAATGATTCCAAAGAAGTATAACTTCCCACGCGCGTACATAAGTATACGCACCGATTTTTTTATTAACAACGTAATATATGGGCGCAATTGATATGCATTTTTTCAAACAACTAACTGTTACATAGAAAGTAAGAAGCCACACATATTTCTATGGTTAAATTTATATTGGATTAAGAGCACTCAACAGTAACACTAGTGACAGTACTGTGCCATTGTTATTGTGGGATTTATTTCTATTTTAAAATTTTTGTATCTATGAAAAGATTGTCAATCATTTACATAACTGTATGTTAAGATATGAAAAAGATATGACATTCTACCCATTTCTCAATTATCTTTATTTGGCTTGTGTATTTGATGAGTGTTAAAACAGTATTATTTCAGCTCACTTACATTTAAGGGGGGGCTAAGGTATTTAATTTTTTTTTTTTTTGCATTTTTTTTTTATTTTCTAAATTCAATCCGTAATATCTGAAGAATATTGTGTTAAAATTTCAAGTCATTTGGAGCAAAATTGACGAAGTTATGAGTATTTTTATACCTGCCTGACGCATAAGCCGAGCAGAGCAGGAAGCTGAACGACAAACCAAAGAAGGCAGGATTCTTCGTAGGCAGGAGCAAAAAGATGCATTAGACATCATCGATGATAGCAACATCCTCTATGGACCTGGCATTGATGACTCAGTGTGAGGTATGTCGATAAAATTCGCTTATTGTGATTAAAACTTCAAAACGTTTTTCCCACAACTCACGTTTTCAAAGTCGGTGCCCCTGATAACTCCAAAACTACTGCACCGATCCTTTTGAAATTTTAAACACTATTTCTGTACATCATTTACGAGGTAACGCTGTCGAGTTTTTTTTTTTTTATTCATAATTTTGATTTTGCAATAACAAATTAGCCGATTTTTTCCCACAAAATTGTATTTTTCACTTCAAAGTGTTCGAAAAAATTAAAAAAAAATTTGGAAAAAAAAAAAACTCGACAGCGTTACCTGGGAAAAACTATTATCTAACGAATGAACTTTGATTTTTTGATTTCAGATGATCCAGCACCAAGTTATGAGGGGCACCGCAATTCAACTTTTTTTCGAGACACGTCCGAACAATTGCTGCCATTGCCGTATTTTTTAATATTTCTTTATAAAAATTTGATGAAACATTCTTCGAATGTCATACTTTAATGTACCATTGGTTAAGTAAATAAATTTTAACTGTGTCGTCAGGAAAAAAATCACGAAAACATGGCTTTTTTTGTACGATTTGACCTTACCCCCCCCTTAATTTTACCTTGCCTAAAAATGGTATTTCCAATTGTTAATTTATGTAACTTTATTACTACTAGTACTATGTAAATTATCATTCGCTTTAACAGTGAAGGAAAACATCGTGAGGAAACTTACATGCCTGAGAATTCTTCATAAGAATTTCGAGGGTATGTGAAGTCTACTAATCCAGCGTGGTAGACTAAGGCCTAAAACTCTCTCAGTCGTAGAGGAGGCCAGTATTCAGCATTGGGCAGTATATAATTAACTCGGGCCGGTATTATTATTATAATATGGGGTGGAAGGGAAATGCTCTCGGAAACGAATACAGGTGATAGTATTGGTGATTCCCGACGTGATGGCACTAAAAAAATCGCGATCGCATTGTTACAATTTTAGTAGGATTTTCTCAAATTTCTGTACAGCTTCACGTATGGATAGATAGATCAAACTATTATTCTGAAAATAATAGTAAAAAAGGTCCATATTTAAAAAAAATCGTAATGAAACACGTACATCAGCTGACGGGTTAACGTCCGCGGGCCGGTGCCGGCGCAGCGCGACGGCCGCCCAGTTTTTTGTACGCTTTACATTGCGCGCGCATGAATTACGGAAATACTAAAATCATAAGTATTATCGCTTAGCTTTGCAAATGAATATAGTTTTTCATTAATGTTATGGTTCTTCTCTCTTACCGTTCCGGTATAGAGAGTGTTTCCCTTCCACCCGGATAATAGAAATGCATGCAAATAAATGCACACACCGAAAAGGAAAGGAATAAGGCAGGTTGAAGAGAGAAAATATTGAAAATCATTAAATCACGAAAATCAAAATCAGAAAACCAGTGCTGGATGAGTTTTATATCTTAGACAGCAGTTAAGCCGAGTCACTTCCTTTTGTCATATTTTTTTATAGATCGTAAGTTTTCATGCTTATTTCAGATTTTGGTAACAATATAGATTTTGGCAATAAACATATGTTATTATTTAAGAACTTACAGTTACAATATTGAACTTGAATTAAGAGTGTTACGAGTGCCTACAACTATAATATAGGTATGAATGTCCAATGAAACATTTGGTTTGGTTCAAAGTAACTTTTTACACTTCTTTGTAGGGTCATGGTGTAACTTTCATAACTCTTGGCATAGTATGCATATGGAAGAAATTTATTTGTTTATACAAGTAACTGAAAAAATTATGTTTAATAGAATAAAATCTGTATTTTCCTTCTAAACCTTTCAAAACCTTCCCTAGTTTGGAATAGAATGGTTCACTGAGACAATGTGCAGACGTTGTTTAGGCAGACCGTTCCATCCATTCAAACCCCAAGGCACACACCTCTGACTTTCAAATTTATGTGTGTATTGTTTATCAATTAACATTCGCTATAACGGTGAAGGAAAACATCGTGAGGAAACCTACATACCTGAGAATTCTCCACAAGAATAAATAGGTAGGTGAGAGAGTTTAAAGGTATGGCTCAATAGGTCAAATAAAATGTTACCAATGTAGTCAATCAATTAAGGAAATAAACTATTCAGTATTACAACACTTATCCAATTAGGTAACATTTATCTAACCTAATTTCAATAAAAATTATGTGATTTACAATCTCTTTGATAAAATTGTTTACGTGTAAAGGCGATAGGTTATTATTTCAAATATATTAAAGTGAACATTACCACTGGCGAATCGTTGATGTAGCTTCTAAAATTCTGGACCAACTTTTTCTCATTCATTGTAATCAAAAGACTCACACGCGACGTTGACCCACTTTGGACGCTAGCAATTCGTTAATTTCACTTAAATACGAAAATTATGCCCTATATTAGTTTCAGTGGGAGGTGATAATTGTTTGAATTGTCAAAAATCCACATGATTCGCCTTTTATTCACGTATATTTGATAACAATCATCCACCAAAAGCACTGCACTATCTGCACATGAATTTATCTCACTTGCGTTGTTTCCCGACCGTTGTAACAGCAATAAATTATGATCTAAACATATTTTGTTATTTTTTAACACTGCGGACGTTAATTTCCAGGAAAAAAGACAATAATGTAATAAAATATATTTGACCCACAACAACACGCAAGCGAGCAAATCAACCAGGGGGGTGTCACTCTGTGATTTCGTACCTTCGTTCACTCGTTCCTTCATTCGTTCTCATTTAGTTTTATGCACCCCAACTCTTGGCGGCGCTTAGATCCAAAAAGACTGTAACGAAGTCTAGAAATCTACAAAACTCATATTAAAACTGAACTGAACCCAATTTCTGAACGATATGAATGAAGTCAAATGTCACGATGTTTGAAGTATGTTTAGTAAGTTTGCCACATTTTTATGAATGGCACAAAAGTGTGTAATTTTATTATTTTATACCACTTGACATGTGACACATACATGATTATATTTTATAATTAAACTATTTTCTACATAAATTATATACTGAAATATAATTACAGAATTTTAAAATTTAAGTTATGTTTCTTAGTAACTAAATTATATATTTTTCGTGGGGAATATTATTTTAAGTGAAGTGGTAACACAGCCTTATTTTCGTGATCCGTCATCCGGTGGCCATGTTTTCAATTTCTATTTGCGATTTGTGGCCGTTTGTATATTGTGTGATCTTGTAATTTTGTTTGACCCAAAGAGCATTATAATACTCCGGAAAGTTTGACCCCTGGCTCGGACTTGGTTTCGATTTGATTGTTTTACGGATACACGGATGTCGTATTGCACGCGTGTTTGTAAAATGGCGAAAGTTATTTTCGCTGTGCTGTGGACGGTAAGTCTTATTTCAAATATTCACTAACAGTTATCGAAAATAAAACAAAACGAAAGTGTAGGTACCAAAGGAATATCAGTGAAAGAAAACCTAAGATGGTTTATATTGTATCGCGGTTACAAATTGACTCGCTTATAAATACACAATTACACGCACAAACTAATTTATAACACTAGAGCTACACATTTGATCCCATCGAAAGGTTTAAGAATCACTTTACATTTATTCGGTTTAATGAACAGTTTGTCATGTATTTCATTATTTAACTCATTTAAAAGTGATGGTAACATATATCCGTCGGTACGTTTTCCATAATTTTTAGTACATGGAGGTAATGTATATTTAGGAGAAATACGATAGGTTGCGCAAATTAGAGGTATTTCTTGTTCTAGGTTTTAAGCAAGTTATCATAGCCTACATATTATAAACATTTTTATTTTATTATATGTCTACAATTCTAAAGTATTTAAATTATTCAGAGTTACATTTACTACACTTGCGTTTAATATTTAAGGGTACAATTGTTTTTAAAAGTGTTACTTGTAATCTATAAATCTCGTCTATATAAGTCTTGTATGTTCTAACATAACTACTGAGACCATAGCTTATGACAGAGTCAGCCAACACATTATACAACATTCTCAGTGTGCTAAAAGGTAATTTTCATTTAAGTAGGGATAGTTAAGCTACAATGGATCTTAATCTATTACATACATATTCAATGTATGGTCTCCAGTTTAGTTTACAATTATAAGTATTAATTACTTTGATGGTGGATGCATTGGTGGGTATGAGCCTGGATAGTTGGCATAATTTCTGATTTAAGGTGTGGTGAGTGGATGTGAATAAATTTTGAATTCTACTAATATTATAAAGGCGAAAGTTTGTAAGTATGTATGGATGTATGGATGTTACTCTTTCACGCAAAAACTGCTGAACGGATTGCGATGAAATTTGGCACACGGGTAGATATTGTTCTGGATTAATACATAGGCTGCAGTTTATCCCGGGACAATAAAAAGCGCGTCTTTTATCCTGGAAAATCGAAACGCGGGCAGAGCCGCGGTCTAAAACTACTAATTAATAGTTAGGCCCACATCATGTGCCCACTTGCATAGAGTATTAACCCCTGGAATGCCGGGCTCGGTTTGCGTAAAAGACGCGTGCGTGCCGCCCATACATTTGAAAAAATCGGATTTTCAATGTATAGGATATTCTAATTTATACACCATAAAATTCTTTTAGACCTTTTTTTTTAAATTATTTATTTACTTATTTATTGAGGATCAATGGTCACTAAAATATTCAGAAACATTGTAAGATTTGGCATAGACGGCCACCATTTTGAATTTCTTTGTTTTGAGGCCGATTGACCTCAAAATCGAAATCTGGGTATATCTTTGGTTACAAAAGACGGATCCAATGCTTGAATTGAGACAAATGGCCGCCATTTTGAATTTCTTTGTTTTAAGGCCAATCGAGCTCAAAATCGATATCTGGGCAGGCCTGTAGGTACAAAAGACGGATCGAATGTTAGAATTGAAAAAAGTGGGCGCCATTTTGAATTTCTTTGTTTTAAGGCCCATCGACCTCAAAATCGATATCTGGGCAGGCCTTTAGGCACAAAAGATGGATCCAATGTCAGAATGGAATGAAATGGCCGCCATCTTGAATTTCTTTGTTTTAAGGCCAATCAACCTCAAAATCGATATCTGGGCAGGCCTTTAGGTACAAAAGACGGATCTAATGACAGAATTGAAATAAGTGGCCGCCATTTTGAATTTCTTTGTTTTAAGGCCAATCGACCTCAAAATCGATATCTGGGGAGGCCTGTAGGTACAAAAGACAGATCGAAAGTTAGAGTTGAAAAAGTGGCCGCCATTTTGAACTTCTTTGTTTTAAAGCCAATCGACCCCAAAATCGATATCTAGGCAAGCCTTTAGGTACTGAAGACGGATCCAATGTTAGAATTGAAAAAAGTGGCCGCCATTTTGAATTTCTTTGTTTTAAGGCCAATCGACCTCAAAATCGATATCTGAGCAGGCCTGTAGGTACAAAAAACGGATCCAATGTCAGAATTGAAAAAAGTGGCCGCCATTTTGAACTTCTTCAATTCTAACATTGGATCCGTCTTCAGTACCTAAAGGCTTGCCTAGATATCGATTTTGGGGTCGATTGGCTTTAAAACAAAGAAGTTCAAAATGGCGGCCACTTTTTTCAACTCTAACTTTCGATCTGTCTTTTGTACCTACAGGCCTCCCCAGATATCGATTTTGAGGTCGATTGGCCTTAAAACAAAGAAATTCAAAATGGCGGCCACTTTTTTCAATTCTAATATATAATTAAGATTTGCATACAATGGAAACCCAAAAATAAGCTAAAAAGAAACAACCTGTAGATGTTCAGTTTTCATACATTTTGCAGAAATCTGCCCGAGCGTGGATCCACGCTCCCAGCAGAGTTTGAACACTTTTTTTGAGCGTGGGTCCACGCTCCCGGCACGCGAGGGCTTAAAATTCATTTGCATAGTATTTTGGGCAATAAGAATATTTTGTCAGCAACAACCAGACAAGTGTCATCAGCAAATTGGTATACAAAACCCTCACTAAATATGTTGCACATGTCGTGACTATACAGTAGATATTCAATTGGTGAAATTATTAGTCGTACCTTCTTCAGTGAGAACGAAATTGCTATAAGCATTATTAACTTTCTCTGATGATGATGTCTAGCAGCTGCGACATCTTCGGAATCCGTTTGGCAGTGATCAAGAGGCCTCCGCGACGCGACGTCCTCTCAGCACTCGCCTATGAAGATGACCTACTTAATAGGTCGAAACTGGTCAGCGATTCTGACCAAGAATATGTGAGTGAAACCATTTTTTCTAGTAATGTAATATGTCTCTCGTAAGTTTTGATATTATTATTATTGATTTTTACTGTAGTTTGGCAGTTAAGGTGATAGTTTTCGATAAATCTAAGAGAGCGCCTTATATACCACGTGAGATTTTTATATATAGGGTATCTTAGGGTGTCGTCGCAGGCTTTACTAAAATCATTGAATAAAGCAATCACATCTTTTTTGTTATTCAAGTGTGTATGAACTTCATTTGTAAATTTGCAGAATAATTGTGATATATTTTTATTCTTCCGAAATCCATGTTGATGGTCATGGATAATGTTATTATTGATCAAATATTTACTAATTTAATTTCCTAAGCATCTTTCTATAATTTTATGAAGCCCTCGCGTGCCGGGAGCGTGGATCCACGCTCAAAAAAAGTGTTCAAACTCTGCCGGGAGCGTGGATCCACGCTCGGGCCGATTTCTGCAAAATGTATGAAAACTGAACATCTACAGGTTGTTTCTTTTTAGCTTATTTTTGGGTTTCCATTGGATGCAAATCTAAATTATATATTCGAATTGAGAAAAGCGGCCGCCATTTTGAATTTCTTTGTTTTAAGGCCAATCGACCTCAAAATCGATATCTGGGCAGGCCTTTAGGTACTGTAGACGGATCCAATGTTAGAATTAAAAAAAGTGGCCGCCATTTTGAATTTCTTTGTTTTAAGGCCAATCGACCTCAAAATCGGTATCTGGGCAGGCTTGTAGGTACAAAAGACGGATCCAATGTTAGAATTAAAAAAAGTGGCCGCCATTTTGAATTTCTTTGTTTTAAGGCCAATCGACCTCAAAATCGGTATCTGGGCAGGCTTGTAGGTACAAAAGACGGATCCAATGTTAGAATTGAAAAAAGTGGCCGCCATTTTGAACTTCTTTGTTTTAAGGCCAATCGACCTCAAAATTGATATCTGGGCAGGCCTTTAGGTACAAAAGATGGATCGAATGTTAGAATTCAAAAAAGTGGCCGCCATTTTGAATTTCGTAGTTTTAAGGCCAATCGACCTCAAAATCGATATCTGGGCAGGCCTTTAAATACAAAAGACGGATCCAATGTTAGAATTGAAAAAAGGGTCCGCCATTTTTAATTTCTTTGTGTTTAGGCGAATTGACCTCAAAATCGATACTGGGCATGCCATTGATGGTAAAAGTCAGGTCTAATGTTAGACTTAAGAAAAGTGGTCGCCATTTTGTACTTCTTTGTTTTAAGGTCAATCGACCTCAAAATCGATATCTGGGCAGGCCTGTAGGTACAAAAGACGGATCCAATGTTAGAATTGAAAAAAGTTATTTTTCATCACTACATAGTATAAAACAAAGTCGCTTCCCGCTGTCTGTGCGTAAGTATGGTTAGATCTTTAAAACTACGCAACGGATTTTGATGCGGTTTTTTTTTAATAGATAGAGTGATTCAAGAAGAAGTTTTGTATGTATAATTTATCCCGGGGAAATACAAAGCGGTACTTTTATGCCGGAAAATCTCCCAATACTCATCTGGTTAACTACCCTTAGCAACGAGTTTATTAGATGTGTAATAACAGGAATTTCTGCATACTTCTTAATATCACAAGGACGAATACCATGAAAACCTGGACTTTTTTATCATTCATGTGTTTAATTATGGTCATAATAGTATCATTCTTAGCCTTATTGAGTTTTATGGTTAGCTCAGGTTTGTTTGTATATGTTATCTCATTTAGAAAAGGTTTATCACAAGAGGTACAAATAATTTTGACATTGCTTCTATATGTATATACATACATGTATATACAGGGTCATTTTTACATTGCGTTACTAAATAAAACCACATATTCGTCTATGCCTCTGCTAACATTGTGCCAAAAATCATCAATGAATAACGAATACTTTCGCCAAAACTTAGTCACTGTCCAGATTTTGAGTAATTGATTCTTCTTGTCACACAAATATACCATTCTGTTATGAACCCATTTAAATGACCTTCGTTTATTTATGTTTATATTACCATTATACTTACATTTATCATATACTGAATTAAATTGACTTAATTTCTAATATAACATTAGCATCATCGTAGGTGAGCGCCAGGGACCAGTCAATGTCGCCCAGTAAAAATTGAACCTTATTGCTGTCTAGTTTAGGTATTGTGTGGTATTTAGTAGTGTGACACATGTTCTCGGTTATTATTAATCCAGTTATGAAGTATTCAGCCAGAACGTTGCTTATCACGGCAGTATTAATATTTAGTTTTTTAACCGACTTTTATTTCCTTGGCTTAGCTGTCAATTGTAACGTTCTTTTTGAAATCTATACTAATATTATAAAGCTGAAGAGTTTGTTTGTTTGTTTGTTTGTTTGTTTGTTTGAACGCACTAATCTTAGGAACTACTGGTGCGAATTGAAAAATTCTTTTTGTGTTGAATAGACCATTTATCGAGGAAGGCTATAGGCTATATAACATCACGATGCAACTATTAGGAGCGAAGAAATAATGGAAAATGTGAAAAATGCGGGGAAAATTATTCATCCTTGAGGGCTTCCATTGCGTGCGCTGCGAAAACGGTTCAAGATACCAAAAATATATGTATGAAAGAATTATTCCTCTTGAAATGATCTAAAAAAAAGTCTGCGACAGTATATGTCTATCTTTTAAAATAAACTCTCTAGAACCGTTTTTATGGTAATCAAATTTGGTCGAAATTAATGCATTATTTGTTAAGAGTTTTATCAACGTCATAATATTAATCTTTATACAAATAAATGTGTTGGATAGAGTGATTCAACGGAAAGGTTTTTATGTATGTACTTTTAGCCCGGAAAAACTTATTAACGCGGGCGAAGCCGTGGGCAAAAGCTAGTGTGTTTATAAATAATTATATTTTAACTGTGCCAAAGGTTTTTCATACCTCATTAAATGAATAAAGGTCAATGTGCTTTAATGTTACGTTATCTGGCGCGGAGTATATGTTAAGTCTGCCCACCCACTCTAGTTCAGTGTGGTGTACAAGGGTGACTGTGCCTTGTCGAGGAGTGGATTGCCTTGTTGGCGTAGTTGTATAGCATGTCAGTATCGACCACTGCTTTCAGATCCTGGGTTCGAATCCCGGGTCGGGCAAAGTGATATTGAGTTTTTCTACTGTCAGCCCGGAGTCGGGAATTTGTACCCGAGGTAGCCATAGGCTCGCCTACTATTACACCATAAGATGGAACACACACGGTATTAAAGTGAGTGTTCTGGTTGCACCTCTGCAACCCTGCCTATCGCTTTGGGGATAAATAGGGTGATGTATGTTTTTAGAAGAGATGGCTAGTTTCCAACACTCATCAGTGTAATAGTACTTAGATAATATATAATGGCAAGTTTTATTATATTATTTTTCAGATACATAATAAGTGTACTTATATCATTTTGTTTTCCAGGTGCGCTTTACCACTTTCCCAGTGCGCTTACTTTTAGATCGGAAAGTCATCAAAATGACGGGTATATGCAGTGGGCAAAAGTTCTTGGTGGAAATGCGTTGAAAAGGAGAATAATATATTTAAAAAATGTTCGATTACGCTACAGACACTTTGAGCCTAAGTATATATTACCCAGTAGACGCCTTACAAAAACGAAGTCCCAACATTGGATTTAGGTAAGCAATTTTTCCATATTATTATGTACTTATGATGGGTAAGGTTAATATTTTGTGATTGATTTGGAAGTTTTTAGGTGAAAACAATTATGACGCACACACATACTCACGCCTTTTATCCCCGACGGCAGAGGCGCAACTAATGTACCCACTTTTTGCTGAGTGTATTCCATCCCATGATATGATAGGGGCGATCCTATCGCCATATCGGGCACAAGTTCCAGACTTCGAGCTGATACTTAATTTAAAACTCAATATCACTTTTCCCGACCTGGAGAGCGAACCCAAGACCATCGCAGCTATGCCGTAATACAATTGCGATTACAATTTTGTACTTGCATGTTTTTTTTAAAAGTGCAATAACTAGTCAAACTATTGACTACTAGCTTTTGCCCGCGGCTCCGCCCGCCTTAAAAAGTTTTTCCGGGATAAAAGTCCCGGTTTATATTTTCCCGGGATAAAAAGTAGCCTATGTGTTAATCCAGGACATGACCTACCCGTGTGCCAAATTTCATCGAAATCCGTTCAGTAGTTTTTGCGTGAAAGAGGAACAAACATCCATACATTCTTACAAACTTTCGCCTTTATAAAATTAGGAGGATAGTAGGATCTCTCTATTAGCCTAGTTAGTGTATAATAATAAAATAACAAAAAAACTATGGATTTCCTTCATTTCTGGTCGTAGTGTACAAGAAAGTAAAATAGGTCAAAAAAATTGCGACTTTTTTTAGAAAAGTTCATATCTCAGGTACTACTCATAATATATTTTATTTCGTATTTTTTTCTAAACGGCAATAAGTTCTACTATAAGACATTTCAAGGTTATCTATTAAATACTGGACACCCTGTACATATACTTTAAAAAATATATGAAAGACCTACGCTGAGTTTCTTGGTGCTTCTTCTCACCTGTGTGAAGTTGGCAAGTGAGTTTGAAATATCCGGTTTTAACTATTTCCATAGGATTGTACTAGGTTTGTACCGGATTGTACCGTTCTTTAATTTGTTTGTACCTCATGGGGGCAAGAGATATGGTATAATTAAAGTTTGGTCAATCAGCGCCTTGGGTGCACTTACATGAAATCGCGACATATTAAAACCTACCATCATTTTGATGATTTTATGACCGCATACGATATAAAAATATGTTCCGCAGAAGTATAATCCCAACCCATCATTGTACTAGCCGAAATCAACGAGTACAAATGACGGAAATGCACGAAATTGGTACAAATTGATAAATTTTTCAAAAAGTACGGCCATTTTCAAACAAATCATCACTGTGATGATTTCATGGCTGGATTTAATTTATAAACATGTTCCTCAGAGGTACAATCCCTCTCCATTATAAAGCAATCCGAAACCTGGGAGTACAAACAATGGAAATGTACGAGATTCGTAGAAATTTATTAATTTTCCAAGAAGTACAGCCATTTTAAAACTGATCATTATTGTGATGATTTTATGGCTGAATCCAATGTAGGCATATGTGCTTCAGAGGTACAATCCCTCCAGATGATAGTACAATCCGAAACCAGGGAGTACAAACGATGGAAATGCACGAAATTCGTAGAAATTTATTGTTTTTCGATAAAGCGCAGCTTTTCTCAAACGAGTGATTAAAGTAATCATTTTATTTCTGAATATGATAGAGCAACATGTCCCTCAGAGGTACAATCCCTTCACATCATGGTACAATCCGAAACCAGGGAGTACAAACGATCGAAATGTACGAAATTTGCAAGAATTTATAAATTTTCCAAGAAGTACAGCCATTTTGAAACTGATCATCATTGTGATGATTTTATGGCTGAATCCAATGTAGAAATGTGTCCCTCAGAGGTACAATCCCTCTCTATCATAGTGCAATCCGTAACCAGGGAGTACAAACGACGGATGTGAAGGAAAATCGATATCAATAATATTATATTTCGATAATGTCAATTTTTTTTTAAAACGAGTGTTATAGTAATGATTTTATTTCTGAATATGATAGAGCAACATGTCCCTCAGAGGCACAATCCCTCCAGATGATAGTACAATCCGAAACCAGGGAGTACAAACGATGGAAATGCACGAAATCCGTAGAAATTTATTGTTTTTCGATAAAGCGCAGCTTTTCTCAAACGAGTGATAAAAGTAATCATTTTATTTCTGAATATGATAGAGCAACATGTCCCTCAGAGGTACAATCCCTCCAGATGATAGTACAATCCGAAACCAGGGAGTACAAACGATGGAAATGCACGAAATCCGTAGAAATTTATTGTTTTTCGATAAAGCGCAGCTTTTCTCAAACGAGTGATAAAAGTAATCATTTTATTTCTGAATATGATAGAGCAACATGTCCCTCAGAGGTACAATCCCTCCACATCATGGTACAATCCGAAACCAGGGAGTACAAACGATCGAAATGTACGAAATTTGCAAGAATTTATTAATTTTCCAAGAAGTACAGCCATTTTGAAACTGATCATCATTGTGATGATTTTATGGCTGAATCCAATGTAGAAATGTGTCCCTCAGAGGTACAATCCCTCTCTATCATAGTGTAATCCGTAACCAGGGAGTACAAACGACGGATGTGAAGGAAAATCGATCTCAATAATATTATATTTCGATAATGTCCATTTTTTTTTTAAAACGAGTGTTATAGTAATGATTTTATTTCTGAATATGATAGAGCAACATGTCCCTCAGAGGTACAATCCCTCCACATCATGGTACAATCCGAAACCAGGGAGTACAAACGATGGAAATGCACGAAATCCGTAGAAATTTATTGTTTTTCGATAAAGCGCAGCTTTTCTCAAACGAGTGATTAAAGTAATCATTTTATTTCTGTATATGATAGAGCAACATGTCGTTCAGAGGTACAATTCCTCCACATCATGGTACAATCCGAAACCAGGGAGTACGAACGATCGAAATGTACGAAATTTACGAGAATTTATTAATTTTCCAAGAAGTACAGCCATTTTGAAACTGATTATCATTGTGATGATTTTATGGCTGAATCCAATGTAGAAATATGTCCCTCAGAGGTACAATCCCTCTCTATCATAGTGCAATCCGTAACCAGGGAGTACAAACGACGGATGTGAAGGAAAATCGATATCAATAATATTATATTTCGATAATGTCATTTTTTTTTTATAACGAGTATTATAGTAATGATTTTATTTCTGAATATGATAGAGCAACATGTCCCTCAGAGGTACAATCCCTCCAGATGATAGTACAATCCGAAACCAGGGAGTACAAACGATGGAAATGCACGAAATCCGTAGAAATTTATTGTTTTTCGATAAAGCGCAGCTTTTCTCAAACGAGTGTTCTAGTAATGATTTTATTTCTGAATATGATAGAGCAACATGTCCCTCAGAGGTACAATCCCTCCAGATGATAGTACAATCCGAAACCAGGGAGTACAAACTATGGAAATGCATGAAATCCGTAGAAATTTATTGTTTTTCGATAAAGCGCAGCTTTTCTCAAACGCGTGATTAAAGTAATCATTTTATTTCTGAATATGATAGAGCAACATGTCCCTCAGAGGTACAATCCCTACAAATGATAGAACAATCCGAAACCAGGGAGTACAAACGATGGAAATTCGTAGAAATTTATTTCTACGGATTTCGTGCACTTCCATCGTTTGTACTCCCTGGTTTCGGATTGTACTATCATCTGGAGGGATTGTACCTCTGAGGGACATGTTGCTCTATCATATATAGAAATAAAATCATTACTATAACACTCGTTTTAAAAAAAAATTGACATTATCGAAATATAATATTATTGAGATCGATTTTCCTTCACATCCGTCGTTTGTACTCCCTGGTTACGGATCGCACTATGATAGAGAGGGATTGTACCTCTGAGGGACATATTTCTACATTGGATTCAGCCATAAAATCATCACAATGATGATCAGTTTCAAAATGGCTGTACTTCTTGGAAAATTAATAAATTCTTGCAAATTTCGTACATTTCGATCGTTTGTACTCCCTGGTTTCGGATTGTACCATGATGTGGAGGGATTGTACCTCTGAGGGACATGTTGCTCTATCATATTCAGAAATAAAATGATTACTTTTATCACTCGTTTGAGAAAAGCTGCGCTTTATCGAAAAACAATAAATTTCTACGGATTTCGTGCATTTCCATCGTTTGTACTCCCTGGTTTCAGATTGTACTATCATCTGGAGGGATTGTACCTCTGAGGGACATGTTGCTCTATTGTATTCAGAAATAAAATCATTACTATAACACTGGATTCAAAAAAAATTGACTTTATCGAAATATAATATTATTGAGATCGATTTTCCTTCACATCCGTCGTTTGTACTCCCTGGTTACGGATCGCACTATGATAGAGAGGGATTGTACCTCTGAGGGACATATTTCTACATTAGATGCAGCCATAAAATCATCACAATGATGATTAGTTTCAAAATGGCTGTACTTCTTGGAAAATTAATAAATTCTTGCAAATTTCGTACATTTCGATCGTTTGTACTCCCTGGTTACGGATTGTACCATGATGTGGAGGGATTGTACCTCTGAGGGACATGTTGCTCTATCATATTCAGAAATAAAATGATTACTTTAAACACTCGTTTGAGAAAAGCTGCGCTTTATCGAAAAACAATAAATTTCTACGGATTTCGTGCATTTCCATCGTTTGTACTCACTGGTTTCGGATTGTACCATGATGTGGAGGGATTGTACCTCTGAACGACATGTTGCTCTATCATACACAGAAATAAAATGATTACTTTAATCACTCGTTTGAGAAAAGCTGCGCTTTATCGAAAAACAATAAATTTCTACGGATTTCGTGCATTTCCATCGTTTGTACTCCCTGGTTTCGGATTGTACTATCATCTGGAGGGATTGTACCTCTGAGGGACATGTTGCTCTATCATATTCAGAAATAAAATGATTACTTTTATCACTCGTTTGAGAAAAGCTGCGCTTTATCGAAAAACAATAAATTTCTACGGATTTCGTGCATTTCCATCGTTTGTACTCCCTGGTTTCGGATTGTACTATCATCTGGAGGGATTGTACCTCTGAGGGACATGTTGCTCTATCATATTCAGAAATAAAATCATTACTATAATACTCGTTATAAAAAAAAATTGACATTATCGAAATATAATATTATTGATATCGATTTTCCTTCACATCCGTCGTTTGTACTCCCTGGTTACGGATTGCACTATGATAGAGAGGGATTGTACCTCTGAGGGACATATTTCTACATTGGATTCAGCCATAAAATCATCACAATGATAATCAGTTTCAAAATGGCTGTACTTCTTGGAAAATTAATAAATTCTCGTAAATTTCGTACATTTCGATCGTTTGTACTCCCTGGTTTCGGATTGTACCATGATGTGGAGGAATTGTACCTCTGAACGACATGTTGCTCTATCATATACAGAAATAAAATGATTACTTTAATCACTCGTTTGAGAAAAGCTGCGCTTTATCGAAAAACAATAAATTTCTACGGATTTCGTGCATTTCCATCGTTTGTACTCCCTGGTTTCGGATTGTACTATCATCTGGAGGGATTGTACCTCTGAGGGACATGTTGCTCTATCATATTCAGAAATAAAATCATTACTATAACACTCGTTTTAAAAAAAAATTGACATTATCGAAATATAATATTATTGAGATCGATTTTCCTTCACATCCGTCGTTTGTACTCCCTGGTTACGGATTGCACTATGATAGAGAGGGATTGTACCTCTGAGGGACACATTTCTACATTGGATTCAGCCATAAAATCATCACAATGATGATCAGTTTCAAAATGGCTGTACTTCTTGGAAAATTAATAAATTCTTGCAAATTTCGTACATTTCGATCGTTTGTACTCCCTGGTTTCGGCTTGTACCATGATGTGGAGGGATCATACCTCTGAGGGACATGTTGCTCTATCATATTCAGAAATAAAATGATTACTTTAATCACTCGTTTGAGAAAAGCTGCGCTTTATCGAAAAACAATAAATTTCTACGGATTTCGTGCATTTCCATCGTTTGTACTCCCTGGTTTCGGATTGTACTATCATCTGGAGGGATTGTACCTCTGAGGGACATGTTGCTCTATTGTATTCAGAAATAAAATCATTACTATAACACTGGATTCAAAAAAAAATTGACTTTATCGAAATATAATATTATTGAGATCGATTTTCCTTCACATCCGTCGTTTGTACTCACTGGTTACGGATCGCACTATGATAGAGAGGGATTGTACCTCTGAGGGACATATTTCTACATTGGATTCAGCCATAAAATCATCACAATGATGATCAGTTTCAAAATGGCTGTACTTCTTGGAAAATTAATAAATTCTTGCCAATTTCGTACATTTCGATCGTTTGTACTCCCTGGTTTCGGATTGTACCATGATGTGGAGGGATTGTACCTCTGAGGGACATGTTGTTCTATCATATTCAGAAATAAAATGATTACTTTAATCACTCGTTTGAGAAAAGCTGCGCTTTTTCTAAAAACAATGAATTTCGACGAATTTCATGCATTTCCATCGTTTGTACTCCCTGGTTTCGGATTGTACTATCATCTGGAGGGATTGTACCTCTGAGGGACATGTTGCTCTATCATATTCAGAAATAAAATCATTACTATAACACTCGTTTTAAAAAAAAATTGACATTATCGAAATATAATATTATTGAGATCGATTTTCCTTCACATCCGTCGTTTGTACTCCCTGGTTACGGATTGCACTATGATAGAGAGGGATTGTACCTCTGAGGGATACATTTCTACATTGGATTCAGCCATAAAATCATCACAATGATGATCAGTTTCAAAATGGCTGTACTTCTTGGAAAATTAATAAATTCTTGCAAATTTCGTACATTTCGATCGTTTGTACTCCCTGGTTTCGGATTGTACCATGATGTGGAGGGATCGTACCTCTGAGGGACATGTTGCTCTATTGAATTCAGAAATAAAATCATTACTATAACACTGGATTCAAAAAAAAATTGACTTTATCGAAATATAATATTATTGAGATCGATTTTCCTTCACATCCGTCGTTTGTACTCACTGGTTACGGATCGCACTATGATAGAGAGGGATTGTACCTCTGAGGGACATATTTCTACATTAGATGCAGCCATAAAATCATCACAATGATGATCAGTTTCAAAATGGCTGTACTTCTTGGAAAATTAATAAATTCTTGCAAATTTCGTACATTTCGATCGTTTGTACTCCCTGGTTTCGGATTGTACCATGATGTGGAGGGATTGTACCTCTGAGGGACATGTTGCTCTATCATATTCAGAAATAAAATGATTACTTTAATCACTCGTTTGAGAAAAGCTGCGCTTTATCGAAAAACAATAAATTTCTACGAATTTCGTGCATTTCCATCGTTTGTACTCCCTGGTTTCGGATTGTACTATCATCTGGAGGGATTGTACCTCTGAAGCACATATGCCTACATTGGATTCAGCCATAAAATCATCACAATAATGATCAGTTTTAAAATGGCTGTACTTCTTGGAAAATTAATAAATTTCTACGAATCTCGTACATTTCCATTGTTTGTACTCCCAGGTTTCGGATTGCTTTATTATGGAGAGGGATTGTACCTCTGAGGAACATGTTTATAAATTAAATCCAGCCATGAAATCATCACAGTGATTATTTGTGTGAAAATGGCCGTACTTTTTGAAAAAATTTTCAATTTGTACGAATTTCGTGCATTTCCGTCATTTGTACTCGTTGATTTCGGCTAGTACAATGATGGGTTGGGATTATGCTTCTGCGAAACATATTTTTATATCATATGCGGTCATAAAATCATCAAAATGATGGTAGGTTTTAATATGTCGCGATTTCATGTAAGTGCACCCAAGGCGCTGATTGACCAAACTTTAATTATACCATATCTCTTGCCCCCATGAGGTACAAACAAATTAAAGAACGGTACAATCCGGTACAAACCTAGTACAATCCTATGGAAATAGTTAAAACCGGATATTTCAAACTCACTTGCCAACTTCACACAGGTCTTCTTCTCAGGTCAGTGGGCTTTTCCGAAGCACTGGTAGAATCATTTAGTTTATTTAATTTTTATTTTCAAAAAGACGTGTAAATGTGCCCTTAGAGGCCTAATTACTGAATAAATGATTTTAATTTGAATATACGACTTTTTGTACGTGTGTCTATTCTCCATAGACTCACAAATACTTGGTATAGAGTAAGCTTGAACAATAAAACGACATAGGCAATATGCACCCTAAATAAAAATTTAATTGCGTTCCAGAACAATTTGAAAACACTTGCTCGGTGTCTGAGGATGCCTCAAGCTCGATTAACCATCCGGTCGCTAATATTGTAAGTACGTATAATATTTCATTACTTATTATACTTTTTATTCATATAAATGACAAAATGTCCAAGCTGGTTGCCTGTTGGTAAATAACACAACTACACAAACCACCGAAACTTTGAATTACGAATCACTGCGAGGTATTACACTGCTCTCGTCACTCTGAGACATTAATGTTATGTCACATATTATGGGTTACTACGTTATGTCTTAAAATGACTGATATTTACATAAACATATTAATACAGCTGTAATGTCCCACAAAATGGGACACTATAAAAAGCGGTATACGCGAAAAATCCTGTGCCCACAACAGTGGCAGCACTAAGAACAGCGATTTCACAAGAATGGAACAATATCCCGTAAGACCGTTTAATGACCCTAATCAGATATATGCAGAACCGATTAGAATCTGTAATTAATGCACGTGGAAGCAATACACCTTATTAAAAGAAAAAAAACCTGTGCTTCAATTTTTTTTTATTTAAATACCAATTTTTAACAAACCAACCAGAACCAAATTTTGTTACATTTATCGTTTTTGTTAAAAAAAATAATTGGTCCTTTCCATTATACAAACACACACTTAAGGATAATAATATGATAGTTCATACTTGTTCATACTATGCTGTTATGAAGTTAACGAACCAAACTATAGGTTTCAATTTAAATTTGTAGAAAAAGTTGGATTCTTGGTTAAAATGTTTATTTCAAAGGCGTCTTCAACATTGATGCAGTTTATGGGTCCGTCAGTGTATATGCATATGTAGGTATATCTTAAAATTCAAATAACTAAAATTCAATAAATCTTGAATTGCTCGAAAAGTATTGAATTCCCGATAGGGCTTCATGAAGCAAAATCGATTGCTTTTGACCGAATCTACATGTTCTTAACGGGAATAAGTCATATTACCAGTCACACTGTATATTGTACGTATAGTCCAGATAATTTATGTTATTTGTTAGTTTTAACAAATAAAATAAATTATCTGACTGCCTCGGTGGCGTAGTTGTATTATGGTACGACTGCAATGCTTAGGTCTCGGGTTCGATCCCCGGGTCGGGCAAAGTGATATTGAGTTTTTCTATTCAGTATCAGCTCGGAGTCTGGAATTTGTTACCGATATGGCGATAGGCTCGCCCCCTATCACATCATGGGACGGAATAACGGCGAGAAGTGGGTGCACTAGTTGCGCCTCTGCCTACCCCTTCGGGGATAACAGGCGTGAGTGTATATGCATGTATGTATGTATGTTGTTAGTTTTATTTTCTCATAACTATTTTTATTTTTTCAGATGGGGCTGAAATAAATAAAGAACACTCATAATATAGTCTCACGAGCAGACTCAGATGAAACGCAGTTCACAACACTCAGGTTTATTCCAAAAAAATATAAAGAAGTTACGCAGTGAAATCTGTAGGTTACGTAAAAGAGGAAATTCAAACGGCTCTAAGAGAGAAAAAGAAAAGGGTGCGTGTACTTATGTACGCGTGTGAGAAGTTATACTTCTTTGTCATCATTAAATAATTTAATAATAGTATTTAGTATTAATTATGTTATATTAGGGGGTTAAGGGTCGAAAATGGGTGTGGGTGGTCTATTTATATTGGGGGTCAAGGGGGTTGAAATGTGTTTGCGGAGTCAAGAGGGGTCAAATTAGGTTAGGGTCAAGGGGGTTAAAAATGTGTTTGATAGGCAAGGGGGATCAATTTGGGTTGGGGGGTCAATAAGGGTCAAATGTGGTTTGGTTTTTCAGGGGGTGAAAGGGGTGTGGGCTTGTCAGGTGCACAGTACAGTAGACCCGCCACACTAGAAGCCCTACTCTATCCTCTAAGGTAAAGTTCCTTATAGAATAACGTGAGGATATTAAGAACCTCCTTTATTTAAGTCTGTTAATAGTATTAAAACTAAATTACAGTGATGCGCGCGCCCAACCTGTGACTTTTGTGTTACTATTAGTCTAAATGTATTACATGATGCGCGCGCATCTTAAAATTTACTCTCATCATCTTTTCATAACGCGCCTAAATAAGTATAACTTCTAAAATCACAGATTTTTTGTATAACCTGTGTTTTGAAGACACTACCTGTAATCATGAAAATTAACCATCCAAATCATGTTAGGCTTGTAGCAGAATATCTTATTCTAATATAGGTACTTATAGTATAAAGGTCTTAAAAGTATGATTACTGTAGACCCAATAGATTCGTTGCAATAACTTAATTTAGTGATACCTAAAGAGGACTCAACATAACTCCACAAAAAAAAATTGAAGTGGATGATTTTGATCCGATTCGCTATTACCATTTTTCAGTTGGTTTGTTTTTTATTTAATACCCTGTAATTCTTTTTTTATATTTATATTGCAAGCGCCTTTTTTGTATAACTTACCTGCGCTTTATCTTTTTGATTTGATTTAATATAATTAATTTCGTATTTATTGTCTGTTGGAATTCGAACTGTATTTAAATTATTTCATCAATGCAATTAGTTAAAAAGGTAATATTATGTATATAATGCCGAAATTATTAAGCTTTTAATACGATCATTGTTCGAATGCTACTTTTGTTCTGTGAATATTTACTTTAGATTACAAACTACTCTGTTATACACTTTGATTGACGACTAGTAGTAACACATGCCTATTGTGCTTTTTTATGTTTAATCCATAGCTTCATAGACCTGTTTAAAGCAGTTCTTAACATTATGATTTATAATCTTGTCTTATAATTTATTGTTAAATTAATTGTTAGATGCATTAAATATTTTTTACATCAAATTATTATAAATCAGCGCACATTAGAATGTATTTTTGTTTTTTGTTAATCTTTGTAGTTCCTTTTTCTGTGAATACAATGGGACTGTGAAATCGATCTAAATATATTTTTCATTAAGTCAAAAACTTAAAGGTCACGTGGTTTGTTTCATGGATTAATTGGATTTACCTACGCAAAATATCGTTCTTCATATCAATAGGCAATTAGTATAATTTGAATAGGAGGACATAGCATTTTAAAGACTTTTTCAGTCAATAAAGACAAATATAATTTTTATGGCCTTAAAAATCGTCTATACTTCGTTTATTTTTCAATTTGTAATATTATGCAAGCATGTATTGTAGGTACTCGATTTGTTGTGTTTTTTGTAGTTTCTTATAGAATACTACATCGTGAGGCAATATTTAATAGAAGTTAAGTTCTTTTTTATGCACAAACTACTCACACATCTCTTAAATATTTTTTATATGACTCTGCATATATTATATTATAACGTCGTATCTAATAACCACTTTCCAAAGAGTTGTTCTTATTTTCTATTAATTTAGTTGAATTACTATGGTTAGTTGTTTTGTTTTTGTGGCTGCCTCGGTGGCGTAGTTGTATTTCGGAACGACTGCAGTGCTGAGGTCACGGGTTCGATTCCCAGGTCTAATAAAGTGGTATTGGGTTTTTGTACTCGGTATCAGTCCGGGAGTCCGGAAATGTGTCCTGTAAATGGCAATAGATCCGCCCCCTATCACATGGGACCTAATATAGATGGCGAAATGTGGATGTGATACACCTCGGCCTACCCCTGAAAAGGGAAAATGCCGTTAACTGTACTATGTAATTTAGTTTTAATATAGGCAACTATTAAACTCTCGACGCATTAATGATGAATATATTTAGTATTTCAGTGACGCTCTAACAAATTCAACCTTATATTTATTACACATTATTACTATTAAAATAATTATGCAGAATTTGAGATGCCGATATTAGACATTTTTGGAATATGCTATTTTTATTGTAAACAACGGTTCATCCATTTGTGATAATCGGTGACAGTGAAACACCCTGATAAATGAAATAATAGTTTCGTTGCAATACGAGTAAAATATGAATTTATTATTCTTATTCCCACCATTTGGAGGTATCCTGAATCATAAAAATTTGCTCCTCATCAAAATGTATATTACAATTAGATTTAGTATAACAAAAGTGTTCCAAATCCGTTAGTTTCAGCGAATTTTTTGCAGTGTTTAATAATGTTCATACTTATATCTAATAGATCAAAAGATAGTGCAATTATTTTAACGTTCTCACTTGATAATTAATTGTAGATTAATTATCGAGATCGGTTTGTTTTAAATAGATGGAATGTGTTAGTTATTATTAATCAGATTTAATTTTAGCTTAAATTTTAATGTAATATTTATGTAAGCAGGTTAATCTGCCAAAAAAATAAAATTAAACACGATTATCCATGAGAGAAATTGCATATTTATATTACTTACTACTTATTACTTTATATAATTATTGCTCGCGGCTCCGCCCGGTTGAATAAGTATTTCCGGGATAAAAAGTACTTCATGTTACTCGCTGATACCTAATGTAATGTAATATAGCTTTATATTGGTGAAAGAACTGTTAAAATCGGTCCAGTAGGTTTTGAGTTTATTCGTTAAACTCATGCAATAATACAAATCTTTCCTCTTGATAATATTAGTAGAGATTATTATAGCTAGTAACAAGCTATTCAATGTTATGTTGATACAATATTTATAGCTGCATAATTACATTATGAGACCAAATTGTTAATCTTTAATAGTCAACACGAAAATATTTTTAATTTTAAAATGTAATTTTATAATATTAGATATAGTTATTGTGATAAGTTTTGTACAATATTTATTACTTTACGTACCTACTTAAATCTTATTGTAATAAATCCATATTCTGATTGTTAAGGTTTTACTAATTAGCCACCCTATAATTATTATAATCAGATATCAATAGTAAGTGATTGGTGATTGTTATATACTGTTAAATAAGGGTCTAAAAGATTACGTTGCAACGACAGATATTGAAATATTTGTGAAACAATGTTCTAGAAATTAAGCTTACCGTCTTTTTATGTACTTTTAGAACCCTTATGTTGCAGTATATTAACAATCTCTACAAACTAAAATATTACACAATACATCGCACGCCTAGATCAATACTGAATTATCTCGAAAAAATCTGTGAATCGTGTTTTTGTTTTGTGTAAATCGGTAAATTATTTGCCGATTTACACAAAACAAAAACTCGATTCACAGATTTTTTCGAGATAATTCAGTATTGATCTGGACGTGCGATATTATAGAGCCACCTGCAGGATTTTTTTAGCGATAAAACATCACCAGTGGCATCTATTACACAGACGTTTATACGTGCCGTAATTTGACAATTGACGATTGGCATAAAAAAGGAATGAGTGGGTTCTCTATTTCCGTAGTATTATAATGCTCTTTGAAATCAACGAACGACGACAGATAGGATCAGTGTTGCCAGATGTTTGACGGTTGAAGTCGCCTAAAGTCGAGAAAATTCGAAGTAGCCTAAAACCGCCCACATGTGTGGGGACGCGGAGAGCAAAAAAACAAAAAAAAAGGTCCCCAGTTTTCAATAGTTAAGTGTAAGGGGCATCTTAAATATCGTCAAATTCGACAAAAACAATGCATAAAACACGAACTTTCCGAAGTAGCCTAAATTGGCGACTAATCACCGTTCGCGTAGCCTAAACGACGACCAGTCGCCATTCGGAATTTTGGTCGCCCCGACACTCTTCAAGATAGCCTAAATGGCGAAAAGTCGCCTAATCTGGCAGCACTGGATAGGATGGTGTTGCAAGGGAGTTTTGGCGGGAACTTGGTAGTGTCATGAGGTGCTCTTGTTTTAATTCATTATTTTGGTGATACTTAGTGTTATGTTGCATAATTATGGTGGTATATTATCCAATATAGTTCTATTAAAGGGCTCAAATGAAGTGAATTGAAATAACTGTGCTAATCAAGTGCTTTTTTGTTGCCGCCAAAACTCCTCGATAAAGTCTTGGTAAGGTAACCACTGCTTTACTTTGACATAGTAGTTAGTAAGCACTGAGGATAATAAAACAAGAAACAAGTATGCGTCTCAGTCTCTGTCTAACTACCGTGCGACATTCATGTCTTTGAGGTTATGTTGTGAGATAATTAAATAAATTTAAAAATTTAAGTGCTATTAAGTGTTACTTCTACTGGATTAGTTTATTGAGTGTTGTATATGTGTATATAAGTTTAATATATTAAAAGACAAAACTATATATTCATCGTTTTTTGTTTTGTATGGTGGTAAGTTTTGTTTGTGTCTCGTCGAGTGTATTGTCGTGTGTTTGTCACCTTCTGTTAATTGTTTTGTGTTAATTGTGCTTAAAGGATGGAGTTTGATATAACTGATCGTAGACCAGAACCCGACCCTCCACCGGATAGTGATAGAAATTTTGTACTGGCTGCACATAATGTGACTATTGGGAACATAAGTAACCAGAATGTTTTCACACCTTCCCCGTCCCCTTCTCCCTCCACAGCATCATATGTAGCCTCATATATTACTTCAGCAGCCCCTAGTATACCTTATACTAGTTCAAAAAAATTAAACTCTATAAAAATAATTAAAAAAAACAGTCCAATTTCAAAGAAAAAAATAGTATCTAATAATTCATCATCTCAGTTACAAAAGGCTTTATCAAATTCCAATTTGAATATAGATACAGTAATTATAAATCCAGATAAATCTTCTACTGCTTCATCTTTAGGTTCTTCCAATATGGAAACTTCCCCATCTCAGACGGTTGGCCGGGGTCATCCGCTCACAAGGTCACTATACGCCAGTGGTGACTGTGGGCCATTTATCGTATATGTGGAGCTAGCTGAGGCCTCTCCAACCAATGGGTCCACCTTACACCCGATCAAATTTGGAGCTTTCCTTTATAAAAATAAACTGTCTTGTATTTTGCAGGATGGAATTAAAAAAATTGGTCGCAATAGACTTTCTATATCTTTTAAATCTGCAAAGGATGCCAACAATTTTATAGATAATCCTATCTTTCCCCAAAATAAATATAAAGTTTATATCCCCTCTCATAACATATCCCGCATTGGATTAGTAAGAGGAATACCGGTTGAGTGGACACATGACGAAATAGTTGAATTAGTTCAACTTCCACCAGAATCAGGTAAGATAATCAAAACTCGTAGGCTTAGTAGAAAAATTTCTTCTCCTGAGGGTCCTAGTTGGCTACCAACCCAGACTGTTGTGTTTACGTTTGACGGTCAAGTGCTGCCCAAAGAAATTTATTGCTGCTACACACTGTTACATGTCGAACAATATGTCTACCCAACAATTCAATGCTACAATTGCTGTAGGTTTGGGCATACTCGTGCACAGTGCAGGTCTAAACCCAGGTGTTACAAATGCACAGAAAATCATGCTGGGGAATCTTGCACGGTGGAAGAGTCTGATGCTGTTTGCGTTTTTTGTGTAGGACATCATTTTTCCACCAATAAAATTTGCTTGGAGCATAGTAGACAAGCAAATATTAAAAAATTTATGTCTTCTCACAACGTTTCTTATCAAGAAGCAATGTCCAAGTTTCCTGTGATTCATAAGTCTTACGCGAATGTATTGTCATCCTCACCAAATCCACCCCCTCCTAAAGTTACTTCCTATTCCATATCTGACAGTCAATCTTTTCCTACTAAGTCCTATCGTAAAACTGTTTTTCTTAAACCCTCTTCAAGACCTTCTTTTCCTAAATCATACGATCAAATGGCACACCGAGAATTGTTAAAATCTTATGAAATCCCCACACCTAGTAATGGCTGTGCTCTTGTTAATAATCAAGATAATCCTAACCCATCAAATGAACATGTATCGAAGGAAGTTTTATCGTCTGATTCAATTCAAAATTTAATATCCTCTTTAATTAAAGTAATTACTGACTCTAATATACCGAACCACGTAGCGTGTAATATTATTCAGACCATAACTCTATCAATCTTTAATCTTTTAAAAAATGGATCAAATTCTTCAGTGGAATTGTAGAAGTTTAAATAAAAATAAAACCGACCTTTATTTTCTTTTAAATAAACACAAACCTTTTATTTGCGCTATTTCCGAAACGTGGTTAAAACCACATTCTACTTATAGGATTCCTGGGTATACACTTCTCCGGGATGATAGAAGTGATGGGTGGGGCGGTGCAGCCCTTTTTATTAAAAATAACCTTAGTTTTAATCAACATTCTGTTGTAAATAATAGCAACCTTATTCAATTTGTATCTCTACGCTTTAATAACATTTCTTTTATCTCAGTCTATATTTCACGACGGGATAATTCGGTTGTCCCCATATTACGTAGCTTTTTGTCCTCTATTCCCCCTCCTATTATTTTAATGGGAGATTTTAATTGCCACAACCAGATCTGGGGAGCTCCCAATAATGACTCTTTTGGTATAAAACTTTTAGATATTTTGGACGAATTTGATTTATGTGTACTAAATGATGGATCCCCTACTCGCCGCACTCCTCCCAACATTCAACCTAGTTTTGTTGACATCTCTTTTTGTTCTCCCTGTTTAGCCAGCTTATTATCGTGGTCTTGTCTTCCTTTCTCTCATGGTTCAGACCATTTTCCTATCCTAATTTCATTTCCTTCTCAAAATATTAATGTTCCTATCCTTCCTCCACTTTTACCTTTTATTATTGATCCCACTAAATGGGGTCTTTATGCTGCTCTACTTGAAGAGAAAATTGATCTACTTCCTGTACCTAACCTAATTAACATTAAAGAGTGTTGTGAGGGAATAAAAGACTCCATACTTACGTCTGCAGAGACTATATTCAATAAAAAGAATATTGTCTTAGGCAGAATTCCTTCCCCCCCCTGGTGGGACTTAGATTGTACTAAAGCTATTAAAAGGCGATACGAGGCAGAGTCAATCTGTACGACTGACATCAACCTTGATTCTTTTCTAAACTATCGTAATGTGTGTGCCGCTACAAAGAGAACTTTAAACAACAAAAAACGACAAGGCTGGCGTTCATTTTGCTCATCTCTATCGCCTGACACCCCCTCGTCTCTGGTTTGGAAAAGAATTAAGCATTACAGATTGTCTCGTAAAGTTCATACTCCATCTTACTACTCAACAAACTGGGTAGATGATTTTTTAGACCGGTTAGCTCCCCCTTCAGTTCCTAATTTGTCCCAAATCCCCTATTTATATTCATACCAGGCTAATTCTTCTACTTTAGATTCGCCTTTTACGTTTCTCGAGTTAAAATCAGTACTGAGTCATATCAAGGACTCCTCCCCTGGACCTGATGGTATACCCTATTCCTTTCTCTCAAAGTCCAAGGATAGTTTTCTAAATTATTTCTTAAAATTAATAAATTTGATTATTGATAGTGGTGTTATACCTGAGAACTGGAAACACCAATTAATTATTCCTATTCCAAAACCAGGGAAGGACCCTAGTTTTTCTGAATCTTATCGCCCTATTGCTCTTTCATCTACCATTCCAAAAATAGTGGAACACCTAATAAAAAATAGATTGGAATGGTTCCTGGAGCACCATTCTCTACTAGCTAATACTCAATATGGGTTCAGGAGGGGCCGTAGTATTTCTGATAATCATGCTATTTTCACCACTGATATCCATCTGTCATTCAGTCAAAACAAGTCAGTGGTGGCTGGCTTCCTGGATGTCTCAGCGGCATACGATAATGTTAATCTTTGGGTCCTTAGGAACAAATTAGTTCAGCTAAGGTTTCCTAACAAGATAACAGATTTTATTTTTAACCTTTTATCAGGTAGGACTATATCACTGAGGTATCCGGGAGTTCAGCTTGCCACTAGAACAGTATGGAAGGGTTTACCCCAAGGTTCTGTACTCAGCCCTCTGCTGTATGATGTTTACACTGCCGATATGGATCATAACATACCGGATGTGTGTAATGTCTTACAGTATGCTGATGACCTACTTATTTACTCTGCTAGTTATTCTATCAGCTTAGCAAGGGATAATATTGAAAGTGGTATGACTGTTCTATCCTCTTGGCTTAGTGACAACTATTTGGACCTATCAGCCTCTAAGAGTGTAGTGGTTGTCTTCTCTCGAAAACGCCAGATCCCCCATATAAATATTCAGTGCAATGGGACTCCAATTCCTGTAAGGAAAGAGGTAAAATTTTTAGGTAAAATATTTGACAGTAGAATGAATGGTGTAGCCCACATAGACCATATTGTTAAAAAGTGTGAGAGCAGTATAAATATTATGAGATGTTTAAGAGGTGTCTGGTGGGGAGCTCATCCATACTCTCTTAGATTAATATACAATGCAATTGTAAGGAGTCACTTGGATTTTGCCTCCCATTTACTGTCTCCTTGCAATAAAACAGCATTAAGGAAGTTAGAGTTGACTCAAAATAAAGCTCTAAGGATAGTTGTTGGCGCTATGAAAAGCTCACCAACTAATGCCTTACAGGTTGAGTGTTCTGATCCCCCTCTTAATCTTAGGCGACAATATCTCTCTGACAGATATATTTATAAAATTTGTCATTATTCCTCTCATCCTCTTTTTTCCAAACTTAGAATATTAAATTCATATATTGCTTCTAAACCATACTGGTCCCACAAAATTTTACCTTGTTTAATTGTAAGTCTCAGGAGGCTAGAGAGTATACACTGTCCTATTAAAAAATACCAAATTCATCCAGCTTTTGCAGTTCAGTATAGCTCAAAAATTACACTACCTTTAGTGGAGTTATCACTTAAAATTACTAAACAATCCTCTGATGCTGAAACTAAATTGAATGAAATTATAAAAAGACGCTGGCCTTTGGCTGATATTTTCTTTACGGATGCATCTAAATTAAGCAAACAAGGTTCTGTTGGTGTTGCTTTTTTACATATGAATTCTAATTTATCTTTCTCATATAAACTACCACATTATTCTTCAGTTTTTTCAGGTGAATGTTTAGCTATTCGGGAATGTATCAAATACATTAAACAGAACAATATTGCTTGTTCTGTTATCTTTTCAGACTCAAAAAGTTGTGTCCAGGCTCTCATCAGTAATCCATTTGCCAAAAACTGTGTTCACCCTATTTCTTTGGAAATAATAGATTTAATTAAATTGTGTAATGAGCAACATCTTCAAGTTACAGTGGCTTGGATCCCAAGCCATATAGGTATAATTGCTAATGAGCAGGTTGATCAATTAGCTAAACACGCTATTGATCACGGTAAAGAAGACTACTTTTCAGTTTATGCTTGTGATCTGATTGCCCTGGCCAAACATGATCTGGAAATGGCTTGGAATACATCTTGGAGGAACTCTAGTTCCCAAAAAGGGGGATGGTTATACAATATACAATCGCATATTACTTTGAGACCATGGTTCTCCAAATTGCGCCTCAGTAAACATATTTCGGCCACAATTTCTCGGTTGAGGATTGGTCATTGCTCTTCACCCGTTCACTTATGTAAATTACATGTTAGAGACTCTTCTTTATGTGAGTGTGGCCTTGACGAAGGATCCGTGACCCATATACTATTTAAGTGCCCTCGTTTCTCATCTCCTTCTCTCTTTGACATTTTGGTAGATCGGGGGGCCCCTCTCCCTGTTAATGTTTCATCTCTCCTAAGCCTAGGTAACAAACCATCTTTGAAAGCACTTGTTTCATTCTTAACAATATATACTATAAAATTATAACTGAAATTAACCTTATGTGTTTGCATGCATTATATAATGTCCTTCGTATTAGTAACACCTTTATTTGTTATCTACCGTAATGTCTATAAATTATTTTGATCATTGGTTATCTGTCTTAAATTTTCTCAACTAAAAAAAAAATTTTTTCTTTACTAAAAGAGTAAAATTGGTAGGTACACATGAATGCGTCACAATCACTTGACAGCTGACAGTTGACTTGACACTGGCAGTAATATTCCTCAATTTAGAGGAACCAGTTGCCATTTATAAAAAAAAAAAAAAAAAAAAGTATGCGTCTGAAGGACTTTGTATCCATGGACATGAATAAATTAACAAAAAAAAAAAAATGGTGTTGCAAGTTTAGCGACAGTTTTTGTCATAGAGGAGAGTAATGTATTCCTAATGTAATAAAAATATTATCCTCTTTGGTAATGTCACAGAGTTCACAGACATATATTAAAGAGTATTATAATGCTCTTTGTATTAAAGAGTACTGGTGAGTAGGGTAGAGTAATGTACTGGTTTTATGAGCCATTACATGAAATGAAGTTGTGTTTAGTTTTATCGACTAAAACAAATCTTAAGCGCTGACACTTTGCTCTGTATTAGTCTATGAATAATTATATCATCTGTATTTTTCTAGAAAAAGTAAAATCTTTCCATAGATTGTGCATGCCCAAAAAAATGGCGATTGTTAAATTTTTGTTGAGAATTTAAAAGCACAATCTTCAGACATTTATTTAAAACGTTAAATATTTGTTGGTGTAACAGTGTAAAATAATCAGATATAATGGCTGACGCAATGGTAGAACGGAGGCCCACTGTTCGTTTCTTCTGTCACAGGTGTAATAAAGAATTTGAAGATGTTTTGCAGGTAAAAATCAATAATTATGTTATTTTTCGCTTTTAAATCATTATATTTGGGATTAATTTCATGGGTAGTTGACCGTAGAGTGAGTGGTGTGAAGTTTTGGTTGCAGTAACCATGTTAGTTTTCTACGCATTATGTGTCGTTGGTAGTGACTGTGGCCAAGTGTCTGTCGATGCAGCCGGTGAATCGTGCGGGTGACATTTCTGGGGAAACTTGATCTCGGTCAAGTCTCGGCGGTAATTTCCGATTTCACGTAATCACGTCACCGGTATCGCGTTCTATATACCCTCACAATCATGACTAGTTTTCGAAAGACCACCTGGTTACTGTTGTACGACTGTTAGAGGAATTTAAAGTACATTAAATGTAAAAGAGAAATTTTTATCTAGTTTGTACTTTATTATTGACATGGAAATGCTTAAGACCACATAGTACAAGAGAGAATATTATGCTTAAGAGAATTTCTAATTATTGTCAGACCACATAGTACAAGAGAGAATATTATGCTTAAGAGAATTTCTAATTATTGTCAGTTATCAGTGCTAATCCAGTGATTAGTGAATTGTTATTGCAGAAATATCAGTATATTTCCAGACCCTTGACATACACTTAAATTATAACACCAATGTTTATGACTCAACGGTTACCATTTGTATAAAATATTGTTACTTTAGACAGGCATTAAGAAATACACTGCAGGTAGGAAATCAGAGGGAAATAACTTTGCTTCAACATAACATTATTCCGAACCCTCTGAAGGTTAATATTGTTCAATATATCATCTATAAATGTTATTTGATTATTCCAGGATTACACATGTCCGTATTGTGCGAGCGGTTTCATTGAACAACTGGAGAATGATGAGGAGGGCTTGGCCCTGTCCAGTGATGACTTCAGTGATGCGGACATGAGCAATATTGACGACATGAGTAACATAGACGAGATGAGCAACCTGGATGACTCAGATGAGGTGCACCACATAACACATGTATGGGTATTTTTTGGTAATTTTTGAAGTCAATCTTCTGCTCATTTTGGTAATGTTTTTGTTTATCTGTTATTGTGGGTTAGGGTAGTTGTTTGTAGTTTGCTTTTCTCATGTTTTTGTGTTGCAAGACTTTATCATAAGTGTATCTAAAACCACACTCCAAAATAAGAGGTACATATTATGTAAATCAAACCTGTAACACCATGTACTGTGACTCAGTGAGGGGTTTCTGTTAGGAAAAGTTATGCATTGGTTATTAAAGGTGCTGTCATTAGTGAAATGTATATCATAGGCTACTTAACAGGAAACAGTATTACGAGCTTAATGTTACTCACAAGTTGTGCAATAATATTATTGTTTTCATGCATTGTAGGCAAGTGCAGTGACTAATGCCAGGTTGGCAGAGTTAAATTGAGCACATTTTTATATGGAGTAGAATTGTTATGAACATGTGTATAGAAACTTGTTTCATGTAATTCATTTTGTCCAGTTATTGGTTGCAGTAAGTAGCAAATTCGTAGAGATAGGCTCAGATGTAATTTGGTATGATTATAATCAGACCTAGATAAGATAATGTGGTACTTATATTATTGCTTTGTCATCAAGCTTTAGCAGTTTAACTAGCATATCATGTTTAGCTCTTCTGTAAACTATAAAAAATAATACATTAACCTTTAATGTATCCCTCTTTCTTCCTATAGTATATTAGTCACAGGGTTAGCATTCCTGCTTTTAAGCTTTTGACATACTTATTGTCAAAAATGGCTTACTGGTAGTGCACATTTTTTACAGCAGTATATTATGCAATTTCTTCATCATAAATTTAAGGTTAGATATTATAACATAACCTTATTATGACGTTTCTTTTTCAACTAATATATTGGGGTAGCTTATTTGTTTTATTTAATATTTTTTTGTTTTTATTATCAGTTACCACAAGATGACTTACTGCTATAAAGATATTTTAGTTTTTGAATGCTTCTGAATGACGAGCATATTGTTTACCTGATCGTTAGTGATATGACCACCCATAAACAGTAGCAACACTATACAGAGCTTTTAATTACAAAGTACTATGTGGCACTCTGCTGCGCTCATTCCTGAGGTATAAGATGGTAAGTCTCATAATGCTCAGTAATAAGTTGGATACAATGTCCTTTAAACCGAAACACACTGCTGCTTGGTGGTAGAAATAGACATTGCGGTCGCACCTCTCGCATACGAGAGACTTACCTACCAGCAAGACTACATGAAAAGTGCTACCATATCCATTTAATTATTAGTGTGCTTTTCTCAAACCAGGTACATGCAAAATGTATTCACATTATAAATCATTGTTTTATTACATTCCTTCATTGCTTTTTATTTAGAATATATTGACATTCTGCTTATCTACAGAAATACATAACATTATGTAATTGTGAATTGTTATTGCAGACTGAACTGACCTATACTTTACATTTGCTGTATTTGGCATGGAAAAACTTGTCATAATTATAATGAAGGAGGAAACATTTCAATTTGATTAATTGCAATGTCCTACAAACATCACAATATTCGTAGGACAGTTTGATTCACACCACTCATAAATGTTTTACATGTTTTATAAGTAAAACATCCTATTTCCTACTAATATTTTAAACGCGAAAGAATGTATGGATGTATCGATGTCTGGATGTTTGTTCCTCTTTCACGCAAAAACTACTGAACGGATTTTGATGAAATTTGGCACACGGGTAGATCATGTCCTGGTTTAACACATGGGCTACTTCTTAACCCGGGAAAATATAGCGCGACTTTTATTCCGGAAAAATTCTTCGCCTGGATGAAGTCACAAGCAAAAGTTAGTCATCATCATCATCAGCCTTTATCAGTCCACTGCTGGATATAGGCCTCCCCTAATGAGCGCCATAGCGCCCTATCTTCAGTTTGACGCATCCAGCATCTGCCTGCAGTCTTTCGCAGATCGTCATCCCACCTGGCTGGAGGGCGTCCTACACTACGTTTGTCCAGTCGTGGTCTCCACTCAAGAACGCGTTTACCCCAGCGGTTGTCGGTTCTTTACGAGATATGGCCAGCCCACTGCCACTTCAGCTTGCTAATCCTTTGAGCTATGTCGATAACTTTGGTTCTCTGTCGGATGTATTCGTTGCGAATCCTATCCTTCAGAGAAACTCCGAGCATAGCTCTCTCCATAGCCCGCTGAGCGACTTTAAACTGGTGGACCAACCCTACCGTGAGTGTCCATGTCTCGGCTCCGTAGGTCAAGACGGGTAGGACACACTGATTGAAAACTTTCGTTTTCAAACATTGCGGTATGGATGACGAGAAGACTCGACGTAGTTTCCCAAACGCTGCCCAGCCTAGCTGGATCCTCCTTTTGGCCTCCTTCTCAAAATTGTTTTTACCCAACTGCAGAATCTGCCCGAGGTAGGTATACTCGGAAACAATTTCAAGAGGGTGCCCATGTACGACCACCGGTCCCGGATCAATGTGACCATTGATCATGACTTTGCTTTTATCCAAATTCATGCCAAGACCGATGCGTCGCGACGCTGAAGCTAGGCCGTCCAGCATCCGGTTCATCTCCTCCAGCGACTCCGCCATTAAAAGACTATGTCATCAGCGAATCGAAGGTGTGAGATGTAATCGCTGTTTATGTTAATGCCCATACCTTTCCAGTCCAGCGTCTTGAACATATCTTCCAACGCGCTCGTGACCAGTTTCGGCGATATCACATCAAACAAAGTTAGTGCTTCATACATTTTCAAATGCTGTTTACATACGATAAAGTTGTGGTTTCGTAAATATCGTTAGTGATGTCGTGGCGGTAAATTGCGTCACTTGAAATCAATAAAATGTTATACAATACATTTCGTTGATCCACGTGTTTTTCTGTTTGCGGTAGGTTATTTTTTCTTTTCATGTTTTTATAAGCTTTCATAGATACGGTATTATGACTAAAGCAAAAGGTTTCCGACTTTATTCGCACCTCGTAATATTTGAATTAAAATATTGACGAGAAACACTCCGAATACGGGATCGAGTTATTTTTAATGTTTAGTAATAAAAGTCATACGGTGTTATGAGACAATGGAGTAGTTAGTAGATTAGTTAGTAGACTACCTGTTAGACGTTAATGGGCGTAGCTAGAGAGCAAGTTTCCAGAAGGGGGCAGAGTCCTAGGCTTATAAAAATAAAATTACTTCTGTGTATTTGATAATTTTGGTCTCAAAACTGTGGGTGGGCTCTAGGCAATTGTCGGGAGCGCGGCCCACTCGGCCCCTCTATAGACACTTTTTTCTACCATCTCCCGAGAAAGTCCCGTAGGTATTGACCTTGTTAGTATGATATATATCTGGGCATATACTATAACGTACGTATATTTCCAACGCCGATTTAATCTAGCGGCACGGTGTAGGAGCTTCGACCTTGAAGCCTAGGGTTCGAATTTCAGGTCGAGTAGGGTACTGGCAGTAGTTGGACGGCTGGTGGCTAAAACTAGGCTAAATCCTAATTTTAAAAAGTATGTTAAGCCAGTGGCAGCCTTAACCAACGCGCCGTTGTGCGCCTTGTCAGCACAAATTCCCGTTCTCTACCCTCAAAAACCCATTTCCCACCCAACATTAAAGAGTGATAAGGTCCCTGCGTTTATCCATTCATTGTGTACAGCCTTATTTGAACTAAGGCCGAACAATATTGTAAGTGGCCGTCAACAAACTCAGCTGTTATCAGCCCACACGTTGATAACGCGTTGTGGCGTGTCGCGTGACGTCACGGTGTGTCATTCGCAAAAACTGCTTTTAATGCCACACGTTGCACTGTTATTCGTGGTTACGTAAAAAAACAAATTGTTGTAAATAAACTAGTATTGCTCGCGGCTTCGTTCGCGTGAGAAAATGTTTCCGGGATAAAATATTTTCCCGGGATAAAAAGTAGTCTATAGCACTCAGGAGTCATGTAGCTTCCTATTATCAAAATCCGTTGCGTAGTTTTAAAGATCTAAACATACATAGGGACATAGGGACAGACAGCGGGAAACGACTTTATTTTATACTATGTAGTGATGTGATTAGTATAGATAATTTATTGTACAAAGTAGCAATATGGTAAATACATGAGTAAATTATTAATGTATTATGATGTAATAGGTTGCAACGCAAGTAATAGCTATTGCATTCCGATTGATAGAATGTCGTGGTCAGAATACCTAGGTAATACATTAAAAAAAAAAATGTACGTTTTGAAATCATCCGATATATGTAACTATCCATTATGCATATTTTATCGCAATTATTGTTATGTATTTTATTGAATACGCTGCAAACATAATATTGTTATAAATCATCCGGGTATATCTTTTTAGGGCAAAGTGCATAAACTAAGTATTCCTTTCCTTTTCTTATTAACCTTTACGACAGAAGTGGCAGTGTTATCATAGCTTTGTCTATAGCATTAATGGGCTCACAATTCTACCCTCGTTTTCTTTTCGACAATAATATATCTGTTAGATAAACATCTATCTCGTGAGAATAAGCCCCTAGCTGTAAGGACAGTGCTTTCCAAATATTATTTTGATACATGCTTCGCTCACCGTTCGGCAAAGTTGTGGCTATGATTTTCAACTAAAACTACTTTATGGATATTCTCGCGATAAATTTGTTAAACTTATGTTCTCGTCGTTTCGAAGAATTTACAGCGTTTATGCTCGCGAGACGGGGGCAAAGTCTTAGAAACGTCGGAAGAAAAAATTAAACATACTTTTTGCGAAGAAGTCCGTGAAGTAGTTTCGATGACTATATCTATACTAATATTATAAAGCTGAAGAGTTTGTTTGTTTGAACGCGCTAATCTCAGGAACTACTGAACCGATTTTGAAAATTCTTTCACTAATAGGAAGCTACATAACTCCTGAGTGCTATAGGCTACTTTTTATCCCGGGAAAATATTTTTGTCCCGGATAAACTTTTTCACGCGGGCGGAGCCGCGAGCACTACTAGTCTGACAAAACACAAACTTACTTTCAGTAATAAGGATACTTGAAGATCCCCACAATTTCTTTACATGAGCAGAGGTGGTCACTGACTATCACATGATTCGCTAGTTGCTCGCTTGTTTTGAAAACATGTGCCAACACTGAAAAATATTTCAACGCTATTTGGCTTTCTTGAAGTATTAACCTTGGAATTCATGGCATTTTAATGTCGGTCGGTAGCTTTCAAACTGAACGTAAAAGTACAATCTTTGTGCCTCATTAACTGTCAATTTCAATAATAAACTCCTATCGCTCTTTTTCGATTGATCACGGAAATGGACCAGTGAAATTAAAGTTTTAGTGATACTGATGAGAAGCGATACAAAACATTGACTATTACATGGAAGTAGTCAGGTTGCGACTCAGGGGGAGGGGAGGTCCAATCTTCAATTTTCTTCCGAGAGTCGGGGGGGGGGGGGGGTAAGGGTCAAACCGGAAATTTCATATAGGTAATCCGATGAACACGTGACACAAGTACTTACATACACGAGTATGTTCTTGTGTTGAATGGGGGCAGCTGCCCTACACTGCCCCCCCCCTCCCCCCATGGGCACGGCCATGAATTATGAGATGCGTATACAGCAAATATTAGTGAGGAACTTAGTATGTATATATTTGTAAACATTGACGTCAAACCGACGCGACGCTAGGAAGGAGAAATCAATATGTTAAAACTTTATTACTTCATGATGCTGGCACAATGAGGTACAGAATGTAATTTGTGTGTTTCAAAACGAAATTCATTGTAGATTTTTTAATGTTTTCACTCTTTTCTAAGAGAAAATCGAAAATATGCGATTACTGCTAATTTAAAGTAAGGTAGACTGTTAGACGACATACGTATTAACTCTTGTTACTATTAGCACAGAATACTGAATAGTACTTACCTACAAGTATAAGCCTATATTTATGATGATAATAATTGAAGTGATTTGAAATGTTTTATCGTGAACTAAGTTATCACGTTTCATCGAATTATAAACAATTATGTACTTATAAACGGGATTGCAACTTGAATACACTGATAAACACAGTAATTGTTCGGAGGAAATATATAAATATGGAAATAAATAGGATTTATTTATTAAATTTATATGTGGAACGTGACATTTTTGCAACATGTTCGCGAAGATGGCCGATTTTATTGTATTTAAAGCGTTCATAGGTGTAAATAATCTCAGATTACTTCGACCGAAAGTGTTATTTAATTTAAAAAAAGTGTTATAAGGAGCTTTTGTTGATGTTTCTGTCCTCGTTAAAACTCTTTTTTCAGTTATTCATAGATGTCATAATGTAAATTTTTTTATGATACGAGACTATGCCGCCCTCACCTACCATTACACTGTCACGCATTTTATGTCACCAAGTGGTGAAGCTCGGCGAGTCTCTGAGGGCACTAATGAGTCTTAACCCATAACAAAATTAATCATATAAGACAGGGAAGAGTTGGAAATATATTTTTCCACCACTTGTTCATATATTTTTATGATAATAAGGACTCGGAATTGTTCGGAATACTTTTACGAAATTTATTCAAATCTATTCAACGGTTTATGTGTGATTGGCAACATTGAAAAATGAAACCGTCTTTACTAATTAATGCATGTCATAATAAATATTTAGCAGGTTGTTATATTATATTCGTTGTGGTAGCAAAGAGCAGTAAATGTATTGCATTCTTGTTTCGATATACATTGTGTGTGTTTATATTGTTGCAGGGTACTCCGCCGATGTTGAACGACTTGGCGTTCCTCATGTCCGGCGGCAGGCTGCGGTAAGTTCACCGTATTGGCACCTAAGTTCTGATTACTAAAAAATAAAACCGACTACAAAACCCAAAAAATAATTTGACTTTATATACGTATATTTGGAGTTGATGCCTTATTTAAATTGAACACTGTTTTCGTATTGTGCTCCTGTATTTGCTTAGCTGGCAATTTAAAGTAGGTATTACATATACATACATACATATATACATACAGGTCGAATACAGAACCTCCTTTTTTGAAGTCTGATTTTTTGCTCTGGTTTTAGTAATAGTGAAATGAAATTAATAGTCACTAAAATATTATTTGAGAACGGAACTTTGTTACATACATACACACGCCCTTTATTCTCGAAGGGGTAGGCAGTTGCGCATCTAGTGCACGCACTTTAGGGTGAGCTTATCGCCATATCGTATGTGTAACAATTACCACGACACTACTGTTAGATGCTTATTTAACAGCAGGACAGCCGGTGGCGTAGTTGTATTGCGTACACGTTACGAGTACGATTTGCGCACTGAGGTCCTGGTTTCGAATCCCGGGTCGGGCCAAAAACATTTGTGACTGAGTTTTTCCACTTTAAAAATGACTCTGTCGTAGCTCGGAGTCAGGAAGTTGGCGGTGCCCCGTGCCTCAGAAAGCACTTAAAATCCGATGCTCCTGCGCCTGATCTCTCTCCGGTCATATCTGATTGCCGTCTCTCCTGACTATAAGAGTGAAGGAATAGCGAGTGCAGCTGTGTATTGCGCACACACTTATGCACTATAATATCTCCTGCGTACCTGGCTGATTTCCGTTGAGATTGGCCGCCGTGGCCGAAATTGGCTACGATTTCAACATCAGGGTTAAAGAATCTGTACAGTAACATCTAAAAAAATCCTTTAGAGTTGCCACAACACTATATAATTTAAGTAAAGTAAGAAAACTAGGCAAGATATTCTTGTCCAAAGTACCTCGGTGCCAGAAGACAAAAGTCTTCAATCAATGTGTGTTACCAGTGATGACATACAGCACTGAGATGTGGTCTCTGAATATGGGGCGCCTAAGAATGCTCACTGCCACTCTGCAAGCTATGGACAGGGCTATGCTCGGCGTTACTGTACGCGATCAAAGCAGAAATGAGGAGATCCGTAGATCGAAAGTCTTCGTAGCATAGGAATATATCCCAATGAATTAGTAAGTTAAATTGGCAGTGGGCAGGGCACATAGCTCGTAGAATTGACGACAGATGGTATAGAAAAGTTCTCGATTGGAGATCACGTAGCGGCAAGATCAGCGTTGAATATCCTCCTATGAGGTGGACAGACGACCTCGTGAAGGTCACAGGAAGTAGCTGGATGCAGGCCGCTTCAGAGTTCTAGAAATCTTTGGAGGAGGCCTATGTTAATCAAGTGGACCTCAAAACGTTGAAGAACTGTATCTTACCATAGAAAGAAAGAAAGAAATATTTATTATTGGCACAAAATATAACATGTTTTCTAAAAAAGGGAGGAAAAACTAAATACAAAGAAATTATAACATAATTATAAATATTGCGCCAACAACGGAAACCCCCATTCAGCGTCGTGCTGCAGCATCAGCCTGACTGACACTGCAGCGCTGATTTTCAATGGGGGACCCAAGTGACGTGCGGACACCAAGTCGGAATGAAAACACCACAATATAACATTATAACATTAACATTATAACACAACTGTTACGTACCATATACCGGGTGGAAGGGAAACGCTCTCGGAAACGAATACAGGTGACTCCTGACGTGATGGCACTAAAAACATCGCGATCGCATTGTTACAATTTTAGTAGGATTTTCTCAAATTTCTGTAGAGCTTCACGTATGGATAGATAAATCAAACTATTATTCTGAAAAACATAGTAAAAAAGGTTAATATTTCAAAAAAATCGTAATGAGACACGTACATCAGCTGACGGGTTAACGACCGCGTGGCCGCCGCGCCGCTTTGTCGGCGTTTGCTTTGTAGTTTGTACCTATTAATCTAAGTTTGTACCCTACCCTGTTTTTTGTACGCTTTACATTGCGCGCGCATGAATTACGGAAATACTAAAATCGTAAGTATTAGCGCTTAGCTTTGCAAATGAATATAGTTTTTTGTTAATGTTATGGTTCTTCTCTCTTACCGTTCCGGTATAGAGAGCGTTTCCCTTCCACCCGGTATGTCTGCATGCATATTTAATTAACATCATTCGTATTAGTAACACGAATTTCTTGTTTTGTTTGAACGATAATGATAATGAGATGAATGCGTCACTTGACAGTTGACACTGGCAGTAATATTTCTCAATTCAGAGGATTCAGTTGCCATTTGAAGTTAAAGTGGACGATAGCCTAGTTGTGAATGGAACGGTCTGCCGAGACAATGTGCGGAGGTTCGAAACCCAAGGCACTCACCTCTGACTTTTCAAAGTTACTTGTGTATTGTTTATCCATTATCGTTCACATTAACGGTGAAGGAAAACATCGTGAGGAAACCTACATACCTGAGAATTCTCCATAAGAATTTCGAGGGTGTGTGAAGTCTACCAACCCGCACTAGGCCAGCGTGGTGGACTAAGGCCTTAAACCTTCTCAGTAGTAGAGGAGGCCCGTGCTCAGCAGTGAGCAGTATATAATACAGGGCTGGTATTATTATATTATTAGTTGCCATTAAATAAATAAATAAATAAACTGTATCTTAGACTGTTACCGTCAATGAATAAACTGGCAGTGATTGTAATACGCGCTGGATGCGGGCCGCTTTGGACAGGTCCATCTGGAAATCTTTGGGGGAGGCCTATGTTCAGCAGTGGACGTCATGTCGCCGATGATGATGATGATGATTGTAATACAACGTGATGTGTGTGCAGCGGCCCCGGGCGCCGCGACACTCTGATGGAGCAGCTGGTGTGGATGATCGGCGGGGCGCGGCCCGGGTCCGGCGCGGTCACCGCCGGCGCGCCCTTCGTGTTCGTCAGCGCGCCCGGGGACTATGTGTTTGGAGGAGAGGGTGAGCAAATATACACAAACACAAATACGCATTTTAGTCATGTTTTTATTGTTTGTCACAAAGACATGTCCCAATATGGGCCTGAAAATCTAAACAATACAGTTTATATTTATTTGAATGGAACTCTTGAAAATTAGCCTTTTGCAATAAATCGTTTAATTTTAAAGACCTCCGATTTTGAGATGCAAGTTATTTTGTTTGGCTGGAAAGCTACACTTAATGTGCAGGACGCATATTCTCGAAGAGAGAACAACGTAGAGTGCATGCCGCGCATGCGCGATTTCGTAATAGAACTCGGACCTCTTAGTGACGTCATAGACTTTAGTCAGTGATCTTAGTGAAAAAAATCGTGTTATCGTTAGGGTCATTGAACGCTTATAACTCACCCGGTATGAACTGTGTAGTGTTTCATTCGGTGTCATAGTGTAGGTTAGAACTTTGCCTACCCCGCTGCGGTAGCGGGATGAACGTATGTATAAAGTTTAAATAGTTATTTTTAGAAATGTTGCTTGTGTGCATCGTTTGTGCTAAACTTAGAGTAAGTAAATCACGATAACTTTCTTTGTAATGCACATAAGGTTGTTTTATGATGTTTAGTATATAGAGCCACTTAGTGTCTATGTACCAAGACACTTATAGTTTAGGCATATAGATTTAACTTAGGCGCGAATTGAAAATAAGTGTAATCTTGAAAGTGAAAAAGAGGTCCTAGAAAGAGGGAAGGCCCTCTTAGTGCTCCGTACGGTATAGCCGCGGAGTACTTAAGCTAATTTGTTTTTTTGTATAGTTGAGTTAAAACGTGTTAGGAGTTTTTTGTTTAATAGAAATAGTTCGGGACATCAAGAAAACAGCAAGTAGTTGGCAAGAAAGAAGAAGTCTGCAAGTTTGAAGAGGAAACAGGCGCTTATGCAGAGTGGACCATCCTTCCTCATCAGCTGTGGCACGGTGCTACAAGGACGACTTCCAGCTACGTCGCATAGCTACGGCGTAGCAACGAGAGACTACGCGCCGAATATTAACGCCGGGAGAATTTGGCTACCGTTGTGGCTGAACTTTGTAACTTTCGATTCAGTGTGTGAAATAAACGCTATTTCCCGATTTTACGCCTTTGTTACTTTGTCACTGGTATCGCCATATTCCCACTCACGCAATCCAGCACACACACAACACATTGCGGGGTGTTGGCCCAGTCCGAGCCCCGCACATTTTCTGGTCCTTCGCGAGCCGGATCTACGTGAGTGTGGAAAATGCCAGTGACAAGGTCAATCGGGAAACGAACGGCGTCGGCCACGGAAGCGTCAACGACGGTCACGTCATGCACCGCGACGTCCGCAACGGGGACGTCCGCGACCGCGACGTCTGCTACAGCAACGTCTGCGACTGAGGCCACCGAGACCACCATCGCCGACACCGTTCAAACGTGTTTCACCACCGATAGGGATACCGCTGCCGGCACCGCTGCGGAGGAGCTTCAAGCCGCCGCACCGGAAGAGAGGAAGCCACAGCGGCCCCGAAGTCGACCAGCCACTTCTTCAAGGCGTTCAACGAAAGCACGTCGCCTGGCACAGGCCAGGGCCGAACTCACAAAACTCAAAATAGAGCTAGCGACCGCAAAGCTAGCAGAGATCGAAGCGGAAGATAGCGAGGATGACCTTAACTCCGTCATCACCGAGGTCGAGCAGGATCAACGCGTTCACAGCTGGTTACATACCAGTCAGCTGCTCGCGATTGATAACCGACCTCACGAAGTGCAAGATGCGCAATCCCGTGTGCAGCCGCCACCCGAACCCATAGACCCAGTGATCACCGCCGCATCCTGGGACATCCCGGCGTCTGCACCGGCGGGAGCCAGTGCCGTGCCCCCGCCAACGTGTCACCCAGTGGCAAATGATGCATCAAATAATCCGCTCGATTTCATAACATTTTCAGGTAACCCTGCGGCATCGAACCCGAATGTGCAGCCGCTGCCTGCGAAGCAACCGCCGCCTGTAGTAGCAGCCTGGTTAAGAGAAAATGAAGCTTCGCAACAGCCGCCGCCGCCGCAGCCCCCGCCTACCCCGCGTCAAGTGCGGGGCGGGGAATTGGTCGCAGCGCGACCGAACTCCGATTATAGTGAACTTGCGTGTGCCATAACGCAAGCTGTGCAAGCTGCACAACATAGACAGCCGTTGAAGTATACGGAGTTGCCCATTTTCAACGGTGCGCATCAAGATTGGCTAACTTATAGAGCCGCTTATAATGAATCCGCAAGTTATTTTACAGCGTTGGAGAATATGTCCCGATTGCGCCGCAGCTTACGGGGCACAGCAAAGGAAGCAGTACAAGGGCTGCTCATCACCAACGCCGAACCGAACGCTGTGCTGAGGACTCTCGAGACGCGGTTTGGGCGTCCGGACTCGATCGCATTGGCCGAGATCGAGCGACTCCGGGCGCTACCCCGCCTCACTGATTCGCCGCGAGATATTTGCACTTTCAGTACGAAAATAGAAAATGTCGTGGGAACCCTGCAAGCGCTCGATTGTGCCTTCTACCTGTATAATCCGGAGGTTACGAAGGCGGTGATGGAAAAATTGACTCCGACGCTGAGAAGGCAATGGTATGAGTTCGCCGCCGCACAACATAGAGGTGAGCCCGACTTATTAAAATTTAGCCGATTCATTGCCAGGGAAGCGGAGATATGCAGTCCGTTCGCCGTGCCAGAGATCATCGCGGACAAGGCCCCGGTGAAGGCTAGCGGCGGCGAACAACCACGCCGGCAACGAATACATACCGTCGCCGACAAACAGAAGCCCGCATGCTGTGTATGCAACCAGGAGGTACATTCGATGGGCGAATGTGCACGATTTCGGGATGCCGCGGTTGACGCGCGGTGGGACTTAGCAAAAAAACATAGGCTATGTTTCAGGTGCCTGAAATTTCGATCGAAGCAACACACATGCAAGCCTCGAAAATGCGACACGGACGGGTGTGAACGACATCACCATAGGATGCTGCACTCGGACCGGAGGAGTAAGAGTACCGACGAGGCCACCAATGAAGAGGTGGTAAATTCGGCATGGACGTCGCAAATGTCATTTTTGAAAATAGCTCCGGTATGCATTTCAGGACCGGCGGGAGAGGCTCACACTTTCGCGCTACTTGATGACGGGTCGACGGTCAGTTTGATCGACCATCAGCTGGCCAAGGACATCGGCGCGGAGGGACCGGATGAACCGCTCCACATAATCACGTACGATGGAGAGAAAACTACACGGAATAATTCATGTCGTGTTAAGTTTCAGATAAGGGGAAGTCGGGGACGGCAGCAGATAGAAGCCCGCACCGTCGACAACTTGAGATTGGCGGCGCAGCGTATTCCTGAAGAGGCGCTGCGAGACTGTACCCATTTGAAGGGCCTCCTGCCTGCATCACAAACGCAAGAAGCGAAACCCCGACTTCTTATAGGCCAGGATAATTGGCATTTGCTTATATCTAGCAAGACACGGTCCGGGAGGAGGAACCAACCGGTCGCCTCGCTCACACCACTAGGATGGGTGGTACACGGGAGCCGGACCAGAGCCCTAGGACACAGGGTGAATTTCGTCGGCCAGACAGCAACCGACGACCTAACTGAGGAGCTCGTAAAAGAATTTATTTTGCTTGATAATCTGTTTGTAGATCCCCGCAGGCCGAAGAGCGACCCCGGAGAAAAGGCGCTGAGAATCCTGGAGGACAACACCACGAGAGAACCCTGCGGAAGATATACCACGTCTCTCCTGTGGAAAAAAGAAAATGTCGAGCTCCCGAACAAATACGAGAACACTTTGAAAAGGCTGCACAACATAGAAAACAAGCTGGATAGGAACCCCGAACTCAAGGTCAGATATAACCAACAGATGGAGGCGCTGATCGAGAAGGATTACGCCGAGCCAGCCCCCGCGACCTCCCATGCAACAAGGACATGGTATTTGCCGCACTTCGCAGTTTTTAATGCTTTGAAACCGGACAAGCTGCGAGTTGTGCACGACGCGGCGGCCAAGACAAAGGGTACCACTTTGAATGATAACTTATTAACAGGTCCAGACTTGTTGCAGCCTCTTCCCGCCGTCCTGATGCGATTTCGGGAACATCCCATTGCAGTCACCGCGGATATCACGGAGATGTTTATGCAGGTGAGATTGCGCGAGGAAGATCGCGACGCCCTCAGATATCTCTGGCGAGCGGATCGCCGAGATAACGAACCGCCGGAAATATACAGGATGAAGGTACTCATTTTCGGTGCATCTAGCTCTCCCGCGACGGCGATTTATGTCATGAATCGCAACACGGACAGATTTCGATCGACGCATCCGGAAGCTGTCGACGCGATAAGGAGAAAACATTATATGGACGATTACCTTGACAGCTATCCGGACATAGAAAGCGCGACAACGATTGCGCGGCAAGTGCGCGACATTCACGGTGAGGCGCATTTTATATTGAAAAAATGGACGAGTAATTCGCCTGAGGTACTTGAAGCACTCGGCGAATCGGCAAGTCCCCACCGCGAAGAGGTGGACTTAGAAAAGGCGGAGAGAGTCTTGGGCCTCATTTGGAGACCAACGGAAGACAGACTCGCCTTCAATTTGGATTTGGCGCGCATACCGCCAAACTTGTTAATCAGAGAAGCGCCCACGAAACGAGAAGCGCTTAAAATAGTAATGTCCCTGTTTGATCCTCTAGGTCTTGCATCCCCAGTGACGGTAAGGGCCAAGCAGCTGTTGCAGGAGGTCTGGAGACGCGGCACTGCATGGGACGATCCGCTTGACGGCGACATATCCGCCGGATGGGCGGATTGGGTCACACAGCTGAGAAGATTGGGTCACGTGTCCGTGCCACGCTGCTACCTAGGCTATACTCGAGCTAGAAGATTGCAGCTGCACGTGTTCACCGATGCCAGCGAGTCCGCCTACGCGACCGCACTATACTGGCGAGCCGAAGATGAAGACGGACGGGTCACGGTTTCGCTTATAACAGCGAAAGCGAAAGTTGCGCCGCTGAAACTAACGTCCATTCCCCGTCTAGAATTACAGGCAGCAGTACTCGGCACACGGATGGCAGCCGCGGTGAAGCGCGAACACGGAAGACAACCCGAGTCAACGACCTACTGGACAGACAGTCGGACAACGCTGAGCTGGATCAGAACAGGATCCAGATCATACAAACCATACGTCGCTCATCGCGTCGCGGCAATAGAGGAACATTCACAAACGAGCGAATGGAGATGGGTGCCGACGCGCCACAATGCCGCTGACGATGCCACACGCGACGTGCCGGACAACTTCGATGAGCGACATCGATGGTTCAATGGGCCGGAATTTCTCCGAAATCCACCCGACTTATGGCCCACGGAAGAAAGGGGCATCATCACCACGACCGGTGAAGAAAGAGTAGGCGCCGTCACCTCAGGACATCGAGAGCCACAGCTCTCAGAGGCCCTACCCGACGTGAATCGGTTCTCGAGTTGGACCCGATACTTGAGAGCTACAGCTCGCACTCTGCAGGCAGTGCGCATGTTCCGGCGACGGTGTGATTACGTTAATCACAAGCGAACAAAGGCCGCTTCGCAAAAGGACCCGGATTGGAAACGCGCTCAAACGTCGAAAAAACCGTTGAAGAGGAGCGCGCGAAAATCGGAGGACATAACATTCATGACCCTCCCAGCTGAGCTGTTAGAACGGGCGGAATACCTCATTATAAAAATGAGTCAAGAAAAAGTGTTTGCCGAAGAAATACGTGCACTCGCACAAGGAAAACCCGTATCACGGGATAGCCGCCTGTATCCTTTGAGTATTGTACTAATTAATAATTTGATATGTTTAAATAGTCGGATTTCAGCTACCACGGGAATCACAGAAAAAAATGAAGCACCCTCCGGTCGTCGACGGCGAGCATCGGGCAACACGGCTGTGGATCGAGCACGTCCACGCAGAGCTGCATCACGCCAGCGTCGAGAGCGTGGTCAACTGCTGCCGCCAACAGAGATGGATCCTGAGACTACGCCCGACGGTCAAGACTACACTGAGGAGCTGCTTGAAGTGCCGCCAGAGGGCGGCGACCCCGCCGCAGCCGGTGACGGGCGACTTACCTGCCTGTCGGCTGGCTCATCATCACAGACCATTTACCTATACCGGTCTTGATTACTTCGGTCCGCTCACCGTAACCGTGGGCCGCAGCAATCAAAAGCGCTATGTAGCTCTCTTTACATGTTTGACAGTTCGAGCGGTGCATCTAGAGGTGGTGCACTCATTAAGTGCGCAGGGTGCAATCATGGCACTCAGGCGCATGACAGCGCGTCGTGGGAGCCCCGTCGAGCTGTGGTCCGACAATGCGACCAACTTCCACGGCGCGGAACGAGAGCTGCGCAACACCCTCCTCGCGGGCGCCGAAGAAGAGGCGTCGCGGAGGGCGATCCGATGGCGCTTCATTCCCCCGGGCGCGCCATTCATGGGCGGCGCCTGGGAGAGACTGGTGCGGACTGTGAAAACCGCACTAAAAACGGTGCTCCACGAGAGAAGCCCTCGAGAAGAGACGTTGGCAACGTTACTCGCCGAGGTCGAACTAACAGTCAATAGCCGACCATTGACCCACGTGTCGGTGAACCCTGAGGATCCGGAAGCCCTGACGCCTAACCACTTTTTGTTGGGCGGTCGGGGCCCGTGGTCGGTGCCGAACTTCCCGGCCGACCACGACTTCGGCGCGCACGCCGACCTCAAAGCCACACAGCAGCTCGCCGACGCATTCTGGACGCGTTGGCTCCGGGAGTACCTCCCCGAGCTAAGAAACCGGCGGGAGGCCCACAGCCGGGGCCCCGAACTGCAAATAGGTGATGTCGTCCGCATCATAGACGGCACGCTCCCGCGCAACACATGGCCGCGGGGGCGCATTTGCGCCATGTATCCCGGCCCAGATGGAGTGGTGCGCACAGTGGACATCACCACCCGCGGAGGTGTCCTGCGACGACCCGTGAAGAGGATCGTCGTCATACACCAAGCTGACGACACAAGGACCGAGAGCGCCGCGCCGCAGCCAGCGGCGGATGCATCCTGCCCGACAGCGTGACTGCATCACCCCCTGGACGCTGGGTGATGCACGGCGGGAGAATGTGCAGGACGCATATTCTCGAAGAGAGAACAACGTAGAGTGCATGCCGCGCATGCGCGATTTCGTAATAGAACTCGGACCTCTTAGTGACGTCATAGACTTTAGTCAGTGATCTTAGTGAAAAAAATCGTGTTATCGTTAGGGTCATTGAACGCTTATAACTCACCCGGTATGAACTGTGTAGTGTTTCATTCGGTGTCATAGTGTAGGTTAGAACTTTGCCTACCCCGCTGCGGTAGCGGGATGAACGTATGTATAAAGTTTAAATAGTTATTTTTAGAAATGTTGCTTGTGTGCATCGTTTGTGCTAAACTTAGAGTAAGTAAATCACGATAACTTTCTTTGTAATGCACATAAGGTTGTTTTATGATGTTTAGTATATAGAGCCACTTAGTGTCTATGTACCAAGACACTTATAGTTTAGGCATATAGATTTAACTTAGGCGCGAATTGAAAATAAGTGTAATCTTGAAAGTGAAAAAGAGGTCCTAGAAAGAGGGAAGGCCCTCTTAGTGCTCCGTACGGTATAGCCGCGGAGTACTTAAGCTAATTTGTTTTTTTGTATAGTTGAGTTAAAACGTGTTAGGAGTTTTTTGTTTAATAGAAATAGTTCGGGACATCAAGAAAACAGCAAGTAGTTGGCAAGAAAGAAGAAGTCTGCAAGTTTGAAGAGGAAACAGGCGCTTATGCAGAGTGGACCATCCTTCCTCATCAGCTGTGGCACGGTGCTACAAGGACGACTTCCAGCTACGTCGCATAGCTACGGCGTAGCAACGAGAGACTACGCGCCGAATATTAACGCCGGGAGAATTTGGCTACCGTTGTGGCTGAACTTTGTAACTTTCGATTCAGTGTGTGAAATAAACGCTATTTCCCGATTTTACGCCTTTGTTACTTTGTCACTGGTATCGCCATATTCCCACTCACGCAATCCAGCACACACACAACACATTGCGGGGTGTTGGCCCAGTCCGAGCCCCGCACACTTAATATAAATGTTATCAAAAGTTGGTTATGAATGGAGGGGTCTAAAATTTTTTTTAATGGATCTAAAATCCATTTGTTGCCCCCTTAAATATCGCTTAAGTTTGAGCCTGTTAAGATTTTGAGGCCGAGCACCCATACAAAACGCGGACATCTCCTTTACGTAATTTAAAATCGAACACATAAACAAACAAGATATAAGCCTTGAAACCCGATGGAAGGGCTAAGTGTCAAAAAACTAAAAAGAGACAATGATACGTCTTTGACGTCATCAGGCATAACGATGCTCGCGAGAGAAAGAGTTGGTGCGGTATCCCCACTACCCCTGCGCACATATCAATATTTAAAATATAAATTGCTGCACCATATCTAACCAATTTTAATTGATGCCACGAAAGGGCTCCTTTACCGTATTATTTGTTATAACGTATGGAATAATTGTCAACATCGAGCATAATAAAATACCCAAATGAGAAGTTCCTCCTTTTATGGAAGTAGGTTGAAAACATATTCTATTGGATACAAATTACTAATATCATAATGATCCTCGTTCTTGTGATCAGCAATAACCCAATTTTCATTCGATGCAATAAAAAAAGGACTTTGGTTCGGATTACAGATCTTCAAATCTTGTTATAAATTTAAGATCCTACTAATATTATAAAGGCGAAAGTTTGTAAGAATGTATGGATGTTTAGATGTTTGGATGTATGGATGTTTGTTCCTCTTTCACGCAAAAACTACTGAACGGATTTCGATGAAATTTGGCACACGGGTACATCATGTCCGGGATAAAAGTCCCGCTTTTTATTTTCCCGGGATAAAATGTAACTTCTGTGTTAATCAAGGACATGATCTACCCGTGTGCCAAATTTCATCGAAATCTGTTTAGTAGTTTTTGCGTGAGAGTATCAAACATCCATACATCTAGACATCCATACATTCTTACAAACTTTCGCCTTTATAATATTAGTAGGATATCATTCGTTATAAGTGATAACGAAGGTATCGTTAATAGTTAAAACATGTTATTAGATCAGATCCAGCGCAGGAGTTTAATATATAAATAACGTAATGTTTTCAGGTCTAGACGCGGTGGTGACGCAGCTGCTCGGCCAGCTGGAGAACGCTGGCCCGCCACCACTGCCGCGCGAGCAGATCGCCGCGCTGCCCGGCCAGCAGATCACCGCCGAGCACATCGCCGCCAACGCCGCCTGCTCCGTGTGCTGGGAGAACTTCACTTTAGGTACGTGCTATTACAGTCACCAGCATAAACTGAACATATTCAAAATTTCAAATTGCCTACATACTTTTGTGTACGTACTAGTGATGTGATTAATGGTTAAAAATTATTAATGATTAAAAGTTAAACATTAAAAAAAAATATCGTGTTAAATTAATAGTTAAGTTATAACGGTCAAGAAGTAAGGAGTTACGTGAAAAGCATTAGCGATAACATGTTCAACACGTGTCTTGCGTCGTTTATTTTAATTATGTTAAATTTTTTAACATTGAACCAATAACCAACAGGTTAATTTTTTTTCACAATAACAGTCATATCGAAATAAACATTTTCTAATTATAACGTATTCATGAACATTTGTGTAAATGACGCTTGCGTGCCGTTCATACAATTGAAAAAATCTGCTTTGAGGTGTAATGACTGTTCAATTTTTTACACCTTAAAATTATGTTAGTACGTATCTTTATATTACTTATTTATTTATTTATTATGGACATTAGCACTATAGTATTCAGAACCAATGTTAGAATTGGTATACACGGCCGCCATTTTGAATTTCTATGTTTTAAGGCCAATTGACTTCAAAATCGGTATCTGGGTATAACTTTAATTACTAAAAACTGATCCAATGTCGGAATTGCAAAAAGTGGCCGCCATTTTAAAATTTCTTTGTTTTAAGGCCAATCGACTTCAAAATTCATATCTGGGCAGGCGTTTAGGTACAAAAGACGGATCCAATGTTAGAATTGAAAAAAGTGGCCGCCAGTTTGAATTCCTTTGTTTTAAGGCCAATTGACCTCAAATTCGACATCTGAGTATAACTTTAGTTACCAAAGAATATTACAATGTCGGAATGGAAAAAAGTGGCCGCCATTTTGAATTTCTTTGTTTTAAGGCCTATCGACCTCAAAATCGATATCTGGGCAGGCCTGTAGGTACAAAAGACGGATCCAATGTTAGAATTGAAAAAAGTGGCCGCCATTTTGAATTTCTTTGTTTTAAGGCCTATCGATATCTGGGCAGGCCTGTAGGTACAAAAGACGGATCCAATGTTAGAATTGAAAAAAGTGGCCGCCATTTTGAATTCCTTTGTTTTAAGGCCAATCGACCTCAAAATCGATATTTGGTCATGGCTTTAGGTACAAAAGACGGATCCAATGTTAGAATTGAAAAAAGTGGCCACCATTTCGAATTTATTTGTTTTAAGAACAATTGACGTGAAAATGGATACGTGGGCATGTCATCGTTAGTAAAAAAACAGATCTAATGGTAGACTCAAGAAAAATTGTCACCATTTTGAACTTCTTTGTTTTAAGACTGATTTGATTTAAGATAGATATTTGGGCTTGTCTTTAGCCAAATAGAATAAATCGAGGTTGTAATTTTACTAATTTAACAATTTAAATACGCAGTCACATCAAAATTAAATACTTAAAAAAATTAATAAGGTAATCAACGTGAGTAGCCATTGAAGTCTGGTGAAGGGGGGTAAATAAAAAAAAGATACATTAATTGAATGGTCGACCAACAGGGCATAACGATGTGGGGGAAGAAAAATATAGAAGATAATTTCTACTACGCGGCTAATTATTCTTATAGCAATAGTTGAATTGTTAGCGACTCCCTGATTTTTAACCGATTTTGATGCTTTCACAGAAGAATTTACTTTATTTGCTGTTTGCTGCCACCGGCCACTTCTTTGTTCTTGAATTCTTTATTTTGCGACATAATAAACCCGCGATATCGTTATTGAAGAGCATTGAATAAGCATTGATGGTGGCCATATTATTTAAAAGTTCTATAACCTACTATAGTTTGTGGCCATGTCCAGCGGAGTTTGATTTTAAAACCAATAGCCCTTAAAACAAGAACATTTAAAATGGAATGCAGTTCTTGAAATTCCAACCTCGATTTATTCTATTTGTCTAAAGACAAGCCCAAATATCTATCTTAAATACAATCATTCTTAAAACAAAGAAGTTCAAAATGGCGCTCATTTTTCTTAAGTCTCAACATTAAATATGACTTTTACTATCAATGTCATGCCCAGTATCGATTTTGAGGTCAATTGGCCTTAAAACAAAGGAATTCAAAATGGCGGCCACTTTTTTCAATTCTAACATTGTATCCGTCTTTTGTACCTAAAGCCATGCCCAGATATCGATTTTGAGGTCGATTGGCCGTAAAACAAAAAATCAAAATGACGGCCACTTTTTCAATTCTAACATTGGATCCGTCTTTTGTACCTACAGGCCAGCCCAGATATCGATTTTGAGGTCAATTGGCCTTAAATCAAAGATATTCAAAACGGCGGCCACTTTTTTCAATTCTAACATTGGATCCGTCTTTTGTATCTAAAGGCCTGCCCAGATATCGATTTTGAGATCGATTGGCCTTAAAACAAAGAAATTCAAAATGGCGGCCACTTTTTTCAATTCTAACATTGGATCCGTCTTTTGTACCTACAGGCCTGCCCAGATATCGATTTTGAGGTGGATTGGCCTTAAAACAAAGAAATTCAAAATGGTGGCCACTTTTTTCAATTCTAACATTGGATCCGTCTTTTGTACCTAAAGCCATGACCAAATGTCGATTTTGAGGTGGATTGGCCTTAAAACAAAGAAATTCAAAATGGCGGCCACTTTTTTCAATTCTAACATTGGATCCGTCTTTTGTACCTACAGGCCTGCCCAGATATCGATTTTGAGGTGGATTAGCCTTAAAACAAAGAAATTCAAAATGGCAGTCACTTTTTTCAATTCTAACATTGGATCCGTCTTTTGTACCTAAAGCCATGACCAAATATCGATTTTGAGGTCGATTGGCCTTAAAACAAAGAAATTCAAAATGGCGGCCACTTTTTTCAATTCTTACATTGGATCCGTCTTTTGTACCTACAGGCCTGCCCAGATATCGATTTTGAGGTCGATAGGCCTTAAAACAAAGAAATTCAAAATGGCGGCCACTTTTTTCGATTCCGACATTGGATCAGTCTTTGGTAACTAAAGTTATATCCAGATACCGATTTTGAGGTCAATTGGCCTTAAAACAAAGAAATTCAAAATGGCGGCCACTTTTTTCAATTCTGACATTGGATCAGTCTTTGGTAATTAAAGTTATACCCACATACCGATTTTGAGGTCAATTGACCTTAAAACAAAGAAATTCAAAATGGCGGCCACTTTTACCAATTCTGACGTTACCTAAATAAAATTATTTTCGCAATCATTGCAAGTGGCGATTTTATTGTTCACAAATCACGACAATTACTTATTAGTAGTATTAAATTTCATTTAATAAATAACCTATAGACTATAGAGGCGTTATTAGCATTTTTCTATGTTTAACAGTTATCAAGTTTAGTTTAACAGTTATCAAGTTTAGTTGAATGATAAATTAACAGATGGCATTAACTGCCTTCGCAGTCCGTTCATTAGTTTAAACGTTTAATGAATATTGCAATAGTAGTTAATAGAATTAACAGCTATTTTTTTATAATGAGTTAAATTAACAGTTATAACGTTTAATGATCACCTCTAGTACGTACTAATCTCTTTTTCTCTTTACAAAAATAAAAGGTATTGGTTTTACTTCATACGAAGGTATTTTTCAGTTTAACTTAACGCGTATATAGGCGATTTGAAATTTTTATTTTGTAGAGATATTTATGCTGCAGATTGTACATATTTACATACGCATACAGGCACACTCGTAACCACGCACACACGAATGCGCTGACACACGCACATATGCACGCACTTACACACACCCACATAAGTACATGCCGTTTGCTTCTTCAGGTTTAGACTTCACCAGATTATATACGTAATACATATGCAATAAGCATACCTTTTGTCCCTTAAGGTTTTGACAGATGTAAAAATTAACTAATAATAACGAACTAAAAGGACTAGTGTGGACGATAGCCTAGTTGGGAATGGAACGGCCTGCCGAGACAATGTCCGGAGGTTCAAAACCTAAGGCACACACCTCTGACTTTTCCAAGTTTTGTGTGTATTTTGTTTGTCAATTATCGTTCATTTTAACGGTGAAGGAAAACATCGTAAGGAAACCTACATACCTAAGAATTCTTCACAAGAATTTCGAGGGTATGTGAAGTCTGCCAATCCGCACTAGACCAGCGTGGTGGACTAAGGCTTAAAACCCTCTCAGCAGTAGAGGAGGCCCGTGCTCAGCAGTGGGCAGTATATAATACAGAGCTGGTATTATTATTATTATTATAAAAGGACTGAGGCCTTAACCCTCTCAGTAGTAGAGGAGGCCCGTGCTCAGCAGTGGGCAGTATATAATACAGGGCTGGTATGGTATGGTAAACATTAAAATAAGGAACATAGCTTGGGGTAGCCGTTTCACGAAACCTTACCAGCAGCAGCTTAATTATTCACCAATGGTCTAAGTGTATGTTTCTACTACTACTATAATGTTTCAGGTGAGACGGTGTCGCGGTTGGAGTGCGACCACATCTTCCACTCTTCGTGCATCTCGCCGTGGCTGCAGTTGCACGCGACGTGCCCCATCTGCCGCCGCTCGCTGCTGCCCGACGAGCCCGCCGACGCGCCTGCTGCTGACGCGCCTGCCGCTGACTCGAGCGAGCCCACCGCTGACTCGAGCGAGCCCGCCGCTGACGCGAGCAGCACGTCCGCCCCTCCCGCCACACAGACACAAGACGCGCCTGTCACGCCCGCCTCCATCAGCGTCAACACACCCAGTTAGTATGCGTGAATTAGCCGTTAAGGATTGCATACATCGCCCCGGAACTAAACGTTAAAATATAATATGGAAAATTCGCTAAGACGATGTCATGTGATATGCTTTCGATTTCGGGATTCCGAATCTTATTTCGATTATGATAGAATATTCGATCGGCCTGTAATTATTCACAACGTCTTCCCAAATTCAAATTGAACAACAATATAGTCGAAATTTTTATCATTTTTTATTTTACATTTATTTGAGCTGACCGCATGTTAGAGACTTGTATTTTGGTTACAAAATTTCTGACTAATAAATTGCTCATTTCTTATAATTTAACTGTCATACTTTTTCATAAATGTACATTTAGATACCCGTTTAAAACGCTTATTAAGATTCATTTGCATAGCTTGCTCAGCAGCTGCTAGACCCAATAGTAAATATAGTGTAGTAGAAAATATAAAGTCGGCCGAAGGCGGCATTATAATATTTTGAATTGATTGATCTTAGCTCAGCTGATCCTTGAACGGAATCATCGAAACGATTTATAAGAGGTGTACGTGGTAATTTGTTTTACTATTAAAATAAAAATGTCCGCCATAATATAGTCGGTAGCGTGTGGCCAGCCTTACCCCCATACGAAGGCCGATGCGAATCTCAATACAATATGTGTAATGTTAATGTCAGTGTTCCGCTTCCCAGTCTCGTTCTCGCACGTGGTGCTGCGACGACGGCTGGCGCCCTCCGGCTGGGAGTCGGTGGACAGCTCCGGCTCGTCGGCGGGCACCGGCGCGACCGGCGCGACCGGTGTGACCGGCGCGACCGGCGCCTCCGGCTCGCCCTCCAGCGCCTCCACCGGCTCGTCCGTGACCGCGAGCGGCGTGTGGGCGCCGCTGACCCGCGACTCCACTTCCAACTCCACCGCGTCGCTCTCCAGCGACCGCGACCGCCAGTACAATATGGACATTGACTTCGACTAGGCCGTGCTGTCCGATGGACGATGTCGTTATGTTTTTTTGTACGTCGTATGAAATGATATTTTTTTATGATCGCAACGCGACCGCGCCGCGTCCGAGTGTTTATGTATAAAAATATATAGTCGATATTGAATGGAGTCGTTTAGGATATAGTGCGTCATGTAAACGAACTGTTACAGTTGCGTGCCTTTCATTTGTATTGCAAAAGTTTAGTGTAATGTAGGCGCGGCGCGCGGTGCCGGCCGGCGGGGCGGAGCGCGGCGGCGGGGCAGAGCGCGGCGCCGGCCGGCCTCCGCGGCCGCGTGTGAACTGTACCTAGTTACTAATTATTATAATTATATACCGTGTTACATACGCGTTTTGGTTTTCGACTGCATTCAAAATTGTAAAAAAATTTAAGTCATTAATATTTGTCAACATAAATTAATTCTTCATTAAAATGTTTTTTTTTCGTGTAAATTTTGTAAATATGCGTCGTAAGGTAGGGCTTTGTTGCGGATAGAGGATAATATAGAATTATTACTGAATAGTATATCACGTTGGAAAATGATTCGGAATGATTCAAGCTCAATACGGAGACGCCACAGGGTGTGTGGGGCTGTGGGTAACATAACAACTATTTATTGTGAAGTATGGTGAGTTGAGAAGAACTAAATATAACAATGTCATTCACTGAACCGTTTGTATATAATAAATGAATTTCGGAATCAAGCTATTTTTCACTATAGCTTAGTTTTATTTACCAAAACCTGTTTCGATTTATAAATAATACAATAATACACTTGTTTTATTAAAAAACTTCTTATAAAGCTGGGTGTAGACTAGCAAGAAAACTTGCAGAAGTTATCTTGCGCAAGCTATTTCTACCATGTAAACAGTCACGGAAAGCTGACTTCTGCAATATTTTGAAGCTTGCAGGACTTCTGGCAAGTAGCATGTGTAAACACTATTTGACAACTTGCGCGAGGACTTGGGCATAGTGATATTGATTTTGTTTTGAATTCAGTATCCGCCCGGAGTCTGGAATTTGAGCCCGATATGGCGATAGACTCGCCCCTAACACATCATGGGACGGAATTGGCACGGCGAAAAGTGGGCACACTAAGTTACGCCTCTGCCTACCCCTTCGAGGATAAAAAGGCGTGAGTGTGTGTAATTATAATTCATGAATACTTTGTAAAGATAGCAGTTTTATTACACTGGACGAGCGCAGTGTTTACAAAATAGAATGCTCAGACATGCTCTTGGTGCCCCGTGGTACGTTCGCAACCGCAACCTCTACGTGGACACGAACATGCCGACCATCAGGCATTTCATGCATATGGCCAGCAGACGCTACATCGATCGGGCGGTAAATCACCCAAACACGTTAGTCCGTAAAGCGACAATATATACTCCATTCGACCGCGCCAAATGGAGACGGCCGCGTTCCGTATTAACCGATCCAGAGGACGAAGTTACTCTGGCCATCCACCGTAAGAACAAGTTCTTGAAACTCCAACACTCCACAAGACCGCAGTTCCGTCCTCGCCGTCGAGGACCTCGCCGCGTTCCTCGTCGCCCCCCCGACTCCCCTAGCAGTTCCGGTCCGCGTGCCGATGACAACACAATCTAATAGGATTAGGCCTAAAAACCAATCTTTCCCCAAATCGTTGATGTCTCATCCTCTCTCAGTGGCTGTCCTGAGCCGAGGTTCGTAACCCGTTAGTGGGTTGCCCTCAGCATGTCACTTAATTCAAAGGGTTGCGGGCGCCTTCTGCGTTCACCCTAAAGACCGGTGTGGCCAGACAAGCTGACTCGCGTCAGGCTACTGCCAGTAGGGCCATTAACAAAAAAAAAATAGCGCAGTGCTTTAGCCTGTCTGAAATTCGTTGGTAATTCTTCTTCTAGGAATTAACCATTTGGTTCTCGCGGCTTCGCTCGTATGAAATAACTTTTCCGCTATAAAAGCCCCTGTCTATTCTTTTCTGCAATAAAAAACACCCAAGCACAATTACCTACCTACTGTACCTAATGATCTGCAGAGTCATCTGTACGATCCCAACGCCATATTAAAACACATTACAAAATTATACATTTCCTACGGGAGAAAATACCGGGGTTAAAAAGCAATAACATGTTCTATTCGGGTGCCAAACTTCATCCAAATTCATTCAGCGGTTTCTGCTTTTACTTCTAAAAAACATCCAAATATTTTCACAAACTAGCGCATTACTAGCTGCGCCCATTTCGTCTTTGTGGACTTAGATCATATTTTAATGAAACAATGCCTATAATATTAGGTATATGTCGCTACCAATTCTGCAATGGTAATCGCAGGGCAGTAAGTAAAAGGTGGCCATATTTCTGAATTACTGTTATATTATATCGATTACCACGGCAGTATAATATCGATAGCGTATGAACCACAGATACACCAAATACCAATCAATTCAGCCTTTCCATAGGCACAGAACAAGACTGCCCTGTAATCGGTATAGTAGTAATTCAGAAATATGGCCATCTTTGACTTACTACCTTCTCCATTAGCACAGCATCATTATTTACGTAGTGGTTATATTCTCTTTGATCATTATACTGTGTCCACTTGGGAAAAATACACGAAGAAAGCATTGTAACAATCGCTGATGTTTTTTATTACTCCTCTTTAGTTTCCTTTCTTTTATATTACACACACTCACGCATTTTATCAGGGCAACTAGTGCACCCACTTTTCGCTGTGTGTATTCCGTTCCACGATGTAGTAGGGAGAGAGTCATTTTTTTATTGCATTGAATGACGAGACGAGCATGCTGTTCGCCTGATGATAAGCGATACGGCCACCCATAAGCAATAGTAACACCATCCAGTACCTTGAGTTCAAAGTACTGCGTGGCATTCCACTGCGCTCGTTATCCTGAGACATAAGATGTCAAGTCTCGTCATGTCCAGTAGTTACACTGTATTATATATCATATAGCCATTGTAGTGTGTGTTAGTATATAAGTAGATGTAAGGTGTATTGTTCAGTTCAGTTCTAAAGCAGTATAATAAAGAACCTTAAACAAACAACACGTGTTCATCAATCCTTCCATTACATGGCGACCCTGCCAGTCGCGTCGGCGCAGCCCTGCGCTAGCGCGCGGCGCGCATAGAAACAATGAAAATCAAAATTCAGAAAAAAAAAATCATTAAGTTTTATAATGAAAAAATCAAGCAAGAAAATAATATGAAGAAAATGAAGATAGAAAAATCATATTAATTAATTAAGAAAGAAAATAGGAAGAATGAAAAATGAAGGTATTGTAAGAAAATAAAATAAGGAAGAAATATGCGAAGACATAATATACATAAAATAAGAAGAAAATGAATGGAAAATATAAGAAAATAATTAAGAAGGAAGAAAATAAGAAGAAAGAAAATGTTCGAGCGGTGTCCAGGGTAATCCCGGCCCAGGAGTCCAGGGTATAGCCCGGCCCACCCAGTAAACAGCACAAGTCAGCAGCTTAGCCGCATCGTCGAGCCACGAGCGAGTCGTCGAGCTATCTCCATAAAGAAGATTAGGTTTACCTAACTATATCCTTTTCACAATCTATAATTACGCATTTTTATATTTTATTCGCTTTTACACATAAGAATATGAGCTCTATTATTTAAGTAACATTGAAAGCATACATTTAAAAATACCACAATAATCTAAATTTATTTTTGCTGTTCAAATATTTATTTTTTCCTTTGAGATCCGAACAAACTAATCTTTAACAATGACTGAAAATTTTGATTTTGACACGGCCATCGAATTTTTACCTGTAATGACTGACAATGATAATATAACAGTACAGTTAATAACAAATACAGATTTTTATAGTAGTTTGCTGAATGAAAAGTCCAATAAATTTTTGATAAATTTTGTTCTGAAAACCAGATTGTCTCAAATCGGAAAATTTTATTTGAAACAGACTTATGATGATATTGGAAGTTTATTGTCAGACATGGTCCATTATCTTTTACCCAAAAAGTTGCAATTTCAATTAGAAAACAGTTTAAATTCTTTTAAACAGGCTAACAATGAATCACACATAGATCAGCCGCGCACCATATTAGGAAATCAGATACAGGAGTCGAATAGTGAGTACATTCCGCAAGCTCAGCTATCAGCGCATAGTAACTTGCCGGAGTGCACCGATTTGAACAATTATAATAACATCGTAATGAAATTTGATTCCGATGTTAGCTCCGTATGCCTTAGTAACAACTTAGCGTCTGATACTTTAACAAATACATGCAATGAAATACGTATAAGTAGTAATATTATAGAGCCATTGGAACCTGAAATAGAGCCTAGTAAAGAAATAAAAAGCTGTAAAGAGCCTCGATCAGAAAATTTTTATAAATTAGAAAAAGGCAATAGTAAACAGAAACAGATAGTTAAAAGGTCTAAAGATGTAGAATTAATTTTAGGTAATAATATAGAGGATAGAATTAAAGGTAAAAGAACTGTTAGGTCTAATGAAGGATTTTGCTTTTATGTAAGTGCAGAGAAAAAATTATATTTAGATCCGAATTTTTTAGAAATAGGTAAGATTTTTATAAACGATTTAGAAATATTGTGTAGGAATAGAAATATAAAGGAATTGAAAATAAATAAGAATAAGAATATTAGAAAGGATATTAAGAAGTTTATAAGAGTAATAAGAAAATATAATGTAGGATATCCAAGAATAAGAATTAATAATGAATTTATAGATATTGTAAAAGTCAAGGAAGTTAAAAATAAATATAGATAAAGGAATTATGACATTATGAAGAATAAAAGCAATGATATTAATAAGATGTTGACTATTAACAATATGAGTAGAAAAGTTAAGACGTTAAAGAGCATAGGTAAAGGGTCGAATGATATGAACCTTGGAAATGATAATTTTAATGAAAATATTGTAATGAATTGTAAGGTAGAATACGAAGTAAGATTTAAAGCAAGTATTAAAAAGGAAAATTATGTAAAAAGTTTTATAAAAACATGTGAAATTTATGATAGAAGATCTGTAGGTATAACGTAGATTTAAAATAAAGTATAGATAGTAATGGAATTTGATTAAAAAAAAAAATAGTGCATAAAATAGCTCAATGTATTTTTCAATATTTTTTGTATTTGAAGTTATTATTTTACATAAATAGTATGATATTATATAACAATTTAATTACATACAAGTAGAAAAAAAAAATAAGAATGTAATATGCAACATTTTTTTTTTCCCAAAGGGGGAAGGTGTAGTGTGTGTTAGTATATAAGTAGATGTAAGGTGTATTGTTCAGTTCAGTTCTAAAGCAGTATAATAAAGAACCTTAAACAAACAACACGTGTTCATCAATCCTTCCATTACACCATGTTATATTTTTTATTTATACTGGTTTCAGATTTTAGTATATGTTAAGATTAATTTATAATATTATTAGTAAGAATTAAGATAATTCCAGATGAAGTTGGTAGGTTATGTAAACTTGCCTTCACGCAAGCGATCCACTCATCTCACTCAATAAAAAAAAACGATAAATCGGCAAATCAGCCCAAATTAAAGCAACATCTTGTGAAGCAACCATATAAAGTAAGGTATAATTTGGAGAGTGGTCCGTCTGGGCGCAGGTAGAATGTGGCAGATGCGAGACCACGTGCGGGATTCGCCGGCGCCCATAAATCTTCGTAGGAAAGGTGTTTCTTGTTAATAAAGTGGTATTAATGTTGATTTGACGTAGTTATGCCACGTGGTAAGATTTTAAAAAGCAAGAGTAATGATTTATAATGGTGCATGGTTATTATTATATCTCGATACATAAAATACCAAGCGGCTATGGTTAATATTTCATTACGAAAACAATTTGTCCCAGCTCTCTGGATTAGTCTGCAAGATGCAGGTACACCTTCCAGTACGACTGTTAATATTATGAGCCAGACACCTGGGCTTCAAAGATGATAAAATATGTTCCCGGGGAACAAATTATATTTCAATCAAGTGTCCAAAGCTTCTAATTTTTATCCAACTGCCAAAAGGCGGGAAATGATTTTGACACTAACGAGCATACAAAGTCTGTACGACACAAAAGTAATTTTTTAGAGTAGGTCACTGGCCCCCCTGGATCTACGCCCATGGATGATGGTAACAAAATGATCCAATGGCATTGAATATAAGCTGTGAATGACGTCCAAGATTTGATTCATGAGCCGGGTAAACTGTAGGCTAATAGTTTGAAGGCACGGAGCGTACGTAGCAGGTGTCTGTAATCGATGGCCGCATGCCGTCAAGCTCGTTGCTATTCTTTATACGCTATATTTACTTCAACACGTTTACAATGAGAATGTAACTATAAACGAGATTCTCGCAACATTTATTGTTTTTATATATCCGTAGTAAATACTTGCAGTGAATATTCAATTAAGTCGCCGTTGATTGAGGCGACGCGACGTTGCGTCAAAATAGACATTGTTTATTTTTTGAATCACGGAACATTGCGTCTAATGTCCCTAGGTTTATTGATTGTTTACTTTATGAGGACCCCAGTTCTACGATAAGTGTTTCTGCAATTGTTATTGTTAAGTCAGTTACATGTGTTCATTAGTTTATAATGAAGTGTCGCCTTATATTAGGTAAGGGATGGAGTACATATACATATACACTCACGCCTTTTATCCCCGAAGGGGTAGGCAGAGGCGCAACTAGTGCACCCACTCGCCATTATTCCGTCCCATGATGTGATAGGGGGCGAGCCTATCGCCATATCGGGCACAAATTCCAGACTCCGAGCTGATACTGAATAGAAAAACTCAATATCACTTTGCCCAACCCGGGGATCGAACCCGAGACCTCAGCATTGCAGTCGTACCATAATACAAGTACGCCACCGAGGCAGTCAGGCAGGCATGGAGTAAACGGGAATAAATGAATATTTTAGGCATTATATCCATAATTCTACTGCATTCCTTATTTTAAAGAATACAATTTAACTGCCTCGGTGGCGTAGTTGTATTACGGCAGACTGTAATGCCGTGGTCTCGGGTTCGATCCCCAGGTCGGGCAAAGTGATATTGGGTTTTCCTACTCAGTATCAGCCCGGAGTCTGAAATTTGTGTCCGATATGGCAATAGGCTCGCAAAAAGTGGGTGCACCAGTTGTGTCTCTACCTACCCCTCCAGGAATAAAGGGCGTCAGTGTGTATATACTTATATGCATGTACAATTTGATCTTAGCCAAAAGGCTGATAGGCGATAAAAGTTATTATTCCACTTACCATGACTCATAAGCAGCTTTTCCAAAGGATATTTGAATTTGTTTGGACTGCTTAGCAGTATTAGTGGGAAGCCAGATCAAGCGGGCGAGATATTATACATTGCCTATGGTCCTGCAGCGCTGCTATGTGGTGTAGTATATAAGTAGATGTAAAATATATTGTAAGTTAGTTGTAAGACAGTCTAATAAAGAACTTAAACCAACAACACGTGTCAACCAATCCTTCAACATTACATGGCGACCCTGCCAGGATTGTGGTGTAGTATATAAGTAGATGTAAGATATATTGTAAATTAGTTGTAAGACAGTATAATAAAGAACCTAAAACAAACAACACGTGTTCATCAATCTCAACATTACAGCTAAACTGGTTACACCGTACTACTTAATAATACCTAATCCTCGAATATTCCAGATTTCAGTGAATCTGCTAGATGAAATTAGCAACGAAGTAACAAGTTTCACTATGGATAAATAACGACTAATGAACAAGCGTAGGTACCTATAAAATCAATATTGAGTTCCAAAATTCCACCAATATACATAACGACAAATATTTGTCGACGGTCAGCAAGTACCTTCTGTTTTACCCTCGAACCCCTGCAGAAACCCTCGACAGTTAGGGTCGATTACCTAGACAGTTCTATTTTTAGGTCCCATCCCCGACCCTCAGTCTGCTGATTAGCTGACATTTCGTGCACACTGCCTGCTCCACCTTGCATACGACATCGTTCAATTGGCATAACTCCATTATTTTTAATTATTGCATTGATTTGTTCAAGGGAATAGCTTATGCTCGCTTGATATTCTTAAAATAAATATGTACATATATACATACATATAGACGCTTACCATTTATCCCCGAAGGGGTAGGCAGAGGCACAGCTAGTCTACCCACTTTTCACCATGCATATTCCGTTCCATGATGTGATAGGGGGCGAGCCTATCGCCATATCGGGCACAAATTCGAGACTCCAGGCTGATGCAGAGTAGAAAAACGCAATAACACTGCCCGACCCAGGGATCGAACTCGAGACCGGTATCGCAATACAACTTTGCCACCAAGGCAGTCAATTGTTCAACTGTAAACATAATTTTGGAATGTGTGCCTCTTAGATGCGCTGGTATGTGTTGGTATGTTTTTGAGGACGGTTACACTCTCGTGATATATATACTTTTTTATGGCATTCAATGATGAGACGAGCATGCCGTTCATAAACAGTAGAAACACCATTCAGCACCTCGAGTTACAAAATAATGTGTGGCATTCCACTGCGCTCGTCATCCTGAGACACAAAATGTTAAGTCTCATTATGTCCAGTAGTTACACTAGTTACAATGTTCTTCAAAACGAAACACAATAATGCATGCACACTGTTGCTTGGCTGGTAGAAATAGACATTGCGGTGGTACCCACACAGACGGACTCTTACATATGACTTATGAGTGATCTTATTATATACTTATTACCACCACCAGTATATTTTCGAATCCAATGTGCATTAATATGTTATATGAAAGATACTTTGGAATACGATTGTATATGACATAGAAATGATGTACAATAAAAGATACTGATGTTTCCGCTAAATAAGTCAGACAATGCATAGTTTCTTTACAGTCTAGCCGGTATTCTATTAATGGTACAATAATATGCGTTTACAGTTTTATTCATCAATAAATGTCGCAAAGCTCGTTATTTCTACATTCAGCAGATAACAACTCCGTAATGAACATGGTGCGCCACTAGTCTAAGTTTTAGTGCTCATTATAGAATAAAAAGACGCAAAATTAATACTACTCGTGTAGGTTTTAACATTCCAGATCTTTTTGCAATTTGCATCGATTAAAAAACCGTCGGTGCAACGCACTGGCGTCTGGCGGCTCGCGTGCGTTGAGATATTTATTCGGACCGTACGCGTTAACAAGGCGCATCACGTGTTTGCGTATATCATATCGATGTGTATATAATTTAATTCGTTGATCACACGCGGCGGTGCGGCGGCGCGGTGCCGACACACTCGACTCGACTCCACACAAACGATATAAAACTTACGTGTTTGACCCGCTGCGAGCCGCGCCGCTCGCAAGCACTAAACAAAGCGAAAGCGGCGCGGTCGCGGGTGCGGGCGCACTGCAATTATAATAAAGGTGCGCGCGCAGCTGACTGCCGCACCTGCCGCCATCTTTAACATTTCTTAAAGTTTTTTTTCGCCATCGGTGTTATTGGCCTATTTTTTATGGCGCAAGCTGTCGGGACAGCTGACGTGCGGCCGCATTTCGTTTCTCTTTGTGCGTTAGCGTCGTCGGACGCCGGGATTTCTCAAGGCGATACCTAGGATAATGAGGATAGCGCAGCTGCCCAAGGATCGAAAGGTTCGCGCCAGGTGTGGGTGCTACCACGTGGATGGGTGCCCTTTTTGTCAGGCGCCTTTTGTTGTAAAATAACAATAAAAACTGTCGTGATGCGTGGGAGTTTGATTTAGTTTTTTTTTGGACGAGCGGCGTGGGAATAATTTTGGAACATTATTAAAACGACAAAGTTTGTAGAGCTTCACAACATTAAATAAATTGTTTAGATAACTAAGTAGAGCCTTTATTTCATTTGCTGACAAAATAATTTAACTTAATTAAAGCTCATGAGTTTATACTCTAAGACGTATTGTTAAATACTCCTAATTTTAATTCTTACTAATACTAAACTCCCAATTTAAAAAGACTCATAGAACATTTAATTAATAATACATAATTCCCTACTATCTGAAAACTAAAAGGAAGATAATAAATGCTAAATAGATCTGCTACATATGAAACGTGTCATTGACTAAGTTTTCTCTTTATAATTATTTTGTCAAACTTGTAAATCTCCTTGAATAAGTGTAGCGAATAGACAGTTCTACAATTTAATGTAGAATTATGTCAATAGATGCAGTTCTTCGGCTGTAAGTAAATGATGACTACCACCCATAAACACCTACACGAAGGAAGAATTTTGGGTAATTCAATTTAATTAAGAAAAGTAATGGAAATTAACTTTTGGGACCACCGGCATTGTAAACTTACTTAAAACAACACTTTAAACATTAAGCCGTATAAACTTTGTACCTACTTATCTAACTACTTTTTAGGCACTATTCAAAATTACAATTACACTCAAATTAAAACGCATTGACAAGTAATTTAAATCAAAATCTTCTCGAATCACTTAATTAACGTTCAATTGAATAATTTAGCGACAACAGTGCATCTAAAATTTACGAACATGCAAACAACTTGGCTTCAGGGTTGTCAGACTGCATGAATTAGTACGTATTTCTTAAGAATAAGAATATTGTTGTGTCTCAGGCAGTATTCTTCTATTCGTTCCGTTGCGGATGGTAGAGTTGGCTTTCATTTTATACACACACACACACACACACACACACTCACGCCTGGCATTCCCGTGGGTATTCAAGGGGTAGGCAGAGGCGCAACCAGTGCACCCACTTTTCGCCGTTATTCCGTCCCATGATGTGATAGGGGGCGAGCCTATCGCCATATCGGGCACAAATTCCAGACTCTGGGCTGATATTGAATAGAAAAACTCAATATCGCTTTGCTCGACCCGGGAATTGAACCCGAGACCTCAGCTTTGCAGTTGTACTGTAATACAACTACGCCACCGAGGCAGTCATTTCATTTTATGATTAGCATTTATGTTTCAATAGAAATAAGTTCTTGCCTACTTACCTTTTCAGGGGTTGGCAGAGGTGTTGTCACACCCACATTTCGCCATCTAGATTAGGTAGGTTCCTACTAATTATAATAGGGGGCGAGCCATTTACCAGGTACAATTTCAGACTGGGGGCTGTTACTGAGCAGAAAAACCCAAAATTTTCGGTTTGAAACAATATTAGGAAATGAAAGATTTGCCGGTCGCGAGCGGCAAGATTCATTGCAAATTTGGCGGGAAATAATGATTCCTAAGAAATTCAGTAGGGATTGACATGAAAAAAAATCAGACTTGTAATATGCTGTAATATGCCATATAATGAATGTGGTCACGCAAAATTATAGTTTCTAGCATTTTATAGCAATAAAATTTTAATTACCTACCTCGGATAGTATCCGGTTTGCCTTACCAATAATGTTCCATAAACATACATAGACTTAAAAATACTGGTCAAATTCATAACATGCAGCCGGCAGCCCTACTCAGGGCCGAGGGTCTTCGACCTGCGTGTGTCCAGCGACTGGGCGCGTGGCGTGTGTTTACGGTCAGCCCGACGAGACTCCCGCGCCGCCATGCCACCTGCCGGCACCCCTCTAATTACATACAAACAATACGCGTGCCCTCATAGATAATTACCTGAATGTGCGAAATTACCACCGTTCAAATTGTTTAAATGTGGGAAAGCGAAAATTTTCTTCGTTTTTAATATTAATTAATAATGAATCCGGCGAGGCATGTGTGGTGGGTTTTTTGATATTTTTAGTATCAGTTTCGACAAATAATTAAACTGTAGACAACAGTAGATGATATTATAATGTACCTACACCATTTAGATATAACAAAAAACGATAGGATACTTTCATTTGAATTCATTTGTGATTATCTGTACTGTGTAGACAATGAGAGGTAAACCATTTAAAAATAAAATATATGTTTAAGCATCTTTCTAAGTAGGCATTGTTTTAGTGTTCGGATAGCAAAAATTCATAAAATACAGGCTTAATCACACTGATAGCCTTATACACAATTAAATAAAACCACTACAAATCAAAAAAGTAATTAAAATATTTTGTATTCGCTTAGTATATACGTATATTTGGAGTCGATGCCTAATTTAAATTGCCAGCTAAGCTAAGCAAATACATGAACAAGTATATGAAAGCAATATTCAATTTAAATTAAGCACCGACTCCAAATATACGTATATACTAAGCGAATACAAAATATTTTAATTATTTTTTTGATTTGTGTTTGTGGTTTTGAAGGCGGTTTATTTTTTATTAAAAAGTTTTTATTTATTGCTTTTTTGTTAGTTAATTATGGAATGTTGTAAACAATACATCATAGATATACGATTGCAGCATTCGCGAGTCATCTGCTGTTTAGTCTTAGTTATTGAAGAGTTCCATTGTGTATCTCCGAAGATCTTCATCAGATCTTCATAAATTATGTACTAAAACCTTCCCTGCAAAATATACATTTAAATATCAAAAATTGCATCCAAATCGGATCAGTAGTTTTTGAGAAACTCGCGGCCATACAAATTTACATACAAACATACATAAATACATACATACATACATACGGATCCAATACAGAATCTCCTTTTTGAAGTCGGTTAAATTCAAATTCAAATCATTTATTCAGTAATTAGGCCCCTAAGGGCACTTTTACACGTCATTATTCACAATGTTGTTTTACTTAAAGATTCTACCAGTGCTTCGGAAAAGCCCACTGACCTGAGAAGAAGCACCAAGAAACTCAGCGTAGGTCTTTTGTCATTTTTTTTTTTTAATATATATTTTACAATTTACAAATCACAACATTACATTCAATTTTAAAGATGGATATTAAGTGCGTAAATTAGCGGAGAGTATCTAAGTGAAACAACCACCTACATGTTTAATTTTAAGTAAAAAAAAAAAAAAAAGTCAACCATCAAACAGAGCAGACCAGTCCACACAAGCAGCACCCGTTCACGAGTATGACGCATGTGCCAGCCATCGGCCTCCTCAACCATGTTACAGGGAAGTGACCGACCCGGCACACGACGCCGCCGCAAGCACAGACATTAAAGCGAGCGTGACTACTCAGATTGTGGCTAACCAACAGAAAAGAGATGCTAAAAAAAGGGGTAAATCAAATGAGTAACGTAGTATGTTAACAAATATACTCTTAGGACTACCCGGGAAAGTCGCACATATCCATCTGTCACAATTCACTTAAGCTAAATACAATCGATCTTATCCTTGCGTAGCGAGCAACTATTCCCATGGGTTTTTGTCATTAAAATAGTCGTCAACAGTATAGTAACCCTTTTTTAATAATTTGTTTTTAATAAATTGCTTAAATTTGTTCAAGGGTAAATTTAAGACAGTTGATGGTATTTTATTATAAAGTTGTATACTCAGTCCCACAAACGAACAACGTACCCTGTGCAATCGGTGAACTGGTACTGTTAATTTATCTTTATTTCTAGTATTAACATTATGATGATCACTATTTTTACTAAAACATTCAATGTTTTGTCTTACATACATAATATTAGCTAAAATGTATTGTGATGCAACTGTCAAGATGCCTATTTCTTTAAAGCGTTCCCTAAGAGAAACTCGTGCCCCTAAGTAAATAGCTCGTATAGCTCTTTTTTGTAATATGAAAATTGTTTCAATGTCAGCGGCTCTGCCCCAAAGTAAAATTCCATAGGACATAACACTGTGAAAATAACTAAAATAGACAAGCCTAGCAGTGTTGACATTGGTCAACTGTCTCACTTTACGTATCGCAAACGCCGCTGAGCTGAGTTTCCCCGCCAGGCAAGTAATTTGAGCGTTCCATTGCAGTTTAGGGTCCAATGTTATTCCCAAGAAAACTGCTGAATCAACTGGTTTCAAAGATTCATTATTTAAAAATAAGTCTAACGTTTGCCTTTGGACGTTAGGCAACGTAAAACGAATGCATTTGGTTTTCTTTGCGTTCAATAACAGATTGTTGGTAGTAAACCAATCTAAGATTTGCGACAGTGCACTATTTACGTCGTCAAAGTTTGTTTTGTAACGGTCAATCTTAAATACAAGAGAGGTATCATCGGCAAATAGCACAATATCACACATACCTCCAACGAAGAAAGGCAAGTCGTTAATGTAAATCAAAAATAACAAAGGACCTAGAATCGAGCCTTGTGGAACCCCCATATGCACTGGGGAACCAGAAGACTTGACTCCATTAACATCGACGCACTGTGATCTATCACTAAGGTAAGATGCTATTAAATTCAGAGCGGTATCTCTAATGCCATAATGGCGTAGTTTACACAAGAGTGTGGCATGTTCAACGCAATCGAAAGCTTTAGATAAGTCACAAAAAATACCAATTGCATTTTGAGAATTTTCCCAGGCATCAAAAATGTGTTGTAGAAGAGCAACACCGGCATCAGTAGTTGACCGACCTTTACTAAATCCAAATTGTTGATTGTGCAATAATTTGTTTGTTTTAAAATGTTGTAATATTGATTTAGTATAATTTTTTCAAATATTTTACTCAGTGCCGGTAATATAGAAATAGGCCTAAAATTACTAGGGTCACTTTTATTACCACTTTTAAACAAAGGTATTATTTTGCTATATTTCATAAGGTCTGGGAAACTGCCCTCATCAACACATTTGTTAAATATTAGTACTAGATTTGGGGCAATAATATAAATAATATTACTAACTAAACTGACTGAAATTCCCCATAAGTCAGAGGTTTTTTTTTGGTTAATTGACTTAAAAGCATTTACTACGTCGCCAGGATTTATATGCCTAAAGCAAAAGGTTACCGAGCACTCATTTATATTATTTTTTAAAAGTAATTCAGCTTTAGATGGGCATGAATTCAAAGAACTTGTAGTGGTTATAGGTATACTACTAAAAAAGTTATTAAAAGATTCAGCTACGTGAACGTTGTCACGGATGATGTTATTATCAACGTTCAATTCAAAATTATGATCGCGTAGCTGAGTCCGTCCAGATTCGGAATTAATAATATCCCAAGTTGTTTTTATTTTATTATTTGACTTTTCTATTTTTTTACTTATGAACAATGATTTGGCAGCAAGACAAGCCTTTTTAAAAACTTTAGAATAATTTTTTACATAAGTAACAAAGGACGGGTCATGCTTATATCTCCTCATACCATATAACTCATACAGTCGAGCTCTACTTCTATGTAAGCCTACAGTAGCCCAATCACAAAACTTGGTCTTTATTGTCCTATTTACAGATTTCAATTTAAGTATCTTATTAAATTCTGTATTTATTAAGTTAAAAAGGTCACCATAAAGTCTATTTGGGTGGCCCTCTGACTCTATTTTGGTAACCTTAGAAAAGATACTATCTTTAAACCTATCTAAGCGATTAGCAGTATATAGTCTGCTTGTGATTGTGATGTTAGACAGTTTATTCTGTTTTGAGACACAGAATACTGCTTTTTGACCACAGTGGTCAGATGTTAAATCACTCAAATTAGCTCTACACAGACATTGACAGCTGCAGAAAATGTTATCAAGACAAGTTGCTGTGGTAGCTGTGATTCTAGTAGGCTCACAAAATAAATTTTTCATGCCAAAGTACATAAATAGATTAATGAGTCTATCCTTTAAGGGTGACTGTTCCAATAAATTAACATTAAAATCACCACATACTATTATATGCTTATTACTAGAACCTATACGTTTTAGAGCATCTTCCATAACACCCTCAAATACATTCAGATTGCTCGAGGGTGGGCGGTACACACAAATTATAATATGTTGCTCAAGCTCAACACAGGACAGTTCAGCAGTGCGCTCAATAGAAAGTTCTAAAATATCTTTACGTTCTTTACACTTAATACTGTTATTTACAAAAATTAGTGAGCCACCATGTATTGCTGTCTTTCTTATGAACGCACTTTTTACAGAGTAATGGCTGTTATTAAATATCATCTGATGAGTCTGCAGCCAATGCTCCGTGACACAAAGAATATCAATTTTATGAATTTCTATAAATAAATCTATTTCTAATTGTTTGCCAGATAAGCCTTGTATATTTTGGTGAGCTACAGTTAAAACAAATTGCTTATCTGTTGTCTCACCTAATAGTTTAAACTATTGGGTGTGTCAAAAGCTGCATTAGTAGTACTACTAATGTTAATATTAGATTTACTAATGTCATTTTTTATATTTATATTAATATTATAGGCTACCAAAGTAGCAATTATCTTCTTAAATCTAACAGGCAGATACATAGTATCTTTTGTCAATTTATAATTCTGTATAAATTTATTAATGTCAAAATAAAAAATATTGTCACTATGACGACATGTCAAATTATGTATATATGTATTAAGATCATATATGTGCCTATTTTGTGAATCGGTTAAGTTCTTTCCATATGGTAAAGCACATAATAATAATTTGCATTCAGACTGCTGTTGGATAGTCAATAACTTATCCAAAGATTGCATTAATTCTTTTTTATTTATATTAAGACTACTTCCAAACAGCAGCACAACTTTGGTCAATGGGTCTAAATTAGTTGGTTGCAACTTATCTACTAATTGACTGTAACTGGCCCCAGGAGAACAATTATTGGTAACTTTATGATGGTTTATACCATTATGTAAAAATGAACCAAAATCTTGTTCATTTTTACATAATAGTATAAACACAACTGGGTTGTTCTTTATCATATCATCATTAAAACAAACTATAAGGTGTGTGGTGCTGAACATAGTCCGTACTGAAGAATGTTTCAATAGTATATTTTGTCAAAGCTGTGTGCTGCATTTCTCACTTAAGTATTGTAACCAGAAAGGAAGAGCTTTTCAAGTAAATAGAAATACCCTTTGTTACAACGTCATGGAATGTATAACTAGTAGTAGTGCGTCTATAATAAATATTTATCGCAAATGTTACTGGAAAGGGGTACAATATCCATTTGTCTGGGGCTTTTACTCCTCCACAATGTCAATAATAAGGAATTTTAAAGAAACGGAAATCGCGCTTTTTATTAACGATTGTTGTGCTTATTTTACCTACGCCATGAGCCAACGAATCAATATGACGTCAGTTATAAGTAATAATAGTATTTTGTTAAATTATCAAATCAGGGACATTCAATTAACATAATAACAACGGCTTTCTTATATGTGGCGGAAAACCGCGTATAACCAAACTAGGTACATAAATCAAAGCAAAGTAGGATTAGCGTGTCGGAACCCCATGGATCGATGTGCAGACCGATGGCGGAGCACCCTTCAAGAAACTAGGTCATGCGCCCCCATAGCGCGTCCCCCGTTTACCAGGATGCAAGAACCATTCAAGAGGTGATTTGGAACTCATTGCCAGGGGTTCGATACTGCGTAAATTTTGAATTTGGAATGCGGATCAGCGGCACGGAAAAATAATACGCGCCATTTTACTGTTTGCCAGTTTCCCGCTTCTTTTGTAGCTTGATATCCTTTGTGTTTAGAATCTGTTATAGTGTAAACTAGATAAAGTTGTAGTTATGTGTTGGAATTAATGATGATGTTTTTGGGAATTAACATTAAAAATTGCTTTACGCACGCTTCCGACACTGTTTTGTTTTGTTAATAGAGCTGGATTAAAATTGCCAACTTTATATATTTTATAGCAAAACGCGCGTAATACCTTCGCCCACTTCAAAATGGGAGGGAGTTTTTAGTTGCACTGCAATTTATGGGGCGCGGGCTGCATCAAGTAAATTAGCGGACATTAGCAGCTTGTCTAATTGTATTAATCGTGTTTCACGGTGTATTTAACAAGCGTGGGGTCGAAACTAGGTCGCGTCACCCCGTGGCCTGGACTGGAGGGTACACTTGACCGATTCCGGAGTTCCTCCTGTTGGTTTAGTGGCCGATGTCCTCGGAATGCTTTTTGAACAAACGTGTGGATTATCTAAGTGCTGTACAACAAGTGAAATGTTGGTTTAGGATTTTAGATGTGGCAGATGGTCAGCAATATGGGATTATAATATAAATAATAATAGTATTTTGCACACACGCTTTCATTATAATGGTCTAAACATTTTATTTTCAGCAAAAAATTGATGCTAGAGGTAGTAGCTCTACATAATCAACGTTTTTCGCGCTTCTTAAGTCCTCACATATATATTTCTATAATTGAAAAGTGTAACATTAAAGATGAGTCGATATATAATGCTAAATAGAAATTAAAACTTTGGTTACTACAATTATCGTACAATGAAACTGAACTTTTATTGGAAGTACCACATTAAACCCATTCTCACTCACTCACACACACACACACACACACAATTTTAATTAATAATTATATTTATACAGGCTGTGCCTAGTGTGAGGACCACTGTTAAATAGGTTATTTATGTGTAAGCACTAACAAATGCATGTCAACGTGTAAAAATACTGCAGCTAATTTAATGTTGTGCCAAATAAAAGATTTATTATTTTTAATTTATTTTTTATAAAGCGAAAAGAGTTAATAAGCAACTCCAACAAGCAACTCTTAAATTAATCGCCTTTCTTCCATGTTATAGCTTTTTTCTATTAAATAGCTGGAAACACCACTGTCCCATAACTTAGCTTATTATAATGATAGAAGAATTTTAATGTTGAATATCTGCCGCGCTCTCGAGTGTTGCTAATGTATAAAATTACCATCAAGCGGCCGACCCGCTGTACAGTTGTTTATATAAATAGGGTTATCTTTGTAATGGAGGGCTGCTGAAATTGCTATACCCTATTTTGACTAAGTGTTTTCACTAAACTGTTAGTTATTTTTTTAATAGGTCTGTCTTGTGAGGAGGCTAGATATAAGTTAGCATGAATTAATGAGAATGCTGTAATTAGTAATATTAAAATATAATTTTAGTATATCGAATAAGTATAAATTATAACTAGCGGCGGCGGGAGCACATAGTTCGAAGAACTGACGGCAGATGGGGAAAAAGTTCTCGAGTGGAGACCACGTACTGGCAAGCGCAGCGTCGGCCGTCCACCTGCAGGGTGGACACACGGCTTGATAAAGGCCGCAGGAACGCGCTGGGTGGAGGCCACTTTTGACAGGTCCGTCTGAAAATCTTTGGGGGAGGCCTATGTTCAGCAGTGGACGTCATGTGGCTGATGATATTGATGATGATGGTGGCGGGAATTTTAAAATATCAGTTCCGAATACAAAATTGTGCACGGACGTTGTGTTTCGTTACTTCTCCCAGTAATTCCCTTTAAAAATATAAATGTAGAGCGTAGAGCAACTTAGACCAGGGAGAGTCGACTCTATGAAATATAGCTCTATCTGTGTTTGAACTCTATATATTATGTATAGCTTAGGACGTAATTCCGGTAAAGATTATATTGATACACACATACACATACCCTCACACCCTTTATTCCCGAAAGGGTATGCAGAGGCGCAACTATTGTACCCACTTTTCACCGTATTCCTTCCCATGATGAGATAGGGGCGAGCCTATCGCCATATCGGGCACAAATTCTAGCCTCCGGGTCAGTGGCGACGACAACTTAGACACTCTTAGTCTGGGGAAACCCGCAGCCGTCCCTAATGCGCCGATGAAGGCCACCGCGGAGTTTTAGTTGGTATGCCGTGCGGTGTACATAGGTTAGGGACTCGGCCCGGCGGCTCAACGCTGGGTCGTAAGGCACGGTGAACCCAACATAACCGCTCAGTCGCCCCCCTTGAAGGCTGGGCGGTAGTAATAAGTCACTTTCTCCGCAAAAAAAAAAAAGGTCAGTGGCCTCGAACCTATCGATTATTCGGTATTTATATCGATGTTGGGTCTGTTCTACCAAAATACCGAAATGACATGAGTTTTCTACGATTTTAAGAAAGTCAGTAGATTCTCCCGATTTTTTACCGATTTGCAGCAACTCGAAGTTAATATCCCCTTTTTCTTATTCCGAGAAAAACCCAATATCACTTTGCCTGACTCGGGGATCGAAACTGAGACCCGAGCACTGCGGACGTACAACTGCAAATGCAACTTCGCCACCGAGGCAGTCATATATTGATATTGTAAATAAATATTGGGCTCACTTCTTCCTATCACTCCGTGGTGTGGAATAGCGACCGATGAGGCCATGAGCTCGCCTCTTTATGGGGTCTAAAGTAGCTGGTGAAATATTGGTACTACACTCTGCCTACCTCAAAGGGCGCAATGTAGTATGGATGAATGTTCAATACTTCATAGGTTTAATTTTACTACATGACTGCTAGGTTCGTCGTACGAGGCAGCTGCTACCAACCGGTTACATTTTATTGAACCGAACTGACATTTCGCGGTCTATAAGCTAGCAAAATAGGCGATGACCATCCTTCGAACTCGTCGCGCATACCACAACCTGTATTTGTTCAACCTTGCAACCACGACCGATGGTGGGATCAGGGACCCCAGCCGCGATGCCTTTCAACAATCGGTTATGGGAAGGACTAATCCTAGCGATACTTGCGTTATGATTTATTTATATGGACACGGCACTATGGTCTCGCTCCTGATGGTAACCGGAGAGAGGTCCAGATAGAGTGGTGACTATTGAGCGATGATCCTTGTCAGTCGACACAGTTATACCGGCCTGAGAACTGGATACACACAGACTGACCCCTAAACGTGGTACTCTTACGAGGGCCACTGTGGTTTAGACATCTTACATACGGCGGGCGCTATCAAAGCCGATACAAAATGTATTCTACCATTAGAAAAGGTTATGTCATTCCTATAAAAAACCGAATACCGTAAATTATTGTAGGATGTTGGCTTAGGGATTTGCTGGCGGTAGCTGTTAGGCTAAGTCTCATTAGTTGCCTTGGATCTTGATCAAGTATCTTCAGAAATGTTTATAAACAAACTACTAATTAGCCATTAATTATTATGTATTGTATGTAGTGTAATTCGGTAATAATGGTGGTCATTTATAATTGTAAATAGGAATGTGTTATTGTTGTAAATTGACGGATGTTAAAAAAATATTTGAAAAGTGGATAGTCTTTATTTACATTTCTGGTAGTACTAGCCTGGTGAAAAATCTTTTACGAGTTAGAAAACCCTAAATTGTCTGTAATTAGTCTTTGATGGCGTGTCGACATTTGCCATTTTAAATTGAACATAATTCGAAGGTCACATTTCAATATATTTTAGTGTCAGTCAATTTTCGACCCTATAAAGCTTACTGCAAAAGGTTGTGTTCTAATTACCAAATTCCAAACGAAAACGTTACACAGTAATCGTTATCTACTCACTTGAATTTAATAATAAAAAACATTTTCATTTATTACGTATATTTATAACCAACCATGTATGAAAAGGGATATTTTTATAGACTACTACGAAACTCTTTGTCAGCGAGATGTAAAGCTGCCTCCACACATATGATACATACCTACTGCCAATTTATTCTCCATTATAATAACTTGAATGTGAAGTGTGGGAATTTAAAAAAATAATCCTTTACTTTTTTGTTTTATGATTTAATGAGGAGATGACTTATATCGTATGTCGATTAGATAGTTTTAAGCACTTCATCTACCTACGAAAGGTACCTATATACGACACAACTAAGATTGAGAAGATAACTTGACTCTGTGTTGATCTTATATAAGCCGACCAAATACTATAGTAATCTCCAATCCAAATAATTGATAATACAATGAGTACTATCTAAATTAATTGCTAACTAGGACAACTATCAAATAAAATTTACTTGACACCTGTAAAATAGACCCTAATTCGCAAACATTGTCTACAATGTCGTTCAAATCGGAACAAAACAGTGCTGGAGACTATAGGGAGATGAAAATACTTCTTTAGCGGTCCCCCGACGCGACGACGCTTGGGTCAAAATATTACTAGGTACTTTAACGATAAAGACACTTTTATTGTTTTACTTTTAAGAGATTTTTTGTGTCGGGGGTATTTAAATATTTAGATATAAAGGTGGATTTGGAGATGGCTGCTGCCTTGCTAAGCATAATGGGCAATTATTGTTCTTTGTGAACTTTTCAGTTCCTAAACAGGTTTGTATTCGTTTTTATAGATTAATAAACTCTATATACAACGTTTTTTTTAAATGTAAAAGCGATTTAGAGTCAAGTTTCAAGAGATCAGGACAGACTCCCAATAAAGTTTTAACTAAAGCCGTTAAAGTAGCTGCACTTATTGCCTCGTCGCAAAAATATACCGCGTATTTTTATACCACCTGTATCAGGAATGAAAGTTAAAAGCGAAGCAATTTCCACATAATGCTTTGCACTTCAATTACAAACGTTAGTTTGTTGGACGGTTGAGCGGTTGGACGATTGTGTGGACACACGCTAAGGTCCGAATAAGGACAATCGAGTGCGGGCAAGTTCAGTGGCCGTGGCTATCCTTGGCCGGCTTCCGATGTCGCGCCCTCGAACCCAATACTTTGGACGTCTTCATTCAATCGAACAAACGTTTGCGACATTTTTGTTATTTATTATGCAATGTTTTTCATGTATGTGTTGTATAATAAAATAATAATATCAGCCCTGTATGCTGCCCACTGCTGAGCACGGGCCTCCGCTACTATCGAGAGGGTTTGTATATGTTGTACCGAACGTATAATAACTATTCATTGGTCGAAGTTCTAATCGGGCATGCTTAACAATGCTGAAATTAGTACTATACATACTAGCGCGTCGTGGAGATCGGACGAACTGATATACAACATAGTTCATAGAAGTAATTCGGTGGAGTAGTTGTCTGTTGTATTGCGTGTACTGTACGACACCGCTGTATGGCGATAGACTCGCCCCTCTAACAAATCATCGGACGAAACAGTGATCACCCTAGTTGAACCTCTGTCTACTCCTTCGGGGATAAAGGCGTGGTTTGTTTTTGTTTGTGTAAGCGTAGTGTACGCTTTTTTATTAACTGGAAAATTTCTTTCAGAACTCACTGTTTAAAATATATATAAGAAAAACATTGAAAAATCTTTTCCATACAAAATTTTTGCTCAACTTTCTATATAACTTATAAATATTTCTGTCTCCACAAATGTAAGTATATTTGATGAGACCACAATGTACATCTCGTTCGTCGAGAAACCTAATTATGTTATCTTAGTATATAGGTACAAGAATGATATTCTTTCTCGAATGTTCCTTGCTATTATAGTTATAAGTAGGATCTTTAGGAATAACATTATTGTATGTCTTTGTGTTGAAATAATATTGCTATAGGGTTTGTGTTTAGTAAAAATGAATAAGGACTCTAGAAATATGTTGTTTTAGGTTTTTTGTTCATATTTGGTCCCTATCTATACTAATATTATGAAGAGGAAATATTTTATTGTTTGTTTGCATTGAATAGGCTCCGAAAGCATTGGACCGATTTGAAAAAATTTTTCACCCATATAAAGCTATATTATCAGCGAGCTACTTTTTACCCCGGGGAAATATAAAGCGGGACTTTATCCCGGAAAAACTAATTCACATGGGCGGAGCTGCTTGCAGAAGTTTCCTTATATTTTTAAAGTAAGTTTATCGATGTTTACTTATCTTGAATATAAAATTTTGCCACAGTCGTGGGGTATAAAAAACTTTTCAATATAACAAAACCATTCATCCAGTTAGTGAGTCATCGTTTTATATATAATAAGCGGCCCTCTGGAAATGTGTTTGGTATTTAATTTAACTCTATAACACATACATTAATATGAGGTTGGGGAATAAGTTTCTTCGCATTTTATATTTAAGACTTCTTTTTTCAAAGTTTTTTTTTACATTTAATTACAATATAGGTGGAATTTTGTTCGATGCCTTTCTGCCATCTTGTAGGTAGTGCCATAATCCCGTTGCTGTAGAAATTTGGGACTTCTAATAAAAAAACGCAGCTAGTAGTTTTGCTAGTCCTCTCTTGATGTTAACCTGACACTGTCTAAGGAATTCTAAAAAGACCGAAACAGGTGGAAATCTGAACGTGCGAGGTCAGGGCTATATGTTGGATGCATTAACACCTACCAGCCAAACTCTCTTAATTTTTGCTGAGTAACAAGCGCGTAACGTAACTCATCGCGGTTATCACTATGGAAATTGGCATACAGTATACTGGTCCTGTCATCTTAGTCAAAATTAGGTAAGTATCTCGGAATTTGAGATACCCAGCTATAAACTCGTATAAACTTGTATTTTTACATCCTCAAAGTTGTCTTAAAATCAACATATGGGAGGGTGTACGCAACTATTATATCTAAGGTTAAAAGGCACAAAAATCGATTTTTTGCAAATATCTCGTTTCCTATGGGTTTTTCGCTGTTTTTATTCTTTCCACATTATAAATGAGGCGGCAATCATAGATTTCTAATTTGAATGGACGTTAAAAGGCCCCATAACCTCAATTTTTACATTGAATTTATATCAGGTAATTATAAACACTGACAGCTAATTAATGTTAATTTCAAATCTGTATATATATGTTAATGAAGGCGATAAAGCTAGTGAGTGACACGTGCTGATGGTCAGGTACCAGAGCGACAGGTGTGGCGGGAGCTATCGATCTTCGTGGTACACGCGCATCTTTCCGTAGTATTATAATGCTCTTTGCGCGCATCTGCCGCGGCTCGGCAAACGATCACCGGTCAGGACTTCCGAACATTTCCAACGAGGCGAATGTTGGCTGCACAGAAAAAGATATGGATAGCGCGCGATAAAAACCTTTCTTTTGAAATTAAACTATTATTACGGATTTTATAACAGTTTTTTTAAGTAAAAACTTGTTTTATTACTTTTTTTGCGGACACACTTTCAAATTAATCAAGGAACTTGGATGTAATTTTTTTAACGAGATTTTCAGTTTAGCAAATCGTAATTAGGGCAGTAAAAAAAATGTTCTTAATGAAAGAATTTTGAAAGAATAAGAACAATAGTTTGGGTTGCCTGACAATGAAATATGTCTGGATAAAATATTATTTTATTAAATTAATGTCATTTATGCCAAAAACAATATGGTGCTAAATTCAGGGTTTTAAGCTGTTGCATAGCTTCTATCGCGGGTCTTGAGCGTGGAGACCGAATCTAGAATTTCCGTAACGAAACAACACCCCTCACTCCGACTGGCACAGCGGTGATATTTTATTTTCAACTCTATCACAACCATGTAGAGTGTAAAATTCCATAAGTAAATTTAATATCGCAGTCTTGTAAGAATAAAATATGGAAGAGGCTATGAGCTGAATGTTAAACGATAAAAGGTCGAAATTACCGTGTATTTAAAAAAATTTCCACTCAGTGAAACGTATCGAAATGTCAAACGCGCGCAGTTGTTGAGAATATCCCCATGGCGGGAAGATGTGATTCTAAGTTTTAATTTTTAAGAAGATTTTATTTTATTATTTTATATCTGTTCAAAGAGGTTATAAATATTAGAATTGCCTGATTAGAGTTTCGGCGTTAGGGCACGAGTGAAATTTGGACAATAGAAAAAAAAAATTATAATTACATAAGTTGATAAAAAATGCTATGCAATAGCTTTACCGCGGCAGTCTCCGAGTGCCACACGTCTTCCTTCAAAAATTTGTAATGTTTTTACTTTGGGTGGTATTTCTAACATGATTTTCTGTGGATAAGATCTCCTGGGGGTTGGAAGACTTATCGTTTTTGAAACATGGATTAATTCTACGCCGACTGTTTTTGAAATATCATTTAATTTTGCTGACTCTACTTACTACCATAATAAAAAAAAAACGATATTTTAGTAATAATGGTCAAAGCTTTACATTGGCCAAAGCTACCAGGCTATCATAGTTAGTAGGTAGCTGTTATTGGAAAGCTATCACGTGTTCAGTGCACAGACCAAATATTGGCGCGTCGTCTGCGCGCCGTGTATCGTTCGATGAATCACCGCTCGCTATATATAAACAATACGGCCAGTTTGTTCGGTGCAAACAAGTTCCACTTTAAATTGTACTAAATATTTGTAAAGAGGCTGGTGTTTGGGGATGGTGGAATAGGTAAAAATGTGTGTTTTTATGCTCAAGGAAAACTTGGTTTGTTGAGTGGGAAGTCCCGGGTTCGACTCTATTTCAAGCAACAATTTGTAAGAGTATCTTATCAAATTGTCAAATTTTGAATTTGTTAGGATATTGCCCAGTATTCGAACTATAGTGTCTTTTAAATCGGAAAACAACGAAAACTTTTGGTAGGTAAAAATAATAAACGTATCGTACGCTGTACTGTGCAAGTACTTACTGTGTAGCATGAACTAATTAAAGTATCTAAAGTAAGTTCCAAAATTGTAACATGGTTGTACGAGCCAATAACGCTCATATAGCAATTTTCGTGCATATATTTGTAGATAGACTGCCTCGGTGGCGTAGTTGTATTACAGTACGACTGCAAAGCTGAGGTCTCGGGTTCAATCCCCGGGTCGGGCAAAGTGATATTGAGTTTTTCTATTCAGTATCAGCTCGGAGTCTGGAATTTGTGCCCGATATGGCGATAGGCTCGCCCCCTATCACATCATGGGACGGAATAATGGCGAAAAGTGGATGCACTAGTTGCGCCTCTGCCTACCCCTTCGGGGATAACAGGCGTGGGTGTATATGTATGTATATGTATATTTGTAGATATGTGCTAAATACATTCAGTCGTAACAAAATACTCGTCAGGCCTAATACAATTACAAACATACGTGCGAGTCAGATAATTAAACGTTAACAGTTATTTACAATAAACTATTCAACTTAAAAGTGGTTTGGCGTTAACTATTTTGGCCTATAACAACAACACAATTACTACCGGGTACCGTCAACGGCGAAGCCCCAACAATGGTAAAATAGTCCTCTTGTTTTAATTTTATAACATACATGAAAATATCTTTAGGTTGCTATTATATATTAATAATAACATGAAAATAGAGCGGATGGAATTTTTTACTGCAATAAAAAAGTGCATTAAAAAGACTTCGATATCACTAAGCCGTCATTATATATATTCTGATTTGTGTCAACTAATGACCTTATTTATAGATTATAAACAGATTATAAACCTCTTATTTTAATGGAATATTTTGTCTTTTTCGAACGAATTTTTAATTGGGTATGAAGGAGGAAGACAAAGCATACCAAACTAAAACCACTACAAAACAAAAAATAATTAAAATTTGTATCCGCTTAGTATATTTGGAGTCGATGCCTAATTTAAATTGCCAGCTAAACTAAGGAAATGCTCGAACAAATATAAGACAACATTGTTCAATTTAAATTAGGCACCGGCTCCAAATATACGTATATACTAAGCGAATACAAATTTTAATAATTTTTTTATTTGTAGTGGTTTTGAAGTAGGTTTATTTTTTGTTAAAAAGTTTTTATTTATTGCTTTTTTGTTAGTTAATTATGAAATGGTGTAAACCATACATCATAGGTATACGATTACAGCATTCGCGAGTCATCTGCTGTTAGTTATTGAAGAGTTCCATTGTGTATCTCCGAAGATCTTCATCAGATCTTCATAAATTATATATTAAAACCTTCCCTGAAAAATATACATTTGAATGTCGAAAACCACATCCAAATCGGGTTAGTAGTTTTTGAGAAACGTGCTGCCTGCAAATTTACATACAAACATACAAACATACATACATACATACATACGGATCGAATACAGAACCTCCTTTTTGAAGTCGGTTATAAATAGGTTTTTAAACTGTTTATGAAAAAAGTAAGTGTAAACATAAACTGCCAATGTATTAAATACACTATAAGTCAGACAGTATAGGTTTACCAAACAGAGGATAAAGAGAGACGGATCACTTTGCGAGCGACGATAGGCGAGTAGTGAAAACCAAATTAAATATTGAGTGAAGGGGAGCCGAGGGGCGCATTTTTACTTTTTTGAATTTCTGAGCCTGTGTCGAGCAGCGATTGACATTGTATTAATTTTTCATTTGGATATTAGGGATGGCTACTTGTGTTCTTTGCGTGTGTGGGTAGCACGACAGCGACCAATGTTACCCTTTTTGTTTTACTGGCTAACTTTCTTATGTTTGTTGTTGTGTATGTTGAGTTGTGTTTTTTGTTTGTTGTGTATCGTCTAGCTATCACATAAAGGTGATAATGATTTAAATTTTCAAAGTTTACTATGGTAATAAAGATACTTAGTGTACAGTATCCAACCGAAGGTATTTCAGTGTAAGATTCATAGTCTCTACATACTCTTTAAAATATAGGTAAGATATTATCTACAATACAACACAAGTGCTCTGATTCACGAAATAGGAAACTGTTAATAATATATCTTACAGTTCTACAATATATTTGCAGACTTCCTGAATCTAGATTTCAATGGTACCTACCGTGTTCATAAGCTGGAGAACAGAACAAAGGGCGCTCTCCGGTCTCTACTGCCGTCTCTATAATCTACACTAACCTCTATTTATATAACAAATAACCGCTTTGAGCTAAGATTTTTGAGCACTGGATTGTATGTGAAGTCTGCCAACCCGCTCTAGGCCAGCGTGGTGGACTAAGGCCTAAATCTTCTCAGTAGTAGAGGAGGCCCATGCTCAGCAGCAGGCAGTATATAATACAGGACTGGTATTATTAAGCAGCCATTTGTAAAAACCAAACCAAATAGTACGTGAGAAACTTAGCTTTGTAAATGGACCTTATGCTCATGTCTACTAGGTAGATAATAGCAGCTCTTCCTTTCCCACGAATTGAACTTATTGAGCAGCATCAATTCAATAACATATTATTAACGGTTTAACTGTTTATCTGCATTGCAGTCGGATTATAATTTTGGCAACTGTGAACGTTTTAACAAAGCGGTGACCAGTTTGATAGAAAGTTTAGGTAAACTCTACTAACATAACTTATTAACATTACTTTGTAATTTTTAATGCTGGAGATTGAGATGTGAATTTTTCAGTAACCTTTAAGTAATTATGTAAAGAAAACACTTTTGCTTCTTTTTAAGCACATTGCGCACGAAGGAATGTGAGATTTGGAATAATCACTTAGAGAAGTGAAGAAAAATAAAATTCACAAATAAACTAAATTCGACGGCGAATTTTGATGTGATATGGGGCGAGCCTATCGCTAAGTCGGACACAAATTCCAGACTCCAGGCTGATGCTGACTAGGAAAACTCAATATCGTTCTGCCCGACCTGGGATCGAACCGGAGACCTCAGCATTGCAGTCGTACCGTAATATAACTACACTACCGAGGCAGTCAGTATTATAGTATCCTAATAATATTATATAAAGTCAAACTTTAATTCCCGATTCGATAGAAGGGCATGACTACCTCATTTTTAAACTTGGTCATAAAATTGAAATCAACAAATTTTTATTTTTATTTACTGAGCCTGTGCTTTCTATATTAAGATCAAGATCTGACCGGTTACATAGCGGAAGCATGCTACTACTAGAATCTTGTCTTTAAATAATATACATAATATAAATATTTTCGATGTATGACATCAGAAAATAAATGTCTCTTGATGTAATTTACATAGTACGTTTTATTCCTTTCACAAATTTAATTTAAACAACCAAATACATACATATACACTCACGCCTGTTATCCCCGAAGGGGTAGGCAGAGGCGCAACTAGTGCACCTACTTTTCGCCGTCATTCTGTCCCATGATGTGATAGGGGGCGAGCCTATCGCCATATCGGGCACAAATTCCAGACTCCGAGCTGATACTGAATAGAAAAACTCAATATCACTGCCCGCCCGACCCGGGGATCGAACCCGAGGCCTCAGCATTGCAGTCGTACTGTAATATAACTACGCCACCGAGGCAGTCTACAACCAAATATTGCAACAAAAGCGGAGTGAAGCAGCCAGCAGATTCAGTCCCAGCTCTTACAACCTAGATTTACAGCATGGTACATTACACCGAAATAGAAGGCTACAACGCTACCGTGGTTTCTAATTCGCGTGTGGTTTAATCATAGAAAAGGAATAGTATGATTAGTAACCCGGAAAAATGCAACCAAAATTAGAAACCCAAACACAAAATTAACACACAAGTACATTTTCAATCATTTTAATAATACAATGCTAGTGAAATGAGCTAACGTCATAATAACACGCAAACCTTCAAGCGGTCGGACATAAATCACGAGCGGGCCGTTGTACCCGCCGGAACCGGAAGCGGAGTCGATGCACCCTACGCACACAAATAAACCAGTGTGCGCACGCGGAAGCACATTTACACACATTTTCCACTCACACTGTCCGAGTAGTACACGTCTGTGAGTAGCGATTGCGTCTGTGTGTAAGCACCGGTGGTGTGTGTGTGTGTGGGGGTGTGGCGCGCTGTGTGTGTGCGTCAACTACAGTGTGTGCATAGTGCAATCAACTAATGGCTAAATATTTTTATTTTCTCGCTTTGATAGGGATGCTGTTTGCGATTTGTATTGCGAGTGTTTTCATTGTGGTTTTAATTTACCCGGCAGAGTGTTCTTTATTTAAATGCCAGCCGCTGCGTTTTAGTCACCTAGTATATTATGTATCTAAGTATATAGCTACCAGACAGAATGCGCTAGAAACTATTGATAATATTAGAATACATTCTCTCATTGCCCAACATATGAACCTAGTAAGAAGCTATCATTGAATCAGGAAAAAATGTGATACTAATGTTTTGATTCCATTTTCTTTCAACTTCTTTAACGTTATCAAAATAATGTCTCAAGCCAACTTATCGAGCAAACAAACAATCCAAACTTGATGTCGTTAGTGACATCACCCTGTAGCGACGGGGGTGCGGCGCGCACGTGTCTACCGCGTCTCTTGTATGTGTGCGGTGAGGACGGGGACACGCAGGAATCGGCGGGGACGTGCGGGCCACGGGGGGCAAGTGCTGTATCACAGCGGCGACGCGGTGGGGCCTGCGCGGGGGGCTTCAGCGGTGCGGTGACGGCGGGGCGGAGGCGCACTGTGCCGGGGAGCGTAGGCAGTGCGGCGCTAGCCCGGCGCGCCCCCGTTCACGGCCAGGGGTCGCCGACCGCGCCCCGCTACGTCGTAACCCCGCTACGGAGCTACGGTGCTACACCGCTACGGACCGTAACTTCCTCCATTGTATTAATTCCATTTATCTAAACGTATTTGATTTTATAATTTGGGTCAATTGATTTTTGTGACGATTTCATTTGTTATACTTACGTTTGTTCTGTTTCTTGGATATTATTATGCGAAAAAAAAAATTAAAACGATTGGTGTTTTATTGGGATCCTAACAACGAGAAAATGCTTCATGTTCTTCATATAATGATAGCTGTAATTGCATTATAGATTTATTACTGACTGTAGAACTCATTACAATAGGCGCATATCTGAAATTACTAAATAGTCATAACAGTTTTCTTAATCGTCTGGCATTAAGTTTAATGCGATGCGGTAGGTATTGCATAAAAGCAGGAAGTGCAGCGGCAGATACTGCGCGCAGCACAAATACAGGACCTTATAAATTATTATTATCGTTGGAAATGTCCTGGCCATTATTGCAGAATTTATGAAAGACAATTTGGCATACTTTTGTTTTGGTATAAACGGGTTTTCGTTAGTATAAGCGTTATGGGTAAATTATATACAGACGTCCCATGATAAAAAATCTACAATAGTGTCTCATAAAACCCGCAATCGTAGCTCATTATGACGAGTCACGTCCGGGATTAGATGATCTATAGTAAAATAGGCCAGTATAATTCTAGTGAGGGATGATGGACGCGATTTACGTTGGTCGATGTCATATTTCCATTACATTGTACTTAAAATAGGTTTCTTTATGTTGTTAAGTATTTGTACTAAAATACGTAGATGCAGATATTTTATGAAACGCTAAAAAAATCATCCTTAACTTGAAATGGGGATGGCTACCGGATTTTTCATGCAAACAGAACTTCGCAAAAGCATATTTAATAAATCAGTATCCGTATTTTGAGTTGATATTTGTCAGATTTTAACACGATTTAATATATTCCCATATCTCGATTTAACAGGTTTTCATATTCACTACGAACATTGTAAACTCGAACACAATGGCCCCTTTGACAAAAAATATTAAAAAAGCGTTGCAGTTTTCGCGAGCGCGTGTCCTGTACCAACTACTTTTAATAAATGGCGGATATTACATCCTAGCTATGGTTAAAAATATGGGTCTCCTACATTAAAGTTTTAATGAAAATGTACAATGCAGTGCTATACAGTGAATCAGTAATTACTGTTTATGGGTTATAGTCGCATTTAGCATCAGGAGAGATGGATTGATGATGCTAAATGACATGTTTTTAGGTACAACGAGGTTTACATGAACTATAACGTAATTATATTTATGAACATAAATGTAACATACAAACTTATCCGTAAAATGATACATTAATCTTACACACACACACACACACACTCACGCCTTTTATCCCCGAAGGGGTAGGCAGAGGCGCAACTAGTGCACCCACTTTTCGCCGTTATTCCGTCCCATGATATGATAGGGGGCGAGCCTATCGCCATATCGGGCACAAATTCCAGACTCCGAGCTGATACCGAATAGGAAAACTCAATATCACTTTGCCCGACCCGGGAATCGAACCCGAGACCTCAGCATTGCAGTCGTACCATAATACACTACGCCACCGAGGCAGTCAGTACGTTAATCTTAAAACTAATAATTAATTGTTCATCCAAATTTTACCATATACACACAGCATAGATCATTCCTTTATCCCTGTAGAGGTAGGCATGGGTACAACCATGGCACCCACTTTTCACAATGTGATGTGTGTGATTAACTCCGGGGTGATACAGAGCAGAACTGAATATAATTTTGCCCTACCCGGGATTCAAACTCGGGACCTCAGAGTGGTAGTCGTAACGCAATACGACTACGCCACCAAGATAGTCAGTTCATAGATAGGTTTAATATTAATTACTCTACTTCATACATTAGTAAGTGTAACTTAAAAAGCGGGAATTTTCGAACAGACTAGCAAAAAACCAAGTTAAAAATGCAAGTATAATAAGAGGATTAAGACCTCGTTTTTTCACCTGCCACACAAATGCTGTTCTCGTAATAAAAGCTCCGAGAGACCTACTTGTGGTCTCAGCGTTAAGAATCTGCTGTGAACACACACACACTCGCATCTCGTAGCAGTACAATTAAGCAGCTCCTAGCGCCTGGTATTGTTCAGGTCACTGGCACAAAAGATAGAGACGCTTTGTGACGCGACTCTACGTTTAAGATTAAAGCTATTTAGAGAATATAGCGCTGAAATGTGATGGGAATTGACGTTATAAAGAAATTTGAATATGGTTTAAGAAATAATGTTTTTAAAATAATTATTTAAAATTACCTAAATGGCGCTCTAAGTATAAGAGATGAAGTGAAGAATATTTTTGTGACTACGCCTACCTAGGTGGGTAGGTATAACTAGGTGGGAGTAAGCCTTGATTTATTCCTCGTAAACTTATCAAATAATATGTTTAAATTTTTTATAAATACGTTTTGGCGTGGAAGCGCGACAGATAGAGTTACATTCAGACAGATTTATAATATTAGTAAGGATTAAAATCTTTCGCAATGAGTCATTAAACAAAACATTTATTATGTGGACTTTCTCAAAGAGAAAATATACGTCATTAGACCGCTTTTCCGGAGCGACATGTATGTTTTATGTAACCGGCGCGTATGTTTCACAGCGCCCGCACAAAGGATCGACGCTCCCGCCGCGGATGCTACCGCCTATTTATTTTTATATACGGACTCTGCCGTGAATTCATCTGAAATCTGTCGCCCTATTAGCAGTTTTGAAGTTTTATTCAATGATTATTTCTAGTTTGATTAAAGCTATCATTTTTCCACTGTTTCGAAATAAGGTAAAAAATTACAATATATGTTAGCTTTAATGAAATATTGGTGAAACAAACAGCGAAACGAAAGTTCTAATTTCTTTCAGTGAAAACTCCACGAAAACTCTTAGTCTTTGTTTTCCTCCTTGCCTCTTCCTTCCTGCCCGTGACATATGTTGGAGTTAACTTGCGAGCAGTTTCCCGCCTTTTTGTCACGAATGTCGTGCTGTACGTCTGTTATTAGGATTTCATAAACCTGTACCGACTCGTAAAATGATATAATTATAATAAAATTATAATGAAAACGCAGTAAATTAAATGCAATGGAAAAAACGTGAGGCAGTCGTGATCACGCAAACCGCGTCACGTTACATAAGCGGAGCGGGGACGCAGCGGGGGGGTTACGCAAGTGGCGGGGTGCGCGGGGCAGGAACGGGGCCGCCGCCACCGGAGCGTGAGCGGAGGGCGGGGGCGCAGGATCGATGCTCGGGCATTCACCCGCCTGCAATGCGCCTCGACGCCGCGCGACGCCGCCGCCGCGTGCACACAACCACCCCTAGTTTATGTTGCCCTGGTACTCTCGCGGCCCGGGCATAGCGGGGAGACTGTGAAATATGGATTCTGTTGCTGTTGTTATTTAAATATGGTGCACCGCTTACTGTTTGGTCTTTGTCCTATGGGCAACATTGAATGTATAAAAAAAAACCCAACATATTAATTAATGTATGGGAATCAATTAATATTTTTAAATGTTTCTACTCGTATCAGTTAACTTGCATGCGACACGTGTAACATACAACCTCCGCAACAGTTCTTTTATATCGCTGGAAACACGAAAGTTCTGAAACTCAGTTACGGCGCGGATATAAAAGTACAAACAAATCTCACGTTTTATCACTGCAGGTGTTAAAAGTTGGCCTGTTAAAAAGTTTTTTGCGGAAGCTGTATCGATGAGAGGCTCGCTCTTTATTACTTTCTTTTGGAGAACGTATTTGGCGGTTTTAAGGCACCAGGGTAAAAATTATGTAATATAACCCGTCTGAACATATTTACCGCTTATTTTCTGTAAAAAAATATGATTTTAGTCAGTTATAAGAGTATACCCCCTGTATACGCTTATTCCGAGTTGTTTAACGTTGGCACCTAAGTACTTCAGTAAAAATCATAAATATCTCGGACGAAATTGAGTATTCCCGAAACAGTTTGAACAATCCATAGATATTGGGAAAGTACATCGATAAAACTTCGTGAAGTGAATAAGTAAAAAATAAGTAAAGTTGGTTGCGAAAAAGTAAATAGGAACACGCTGTAGCGGTGTAGACAGTGCTACGTGACTTGCCGCTACGGCCGCCGCTCCCGGCTGCCTTTATCTAGGTGTAGCTGTGTCTGCTGGATTGATTTTCCGGCGGTTTGTATGCGCTGCGAGTTTTCCGTGTATTTGCTGTAATGGCATTCCGCGCGGGTCCCTAGTGTTTCCTCTTTTGCCGCCAAATTATATTAAATACATGTGTGTTTATTTATGTAATGGGGAAAGTAGGATGGAAGACTCTCCCTTACCTTGTTTCGTTTCGATAAATATTGAAAACGTAACTATGAATTTCGGAATCGATTGATCGGGCGGTAAAAGATCAGCCTAAATCTATACGCTGATTTAGGATTGATATTGGATACTGTGACTCTTCAGAGTGTTTATGAATTGCAAGGCTATATCATATTAACTTCAACATATAGTAAAGTTCCTGAAGTATAAATAGTTGTATTAACAAATAAGAATTTCGCTCTCAAATAGGATCGGACTGGACACTATGCTTATGTCATTTAATATATTTTTTCATAAAACGAGGGCGAACTATAAGTTAATGCTAACTAGATGTCGTATGAAGTAGAGTACATGGACCATGATGGCGTTGTTTTTTTTCGTTTAACAGCTGCTCCGGTTATGCGCAGTCTCTGTGGCGGTCGCAAAGAGTACCTATGTTATAATGTCACCAGCGGCCCCGACAGACGTTGTCCTGCCTTAAAAAGGAAATAAAATCCTAGAACCCAAGTACAGTGCCACCTACCAGATCCAATTGTTAATGTAAACCATTCTCGAATCCACCTAAAGACACACAAAAAAAATCATTAAAATCGGTCCAGCCGTTTAGGAGGAGCGACATACACACGCACAGAATTATATATGTCGCAGACAGCGGCGGCCGTTATAATTATACGTTTGCATATTTAATAAAAGTCACAAATGAATTCTCTTCAACTTACTATTTATTGTTCGTTGGTCAATTATTACTTATTACGTAATCAAATGTTCACAGAGTACAATTCCACGTCAGAATTCATTATTAACTTTAACTTTATTATAACACATTGGTAATTGAGACAATTACTTAAATAATTTCAACTATAATCAACTAGCCTAGTACCCTCCTGAATATGACTTCAAGCTTAAACCCGAATTAACCTAGTAACCGCTCAACTAAGCGCTGATCGACATGAAAACTACCATAGTTACTACATAGTATTGAACTGCACCGAACTAGTTGCTTCATAGGATTGGGCACTCTTTTTATACACCCAAGTGTCGCTCCCACTATTAGTTTGACATCTCAAATGGTTTTTACTTGGTTATTATTTTATCTTACCCGAAGTTATATATTAAGACACGCTCAAAAAGATTAATAAAAGGATATACCAGACAGACTGCCTCGGTGGCGTGGTTGTATTACAGTACAACTGCAATGCTGAGGTTTCGGGTTCGATCCCCGGGTCGGGCAGA